>OY829545.1:12500-1212500 GCA_963691705.1 Viola odorata
CCCAATTAATTAAAATGGCTCCCGCCTTGCTGATTATGATGATGATGAACCAAGAGAAAATCATGGCTGATCTATGATCCTTTTCCTTTTCTTTTTTCTAGAGGTGCAGCGGTGGTGGCTATGAATATCAATTTGACCATGTCGATCGATAAATATTGATATGGAGAGGAGAGCCTTTAGACATCAAGGAACTCACTTGATCATCTAAATGCTCTCAATGAAAGCACCAATTTGATAATCCTCGGACCCGGGGTGAGGACGATTCTGTGATCTTCACCACCACCACGCTGCTGCTACACCACTGCACCTGCACAATACCGGAGGGGGTCCCCGGCGTAAGTACTCCGACGCTTAAGTTAGTATATGAATGATAATAGGGTAGAGCAGGGGAAAAATCAATTTGATAATCCTCGGACCCGGGGTGAGGAAGATTCTGTGATCTTCACCACCACCATGTCGTTGCTACACCGCTGCACCTGCACAACGCTGGAGGGAGTCCCCGACGTAAATACTCCGGCGCTTAAGTCAGTATATGAATGATAATAGGGTAGAGCTGGAGTTTAAAGGAGTAAAGGGGGAGAGAGAGTGGAGAGAGTGAAGAGAGGGTGGAAAGAGAGTCTAGAGAGAGTGTGGTGAGAAGGTGGTTATGTAGAACCTTAGCTTGTGTTGGCTTGTCCTTCCCTTGCCTTTACTTTAGGGGGCTATTTATAGGCCCATCAAAGTGTTATCCTGGATGAGTAGATACCGGGTACTAGGACGTACCGAGTGTGGGATAAGACGCCATACGGTAGGTGGGGCCCCCTTCGTTGATGTCGACTACACTCCAGTAGTAGAGCAAGCGGGATACCAGGTAGATGATACAAAAATACGCAGGGGGGTCTGTTTTGGATTATCAATAGGCAAAGGTGAAATTCGAACCTGAGTCCGAGTCCGAGTCCCTACTAGTACCTTTACCATCAGTTAAACAACCAATGACTTATATGCTCATTAGTAATATACTAATTATTGCTAGAGAGATTGAGGAAAATTTACAACATTATATCTTTGTTTTTCATTTGGTTGGTTGAGTCCTTGGTCGCCGGCGTCCCAAGGAAGAAGATGAAGTTGGGATGAAGAAAGAAACGGAGTCGGGTTGTGATGAACGAATCTGGATCTTGTGTGAACGGGTTTGGTTTTTGTTTGGATCCTTTTTTGATCTACTGATGTGGCATGACACATCATCAACATATGACGTGTCGTCTTACGTGACATACCACATCAGCTAGTTAATGGTTTGCGTTGACGGCGTGAGGGATGAGTACCAAATGTGACGTTTCTTTCGAGTGCAGGTATTTTTTAAACCACAAAAAATAGAGATGTCAAATGAGTCATTAAATAGGAGTGCAGGTGCTTTTGTTGCACTTATCCTTTTTTTCTTTTCTATTCACGATGAGTATAATAATGGTCTAAACACAAAATTGGCACCTGTACTTGTATTGATTGAAACATTTGGCACCTGCATTTATAAAACGATTTAAAAGGCACCTGCACTTGAAACATATGACACATTTGGCACCTCCCACTAACACCGTTGGTCGTCCACCGTTAAATGCTGAAGTGGCATGCCACGTGGACTGACACGTCAACATGTTAATTAAATTTCCTTTTTCTTTTTTTTCTTTTTCTTTTTCTTTTTTCTTTCTCTTCTTCTTCAACAATCCACGTTAATTCAAACCCTTAACTAGATTTCAATTTCAATCTGCACTCAATCCGAATTCATCTCACATTTTCCCTCATTCAATCCAATCCCTGCCAAATTAAGTTCAATTTCTTACCAAATCCGATTAAATCCATCCCTCTCAATCTCTGCCAAATTCCAATTTCAATTTCAAAAGCTCCCTCACCCGATCCTCCTCCCCTCAATTCCAATCCCAATTTCTCGACCACATCTCAACCCGATCTGCTCTCATTCGATCTCCTCCACCAAGCCGCCTCTGTCACAGCCGCCCGCAAACCCTACCAACGCCACCAGCCTCGCCACAATCCGCAACCGCCGGCCACCAATCACATCACCAAAATTATCCTCTACCGAATCGCCACCAATCACCAAATCACCAAAATCAACAACCCATCACCACTCAATTAAACCTTCGACCATCACAACTGCCGCACCCTCAATCCAATCCAGCCACCCATCGCCGCCAAACCAACAAGTCGACGACCACCAACATCAACCACTATCAACACCGAATTCCAACCACCCACCAAAATCAACCCGTAACCAAACAGCCACCATATGCTCCACCCAACGCCACCAGTCCAATCACCCATCGCCCAGCCGCCAACCAATTGATCCAAACTAGAAAAGAAGAAAGGAAGAGGAGAGGAGAGGAGTGTGCGGTTAAGAAAAGAAGAAAGGAAAGAAATACTTGAAAAAGAAAAAAATTAATTAACATATACTGACGTGGCATGCCACGTTATCAACATGATGACATGTCAATCTACGTGGCATGCCACATCAGCATTTAACGGTGGATGGCCAACGGTGTTAGTGGGAGGTGCCAAATGTGTCATATGTTTTAAGTGCAGGTGCTTTTTAAATCATTTTATAAATGTAGGTGCTAAATGTCTCAATCAATACAAGTACATGTGTCAATTTTGTACTTTAAACCGTATAATAATTAATGGAGTACTATTTTATTAGGTTTAATCGATTAAATAAATTATGAACGTAGAGGCGGAAAACTGGAAAAAGGAGGAGGAGAAACGAAAAAAAAGAAAAGGCATGTGCATGAAAATAAACTGAAAGGGGAGGTGTTTGGGAAGAAGAAGGGAAATGGATTTGGATGGGGACGACTGGGGTTTAAGTCCAGAAGAACTGGATTCCCTCGAAAGAGACGCTCTCCGGAAAATAGCTCAGCAACGGCAGGAGCAGGAACCGCGCTCCACCTCTTCTTCTCTCCATGACCAAAAGTTACAATGCAACAATCCTATCCCTCAATCTCCTTCCAAAAGTAGCAACCGGGTAAACTTCTCGCCTTCCTTTTCTTATCTTACTATTTCTTCGGATTTCTCCATTAAATTCATGAACCCGATTGTTTCCTCCAGGCGCAATCTTTGCCCACGCCCAAATCAAGCACTGGTATGTGTCTCCCTCTTTTGAGTCCTTGCTTCGGTAGTCTTTGATCAACTTTGACGTAATAATTAAGATCCCTTGCCTTACCTTTTTTTTGGCTCCCAGAGGATGGAAGTCCTAAGAAATTACCCAAGCTGTCAGTCAAATTTATCCTTCATGCCACTGGAAACATTGCTGCCAAATTCTCTTATGACCCAGTAATACTCTTCGATTCTCTTTGTCCTCCTTTTTTTCTTTCTTTCTCGTTCTTCTCAATCACTTTTGAATTCCATTCTTTGCTTGGTGCTACACCAGGTACTTGTAGCTGCTTTTCGCAAGGTCCCTAAAGCCACTTGGAATGCAAAAGAAAGGTTTCTCTCACTCCACTCATCTGCCTTTCCTTCTTTCATCCTTTTTTTGTCCTTTTGCAAATTTTATGAGAATGAAACTAATCCTCATCCACTGATGTTGGACCTCAGGTTATGGATTTTCCCTCCATCTTCATTGTCATATGCTGAAACAGTTCTCAGTGACATGCCTGGTTTTAGTATTGAGGTGATAGTTTGACCTTTCTTCTTCTATTTATTCATTGTCATATTGCATTTTGTTCTCATTTGCTTTTGCCAATCAGTTTCTGGTTAACATAGAATACAGTGTACCCATTTATTCATAATGCCAGGAGTTTTTCTTTTCCAATTAGGTTCTGACATATTATGTTTCCGACCTATATTTTGTAGGTAGAAAACTTGGATTCCCTGGTCCAGAGAGCTATAGCTGCTGCTTCTGCTGTTCCCGACCTTCGAGGTAAATGCAGAATTTGTAAATACATTACACTTTGATAAATGCAGTAACAGTTGTCTTCGCAATCTTGAATTCCACCTATTGCATACACTGCAATTTCTTTTTTAAATGTTTAATTGGTGGGAAGCTTTTACAAATATGGAGGTTGGTTGTGGGGAGGGGAGGAGGGGTGGGATGGAGGCAGGGTTAGGGGTGGGTAGGAGTTGAACTCAGTAAAATAGCAGAACTTGTTTTAGTATTAAAAAGAGCAATGTTGCTTTCATCTTGTTTAACATGGTATATGTCTTTCAGCTTACCTTTTGCTTTTCTTCCTTGCTTACTTCCTCTAAAACTCTCTCCCAGACTGGTATGACAGGATACCTAACTATATTGAATCAAAGCTTCTGCCTTTTCAAAGGGATGGTGTTAGGTATGCATTACATTTGGAACTTCTTTGTTCCTCATTTTCACTATCATTTCTCAGAACCAGAAAATGAGAATAAATTCTGTTCCTATTTACTCTTAACTGCCATTATATAAATCAAAATATGGCCTTTAACATTCTGATTTTGTTCTTTCGTCTTTAGATTCGTGTTGCAGCATGGAGCACGTGCTCTATTGGCAGATGAAATGGGATTGGGGAAGACATTGCAGGCAAATTATTCCTCTTTTCTCTTCCATATACTTGAATGGAGAGCAGGGGGGTTTCCACAACTTGATTCTTGGAAATACGCAATAGCAGCATAGCACATTAGGATGTGTTGATTTTGTAATAGATTTCAAAAGAGTATCAAAGTTTCTACTCCTTAATTCTTTTCTCATCTTTTTCCAGGCTATTGCTGTAATAGCATGTGTTCGTGATTCTTGGCCTGTCCTTATACTTACACCATCTTCATTGCGTTTGCATTGGGCCTCAGTAAATGTCTTTTATGCATTTAATTTTAGCATCCAAGACCTTTTCTCAGATTACTGATTATTTCCCATCTTGCAGATGATTCAAGAGTGGCTCAATATTTCTTCATCGGATATCCTAGTAAGTCTATACACTCTTTTCCAATTTTTGTATATCCAATTTTTCAATTGATTGTTGTGGCTAGGCTATTGAGCATCTTATTAGTGTTCTCTTGGATGCTCTTTTTTCATGGTAATACCTCAAAACTTTTCCCAACTTTTCTTCATTCTTTTGTCTTCTCTTCTTATTTTAATATGAATAGGTCGTTTTGTCACATTCTGGTGGATCAAATAGAGGTGGATTCACTATAGTATCGTCGAACACCAAGGAAACTATTAATCTTGATGGCCTATTCAACATCATTTCTTACGATATGGTCCCTAAGATACAGAACATACTTTTGGCATCAGAATTTAAGGTAAGTGTCATGTACATCCTATTTTAACATTGTGCAACAAATGGTTTGAGTCATCTTTCTGTGTAAGCATATATTAAGTCTGATGGATGTGTATACTGTTGTGGGTTTGTTTTGTGTATTTGTAAGCTGGCTACACCGTTCTTATTACTGATATTCTTATTTAGGTTGTGATTGCAGATGAGTCGCACTTCATGAAGAATGCTCAAGCAAAGAGGACAACTGCTTCTCTTCCAGTTATAAAGGTCTCTCTTTCAATTTATGACTGCTTACTTGTTTAGGTTTAAGCATACAAAATGTTAATTGTACTTCATATGTAATTTTCTCTCTCTAAACTGTTTTAGCACATCCACCACCAATGCACATGCAGAAGCACCTCTTTTTAGTGAACCTAACAATGTTTCGCTTTCAGAAAGCTCAATATGCAATATTGCTCAGTGGAACTCCTGCTCTATCCAGACCAATAGAGTTATTCAAGCAGGTATTTTCCAATAGTACTTGAGATTGTCTACTGGCATTTAAAATCTCCAAGAGGGTTGCTTTTCAATGATTTTATGAATTTTTTCGCTTCTACAGCTGGAAGCCCTGTATCCTAATGTGTACAGGAATGTCCATGAATATGGAAGCCGATATTGCAAGGGGGTATGCTAAATTATTTTTGCGGATGACAATGTATTCTAGTAGTACTGTTTTCCATTTAGCAACACTGTTGGTGCTTTTAATATTATTTGTTTAGGGAATTTTTGGAGTTTATCAAGGTGCAAGTAATCATGACGAATTGCACAACTTGATGAAGGCAACAGTGATGATACGCAGGCTGAAAAAGAATGTTCTTCCTGAGCTACCCGTGAAGCGTCGCCAACAGGTAAATGTTGTCAAAACAGCCCCACCCCCACCCCACCCCCTCTATATGTGTATGTGATCTACTTGCATCTTTGTGACTAGATTGTGTTTCAGCACACATAAAAACTTTGGAGTATGATTAATACTTTACTGGATTGAACTGATTCTCAGGTGTTCCTAGATTTGCCTGAAAAGAACATGAAGCATATCAATGCTTTGTTCCGTGAGGTAATTCAACTCATTGATTGGTGATCTGATATGGACAGTTGCACTATAAATTGGACACAGTCTTTACTTTCCAGAAAGCAAAGGGAGAGATAACTTTGTTATTGTTATTTTATCTTGTAGTTGGAACTGATAAAAGGAAAAATCGCAGCGTGCACTTCAAAGGATGATGTTGACTCACTGAAATTTTCTGAGAAAAATCTTATTAATAAGGTATCAATTTAATGGTTTCAGTCTGTATTTTGCATTGATGTTACTATCTCCACCTTGAATTTTCATCTCTTAAATGTAACATGTGCATGTTTTGCCTTTTGTGGGGACTATCTAAATAGTAGTGGCTTTTCTAGTTTTATTTTATTTTATTCACCTTTACGAAATTTGGGATCATTGTGACTGTAGCAAGTGTTAACTGTGCATGTATTACATGTATGTGCTTTTTATAAATGCCTTATGGGATTTAGAGTTTACTGTGTAAGATTTATTTTCCCCCATTTCCTTTTGGATTACTGAATGCTTAACATCATGTTTTTCCAACACCCTTGTTCCACGTCATTCTACCATCAACTCCATCTTGCACCTTGTCATTCTACGGTCATCTCTATTTGGATTCCAGATATATACTGATTCTGCTGAAGCCAAGATCTCAGGGGTTCTAGATTATTTGGGAACTGTCATTGAGGTATTCTCATCTACTCTTTTTTCTTTCACTACTTAACTAAAATTTTAATTTGGATCTTTAATCGAGATCAGATTCATAATCATTGTTCTCTGGACCTGGCAATAGCAACTGAAGCATTTTCAGTTTTCCAAACCATCTGCCTAATGGTTTTCTCACTTGGTGAATTGAGTTGGTGGTTTACCTTGATTGGTAAATAAATTACTATTATTGCCTTTTTCCATGCAGGCAGATTGCAAGTTTCTAATATTTGCTCACCATCAACCCATGATCGAGTCAATACATGAGTTCCTTCTTGTAATACCTCTTTAAGTTACTAATAATTTTTTCTCTATATTTGCTCATTCTTATAAGAGCTTCCTAATTCCAGAAGAAGAAAATTGGTTGCATTCGAATTGATGGGAAAACCTCACCGGCCTTGAGGCAAGCATCGGTTTCTGATTTCCAGGAAAATAATGCTATCAGGGCTGCAGTGGTATGCTGAATTAGCCCTTTCTTTGGTGCTATTTTTTCCTCCATTAATTCTATATTTTGAATTGTGTGTGATCTCCTGCAATATTGTGATTTTTGAATCAAAATGTATCTTTAAGCTATCTATCAAAGCTGGAGGTGTTGGGCTAACTTTAACAGCAGCTACCACTGTTATTTTTGCGGAGTTGTCTTGGACTCCTGGTGACCTAATTCAAGCTGAAGATCGTGCTCATAGGATTGGGCAGGTAAGTACAGGCAACTATCAATATGGCTTTTAAGAGTCGGTAAAAATACTTTCTCAAATCTTTTATGAAAAAAGAACCCAATGCCATAAGGGTGCCATTCTCACCAACTCTCCTTAAGGCTTCATTTTGATGACTTGGTGGATCTGCCTTGGTTATATTCCTTTCTATTTGACGGTGATATATATTCCTCTGCTTTGAGTGTAAGCTAGAGGAGTCACAAGAGGTGGAATTCCAGTGCCTATTTTCACTCTAGCATTTCATCGTTTTTTTTTTGGAAATTTTATGGATTCTGTTCCCACCATTTTGAAATGTTTCATTCTTGGTTTTCTTAGGTCTCTTCAGTGAACATATATTACCTACTTGCAAATGACACTGTTGATGATATCATATGGTATGTTAAGTTTCTACACTGTACTTTTCTGTTGTTTGACTTGGGCGCGAAGTACCTTTATCGATGTCTTGGGCATCAACTATGATATTCTCTTAAGAAAATGACCACGGGTAAGTTAGTAACTCCTGCCTCTGTTATTTTTCTTCAGGGATGTCGTTCAGAGCAAGTTGGAAAACTTAGGACAGGTTGTTGCATCTCACTCTCTCTCTCTCTCTATGTGTGGCATTTTTGATAAATGTGACTGTAGTTGTCAGCATGGTATGGGCTAAATGGGTAAAAATGAAAAGAAAATCAATCTCAACAAACCTATGCCTTCAAATGCAATTCAACTAGTGATTTCCATTATCAAAGTAAGGATGTGTGGATATCCCTGTAGTCTGCTCTCTTCCTTGTGCTTATAGGATTTGAATTTCAACCCAAATTGAAAATTTTCTACCAAAAGAATTAGGATAATTATGTTTTGAAGAAAATAAACCCAAAACTTCTACAAAATTGTAGAATGGCTGGTGATGTATTCTCCTCCTTCATCTGATTTTTTTATTTCATGACCAATTAGATGCTCGATGGCCATGATAATACCTTGGAAGTTTCAGCCAGCCAGCAGAGAAGCTGCCCTGCGAAACAGAAAACTATTGATACTTTTTTAAAGCGGTGTAGCAATGGAGATGGCTTGGAGCATCAGTCCAAGCTCAAACACCCCAGGCACTGAGGGGATGAGATTTTTGGGTTGGCATAAAGGCGGATGGTGTGTGGCATTTTGTGAAGCAGGTCATGCTTTGGTCCCACTTTTGGAAGTGGAAGATTAGATTGGCCTTGGTGTTAATTAGCGGCTCCATCACTTGAGCATGCGTGCTCTACAATGGAGAGGGAGAACTTGTCGCGGTGATAACAATCTTTTGGCAAGCTTCGTTCAAATCCGTGAAGTCTATGCACATTCTCTATTCCCCGTTAGACTTAGGGACAACTACCGGATTAGCCAACCAAGGAGGATACTGCACTTTTCGTATGAAACCTACTTTGAGTAGCTTGGCCACTTCATTCTCAATGGCATCTGCTTTTTCTTTCGAAAAGGAGTTGTTTGGTTGGTAAAAAATTACATAATACATTGCTGATATAGACGTATGATATGAAAATTAATTTCTTTATAATAAGACGTAGATTATTGGAGTATTAGTTTTGACCAGTTTACTCACGTCATTTGCTCATCTCCATCGTCAATTTCATCGCCCTCATCTCACCCTCTCCAACCATCACCCTCGTCTCATCCAACACCACCACCACACCAAACTATTATTTAACATATTATTTATATTAAAAAAAAATTCAACATATTATTTAACAGAAATTTTACGTTGTGAATTTTAACATTTTTTTAGATTTTTAGATTAATTAAATATTATTTTGAAATTTTTACATATTGTTTTTGAATTTTTAGGTTAATTACTTTTTTTTAGAAATTTAACAATTTTTTTTGGATTTTTTACATTTTTTTGGAATTTTTATATTTTTTCTAAAATTTTTATTTAAAGTCAACAGTCAACACTAACGGTCTATTAGTTTGACTAACAAAAACATTTTTGTCGTTAACCCTTGGTATATGAGAGGTTGAATAGTATTTTTAAAAACCAGGAGAGGTTTCTGTTTCTGTTTTTCGCATTAGTACAGGAGTTTTTTACTGTATGGTATATCGAATTATCGACATAACTTAATGTTAATGTTTGTAATTCCAATGTTCCAAGATTATATTTTTACTTATTTAGTATTTATTAAACTAATGTTTGTATGTAAATATTGATCTAATTTTATTCGCATGAATTTAATTAGGAGTATTGATTAATTAAAATAATTGGAATATTGGAATCAATTTATTAGGATTAATTTTAGATAAATATCAAAAAAGGTGTATCTTTAGCTATATTTATTTTTATTTGTTTAGGGTGTATGAAGTTATTTGTTTTAAATCGAGTTTGTATTTATTTCATAATGTAACTTTCGATAATAACATAATCAAAAATGTTATTCATTACAATATTAAACATTGAATTTTACTCATATGATTTTAATTAGGAGCATTAGTTAGTTAAATATCAATTATGAGATATTTTTAGCACAATTTGTATCAATTTACATAAATTACAAAGGTAAATATGTCTAAAATAATATTATTATTTTTTTAGATTAATAATATAGATTTATTGAACTAGAGTAAAACATAAAAAAAAATTAGAAAATTTTACAAAACAAGAAAAATTTATAAAATTTTAGTTCTGAGCATTGTGAAACAGTTCCTAAGTTTCTACTGAGTTTCAATGCACATATGGAATGAGAATTTGTTGCTTAGTCACGATTAAAAAAATTACTACCACTTTTTTTAAACTATGTTGGGAAGAATAAATTATTATTATTATTATTATTATCGGATCGATTTGAAATAAATCATATTTGATCAAGTTGAGATTTTCTTCGAATTAATGAAACATAGTAATTGATCCATATTCCGTTTAATTCAAATTGTGGTCGGATTAAAATCCGATCACCAGAGTACTCTCACTGCTTACTTACATCATACTAGTTGCGTTCGCGTCGTTTCGAAGTGGGACAATCAAATCAAACCAACCATGTCTGCAGCTGTGTATGTGTCTGCGGCGGCCCCCAATTTCTTCCCACACCGCTTTGAGGTCAATCTTCCTCCCCTTGTCAAACCCGCACTTCGGCCCGTCTCCCTAAACGCCACGGCCCTAACAATGTGTCGCTGCATCCTCGATACTGACTCCTCGACCTGCGTCGGCGACCAAGTGTTTTCGGTCACCTCCTCTTCTAAATGCGAGGTCGATTACTTGGGACAGAGCACCAAAGGGGATTTGAATCTCAATCTTGATCAACTCCACGCTTTTGGTACACCCTTCACCTCTTCCTCACCACTTCTCTCTGCGCTCCCTCTTGCTGCTTTTGCCTCACCTTCTCACTTGGTATACCTTTGTGCCACACAGCTTTAGACGGCCCCATCGAGGATGTGGCTAGAATGGAAGCTGAACATGCCGAACATTTGCTTACAGACCTCGGCATTCCGGTGCTGTTTAACTCCTTTCTTTTTCCTCTTTATTACTATATTTCTCACTTCCGTCCTTGTTTGTCCAACTGATAATTAACAGCTCTGCAACATACTAAATTCCTATCCTCTCTATCTTTCGGCTGTGTGGTTTGAATAATAATAATTAGATATATAGCATATGCAAAACAATTGAAATCAATAGTTTCACATGGCTTGTTATGCACTAACAATTTAAATTTTGTTTCTTTAGCTGGCTTTGCCTTCCCAAAACCTTATCAGACTCAAATAATGGCAACTCTACAGATGAATGAGAATCTATTTACACGCCAAAAGGCAACCAATTATATCCACCATCTTTCTACAGATCATGCATCCCTTGTATTCCAAAGCTTTCTTTCCTTTAAATCTATGGGTTATATTAACAACAATAATAGTAATTAAAGAAATCAATTAGGCGAGGCACTGCAAATTTGACAATATTTGAACAAATTCAATGAATAGAATGGAGCTTAAGTAGCAACTCAAGAGGCATTATGTGACCTTTACTGATTAAAATATTATTCTGACTTAATACAGTGTCAATCTGCAGAGTCCATATTCAGCAAGGAATTCATCTCGTGGCATATTTTGCAGCCGTACTTTGAACCTGCGGTCAATCAGTGCCATTGGATATGACATGGACTACACTTTGATACACTATAATGTCCCGGTGAATATCTTCTATTGTTGTGTGTGTGTGTATTGGTTTTGGTTGAATCCTTAGTGAAAGTAAGGCCTGTATTATTGGTGGATAATTGCCTCTTAAGCTGAACATCTGAGATCACCTTTAACATAGACTTGTGCTATCATAGGCTTGGGAAGGACGAGCCTATGATTATTGTATGGACAACTTACGGAACATGGGTTTCCCTGTGGATGGCCTTTCGTTTGACCCTGACCTGGTTATTAGAGGTCTTGTCATTGACAAAGAAAAAGGCAACTTGGTCAAAGCTGATCGATTTGGTTATGTAAAGAGAGCCATGCATGGGACGAAAATGCTATCTACTCGAGCTGTCAGGTATGGTTGAACTTTGAATTCTTTTCATCTCGATCATTGACATTCATTTGGAAGCTTCTTGTGCTACCTCTTTTCTTGCAATGGTAGACTTCTCCGTCATTGAACATGGAAAAAGAACAATGTTATAGTTTAAATATACCACAAGGAATAAAGGAAAAATTACCACGTATTACGTTTCTGGGTCCATTTCCAGTCTGACATCACCGGCTGTTATTAGTGGGAGCATATTTATTCAGGCGCAATTATTGCCATATGTATGATTTCTCTTAGTTTCTTTAGCATTTGTATTTAATCTATATTTGTAGCAAACTTGAGAAATATTTTCTATAGTGGGGCTTGACTTTCTATGCATGAAGTGAAATGTATGGGAGGGAATTAGTGGATTGCCATATGTATGATTTCTCTTAGTTTCTTTAGGATTTGTATTTAATCTATATTTGTAGCAAACTTGAGAAATATTTTCTATAGTGGGGCTTGACTTTTTATGCATGAAGTGAAATGTATGGGAGGGAATTAGTGGATCTACGGAAGGAGAGTCGATGGGTATTCCTGAACACCCTGTTCTCGGTCTCCGAAGCTGTGGCTTACATGCAGGTAGGCTTTCCTGTAGTTGCAGTTACCAAAATTAGAGCATCTTAATTCTTTTCTTTTATCATTGGTATAATTCAGCTCATCTATTTTACTCCATACTAAAGCTGGCAACATGATTTTAGCCTTTTTGTTCTTCTTTGATTGGTTACTGTATACTAGTAAAACTGTATCCTGTGCTTCTCTTTCCTTTGGTTTGGCAAAGATTTTAACAATGGCTTAGTATTGCAGCAGAATAATATGAAAGTGATTCCAAAAGTGGTCAAATATTAAGTTTTTGGAGCTATTATTTGTGTGATACTACATGAACATGGGTATGAGGAAAACAATGGTGATTGCCTTGCTGTTATACTGCAAGTATTGTGGTGCGTGCTATGAGGAAAATGTGGGTTTTTTTCCTCAAATAATCCTGTTTGATATATGCATGCTTGACCAGCAATTTCAATGTTCTTTACCTCATCATTGCTAAACATTCAGGTTTTGAAGACAAACTATATTGTAGATTTGAGTGTACCCTTCTTTGTTTTGTTCCACTAATATTAACTCTGTTAACTTATGCAATGCACTTTGAGAATTCTAGGGGTAATCCTATTTCTTCTGTAGCAGAGCATGCATTATGTCACTACTGTTAACTTTCCTTGTATGTTAGACTCCTATGATATTCACCACATCTGGCTTTTTGGTTCTTTTGTATTTGATGCTACACTTATCTTTGATAATGCCTTCTCACTACACTCCCAGATGGTTGACAGATTGGACGATGAAGCTATAGCACCAGAACTTTGCCCACTTGATTATAAAGGACTTTACAAGGTATGTTCTGCAGATTATTTGAAATTTTATATAAAACAATGTGACTAGGTTATATCTGTATCCTTTGGCACTTTACATGGTTTTCAGGCTGTTGAAAAGGCTCTCTTCCGGGCACATGTTGAAGGTCAGCTTAAGGTAAACATATCCACGGAATTTTTTATCAGTATTTCAAGTTTTGTTGAGAAGGAGGTAGTGACTGATAGAATTCATACAGAATGAAATAATGTCAAAGCCTGAATTGTTTGTGGAGCCTGATCCAGAACTACCTTTAGCACTTTTAGATCAAAAGGAGGTATTAGTCTAATTTTCCTCTTTATTTCTCTCAATAATCTTTGTAGACATTTGAAGTTATTGTGTTGATTTTTATTACCTGGACATTTCTCATGACAGGCTGGAAAAAAGCTTTTGCTTATTACGAATTCCGATTATCATTACACAAACAAAATGATGAAACATTCCTTTAACAGATTCCTCCCAAATGATATGGGTTGGCGAGATCTGTTTGACATGGTTAGTCTAAATGATTTCTTACAGTTACTGCTATCCAGGTGGACTACGATTTATGTTTGTGCGTTGGCTTAATAATCCTATTCTCGATATGATAATGGTTTGAGAGTACATTCTCAAAAACCTCTTGTTAGTATCATTACCATGGCATTATGAAGTGGCAAATTTTTACGGCCATTCTATGTCATTTCACATCTGAAATTTATAGCCACCTATTATCGCTTTCTTGCAGAATTAGTTGTTACAATTCTCTATCAAGATAGAAATTTACATGGCCTTTTTCAAGGCATCAAGGGGTTCTTATATGTTGTGAGTTGTTGTTTGCTTATATAGGTGATAGTCTCAGCTAGAAAGCCAGAGTTCTTCCAAATGTCACACCCTTTATACGAGGTGGTGACTGGTGAGGGTTTAATGCGCCCATCCTTTAAAGCTGAAACAGGTGATTCTTTGTTTGATCCTAAACTGTTAAATGGTTCATGAGCACATCTTGCATGTAAGTTGTTGTTTTGCGATGAGAAAACAATGAAACAAAAAACAAAATATAGATTGAACAATCAAGAAGAGTCGACACTTGATTGATTCAAGATTTATGGAGAGTCAACACTCCGATGGAGACCCAGTTCTCCCAGAAAACACTCAAACTTTATTATCAAAATATATCTCAAAGCTAATTGTAACAACTAGCCGTGTGCCTTTAAATAGGCACAAAAACATAGTTCTAAACATGGTAAGAATTCTAAATAACTAGGAGTTCTAACTAAATAGGAAAGCAAAACTAATAAATAACTACTAATAAGCTCTTATTTTAGATGATTCCTAATTTGACTAAAACTAGGATTTCTGCTAATGGGTCACAACTCACAATTGTGTTTCTATAATCAGCATGAGAAGCTTCCCCGAAAGGAAAGTAAGGAGCTTCATATAGACACCTAACCCCAAACTAAAGTTTGATGTTCCTTTATAAATATTAAGAAAGACAGTCTAAGGAATTCCTAATGATATAAAACTCCATTTTAATAAGATTGCATATTAAGTGGTAAATGTGCTTGGAAATTTAGGAAGCATTGTTTCCTTCAGCTTACATGCAGTGCTCAAGTCTTGAACACTGTCTTACTAGTCTTAGAGTTCAGGGTCCCATTTTTCACTTATATTATATGTAGTTCTGTTACTTTCTTCGGCAGGTGGCGTGTACTCAGGTGGGAGTGCTCAGATGGTTGAGAACTCCCTAAATATCCATGGAGATGAGATATTATATGTGGGTGACCATATCTATACTGATGTCAGCCAATCCAAAGTTCATCAATTGTGGCGAACAGCATTGATTTGTCGAGAATTAGAGGAAGAGGTTAGAATATTGATTCTTTGGTTGAAACATTTAAATATATATAGGTTCTTAAATACATTTAGGGATGGATGAAAAATTAGTGTTCCAGAACCAAGCTCTTATATAGTATTTCTATTTTCTTATGCCATGCTGCAGTATTATTTTCAAAACTTAGACAACTTCTATAGCCTTGTGTGAGTTTTTATGTCTAGCAGATTTACTATTGAAGTGTCTCTTATTTGTTATTGAATTTTGGAACTGCAGTATAGTGCCTTGATTCATAGTCGGAGTAATCGAGCCTCATTAGTTGAGCTGATTAACCAGAAGGAGGTTGTAGGGGATCTCTTTAATCAACTTCGGCTTGCTCTACAAAGGAGGACTAAAGGGCGTCCTGCTCAAGTGAGCTTGCTTTTATGTCTCCTTGTTTTAGTGTTATGGTCCTCGTGTTGTTCTAGTAATGTTTTAAATTAATGCGCTCTATTCTATGTAGTTTTCTTGTGCTCATATTATTTTATGCCTCTTAATTTGAGTGAGGCTTCTTGTACTGCAAGGTAAAGTTTCCTTGTAAAGTTGCTAGCACCAGCGATATGTTCTCATCTCTTTCATTGAATGCATGTTTAAAAGTAAACTATTGAACCTAATCTATCATGTAACTCCTTGTCTCTTTTGTGTTCCTTCAGACCCTTGCAGCTACTAATATGGATAATCAAGATCTCACAGGAAGCATGCAGAAGCTACTGGTTGTTATGCAACGACTGGATGAGAAAATTGCTCCCATGTTAGAAGCAGATGGAGAGCTTTTCAACAGAAGGCATGACCTGGAATATATTTGTGTAGCTAAGTTATGGGATTGCTTTGGCTGATGTATTCTGATTGTTTTTTTTTAACGTCAGGTGGGGATTTCTTTCACGTGCAGGCCTCTGGGATAAAAGTCACTTAATGAGACAAATTGAGAAGTATGGGGTTTTGCCACATAGTGCTCCACTATATATATATATATATATATATATATAACCTACAAAATGGATTTGAACCTTTTCTTCTATTAGACTGAAAACCTCCTTTTCTTTTTCCTAATCGCAGGTATGCTGACATTTATACTTCCAGGGTATCTAATTTCCTACACTATACTCCATTCATGTATTTCCGCTCACAGGAACAGGTATTGAGGCTTTCTTGAGCACGTATTCAACTGATTACGCACATGCGGGTATATTACATTGCTAATTTGGTTGATAATTTGGATTGTTTGCAGAATCTGGCTCATGATGCCTATTCATACTATTGCTCACAGATTAACGGATCTCCTGTTGGTGAGGATGAGCGGTAAATCTCATTGTGATGTGAAGGTTGGGTTGGTGAGAATAAGCTTTATATGAAGATTTGGGAGTTTTAGACGGGCAGACTTCATGCTTGCATAAATGGGTTTGTAAGCACGCAGACGTTTGAGGAAGTCGGTAGGTAGAGATGCAGTAGTGGAAAGTACGTAGGTAGTGGCTGTGGTTGTGTTGTTGTAAACATGCATTGTAATCTTATGACGACATCCTGAATTACTTCATGTATTTTGCTGTTTCATGGAACTACATTAGCATGTATGGCATACAGACTGAAGGACTTAAGCACCAAGACCTAAATCTTTGATTTTTTTGTTGTTGAACAGAAGACCTAAATCTTTGATTCAAAGGAACAACAATGCATAACATATAAGTATCGCTTGATGCCTTGTAAAAGGCCATGAAAACTTCTATCTCGCACATACAACTACTGTGCAAGAAGACAGATAAAAGTTACAGTATGTTATTGGCGCTGATTAGGGATAAGAGCAACAGAACACGGTTGAATTTTAATCGAACATATTAAATAATTTTGTCATGCATTTTACATACAGTATTATAAATTTACATACAGTGTTACGGGTTATACTAACTTTTTTATTTACTAGCTAAGAATTAATATACATACAAAATTTTCATATTAATTGCTGCTCGTCCGCTCCCCACACCCCAACTGTTTACTACTCTATAAATCTACTAAACAGTAAAGTATTTATAGTAAAATCATGCGGAGAGATAGAAGTTATAGATGCATACAAAAAAACCAAATACTATAAATGGTGTTGAGCGGTAACCTGACGGCGCATGAACGATGGATTCTGACGGCGGTGAAGGGAGGCGCGTCCAGTCTCTCCTTCGTTGGCTCCAGCTTCATTGTGGTTTGTTACCTCCTCTTCAAAGAGCTTCGCAAGTTCTCCTTCAAGCTCGTCTTCTACCTCGCTCTTTCTGTAAGTTTCTTCTCTCGTTTCTTTCTCAATGGACGTCAGCAGCTAGATCTGATCTGCTTCACGCGCCTTTTTCTCTTTCCATCGCAAAATGAAAATTACTCCTTAAAATTTGAACTGATTGCTGAATTCTTCAGTCATTTCATCTGATTGTCATCAACAATAGTAGTATTGATTGGTTAGAGTGCTATACCGCACGAACTGTCAGCCCGAAATACACGAGCGGAATGGCAGTTTGGTAAATATATGGTGGTAGTTTCTGAAAAACTGCCATTCCGCTTGTGTATTCGGGCTGACAGTTCGTGCGGTATAGCATTATTGATTAATTAATTAGAAACCTCACGAGCTTCCGTGTTCCTTAACAATGTGAATTAAACTGATCTGTGTCCTCCCATTTGCATATGCAGGACATGCTTTGCAGTTTCTTCAGCATAGTTGGGTACACCCAACGCCAACTGCATCATCATCCTCTTTTTTTCCTTTCTTTCTTTTATATTATCCCGCTTCACATATTAATATAATGAGAGCATTTAATAATAAAATTTCAGGGATGCATCCAAAGGGTTCTCTTGCTATGCTCAGGGGTATTCCTCCCATTTCTTTTGTGTGGCCTCTTTTCTCTGGACTACCACAATTGCCTTCACCCTTCATCGCACTGTTGTTCGCCATAAAGCTGATGTTGAAGATCTTGAAGCCATTTTTCACTTGTATGTTTGGGGTATGATCCTCTCTCCCTTTTCTATTTCATTATGATTTACCTTCTTCCTTTGTTCATTGTATCATCCCTACTTGTTTTCACCTCTCCTCACAGGAAGTTCCTTGGTTTTGACTGTCATTCGTTCAATTGCTAATGACCATGGACACTTAGTCACAGGCTGTTGGACGCAAACAGGCAGAACTAGAAAAGCAAGTTGCTTCCCACCTACTCTTTTTCACACTATTGGTTCCTGGAATTCCTTCCCTCCACCTTATTTCCAATCCTCATCTATTTTGCAGGCTGTACACTTCATAATATTTTATGCGCCTCTTTGGGGTGCAATTCTTTACAATGGATTCACCTATTTTCAAGTCATCCGGATGCTCAACAATGCAACACGTGTATGTCCTCTATTTTTTCATTTCCACCTCTGTTACAATTTGTGCACATGTTGAGGCACACTTTATATCCTTTGTGAAATTTCTAGATGGCTGTGGGCATGTCAGATAGAGCATATCAATTGGATGCAAGGCCAGACATGAAGGTATGCTCCTTGCAACTAGTTTAAAATCATCACACAAAATACGTGTTGGACGGTAACTAAATAGTGATTGAATCCCATGTTCTTATCTTTTTATTGACGAAGTACCTCATTCACACCATTTACATTGTGTGCTTGATTTCATGAACTAACATCCACTTTAGTTTGAGCAGTATTGATATCAATCTAATTTACTGGAGATCTTTTACCTAATCTGGTTTTCTTGGGCTAAGATCATGGTGAATGGGCAATCCTATTTCAGGATTTCCTTTTTGCATTTATTATGTGTTCCCTCCAAAATTACTCATAGCTAAGCGTCAAAATATCAAAAGATAATAGTGTCCATCTTGTTCTGTTTTTGGAGCTTTTTGCACCCTCTTGTCTTTTTCTCAATATTAACTCAAAGTTTTGAATGGGATTTATGGTCAAGGGGATTTTCATGCCTCTGAAGCTTGTTAAACTATTTTTATTTTTCAATTCTACAGGCTTTGAATCGGTGGGGATACTATCCACTCATCCTAATAGGATCGTGGGCTTTTGGCACAATTAATGGCATTCATGATTTTATTGAGCCAAGTCGAAAAATATTTTGGCTCTCTGTTCTTGACGTCGGGACAGCTGCACTAATGGTAATGCTTGTGCATTAGTGCACTCCTTTGGTAGCTTTCCTTCTGCATTATTCAACTCTCTAGTGCATTCTTTGGCATAGCTGCACTTTTCATTGTCCTTCTTTGTAGATTTTGCATCATTCTGAATTTCTGATAATAGTTTTACATCTCAAAACTGTAGGCTAAATAATTCCTCACTTGTATCTTTTAGGGCCTTTTCAACTCAATAGCATACGGCCTAAACTCTTCTGTGCGGCGGGCAATTTATGAAAGATTGAACCTGTAAGTCACATTCTTGTTATTCCAAAATACTAAGGTGGCAGTCTCCAACAATCACCTTCTTACACCTTTTTTTTTTGTTGGCACTATAGTTGAGTAATGGCGTATCTTAACCGTGTCAATTTTTCTGGTTTATTTTGAATAATTGGGTAGTTTGTGAACATTACGAAACTCTATATGCTTTCAATCTCAATCCTTTCTGCTCCAATGTTAGCATCCCTAGTTGAGCATAATAGTCTATGGATGTGGCAGCATTGGTTGAAGTTCTATGATTGATAGAATAGATCAGATATCTACAGATGTGAAATGGTAGGATAGCTGACTGTAGAGATGTGTGTGATTCGGTCTATACTTTTTTCTGCCCTTGTTCACCTATCCTCTATAATTTTGTATGATGCTTCTTAAGTTGTGTTTTTCACTTGTTTTTGTCTTTTTCAATTTCAAATACCATTATTCCAATGTTAGGTCATTTTTTGTGAAAGGTTTTTGCCAGAGAGGCTTGGACGACTGTTGGCCAACAGTTTGAAATTCAGAAATCAAGTACAAGAGAGTGAACTAGTCTCGTTGAAAGTTGAAGACCAACATTAATAAGTTGGACAGTTCTGTACCGTCTGGGCAAGAGCTTTTACTGTTTCCCGATTCAGCAATCGAATGATAAACAACGCCTGGCATTCAAGGAAATTCAATCGGATTCAATCCTTCTAAATTTAGTGGCAGCAGTTGGCACATCTCTATCATGACATAACGTTGTTATAGTTATTGAAACTGATTTGATCAGCAGATGCAACTATGTCAAATATCTTATGTGGTGAAGTTGAGATTGCATAAAGATGGATGACCCAATAGCCCCTGCAGCAGTATGGCTGTCTAGCTGATTCCCCATCTATTTTCTAGTTGGTTGGTATGTCTTAATCTTGTTTTGTTGCCATGCCTACCGCTGCCAGGGTATGAGTACTTCCTCTGTATGATAGTAAGTATATTTCCACATTAATTATGTAGTTCTGTTTTTGTTCTTTTCATGAGCAGCTTTTCTTTTCCATTTTTCACACAAGTCAATTTCTTGTTCCGGGAAACGTATCAATGACAGACCACTGGGTTACCTTAACCAAAGAACAAGATTGTGTACCACGTAAAAGATAGGACTATACTATTAACTTCAAATGGAAAGTGGAGAAGTTATATACTACTCTCAATTTTTCATTTTAATGTGTATATAAGAAGCGTCTAACCCAATAAAATTGTTATATGTAGATAGTGAATGATTAAGTAGATGTAAAATAAAATGAGTATATAAAAATTGGGCAACCCAATAAGATTGTTACATATAAATAATAAGTGATTAAATAGATATGAAACAAACTGAATGATAATAGTAAAATATTTGATAGATTGTGATTTTTTTTTGAAGATGTAAAATAAATGTCGTTTTATAATTTACTTTTACTGTTAATTTTACTTGTATTTTTAATATTAAATCTACTGAATATTGATATGTGAAGAAGTCATTTAATTTCCACCGATTACATAATATTAGACTTTACCACAAAAAATCAAAGAAGGAATGCGTAAGGGGTATTTTGGGTATGCACACTCCTCTCATTTCCTTCCAATCTCCGCCTCTCCGGTCTCCGACTCTTTCTTCTATTTTTCCAAAAAGAAAAATAGAAAAAATGGCACGCCAAAATTTACATTCCAGGTCAAATCCTTCCTCTTAACTCTTAAGTCTTAACAATAATGAAAAAAGAAACAACAATATGATTTTATGGCGACGTGCCTACTGTATAGTAATGGAATTTGGGTCGGATCCCAGATATGGGTTGGGTCCTTTAGGTTTAGGAATTCATCCCGGAGTTCCTCTTCTTCTAGTAAAACTAAACAAAATCCCCAAAACACCACTCTCTCTCTGTCTCTCTCTCTCTCTCTCTCTCTCTCTCTCTCAAGATTCAGTCTTACTCTTCCTTCTCCAGGTAACATCTCACTCTTCTTCAAAAAATTATTTGGGATTTTATTTCTCTCTTCCTTTTTCTTCTAGCCTTCGTGCTCTTCTCTTCCACATACTTGATACTGAATTTTTCCTTCATCAATTGAACTTCCATCCTTTTTGTTACTCATTATTAAATATATAACATTCTAATTTCGGTGGCAACTGTGACAGTCATGGCTACCATGAAAATCATAGCGATATGCCAGTCAGGCGGGGAATTTGTGGCGAACAAAGATGGATCCTTGTCTTATAATGGGGGCGACGCCTATGCCATCGACATTGATCACCAAACCCAGCTCGCTGATTTCAAGTCTGAAATTGCCGAAATGTTCAAATTCTCTCCCCATTCCATCTCCATCAAGTACTTCCTACCCGGAAACAAAAAGACCCTCATCACTATCTCCAAAGACAAGGATTTTCAACGCATGCTTAACTTCCTCGCCGATTCCGTCACCGTCGATGTCTTCATCTTGTCTGAAGATGCCGCTGCTCGCAATCTCTCCAGCATTTGTATGCCTGCCAGTAGGTATCCCCTCAGTTCCACTCTTTTTTCTCCAACAATTATTTACTTTTGCTCCAAACATTTATACTCATCTTTTGTGTAGAAAACCAATCGGTGTGAATTGCTATTGACTGCCACTGTAAATCCAAACATTCAATTACTTCATCCCTTTCGTGAACCTTGTGGAATCTGCTGCTACAGGTCAAGCAGGACAACTGTTTCAGAAGCTGCGGTGCCCCTTGTTATACCTGTCGACGTTGCTGTTCGTGTGGCCGCTGCTGTTGACTGTCCCGATATGGGTGTGCCAGAAGGAAATCCTATATCCTGTATTCCAGTTGAAGTCATTGATGAGAGGCATCACAGAGCCGCCCTGCAGTGGGAAAACACCATCACTGGTGTCGATCAGAGGTTTAATAGTTTCACTGAATTTCGGGATGCTTTGCATAAGTTCTCAATCGCACATGGCTTTGCTTACAGATACAAGAAAAATGATAGTCATCGTGTCTCTGTCAAATGCAAATCCCAAGGTTGTCCATGGCGGATATACGCGTCAAGATTATCAACCACGCAGTTAATCTGCATCAAGAAAATGAATGTAAAGCATACATGCGAAGGGGCTGCTGTAAAAGCTGGGTATCGTGCAACAAGGGGTTGGGTGGGAAGTATCATAAAGGAGAAACTGAAAGTCTCCCCAAACTATAAGCCAAAAGATATTGCAGATGACATCAGAAGGGAGTATGGCATTCAACTGAATTATTCTCAGGCATGGCGTGCGAAGGAGATTGCAAAGGAGCAGCTTCAAGGCTCCTATAAAGAGGCATATAATCAGTTACCATTCTTTTGTGAAAAAATAAAGGAGACAAACCCAGGAAGTATTGCGACATTCTGCACAAAAGATGATTCAAGCTTCCATCGTCTTTTTGTCTCACTTCACGCCTCAATTTCTGGATTTCATCAGGGTTGTCGGCCTCTCATCTTCCTGGATAGTGCGGCCTTGAACTCTAAATACCAAGGGACATTGTTGGCTGCTACTAGTGCAGATGGCAATGATGGTATTTTTCCTATAGCCTTTGCTGTGGTTGATGCTGAAACAGAGGACAACTGGCATTGGTTTTTACTGGAACTCAAATCAGCAGTCTCTACATCTCGCCAAATTACATTTGTTTCAGATTTCCAGAACGGTCTGAATAAGTTGTTAGATGAGGTATTTGATAAATGCTACCATGCATATTGCTTACGCCGTCTGGCTGAAAAACTGAATAAAGACTTGAAGGGGCAGTTTTCTCATGAAGCAAGACGCTTCATGATAAATGATTTCTATGCTGCTGCTTATGCACCCAGACTCGAGGGGTTCCAGCGTTCTGTAGAAAACATAAAAGGCATCTCCCCTGAAGCTTACAACTGGGTCATACAAAGTGAGCCCGATCACTGGGCTAATGCTTTCTTTGGAGGATCAAGGTATGATCACATGACATCAAACTTTGGACAACAATTCTATAGTTGGATATCAGAGGCACATGAGTTGCCAATAACACAAATGATTGACACATTAAGAGGCAAGATGATGGAATCGATTTACACTCATAGGGTGGAATCCAATCAGTGGATGACTAAGTTAACCCCAATAAAGGAGGAAAAGTTGGAAAAGGAAACCTCAATATCAAGATCTCTTAAAGTGTTACTCTCACATGGTAATTCATTTGAGGTTCGAGGAGAATCTGTTGATGTTGTTGATATCGATAGTTGGGACTGTAGTTGCAAGGGATGGCAACTAACTGGTTTGCCTTGCTGCCATACTGTTGCTGTCTTTGAATGCATTGGTAGAAGTCCATATGATTATTGCTCTAGATACTTCACAACTGATAGTTACCGCTTAACGTATGCTGCGTCAATTCATCCTGTTCCAAATATAGATCGACCAGTCCAGTGTCAGTCAAGTGAGGCTGGAGTTACTGTAACCCCTCCACCAACTAAACGCCCACCTGGCCGGCCAAAGATGAAACAGGCTGAGTCAATCGATATTATTAAGCGTCAGCTCCAGTGTAGCAAGTGCAAGGGCCTTGGCCATAACAAGAAGACGTGTAAAGATTTGTAGCATACAATGTGATTGATTGTCGTTCCTTGTTACTCGTGATGATTTTAGTTGGCAATCCAGGCTTGTATATTTCTTTGTATCATCTGTCATTTTTGGTCCTGCTGTATGTCGCCGCACAAATATGCCCCATAAGGTAAGGATATTAATGACCATCCATGTTTCTTGCACTTCTCCCGATTCTATACACCATTATTTGTTGCTGCCAGAAGCCATTATAGTAATGTTCAAAATTTATCCTTTATGACCAGAAACTGTGCTTTGTAGCATAAACTGGAGTCTGGTGTCGTTCTGTGCTGATGTTTTGGTATCAATTTAGTCCATCGTCCTTCATTTGTGAGAGTTTTCCGGCTTATAATTGTTTGGCCTGATCTGTTTCATATTCACCTGTTACGTTGGCGACACCTGGCTAATTGGTTCAGTAGTAGCAGCACCGCCACATAGACACGTGTTTTGTTGGAGGCTAAGAGCATTCTGCTGTCTCCACGTGTGTGCTACCTGTCAAAAGTTTTGGTGGACATAATAGTTCCCCTAGCTCCCTTAATTTGATGCGCATATAAGTATACCACCATCCGTAGTTTAGAATGTACATCACTATCGATTGCTATCTATCCTATTCCTAACCATCACTTACAGTAAATAAAGCATATATTATCGTTTTAATTACTTGTTTTTCAATCTTGGGTGGAGTTGATTTAACTATATACAAGCATCTATTGGATCCATTGCAACTAGCAGTAGCAATAGACGATGTCCAGCAACAGTGGTGGTGGTGGTGGTATTGATCATGAGTGTCGTACATGTGGCAATAGCATCATCAGAACAGGGAGCGGCGACGACGGATCAGGCGAGCGGGACGGAGTGGGCTAAGGAGAAGATCTCAGATATCATTGGCTTAAACCAAAAGCAACCACGAGAAGATGATGATGAGCATGTCACATATTCTGGCGGTGGCGGTGGCACTGACAATGACAGAGACGTCAATGATCTTGCCAAAGAGAAGGCTGGTCAAGTGAGGGATGCTGCCAAAGAGATGAGCGACACCACAAAGGAGAGGGTGAAGAGCACGTCAAGAGACAAGGCGTATGAAGCAAAGGAAAGAGCATTGGAGAAGGCTGAGGAAGCTAAAGAGAAGGGTGAGGAGATTGGCATGAAGGCTAGAGAAGCTACAGGTGCGGCAAAGGAGAAGGCCCAAGATAAGGGTGAGGAGATTGGGATGAAGGCTACAGACGCTACAGGTGCTGCAAAGGAGAAGGCTCAAGAGAAGGGTGAGGAGATTGGCACGAAGGCTAGAGACGCTACAGGTGCTGCAAAGGACAAGGCCCAAGAGAAGGGTGAGGAGATTCGCATGAAGGCTAGAGACGATACCGGTGCTGCAAAAGATAAGGCCCAGGAGTTGGCGAAAGAAGCAGGAACAGCTGGTGGGTGGGCCAAGGAGAAGGCTCAACATACTGCAGCAACAGCTGGTGGTTGGGCCGAAGTGAAGGCCCAAGAGAGTGTCGATGCTGCTAAACAAACCCTCGAGTCTGCTAAGCAAAAATCACAGCAGCTTCTCAACGATGATCATCGTCACGTTGCTGATGATGAGCTTTGAATTAATCTGAATCCATACTCTCTTTCCCGTTAATCACTCACTCTATCACCTCTCTCCTCCCTAAATCTGAATCCGCATATATAGTTTTTGTCGGTGCGCTTCGTCTTAAACTCTCTTCTCTTATGTTATCTACTTATTTTAACGAAGTGTTTTTCTTTAAAGTTTAAAGGGATGTTTGAATCAGGTTCAGAATATTCTTCAACTCCACACGTTTGGCTTTGTTTGAGTTATAATTCCATGAAAGGAACTTAGGCAAGATTAATATTGCGAGCTTCCGTTATGTGTTGGAAAAGGAAAGTTAAAAAAATTAAAATAAATATTTATTGATTAGTTTATTTAATGTTAAAAAATAATTATTTAGTATTAAAAATATTTATAGGGTTCAAAATGAGTACTTTGGAGTATAATAATCTGTAAAAATACTATAAAAAAACCGCGGAGGCGCCTCCTTTTTCGAACGAGCCCCACGAGTCACGACAACTTTTTGTCTTAAGAATGCTCTCATTCATTTAAAATAATATATGTACATGGGCTATCATTTTCATAGCCGAAGAACTAGCAAATAATGCTGTTATTTTGAACAAACTCTGAAGTTAACTTCCATAATTGTTATTCATTGAAACAAGCAATCTCAGAGTTCGGCAAAATATGAATTAAGGCACATGCTAGAGTAGCTTATTTAAACTTATAAATTGGCTTGCTGAGTAAACGATTGTTTTTCAAAAATAGATGTTACAGTTCGGTTATGAGAGGTAAACATGTGAGAAAATGAAAAGAAATTATAATATTTTTCTCTTTTTTTCTTTTTGATGGGAGTATTTTCTTTTCTTTTTTGTTGTTGTGGGTCTGCGATCGGCAAAGAACAAAGAAGGAAATTAGGGGTTCTTGATGCGTTGGGTTTGAGTTTTTGTTTGGGCCTGGTTAATGTTCTTGACTTCTTGTGGGCCTGCAAAGGTTATTTTCATTTGTGTAATTAAAAAAAACTATGCTATCGAGCCCATTTACAATTTCTGTTGGGTATTAAATTTTATCGGTTTGATTTAGTTAATCATTTTTTCTCTAATATGATCGAATTTGTTTTGTGTCATGAGACTAATGGTGTCTTGCGATAATGGTGTGCTTTTACATTAATTATTCCCTCCAGTCTTCGTTAAATGATGTTTGGAAACTGATTACATAGATTAGATTAAGGCAATCATTGGCTCAGTTGTTTTTACAGTTTTTTTCAATTGATCAACATCTCATCTGCGTATAATTTCAAAATGATAAGGGTAGAATAGTAAACAAACGGAGGAAATGACAAAACGTCATTTATTTCGGACTAAAAAAAATTGTCCACAATGTCATATAAATGAGTTCGGAGGGAGTATCATTTACTCTCTTTTCCTGAGTAAATATATAACACATGAATTTAATTTTTTATTTTTAAAAGAATATATTTATTATTATTAACCTTTTCAAGTAATTTTATTAAAAAAATAATATTAATTTAATTATAAAATTAAGAATCAAAAAGTTATATCTTAAATTACAAAAATGAGTTAAAATGTGAAGTTGTAAAATTCATTTATTGGATATCCCCTATTTCAAGTTGGGTATTAGTTTGGATCAAATTCTACTAATTACGGTCATTTTGGTACAAACTCATGCACGCTGGCCGCGGCATCACACGAGAAGCCTAACTGGTTATCTATAATATGTAAAATTGAACAACTTTTTGGCGATGATACATCAGCAAAACAATAACTTATAAGATCACTATTTGTTATTTTAATTTTAAATTTCAATTTTAAAACCCTTATTGGAATTAATTGTAGTTAAATAATACTCCACCATTTTAAATTCCATAATCAATTAGTAAACGTTCAAAATTATTCTTTAAGAATAATAAATGTAGCCCTAATTATTATGATAATAAATACAGTCTATTTT
This sequence comes from Viola odorata, assembly GCA_963691705.1. NCBI lineage: Eukaryota > Viridiplantae > Streptophyta > Magnoliopsida > Malpighiales > Violaceae > Viola > Viola odorata. Next base: position 40,441 of record OY829545.1, read on the forward strand.
ATAAATTTAAACACCTCCTCCTTAAGCCTTCTAGTTATTATACTTTAATTCTTTCTTCCACAACTCATTTCCCTTTCAATATGGCATGTATACATTCCATCAATAAAAATGCCAATTCAATTACTCTTTTTTCAATCTCAAGGTAATGAATTCAATGTAAGTGATGTGACAGGTGGCAAATCATGATTACCTATGCTTGTGATAAATTGATAATCCCCTTCGTTACGCTGATTGGTTTGATGAACGCTTTCATGTTTGGAGGTGCTTTTCAATTAGCTTTGGGAGTTAAAAACGGTATAGGTAGGTAGTGAGTTTTATTAGCAACGTAAGGTGTTAAGCCTTTCTCTCTATATAAAAAAAATTGGATTAAAATCTAACCAATGATTGATAAAACTATTTCTTAATAACGTTTATCAACTCTGTACTAACCTTACTTTAAAGCAACAATTACGTTTGTAACTTAAAAAAAAAATCTCAAAAGACAATAATTATGAAAATTATACTACTAACTAAAATAATTATATACGCATGGTTACTTTCTATATTTTCTTCACTTCTTCCTTCATTTCGAGCTTCATAGTTAGGTGCTCAAGTGAGTGGATTTCCTCTCAATTGGAAAAGAATTTGTGGAAAAATTATTTTAATAAAGTACGTACAAAATCAAGTATGTTAAAAATAATATAAAAGGTACGATGCATATTAAGAACACGCAGGATCTCACTTTTTTTTATCTATTCATCCTTAGAACTATTCTGGTGAAATGCACATACTTTTCCTAAACAGGCGACCCTTTGAGCCAGAGCATGTCTCTTTCCGTAGTGAAGAAGATCCATCAGATGTGGCATCAGTGCTCTCTCTCGGTGATGACTCATTCGGGGATTCATCTCGAAGAGATAGTTTTAGCAGAAACTCAGAAGATTTCATCATGTACGCTGGCCGCGGCATCATTGACTTGGTTTTTTATTTTTTTACTAAAGAACACGTCAATATATTTCAGTATGACATGGTGAAGTGAAATAAAATAAATAAATTTAATGACCTCTAACGATCAAACATGAATAGTAAGTGTCGATTTAAACTAAGTAGAAAGGCACTGGATTTTCGTGAAAAAAAAATGCTAGTTGTGCATTCCGTAAATATAAAAAAAACGATTATATTTGTTTTTGTTTTGTTTTTTATAAGCATGTATTTTATTTGTTAACCCGTAAATATACTCAAACAAGACGGCTCTATTTCATGTTCTATTTGACTCGGATCTAGGGAGTAGGGAGAATAAACGGCTTCGTTCAAAAAAGGGCGTCCAGGGAAAAGCTAAGCAAACACACAAACACACAAACACAAATCACAATCGCAATCACACGACCCATCGCATCCCATTCCCATCCCTAGCCCAGCCCCAATAATATAAGGTAATCCTAATCCAATTAATCCAAGTTGCATCCATCCTTGTAAAAATAAAATACTCCTCCTACTACTAGTCTACTAGCATTTAAAGGGGAGAAAGAAGATAAGTACCGGAAGAGATTTTAGTTTATCTGAAATTGTGAATGGTGTGGGAGAAGGAGGAAAAGAAGCAGGGAAAAGGGAGGGGAATGCGATTTGGTAACTACGAGGTTGGAAGGACTCTGGGCGAAGGCAATTTCGGTAAAGTGAAATTGGCCAAGAACATTGATTCCGGCCAAACTTTTGCTGTCAAGATCCTTGAAAAGAACACGATCATCCACCTCAAAATCACCGATCAGGTCTCTTCTTTCTTTTTCTTCAATTCACCTGCATAATTTTTCCTCATAATTAATAGATAAATTATTTATGCCTTACTTGCTGTGGCTGTGTTTTCCAATTTGTCATGATTGTATTGTAAACGCCTATTTGTATTTGTTTTCCTTTCCGATCACCGGTTCATACTCTTTTTTTTCATGTTCTTTAAAAAAATTGCAGATAAAGAGGGAAATTGGGACTCTAAAGCTTCTCAAGCATCCAAACGTTGTCAGATTATACGAGGTAATGGACTCTTCCTACTGTTCTCTCTCTCCACAACACAACAGAACAGAACACCCGCATAACACCGAAATGCATCTTCATCTTCCTATTAATTAATTCCCAGGAAGTGGAGGACTGCGTATTTTTAATCTCAATTTCGATGAACCAAAATAGCTAGAATCCAATCAAATCCAAAATAGAACGGAATGAAAAGGGTTAGAACTTGCGACTGATGAGAACACACACACATTATCTTGTTGGTTAACAATAGCCGATTTGGAGGAGGCAGCAGGAGCCGCAGATATAATCATATACTGTATGCTTAATATGCTTCTCCCTATTTTTGTGGCCTTGCTTTTTTGTTTGTATTTTTGTTTCTTTTTGGCTCTCTTTCTCTCTCTCGAAACATATAATATAAATAATCATATATTGCTTTCATTTTTCTTAACCCCACTGTATTTATTTATTTATTAGTGGACTGGAGGAGGCTTCTGGATCTGGATAGATATGCATATGCTTGTCTTGTTGATTGTTATTCGTTTCCCCATATTTTCTGAGAGAATAAATTAGAACAATACTTTTTCCATTCTTTCCTCTCTTTTTCACACCGAAGATCAACGATATTAATTGGATGTTGGTAAATTGGGTGATACACATTTATTGTTTGAACTTTGAAGTGCCCTACAAGAGAACATGCCATGTGTATGGCATGCTCTGTTTGACATGTGAGGCTGATAGGTAAGTCTAACTGTGTATTGTCTTTTTTCGTGGCACTCGCGGGGGCCTCCCACTCTGGTCTATTTGTCTTTCCTCTCCCTCCCTTTCCTATTTGTTTTTTGCCTTTCTGGAAAAGGTAGTAGTCGTCGGATTGTTTGCTCATAGTATAATTTGTAACTTGGGTGATCCATACTTCATTGTTACATAGACTTTACCACTTGTGATTGATGTGAATGGTTTGGTACTGATTATTTCAACCTTGTATAGAAAAGGAATTACCTGCCACTAAGTGCTCAAGCTGGTGTGCTTGTGTTTCAACAAAATATTATCACTCTTCTAAAAAGAAATGCTAATGTTATTATTAATCGTTAATTATCTACCTTGTACCACACAAAAAGAGTTAATCATCCACCATCATCCATTGATTGAACAGCAGGGCAATTGGTGCAGTTGTACTTAATCTCGTTTGTGAACAACAATATTTGCAGGTGTTGGCAAGCAAATCAAAGATTTATATGGTCCTTGAATATGTAACTGGAGGCGAATTATTTGACCGAATTGTGAGAAGCTTTTAATTTCAATTATAGAATGGTTCTTTCAAATTCCTTAGTTTCAATCCTTTAAAGCTTTGTTTGTACATCTTCAATTCCATACAGGCAACGAAGGGAAAGGTTCCAGAAGGTGAGGGCAGAAAGCTTTTCCAGCAGTTAATTGATGGTGTTAGTTATTGTCACAACAAAGGTGTCTCCCATAGGGATCTCAAGGTCAGTAATTGCGTTGTATTGCTATCTTTCCTATACTCTATGTGAAACTTTTATGCCAACTCTTGTTAATTTCACACCATTACTTATCACTACGTATTAGTATAATAATAGCTTATGCTGCTCTCTCTCTTTTCAGCTAGAGAATGTTCTTGTTGATGCTAAAGGGAACATTAAGATATCTGATTTTGGACTCAGTGCTTTGCCTCAGCATTTTAGGGTATGTTTCCATGCTATCATTCTTTGATACTAGACACACATAAGATAATCGCCAACAGTAATACTTGTATATATGTATAGTGCAAATCAAGTTGTCTAATAATTAAAGTTTTTGCAGGACGATGGGCTCCTGCACACAACCTGTGGTAGTCCTAACTACGTTGCGCCTGAGATCCTTTCAAATAGAGGGTACGACGGTGCCACTTCAGATATATGGTCCTGTGGTGTTATCTTGTACGTGATCCTCACTGGATATCTCCCTTTCGATGACAGAAACCTCGCAGTTCTATATCAGAAGGTCATCAATCATGATACTTTCCAAAAATCAAACGTTTTTACCAATGGAGGAACAGAATCTTTTTCTTCACCTCCCATATATACACATGCACATGCATGCTTTTATCATTGTCATCTTGTTACATCCTTTTTGTCTAATGCTCTTAATTAATTGATGGATTTCAGATCTTCAAGGGTGACGCTCAGACACCTAAATGGCTATCACTAGGTGCCCAAAACATTATAAGAAGGATTCTTGATCCCAACCCTATTACCAGAATAACCATGGCTGAGATCAAAGCTGATGAATGGTTCAAGCAGGACTATTCGCCTGCAGACCCTGCAGAAGACGAAGAAGAAGATGTATATATTGACGATGAAGCCTTCTCGGTGCATGAAGTGGTATGAATTTCATGTATTTACATCTTTTGTATGCCACTTTTGGGCGAGTATAAGCATGTAAGCTTGGTGCCAACTCAATTGGATGATTGCTGTTTTGGTGTAGCCATATGAAGGTGAAAATGAGAGCAGTCCAGGACCTTCAAACCTCATCAATGCTTTTCAATTAATTGGAATGTCCTCCTCCCTAGATCTCTCTGGTTTATTTGAGAAAGAGGTAACTCTAAATAGGAGCTGTGTTTATATGCATATGATCTTAACCAGTATACAAATACGGTGAAATCTACAATTCTCTGATTCCACTGTATCCGTTGTCATATCTGAACTGATTTAGGATGTTTCTGAGAGAAAAATCAGATTTACATCCAAATCTTATCATTCCGCCAAAGATTTACTGGAGAAGATAGAGGATATAGTGACTGGAATGGGATTTCAAGTTCAGAAGAAAAACGGAAAGGTTAGCATTTGGTTACTTTGAAATGATATTTTTCTTTTTCTTTTGAAGATGGCAAATATTCAGTACTGAAGATTGTTTTATCTCCATTTTGTAGTTGAAAGTGGTACTAGAGAACAAGGGGCGCAAAAGTATGGGTAGTCTTTCGGTAGCAACAGAGGTAAAAGAAACGAAAACTTACAACACGAATTTCTCGAAGCTCGCCAAGCATCAAATTGTCTACAACTTCTCATGTGAAATATGACTAAAATCAAATTTTCTGCCTCAGGTATTTGAGATAAGTCCATTGCTGTATGTAGTCGAGCTAAGAAAAACGTGTGGAGATGCTTCGATTTATAGACAGGTATATTTAGTTTTTTTTTTTTTTTGCTAAACAGATATAGTTGGTTACGCAATACCTTTTTCCCAAATCTCAACAGCACATCTACAGCACCGTAATGTCTTTCTAATTTGATTCATTTTGCTCATGTTGCGCGCGCAGTTATGCAGAAAGCTGTCAAACGATTTAGGAGTCCCCTCAAGCGATGACCTGTTGGGCAAACAAGTGTAGCAATTCATATTTTATTTTGAACGCGTAGTGTTCTCCTAATTCAGTTTATTGGGGAAAAAACACGTATTATGTATCAACTCGATTGAATTAAATGTGTTCATAATTATTCTCTTAATTCAGTTTATTGGGTTCTCCTAATTCAGTTTATTGGGAGAAAAACACGTATTATATATAAAGTCAAATTGAATTAAATGTGTTCATAATCATTCAATGTATATTATATATATCATGCTGTGGTGCCCTTGCACCACATGAAAACACGAACTACATTAGGAATTTCGAGAGATCCTCCCACCACGAATAACCACATTCATTAGGTTTTCAGGCTGAAAATCTTATTATTCTTGAATGTCCACAAAGACCGTATCACTGAGCAAACAAATCTGACAGGACCAATTCTAGAAAGGAAGAGCAGACTCTAGGGACAACAACGAGACGAAAGACATAGATGACCGCATCTGAGCCGCAAACGGACAATACTCCAACGATTCCGTGGAGTTTTTTCCGCAACATGAGATATCCACGAATTAACTTGTGGTTTTTTTTATAAAAAACGCATTTACCAATTGCACGTCGTATATATTACTACTACTTATAAGAAAAAGAAAAAGATAAGAACTAACCAAAATGTGAATACTGTTTTTTCTAAATTTATTAGGAATTAATTAGATGACGTTTTAGCATTTGCTTTTACTGTTTCGGCACGTATCTTAAAACGGCCGGCAGATTTTTCTGGGAAGTACGTTAAGGATTAACGTACGTTCAAAAAAAATTCGGATTTTTTTTAGGTCAAATAGTGAGTCATCCGACCTTTTTAATATGTGTTTTCTACTGAATATTGGGATACGAGGAAGTCATGTAATAAATTCCGGAGGGAGTATTAATAAAGCATCAAAATTATAAATTTAGTTCAATCTCAGTCCAACCCTAAAGTTTAAACTAGTCGACGCTTTCTATTAGCGGGTGGATGATCGTTCTGTTCTTTACAAACTTGCTCAGTTAGCACGACAGAATACAAAATATCCACCTTCGCCATCAACATCACGGATTACGAACTAAAACCTCGCGCACCATCATGTCACCCAGCTCAAGCACAACTACTCAAATTGTGCCCCCGCCGGAAGGACATTTCCGTCCTCCGCCGTCTATAATCCCCGGAGATCCTAGCGATTCGTCCACCTCTTCATCGTCTTCCCTCCCTCAAGCGTTTCCTTTCTCCTCTGGAAATCCTCGCATCGAAGAAACACGTGGCATCATGCACCTCTTCCCAAACGACACCGTCTCTAATCAACCGGTATACACTCTCCCTCTCCTGCCGTTCTTGCTTGGTCATTTATTTTGCTTAAATTTACTAACCTCTACGTTTCAGCATCACATTAATCTCAGCAAAATTTGTGGGCTCTGTTTACTTGTTTTTGTAGGTCGGAAGGAAGCCTCTTGTATGTGTGCTTGGGGTGCCGAACCACATGACCTATGCGGATTTCTGCCAGTTTTGTGCTTCTTTTATTCAACACATTCTGGAGATGCGAATCGTGAGGTAATCACAGTAATTATATATATAGAATTTTTTTGCCAAGTAAATAACTTACTGTCATGTATGCATTTTGCTACTAATATTGGTTGCTTGATAATAATTGCAGTATTTTATTTGTAAATTGTGCTGCATTCTCAGTGTATATAGAATCTACTCTACCAACCCGGTGCAATTATTCTGTATGGAGAAATTACATGCTAGGAGCACTTTATCTCTTAGTGGACCAATCCGGTGCGAACATGATTAGTCCTTACCAATGAACTCAGGGATACTTGTGATTATACCTAAAGCAAGTGTATGTTATTCTCTGGATTATTTTGTATTGGCCCATATTAACTATAGGCGGACTCTACTTAATGTGAGTGAAGACCTTTTTGGGCTTCAAGTAGTGAGCTATTTCTCATGTTAATCGAGGCAGTACTTTGTTTTTCATTTCAGGAAATGACCCTGTATTTTGGTTAGTGATTGGAGGGGTTAACTGAGTCTTTGTTTTAGTAGTGGTGTTAGTACTTCTACTATTTCTTGTGCCACAATTGAAGTCTCATGTTGGACATGCATGCAACATGGTATATCTCCCTGTGCTAGGAGACTATGCAAATCCATACTGCAATAATCCCATATAATTTCTCCAGAAGAAAAGAAATTGGTATGGAGTTCCTCCCATGTTTGATTATTAAATGGGGCTTTGCAGAGCTCATCTGCTTGTATTGAAACTATCACCCAGGGAAACCTCACTTCTATGTTCTGTGAGTGCAGTGTAGAGTTAAATTTCAATTATAGAATCCTTAATGATGGTATTTTTGAATCAACACTACAGACTGTCTTGTTTGCCTCTTGTTATTACTTAACGTATAAATATTTTTATTTTTTTTGTTAGTGTATTCAATTTATTTTATTTTCGTGATGTAACTTGCTCTTGCGTTACCCGTGTAGGAATGATGGGATGGATGATCGGTACAGTGTTTTGATATGGTTTGATAACCAAGATTCTACAGATAAATTCTACCAGCATTTTAATGGCAGACCATTTAATTCTTTGGAGGTATTATTTTTCCTTGACAAACTGGACTAACACAAATATCAAAAAGTTTGATTCTTGTTTAATGAAATGCTATTATAACTTATTGATTTTCAAACACACCTTTTGGGGTTTTCCATTTATACAGGAAGAGGTTTGCCATGTGCTTTTCACAGTTGATGTACAGTTCACTGGTTACAGTGGTTCTCTTCAACACATACAACCTTCTCCAGCTAGCACAATCGAGCAGCCTTCATGTCCAGTTTGTCTTGGTATGTTCAGTTATCATGTAGAATTAATTGAATTTCAAATTCCAACCACCACCAATGAGAATTTTTCCCACCTTTAAACAGACAATTTCTGCTAGTTTTGCGAGAAACCTTTGGCCTTGTTCTTGCGGAAAAGATGTAATGGCATACATGCCATATGAGCAATGGTTGATTTCACTGTTTTGTTTGGAAAGGCTTGTAAACCATAATGGTTTGGCCACTTTATTTAAAAACGGGAAAAAAGTATGATTGTTTTATTTATCACTCTTGGGTTATCTGACTTCCGTCTTTCGTCTCTCCATTAACTTTTTTCTATGCACTTCCACATTCATTGAGATGCACATTTTAGAAATTTCTGACTTACAAAACTTTTGACCATTTATGAATTTGCTGAAAGAGAGCATGTCATACGAGAACAGAATAACTTTGGTGAGAAACATCTATACTTGGCATCAATCCAATTGGTGAATGGATTAACACTCTGCTATGAAGCAAAATAAGTTGTTTCTCCTGACCTGGTTACCATCTGATTATGGTTGGTGACTAAATGAAGAGCTTCACTCTTTAGCTCTGTTTGTTAACTAAAGTTTTGACTTTGGAACTAATTGGATGGGCTGGGGTCTTGTAATGCTATCCAGTTTGCCTGGTTAAAATTTCTATGTAATTGTTCTTTCTTCATGTTTACAGATAGATTGGAGCAAGACCTGGGTGGAATTCTCACTACTATCTGCAATCATTCTTTCCACTGCTCTTGCATTTCAAAATGGACAGATTCTTCTTGTCCAGTAAGTGACTTTGGTTTTTGATGCACTTTCAAAATGACTAGTTTAGGACCTTGATTGAAATCAAACTTACATGCAAAAAAAGAAGCGGTATACTCCTTGATAAATTCAAAGCTGATATGCCCTTAAGTCCCTCGCATATGATGCCACTGCCATTTTCCCATTTGGTCTAATGTAGTATTATGGATTGTCTGGAGCCTGTTTATGAAGGAATTAAAAATCAACTATTCATTTCCCTCCTTCCACATTCAATGGCATAGTGTGGCCATTTGCTTCACTTCTCTCCTTGCATCTGATGTCACTGTTGAGACCTGAGCTAGGTGTTCTTTCCATCCCCTTCTGATACTCTCCACATAGTATGTTCTGCTAGAGTGATAATGTTCTTTGCTAGTTGTTATTGTCTGAGAATTATAAATGGTTGTAAGCTGTGAAGTACATTAGAGAGGAATTTACCGAAAGGTTGTGACTTTTTTGTCTCCTTGGAAATTGCGATATTTTCTGGATGGTGTCAGGTATTTGTAATAAGGAGATTTGGGTTTCTTGTTTAGCTTTTATATCCAAAATAGATCAGTTGTATTTTTTTGTATTTAGAAATCTATGAATTAGTGTGGGAAATATATGCATTTTGTGCTAAAAGAAATGTTAGAGAATAGAGAGAATGAACCAAAGATTTATTTACTGCATTAGCATGCTTCAAACCACAAAAAGCATGATGCTTAGTGATCCCTGTGATCTCCTGCACCTACTAATGTGATGCTAACTCTTTTAAATGCTTTTGCTTTTCATCATGCCTTTTAACGCCTTAAACCACAAGATCAAAGGTCTCGGCACCAACTTCCCCAATTTTATGGCCTTACTGATCCCATTGCTCATGTTGCTTTTGGAAATATAATCCCTTGAATGCTTTGCTAAAGTAATCAGGAGTTGTTTTTGTTGTGTTTTTCCAAGGAGTGTTATCTCGCCTCATAATGTAGCCTGGAAAGGAATGTTGGTTTACGCCTTATTACCCTTAACCCTATATTTGACAAACCTTGGTTTTATTCATTCTCATCCGGCAGTAAAAGGTTGTATAAAAAAATTCTATTGTGTGGATTTTTTTAGAAGTATTGCTGTGGTCAACTGGACTACCATGTCTAGAATGTTGATATTATTGGGTCATAAATATCAATTCATTCCATTACTCATTTGCTTTGGCTTATGGGAGATACTATTGGCAGGTAAGGCATGAGTTAGTAAAATATTTTGAGGAAGGACTCATGCTAGAAAGTAATTGATAATTTCCAAACTCATGAAAGTCAAGACACACATCATTTGATCACTTCACATCTGCTGAATCAGGTTATTATTTTTGGCCGGCTGTTTCTTGGTTGTTATAAATCTTGATGCTGCATTCTCATTTTATATCGCTTATTATTTTCGCGCTTGATAATCTTTATTTCTCAGTCTGTCTAATGCTATTTTTTCCAAAGCTAGGAATGATTAAACACAGCACGCTTTTGTTGTCGTGATTCCCTATTGCTATTACTATACTACCTGTTCCCCTTATGCTATTCTGTTTTTAGGGGTGTTGGTAGCTAAAGTTGTTATTGACACTTGTTTATGTTAAGCTGCAAAGTCTGTTCAAAAGTAAAAGTGTAAGGAGAGTGTGCATATCTTAATAACTAGTTGTCTGTATCTCATTTCAGGTTTGCCGATATTGCCAGCAACAGCCTGAAAAATCTATATGCTTTGTATGTCAAACCACTGAGAATCTGTGGATTTGTGTGATATGTGGTTTTGTCGGCTGTGGAAGGTAGTGATGCTACTTACTCAGGGCTGGAGTATTTTTTTTTGTCTGTTTCTTTTGAGTTCGTCTCCAATCAGCATTCCTTATAGTGAAAAAGTGTTATAGGTATAAAGGAGGACATTCGATAACACATTGGAAAGAGACACAACACTGCTATTCTCTTGAAGTGGAAACACAACGCGTTTGGGATTATGTTGGTGACAATTATGTTCACCGACTGATTCAATCAAAAACTGATGGAAAATTAGTTGAGTTGAATGCCCATTGTGTACATGCTAATAGTAGATGTGTAAGTTGTGAATGTGTGGATGCTGGAACTAGTCAAGCGCTTTTGAACAGCAAAGTTGAATCGGTATTGTTTTTATTTATAGTAAAAGTTTCTTGTAAGTTCCTTCTAAAAAGAAAAGATTCTCTTTCTTCATGTTACAATATCTAATTTAAAACTGTATTCGCAGATTGTTAATGAGTACAATGAACTTCTAGCCACTCAACTTGAGAACCAAAAGCAAGTAAGTGCATTCTTTATTATTATCCATTAAATCACTCATCATTTTGCCCTTATACTTGCACTTTGGCTTGATTTTTAGTGCCACTACTGACATGGTTATTCTGTCTGTGTTTCCCTGTTTTTGTCTGAGAAATGTCTTAAAAATTTAGATGTCTTTGCCTTCCTGAAGAATTTATATCATTTTTTATAGTATTTTGAGACTTTGTTGCAAGAAGTCAAGGATGAAACTGAAAGGGGAATTTCTGAAGCTGTTAAGAAGGTTGTTGCTCAAAAACTGCAAAAGTTTCAGACTAAACTAGATAGATGCGTCAAAGAGAAGAAGTTTCTTGATGATGTAAGTTGTAGGGCCACAGCAATGGCATATTTAGAATATACGTGGCCAGAGTTTTCTTACTGTGATGATTTGTGATGATTTTGAAAAGTAATAATGTGTTTGTACTGTGGTGTCTCATTTCCAGTTATATTAATATATTTATAGTTGAAGACTTATGCTTATTAATTATCCCATTGTGCTTTGCTTGTAGCTTAATGAGAATCTTCTGAGAAATCAGGAGATATGGAAATCAAAGGTTGTGGAGATTGAAGAGAGGTACGTTCTTTACCAAACATTTTGAAGCAATAGCCATGTTTTCATTAGTTGCCCAATAAAGGGTTCGTAATTATTGTTTGTATTATATTGTACTTGTTATTTTCTTGTGGAAACCTTTGACCCTTAGCCAAGCAAGTATTTGAACAAACCAAATAATATTTCTTAAAGTTTCTGCATGGAAATGTCTTGTAGAAATGTTTGGCACTGAGCCAAAGTTGCAAAAAGCTCTGACCTACTGGAGATTCTTACTCATTTTCAACTAGATTTCTGCTTCTTCTATCGCATTATTTTTTCAATTCACATTTAGCACAATAAAAATTAGTGTTTTTATTTTATTAAGAATTAAAAAATGTATATTTTCATTTTGATATTAGTTTTGCTAAGTTAAGTTGCTAAGGTGAAAATTTTGGGTTTAAGAGGTAATATAATACAGTATATATATATATATATATATGTATGTATATTTTACTGTATTATATTATTGAAGATAATTGATGAATCAAATGGTTTTTGCTCTCTTGAGCCCCTTGTTTGTTTCTTTGACATAACTTTGAATCTTTTTCAGGGAGAAAAATGCTCTGAGGGTAAAGGATGTTAAAATTCAAGACCTGGAAGAGCAGGTGTGATGTACTTGTATACTTGTATGCTTTTATGGTTCGATTCCCATTTGTATTCTTAAACGATCTATTACTACATATTGAAGTGGCTGATTTCCAATGTTATTCCAGCTTAAAGATTTAATGATGTACCTAGAAGCAGGAAAGGCAGTGGAGCAGCTGCCAATCTCATCTAATGAAACAAAGGATGCCACTGTGTTACTCATGTCAAAAGAGTCTTCATCTGGGAACACCTCCAAAAGGGATAAAAAGGTCAACAACCTCAAGAAAGGGTAAGGACTAAGGATGGAGGAGGGTGTGGGAACCCAATTTGCTGATATTATAAGGATGCCAAGTGTAAATGTGATTTATCAATTGGAGTTTCCCCTAGATCTAGCCACTTGCGTTCAGTCTAGTTTTGTAGATTGTTACTTTTGCGAAAAGTGGTTATACAAAATCTGTGGTTTTATAGGAAAGAATCAGAACGACGGGTACATATTGATTAATTGTGTTCATCTTATGTTCAACTTGCAAGAAATGAATTATAGAGAAGAAAAGCTTTTATGTTATTAAATTTTATGTTGGATCTTTTCATCAAGTAATCGAACTTCACTTCACTTCATTTTTGATTGCTTGTTCTGATGTCGGAACCAAACAGTATATAAATTAAATTATACTGTATTACAATATTGATTCGATCGGTTAAATTAAAATTTGGTCACCCAATAGATGTTTTGCTTTACTGATGTAATTGTTCGCAGTTATAATTTTCACGTTTTTTTCCGGGTCTAATTTTCATTTTGTAACTATTAGAAATGTTAAAATAGTAAAAAAAAAAATCGGTGGGTGAGCATAACTCATGCACTCTTATTGTTGACTTCATTCCAAACAATCTCCCCATTCTTAACACAAGCTAATATGAATTCAGACAAAGTATGGTATAACTATATGGTCACAATTTTCATTGGATTGATTGCAGCACAGTGTAGCTTGTCTGTTTCCATTGTCGCTGCATCAGCATGTTGCATCCTGATTCCTAACTACTGCTTAGATGGCCGTATTAACATGTTACAGGAAGCATAAAGTTGTGGGATTGAAGAAAAGAATAATCAAGCTGGAAACCAAAGATGAAAGATTAGAGGTGGAAAGTCCCACACGGCGTGCAAAGGAAAGCATGTTGTCATTCCCCCAGCGCAAGCAATATACAAAATGAATTTACAAAGAGTGCAAATTTATTTGACTTAAAAAATGAGAATTTGTCGCCCCCATTCAGCGACAATGGTGCTTCCAACATTTGAAAATAGCCAAAATATGAGTAGTCCATTAGTACTTGCTTAACGTCAGAGTTAAGCATTCATGGCAATGGTTCTTGTGAATCACCCAATCGTGATAAATGAAGGTAAGCATCCGTGCCTGCATATACAACAGAAATTGGTGAAAAAACAAAAAATACTTGATGGATTCCATGCACATATGTGAGCGCAAGCCAAAAGGGTGTACAAGGATGGAAATGTGAATTTAGTCATCCCAACTTTAGTTAATAGTCCCTAAAATTCCTTCAAGAACAAAAAAGATGCAAAAGACAAGTCATTTCTCTTAAATCTGAAGATCTTTCATCTCACATGATAATCCTGGATGGCATGAGTTATAACCTCTTCACAAACAAATCCAAATAAGATGACCAAAGAGACTTACTAAACAATGGCTAAAAGAACCCGGAAAAAAAACTGCATCACTCATTGACTACTGCATAGTTTAGTTTCAGGTGCATGTCTACTCCCAAAAGAACTGACAATATAAGTTGGCCAGGGATGAAGTAGAAGTTCACACTTCCATATCTATAGTGCCATTTTACAGGCTCTCTGGGTGATCACAATTAATCTACATTTTTTCCATTTAAAGCTAAGTATACTTGTTTAGTCATACCATCTACAATGAATGAAAATTATAAGATGCCATCTCCCCCCTACACATGCTTGACAATTACAAATGCTTGACAATTACACAGAAACTAGTTGAACTGCCGAGAACCACTTAAATGTTTTAAGCCTTACAAGTGCTCAGTATTCTAGAGTCCATAGAAAAGCATAATCAACTCACCATATCCTTCCATAGAAATAACTTGCAAATCACCTCCAAAATACCGAGCATACAAGCGGCTAATAGGGAGCCCATACCCATATCCAGCCATTGTTATTGAATCATCTGTTCCATAATCAGAATACTCATCTAAAGGGTTCTTGGCAGTGCTGTAAAGATAAGTAAAGATCTTAGGAAGACCACTTCTTGGTATGCCGCCGCCTTCATCTGAGACCTATGAAACCAGTGAGAGACCAACTTGCCATTTAATCAAATACATAACATTGTTGCACCCTTCAAAGAGGCTACAGTTATACTTACCTATAAAAAATGGGGGCTACAGTTAAGGAATGGCCACACCACAAGGAAAAGAAAAGTGGAAGCTTTTGTTGACTTTATAACAAGCAAGAGAGTAATACCTTTATAGTGACATCCTCAATTCCTTCAGCAACAATAATTCTAACTGGAGGTGCAACTTTATCAGAGTCCATGTAGCGCTCTTGGACAGCACGCAAAGAATTCTTAACCAACTCAAATACCATAAGGTGCAAGTGCGTTGGAACATACCTGTTGCACAGTGAGCCGGTATCAAAATCCAGAAAAATGAAGATTCCTAATTACTTTCCACAAAGAACCACAATCACTAAAAGTTACAGGAGAAGACACGGTAAAGCAAAATAGAGCATTGATGGGGGGAAAATCAACTTACGGGAATGTAAAATTAGGATCCCCGTAAATATTAACATCAGGTGTGCTGCCATATTCTCTCAAACAAATACAGCGAGCATCTTCACTGGCATTTCTAGCAACCTCAACAGGAGACATTTTGGTATGAATGTAGCCAACAACATGAGGAGGAGGATTGGGATTGTGCAACTCCACATGCTGCCCTGATCATCCATAGATCAAGCATATATTGAAAGTTTAGAAGCAGCTTCCAGCAACAGTACCAAAAAACTTGGCCCTCAGTTATAGTGCACTGAGAAAGCAGTAAAGGTAAGTTGAGGAGGCAGCAGGAAGTAAACACTTACCAATTAGCATTCGGATTCCAATTCTTGACAAGTAAAACCTATCTAGAAACTGATGAATCTCATCAAGATCCTCATACAAGATTTTTGGATCCATGCCTTTCTTAAGTTGCTGTACACCTAACGCCATTGCGGGAACCACATTGTTGTGCCTGACCTTGATTGCCTTGATCATTTGTGTGAATTCCTTCTCGTCATTTGCATCCTTGATCTCAAGAAAGGATCTAAGATCACGGAAAGAATCCAGGTACCAATCTCGAACCTTATGATGAAAAATTAAGAGAAGTTGGAAAACTTGGAAAATGAAGGAGGGAAGTGCTCTCCAACAGGATTAAGTGATTCAAGAACAAGCAATATTCAGTGAATCTTTAATGGTGAGAGAAATAAGAAAGAACAAGAACCAGTGACAAAATTGGGCAGAAGATACTGAAGTAGATGTGGCATTATTCCTCTGGTTCAGGTTAAAATGAAAAAAATTATAATGAAAGATGATAGTATTTGAGGTATGGAAAATGGGAATAAAAGATATAAGGTACTAGGTAGGGACAATCATTAATTAAAAAGAAAGCTTTTAAGTGAGTGGGAAAGGAAAAATAAGATGATATAGTAAATATTCTTACTGAAACCAGCAATACGCAGGAACACATGTTCTTTACAGAAAAAAAGTATATATATTATTTTAGAAAAGGAAAACCACAAAGAACTGAAGAATGAGAAAAGAAAAGGCAATTTATTACGGAAGGTAGGAAGATGATGTAGAGTCAAACACCTAAACAATGCAACACATACGTGTTGAAGAAAAATGGGAAAGACAAGTTAACTAAGCCCAACACCTAAACAATGCAACACATCAATGATGAAGAAAAATGGGAAAGACAAGAAAGAGTAAGGACCTTGAGAACAGCGGGCTTTTGAGATAAGCCGTAAGGGAGGGAATCGAGGTCAAGAGCCCTCCTAGCAATCCGAATGGGCAATTCCTTGTGGAGGAACTGAGCAGAGAGTAAGAGATTCCTGGGGGTTGGCTTGGACCCAAATTCCATCATGTACCTCAAGCCCACCCCTGTCTGCTTCATGCACCCCCATTTTTGCACCTCCTCCCACATCACACTCTTCCACATCCTCTTCTCACACGCTTTCTTGGCTGCCATCCCCCTTTGCTCCCAAACATGCAGTCCCAAAGATTGTTTTTTCTCTCTCCCTTCCCCCCAATCTCTTCACACCTCCAATATCCAAAATCCCAAGCCCCAGATATAAGTCTTCAATAATTGGCTTCCTAGAGAGCTTAAGCACAAATAATTGAGTTAAAAAAAATCTCTTCATAGAACCTAAAGGGCATAAATTATGTCCATCACAGCATTCTAATCCCACTGAGCAACATGTGTCACTATTATGTTATTCAAGGAACCTTTCACTCTGTGGGTCAGAGAAGAAGAAGCAATACCAAAACAGCAGGCAAAGGAAAACGCGATTCACCGAGATTTCAAACGCATATACTCAAGACTAAAAGACGATGGGCATAAAAAGGAAAAATCAGAACAGAACACCAAGCGTGAAAATCATGGAAAAAGCAAAATTAAGGCACTCACCTACAACACCAGAGAAGAAGCCACCAAAATGAGGACGATAAATCACCAACAGAATCAGAGAGAGAAAAACATAATTAAAACAAAAAAATATCAAACAAGAAACAGAAACAGAAACAGAAAAGGAAAATAACACCAAGAGCGTGAGAACTCACCTCCCAAAACATGCACAGCTCCCCAAGACCAAAAGTGAAAAGTAGTAGTAGTAGTAATAGTTGCGTGAGCGACCACAGCACAACTCCACGATAAGGAAAGTGTAGGACAGGAAGGAATGGGTTGAAAGGGAAGGAGAGCAGTGGTGGTCCTGGTGGACGAGAAGGAGAAAACCAATATAAACCCTACGCTTCCTGCTGGATATGATAGGAGGAGGAGTCACGGTGTAACCAATGGCATGAATGAAATTCTATTTCTAGTAGAGTGAGTGGAGTATTTACGTTTCACGACTGTTCTACTTTCTATCATCATAGAACTATTTGCTAATCCGACATTTATTTGTGAATAATCATTCATTATAAATTAGTATAATCATAGCTTGTTTGTTTACAAATAAAAAAAAAGATAAGTAAGGGGATTAATATACTTGCGTATATTCTTATGCTGGAATCTATTTCTTTTTACTGGAATCTACCTACTTGACACCTGTAAATTTACCTCATTCTTTAGTAAGAATAACCTTATCTGATTACAAACCATACATTTATAAGCAATTTATGGGCATTTTATTTTCTCCCAAAAAATAAATAAATTGAAAAATGGCTCCAATTATCAGCACACCTCTCATTTATTATATTTTCTAATAATATCCAGTTTTGTTCTTTTACCGGCATAAAATAAAATAATTACCAGACAGACAGCCAGATTGTTACTGTATGAATTGATTATTGATTAGTTAATTACTAGTTTATTTAATTATTTTTTTAAAGTAAAAGTAATGCAATCGTGATATTCTCTAACCAGACAGACAGAAAGCCAGCCAGCCAGCCAGATACAGACAGGAACAAGACACCGATTCTCTCTCTTTCTCCTCCCAAATCAAATAACCCTAATATTTTCTCCTATTTTCTTCTGTTCCCTTTGACCTCAATTGACGTGTGCAATTCGTTGGGTAAGGTTTTCTTCTCTTGATTTGCAATTCCGGAGGAACCAGAACCATGGTGATACGCTCCTTTTCAACGTAATTTACTCAAAATAATTTATCGTTTGGAGGCTTCCGGAGAAAGAGGTCATTTTCAGTACAGAGATCGGAACATCGGTCCGGAATTCCAACTTTTCCGGCCAGGATGGCTACCCAGCTGCAAATGACTCCCCAGTTGGAGCAGATCCATGGCGAAATCAAGGACAATTTTCGAGCTCTCTCGTATGCTCTCCCTTCTCAATCCTTACCTTTCCGTCTCATTTTCTTTTTGTTTTTTTTTCCTTTCCGTTTTGCTTAGTCGAGCATCTCTATAATCAGAATCTTTAGTTCAGAGATCTTTGAGGTAAGCTTCCTGTGTACTGTCGTCTATGTTCATAAGCATGTAATACTAATCCGAGCAATTCGCTGTTATTCTTCATCTCTGGCACCTGTGCTTTTACTTGTGTTAGTGTTACCTATTATACAGGTTGCACATACGCATTTAATTGCTATCTTCAACGTAGTTAAATGCAATCAGAAGTTCAGCCGTCTTTTCTGTTCTAATTAATCAAAATGGATATCCATCTGATAAGTGATGTGGAGTTCATTTCTGCTCCTCTCCCCCCACCTATTTGCTGCTTTCTGTCCTCGATCGCCCTTTTAAATTCGTGTGTCACTTCTCTTTCTTATGGGATGGCATACACCTTTATCCCTTTTACATGCTATACATATAACATACTTGTATTTCTTTTTTAATCCACCATTTTGCTTGCAGAAATGGCTTCCAAAGGCTGGATAAGATTAAAGATTCTAATAGACAGAGTAAACAGCTGGAGGAACTTACTGGAAAAATGCGAGAGTGTAAAAGGCTAGTCACTCATCATACTTGTGTTCCTCAGTTCTCACACTTGATTACTGTTCTAGTTTCCACTTATTAATGAGGCATGCTATACACATTGGATTGCAAGTGACTTTACCCGGTCCATCACATTATACATTACCCTCTTTGCATGTAGTTTTAACGTGAGCATTAGGATAATAGTGAACCACTTTAGTGGAAAAGGAAAACAGCACAATCATCATTTGAAAAAGAGTGGATAATGCTTGTTAAGGTGTTCTCTAGGTTAACAAAGTCTTGCGTTACACTGAACTGTCTCAGATTGATTAAAGAGTTTGATCGGGAAATTAAAGATGAGGAGACCAGAAATCCTCCTGAAGTTAACAAGCAACTTAATGATGAGAAGCAATCTATGGTCAGTTCTTTGGATTGCTGTTTCTCTCTCCTAGTTGCTCTATCATCACAATCTCATCAGTTGTTATATGCATACATTATCTGAAAGCTCAACCTCTTTTGCCTTATTGTGCAGATAAAGGAGCTGAATTCTTACGTGGCACTGAGGAAAACGTAAGTGCTCCCATCTATTTAATTACCATAAGGGAGGTCATTAAGTGTTCTGAGTATCTACAGTTCATTTCAATTCTGCTCTATAATGATAATGGTTGGTTCGTTTGAAATTACTCACTCGCATAGAAGTTTTCCCTCATGCATATAGGATGGGCAAGTAATACTACAAGTTTATAGGAAAATCCTCAAAATTCCATTTGAACCCATATATTGAACGGATTCCTTCTTTGCTAGAACATATGGGTATACTAGATTTTAACTTCATTTTCATGTCTCTTTGTGATGGGACTGAAGGTATATGAATACCCTTGGTAATAAAAGAGTTGAGCTCTTTGATATGGGAGCTGGAGTCAGTGAGCCTACTGCTGAAGAAAATGTTCAAATGGCATCAGGTGAGATCTCATATCCTGCCACAACTATTCCTAGACTTTGCGTGGGAAGCTGCTAATACATCAAAATGAGCATTGGTGTCACAAATGCTTGTTGTATGATTACCAATCAACTGATTGTCTATACATGTCGACCATTATACCCGCACTCTAAATCATTCTTAGCACATTTCTCAAATCTATCAATAAACATGCTTTATGTTGAACCATTATGCATTGCGCACTCATACGGTAGTGAACTTACTGAACTTTATGTAGTTAAACATCCAAATAAAAATCACACATAAAATGTCATCCTTGTAATCTCATATATCAATGTGGCTGTTAGTGCTTTATTTCATACCAAACAGTTCTGTTCCTCCTAATTTTTATTTTCTTTCATTTACATGCCTTCTTTTTAGCAATGTCGAATCAAGAACTCGTCAATACTGGGATGAAGACTATGGATGAGACAGATCAGGTTATCGAACGCTCTAAAAAGGTAAAGATCTTTGTGAACATATTCTCCTTAAAATATTTTCCTACTGAATGATTTACATGAAGTTTGACAATTAGGTTGTTGAACAAACTATAGAGGTGGGAACTCAAACTGCTGTCACCCTAAAAGGCCAAGTAAGTATGATCTTGCAGTCATCAGCTTGTTGTTTGCCCTTCCGTGTTGTCCTCTCATTTGTGTAGCGTTTCTATTCCTACCTGGATTGGAACTGAACATGTCATGTATTGATCTGAAATTTGGCAGACTGAACAAATGGGGCGTATTGTTAATGAACTGGATACAATTCATTTCTCAATTAAGAAGGCCTCACAGCTAGTGAAGGAGATCGGTAGGCAGGTTGGTTGATTCTGTATTAACCCAATGTGGCTGCTGTTTCTTTTGTTATTTCCCCTGAGCTATTCTACCTTTTCTTTTCTTCCAGGTGGCTACAGACAAATGCATAATGCTCTTTCTATTTCTTATTGTGTGTGGTGTAATAGCCATTATCGTCGTGAAGGTATTATCTCTTGTTCATCTATTTGTTCTGTATATTTTTTCCCCATGCATGTGAGCAAATAAAAGAACTGGCCTGACATTGCAAAATGAGAAAAGGGGATTATGCAGAACTGAATGGCTGTATCACATTGAATTAGAAAAAAACTGTTATTACTCAGCAGAAATCTCAAATATCTGTTTACACATCAGTGTTTTGGAAAGTTATTAGGTAGAAGATTTGTGTTCATACAAGTTGGACTCCTGTGTTGTTTTGCTGAAAAGATCTCTAGGGTGGTTGAGTTCTGTGCATCACCTTATAGGATTAGAGTTGGGAAAAACAGTTTGGTGTGTCTGTGTGCTTACATCTGTTCCATTCCACTTAAGTATTGGTGCTTTAATTCTTGCAAAAGTAGTGGCATTGTCCAGTTCCTTATATAATTCCGATAAATAAAATTTCAGATTGTGAATCCCAGCAACAAAGACATCAGGGATATTCCTGGATTGGCACCTCCAGCTCCCGCAAGGAGGTTGTTATATCTTAGGGATCCGAATCTTTGAGTGAATCCATCATTACAGAAGTTTGTGCTGCCTGGTTGGTATGGTTTATATATTACAAATGGACGAGAGGTTGGCAGGAAGAAGGCTTGTTGTGTGCATTTATCTCCTCTTTATTTTCCTTTTTTTCTGATTTGTCTCTAACCTGAGATGTGCATATCCTGTTTAGTGATTATTCATGTAAATCATACACCATGGTTTTTTGCATTGTTTTTGAATGTTATGCCTTGGTTCTTTGTGTAAACTTTCTAGATTTTGAAATTGCAAGGGGGGGTGAGGGAATTCGGGGAGATACAATTGATGAGTGTGGATTTTCCTCTTCAGAAAGACGGAAAAAGTTAGCAAACTCTTATTTATGTTCAGGATTTGGTCCTTCATCTAATTCTTTTGGCATCCAAAGAAAAAAAAGAAGCTAGCAAATTTAGGTTACTGTCAGAATTCGATGGGTCAAGGCAATTAATTGTCGCTTGGAAATCACAAGACAAAAGGGACATGATTGGTTAAGGTAGTATAATAAATTATCACTCTTTTATAAACAATCTGATCAACAACAAAAAACTCTTGGTGTTTTAAAAGAAGTTACAAATAGAAATTACCCCGCAGTTATTTATGTCTTCATCAAATAGTAGCCTCTATTTGCATGAGATTGTCTCTAATAGCTACGGTTGCCTGACGTGAATTTGCGATAGAAAACGTTAATCACTTCAACTTGACATTATTTTCACACTATTTAACTGTTTTTAAGCTTACAAAAAGATTTATTTATTTATTTTTACTTTTGTACAACTTTAAGAATATAATGAAACAAATGGAAGGGTCAAATTGTAAATATAAAGGCAGTTGGGAAAATCTCCTTTTTCAACTATCGTAATCTTTACAATTTGACCTTTATTTTCTCAATCTATTTCCAATTGGATCCTTCAAGTACTTACCATATATTAAAAAAATACTGTTTGTGGTGAAACGTATAAAAATGTAGCGGAACTGTCGTTTTTTCCCCACTCCAACTCATTTTGATCGAGGAAAAGAGGGCATCTTTGTTCACCCAGTTACACGCCTACAGATAGGGTACTCGGCATTTTATAGGCAGTAAAAGTATGGCAGAAGAAATGAAGGCACATGGCTACAAGGGCAGTTACACAGTAAATTGCTCTCCCTCTGCAATTTGAAGAGCAAATGAATAGGCCCATAGTATTGAAAAAAGAAAAGAAAAGAAAAGAAGCTCTTGAAATTGAAGGTTCCACCCGGGCTCTCTGCTGCCTCTGTTTCTTTCCAAAAACCTGTTCCCCAACATTCATGTGTAGCTAGGTTGGCTCAAGCTCATGCACCATGGCTGCTAAACTGTGTACGTCCGATGTGCGACAACCTTGATGTTATTAGAGGTGCTTCTTCGTCAAGTGTTAAATCAGAGGATGTATTTCCCCCACCACCTCCAGAATTATTATCAATACTGTTGCCAGGCAAGAAAATATCAGATGAGTTCTTCTCCAACTTCCAATCCTGTGATAACCAAAACAAAATCATGATTAAGGGAGAATGATAACAGGCATGCAACACTTAACACGCACTGTCAAGCTAGAAGAGCAGGTAAAAAATAAACAATTACCCCGGTATATGCTCTCACAAAATGAAAATTAATAAATGACAGAATTCTCTCACATAATGGTGAGATCATTTAAGGCGTACCAAATAATGTGATTAATATTAATTCATTTGAATTATTTTAGTTACCGATCTTATACCAACCTTTAGAATTCATCCATTAAAAGGATTCTAATTGAACTCTACTAATGAAATTGAACTGGATTCTTTCATGATTTGCATACCAAACAGCCTCTTAGTTCTTAATAAAAAATTCATAATAGTGCATTACCCCCAAAGAACAATGAAACATAAATAGCTAATCAAGCATCAAGAGCAGAATAGGGTAAATGTGATGATAAAACCTAGCAAAAATGAGAATTATTAACCTTTCCAATTCTTTCTGGCATGGTCTCTGGAAGCTGAGATGCACGGACTTCCTTTACCTTTAAGTAGTTGTACATGACTACGCCAAGAAGAGCTGCACAAACAGAAAAAACAATATGTATAAAACGAACTAAAGGAAGAGGTGGTTGTAACAAAAATGTTTTGAACATCATTATCAGAGAATTACCAATTCCATAACCAGTTATATTCAGTGTAGTTATCGTAGATTCTGGAAATATAACAGTTGAAAGTGCTATCAGAATCCAGTCCTTCAGAACTCCAGCAACTCTGATGGTGACAGCCCCAGTTCTACCAATTACTAAGAATATGGAGAAGTTCAAAGCTAATGCACAAAGAGCATTGGAGAAGAAGATCCAAAAATTGAACTGAATCTGTGAAACTTCCATTGCAGGCTTCTCCAGTAAATACCAAGGCATAAACAGAAACACAAAACTGCAAGCAAAAACCAATCACAATGAAAATAAAAATAAAAAGTGAGAAACTTCCATTGCAGGCTTCTCCAGTAAATACCAAGGCATAAACAGAAACACAAAACTGCAAGCAAAAACCAATCACAATGAAAATAAACTTCCAAATTAGCATATCCATAAGTTACATAAGGGACAGGTACAGAGAGACTTCAGCGTTAACATGCCCATAAATGTAAGCTCATTAAAGAACAAGTACACAGAGGCCACAACCAGCCAGACTCATGAATTATGATGAAAAACAGGTAAAATAGTAACAGTGGTGTCAGAAACACAAAACTGCAAGCAAAAACCAATCACAATGAAAATAAACTTCCAAATTAGCATATCCATAAGTTACATAAGGGACAGGTACAGAGAAACTTCAGCATTAACATGCCCATAAATGTAAGCTCATTAAAGAACAAGTACACGGAGGACACAACCAGCCAGACTCATGAATTATGATGAAAAACAGGTAAAATAGTAACAGTGGCGTTTGGATCTGTATCTATAACATAGTCAACAAATTCACACAATGGAATAGAAGGTGAATAAGAAATATCAACTTTGCTCATTCTGTTCACTACCAGCACATCATTCACAAGTATTTTACTACAACTAGAAATATATAAACCGCTAGAAAGCAAATTTGAAGCATCAAATAGAGTACCTGCATGGAGCAATGTAATATAGGCTGGTAATGGGATTTAGAGTCAAGCCCTTCTTCTGCAAAAGGACTTGAGTTAAAACCAGCCTAAGCGCTTCTGCAAAGATGCCGGTAACTTGGTAAAGAGTGCCAACTACATTAAAATGAATTTCCCCATAAGAGGAGATGACAACTCCTACACTGACCAGCAGCATGTTTAAGAACACGTCACACCTTGCTTTGTCGGTGCCACACATGACAGCCATGAGAAATGTGGCCACTGGCACTGTAAAATCCAAATCCATCCAATATAAGCAGATATTAAGTTAGGCTGGAAGAGCTTCATCATCAAACTCAAAAATATACACATACTTAGTGCTTTGAGCATCTGAATGAAAGCCACTGAAATGAACAGGTAAGCAGTATTACCAAACCTGTAAAAGGCAGCGCATTAAAATAGCAAATGGATTATTTAGTAAAGAAATGTCTGAATGATTAGTAAAAATTGAGAATTGTCAGATAGCAGAACTATGATAGATTGATACTTGAAGAATGCATGGTACAAGGTAACAAGTACATTGTTCAATTATAAAAGAGATCTTTTCTAATGGGAAACATTCACAACTATATGCCAGAACTCCAGTTGAAACACGTTATCTTACAGCAATATGTAAAAACTAAAGGCAAAAATCATTCCTGGCATATTGAATGCTGTTGCGACAAGGCAATGCTTGTTTATACTCAGTAACAGGAATCTGGCTATGGTTTTTTACACATCTAAAAGTTAGCCTCAAACATGGGTTGAATTATGTCTACCCTAACAATCAAGAGCTTCTCGAATATACTCAGAGCCACTGGCATAGTAGAAAACTATTTTAAGACTGGCATGAAGCCCATATGACAGACATCAACCCATTTCATATTTGAGAATAATAAAGGTCTACACCCTCCCAAAGAATGATAAGTAACATCCAGTCCAACAAATTTCAGAAGGGAATCCAATCAGACATAAAGCTTAGCAACGGTATAGTGCTCTAAGAGAACTCTTTTTATGGACAATGCAACATATAGAACTATCAAGGAAAAGTTATACAGCATTCCATGCCTCAGATAAGAATACTACAATAAACTAAATAAGAAATTTGCTACTAGAACATTTAAGTTCTTACCAAAGACTTGCTGCAAAAAAGGCACTAATTGGTATTACACAAGTTGCGTATCTGCACCAAAAGGGGGGAAATTAGAGAACTGGACAAACTACAATGTTTTTCTTCTTCTATGAATTCATAAACAGATAGCATCACTTACATTTCAAAAGTCATTTTGACCGGAGATACAACCTGCACATAAAATAAAAAATGAAAATATGATATTCATTTAGGTACACAAAGTCACAAAGAGTCAAAAAGGGAGCAACAAAGAATGTAGGGTAAGAAAATCACTTCCCATGCCATATTTTGCTTAAACGTTATGAAGCTAGTGTATGTTAGAAAGGAATATGCATAGAAGATGACCATGCATTTGCAGCCCACATCCCAAGCATAATTCACAACTTTCTGGAATAAGTTTGATATATGCCTCCTAGACTCCTATCTCATTCTAAAACGATCTATTACTTTAAGAGTGTGTACCACTTTAAAACGGTAAGTCACATCTTGAGGATAACCATCTAGAGATGCATATAAATCCATTGCCTTCTGCTTAGTCTAACAAAATGTGGATCCATTAATACACACATGAATTGCTGCAAAATAGAAATATACTTGAGGAGGGATGAATCCTACTGACAAAACTGTACACATTAGCAACAAAATAAATAAATCAAGGATGAAGGGAACTAACTCTAGAAGTAAAGAGACACAAGATTATGTGTGGAGCAATACCTTAAAAACGCGAACAAGAAAAAAGGCCACCAGCCCTGAGAACCCCATATGGATCATTGTCAGTGTTATGGGTAGTGGAAAGTTGAAATATTTTGGTGAGAGGACCCACTGCAACAAAATCAACATCACAGTTCATTTTGAAATAAAAAAGGAGCTCAAGATAATGAATGAAGTCTTATAGCACACGAGACACATTCCAACTAGAAAAAAACATCCAAACATGACAATTTAAGAGTTGTGGCTATGTTGGTCAAGACTGCAATGATGGGTTGTATTTGAAGTTGCAAAATGGGATTCCACCTGACCAAATTGATCCCAAGGAGACCAGGGATTCAATCAAAAAGTAGTTCAAGGATACATTTTAAGCAGGGCAACATAGAACTAGCGGAAAGAAATGGGTGGAAAGGATATTATCTCATCAACTACTGGAAAAGGCAGCAGGGGTCCATGTTGACAAGGATGCAGTTAGAAACAAAAGCACTCTTGTCTGGTTCTCTTGAATGCCAATGTAAAAGCAGGCCTAACAAGATGATGACAATGATATCAGGATGATATGTTTCATAGACAGTCATGCTCCAGGATGAGGGTAAATTAACCAAAATCCATGAGCTAGAACAAGATTGACAAGGAGGTTGATGTTGAGGAATGTGTCTGTACTATGAGTTCATGGAATAACACAACTTGCACATGAAAGGAAGGAATTACCTTGTTGTACAAAATTACACCGGAGGAAAGCAAAATGTAGATCAAAAGGTACAAATAAGTTAACACCAGTGGCTTGCTGATCAACATACTTGCAGGCCTCTTTCTTCCACCAAAAGCGAAATTAGAAAAGAAGAACGAAGTGTCCTCGGAGAACAATGGATTAGCTCTTTGCCTCTAGACCATATTAGTGGAGAAGGAACATTCAGAGGCCAAAACCAATTACTTCACCACAGACTCGTACGAAACAACGGCTGAGATAATCCGAAAATAGATTTCACACAGAGTACCTGAAGATAGCAGCAAGAAAAAAAGAAAATGAGCAACACCTAGGAAATGATGAAAATACGATAGCTGAGTAGGGAAAAAAGAGAGTGGTGAAAGAGCAACTAAAGAAACGGAGAAACAATTAATGGGAGGATGGTACAGCTTGAGCGGACGGAGTAACCTAGATCTTTATATATATAGTTCAAAGCGTGGAAAGGTAGAAACAAATCGAACAAATAAGAGACAGAGAGAAGAAGTTGATCTGATCTAAGATATGTGGGACTAACAGTACAGAATAACAAAGAAGGAAAAGTATATATGAGTTATACCTGGAGATCAAGAGCAGGAGCTGCAAATCTGAGAAAGAATCCCTCCAAAAGTAAGAGATCCTTTCCTATCCGTCTATTCCCCGCCTGAAGCTGGACTAGAGACTCATGATTTGTAATAAATTAATAATATAACAAAACAAATAAAAGAAATCCGATCGAAATAGAGGCGCAGAGGGCAGAGTAGACTCCAGAGAGTGAGGCTGTGGCCAGTGGAGAGGGAGACTGCAATGTCGCGAAGTAACTTACTACTGCCCACTGTGTTAGTGTTAGGGAATAGGGCTCTACTGATATCGATGAGTAGAAAAATTGAATACAGATGAGTAGAAAAATTGAGTACATGTAGATATATCTAGGAATTAGGATTGTCGCGAGTAGGCAAATGAGTAGAAAAATGATACTCCCTCCGTCCCTCAATAAATGTCATTTTAACTTTTGCTTTTACTGTTTCGGCACGTATCTTAAAACGACCGGTAGACTTACTATTTGAGACAATTTTGCCCCTAATTTTTTCTGGGAAGTACGTTAAGGATTAACGTACGTTCACAAAAAAATTCGGATTTTTTTGGGGTCAAATAGTGCCTCATCCGGCCTCCTCAATATGCGTTCCCTACTGAATATTGGGATGCGAGGAAAACAAATATTGAAGGACAGAGGGAGTATTATTTTTATCTGGCTCGAATTTTTATTTTTGAATATTGTGATTAAATTGTTTATTTTTCAATTATAAAATGAGTGTAGGGCGTGGTTTTTATATTTTTGAATATTGTGATTAAATTGTTTATTTTTCAATTATAAAATGAGTGTAGAGCGTGGTTTTTATGCCATGCCATTTTAAAAAAAAATACAATATAAATATAGTCTTATGATGTATCCAAACGAGGTATAACTATTTTTAGGAATGAGTGGCTAATGTAAATTAAGTGGATAAATGTATTGACTTATTTGACTCAATGACAAATATAATGGTTTATCGTGACATATGATACAAATACAGGGGATGAATTTTATCATTTTTCCAACCTATATAGAATGCAACATTTGTATCTTAGTCCCAACTCTTAAAAGTAATCACATTTGATAACTAGGTTGGGAAGATTTTTATCAGATCAAAATGAAATAGATTCATATGTGATTTATTAAGGAAACGGATAAATAGAGCACACCAGTTGATCATATTCGCTTAATTTATATTAAGTCTTGATCGGATTCGGAAAAAATCTAATCCATTGACAACCTTAATTATATACAGGGTTATTAACGCGTTGGATTTAGAGGATCGCTATAAATTTATATCCAACTTATTTAAAAAACATAACGGGTCAGATTTATCCATCGAGTTTTAGAACTTTAAAACCATATTTGAATCTTAAGGTAGCGTTTGGTTCACGGAATGCTACTTTCCCCTTTGGAATCACTCTCCCGGGAGAGTGATACCTGGGAGAGTAATTGAGGGGAATGTTAATTTTTTGTGTTTGGTTGAGATTTAAGATTCCCGGGAAAGTAACATTATTGTGTTTGTTTTGTACTTGGAAATCCTCAAGGAAAGTAAAACAAATGACTATTTTATCATTTTTCTATATTTGTATCTTTGTTATCTTGTTAGGTGTCTAATTATTTTTTTCTATATATATTGTGCTACACAGTTTCCTCTAAACACGTTAGACTTTCTCTCTATTTAATTGTCTATCTTTCAACAATTAAAATATCAAATGAGTTTGTTTTATGACTATGGCTTTTTGCAAAATATGACACATATTGTTAGCAATGCAAAAAAAATATAATTGCAACAATAGACAAATCTAAGATAGGGATTTCTTGGATGATTTATTCCTGTTTCTAACCGTATTTTCTTCTACATATTATTATTTACATCATTACTATGTATTTTTTATGTGATTATTATAATTTTAATGTAATTATTTTAATTTGTATTTAATTAATATAATTTTTATGTATTTATTATAATTTTTATGTAATTAATTATAATTTTTGTGTAATTAATATAATTTGGCTAAGTTTTAGAAAATAAATAAGAAAGAAGATGATTTATTAGGTTAAGTTTTTATAATTAGTTTTGGACAAATATGTCATTTGATAAAAAAAATCACTTTCCCTGTAGGGGGAATCACTCTCCCCACCCCTAACCAAGGAATCACTTTCCCCCATTTTTGGGAAAGTCAGGGCAGTCAAGGAAAGTTGGATTCCGGAGGAGAGTGATTCCTTGTCGCAACCAAACGCAATAAAGCTCGGAATCTCAGATTCCCGAGTTATTTTCCTGCCTGACTCCGCCAACCAAACGCTACCTAAAGGTTTCGAAGTGCTTGTCGGATCCAACAGATATATACACTTAGCTTGTCAAGATACTTAAATTATACTCCCTCCGGAATTTATTACATGACTTCCTCGCATCCCAATATTCAGTAGGGAACGCATATTAAGGAGGCCGGATGACTCACTATTTGACCTCAAAAAAATCCGATTTTTTTTTGAACGTACGTTAATCCTTAACGTACTTCTCAGAAAAAATTAGGGGCAAAATTGTCTCAAATAGTGAGTCTGCCGGCCGGTTTAAGATACGTGCCGAAACAGTAAAAGCAAATGTTAAAACGTCATCTAATTAATTCCGAAGGGAGTAATTTTTAACGTTAAAGTTTTCTTCTTTATATTCTACTATAATATTATATTAAATACTCACTTTATTCATAATTATTGATCTTAAATGCACACTCATAAATAAAATCATTAATCACTTCACCCAATAATTCTCTCTCCTAAATTGACCAATACAAAAAATGAGAGTATTCGTGATTAGGTTAAATTGAAAAAATAAAAACAATTTTTTATTAGAAATGATAAAAGTTACTTAGATAATGTGAAAATGATAAGCATTTAGAAACCTCACCTCTAACTTTAAACGACTAGTAATTAGGAACATAGGTAATATATATAAACATTCAAAATCCTAAAAGATCATACTCCTTCTGTTTTCAATTAATTGATTTTCTGAAACAGTAACATTCAGTAAAGCAAATAAAAAAAAATCAAGTAAAGTGTACAGTAACATTTAGTAGAAAAATGACAGTTAATTGAAAACGAATGAAGTGTTATTTAATATAACCATAAAAAATTACTATCTTTATATAAGTACATTTGTCTTGTTATACTTGATTAGAAAATGAAAATTCAAAATTATATATTATTTTTTATTTGTTAGAAAAAAAAGTATCAAAACAATATTATTATTTTTTTCTCTTGAGTTGTAAGCAATGTTAATTAGCTTACCTTTCAATTACTTGTTACTACTTCCTCGGTTAAAATATGTAGAATATACAGTATAATATATATTTTTCCTGTTAGAAAAAATAAATAGAAAATGTATAAAAAATATAGTTTTTTTTGTGCTACTTCTAGTCAACAATTTTAATCAGTATGAATTACAGTTAATTGTTATTTTTATAATTATAATAATTATTTTTATAATTAGAATTAGATCATATTTTTATCGAGAGGTTGATCCATATTTGTTTATTTTGGATTAAGTGGGAATTGAATTAAGAATAAAAACTGATCCATATTTGACCGAGAAGGAGTACAATTTTAAGATAGAAGTATAGAAGAAAGACGAGTGTCTGACTGTTCAAAAAGACGACGAGTGCTTGCATTACAGAAAATTAGACTTGGTGAAATCCAGTCATGTCTCTCTCCTTCTCATCTTCATTCCTCGCTCCTCCTCTCCCGGAGCAGACCCGAAAAAGAACCGGCACCCACACCCGCACCCACCTGCGGACAATCCTTCTTCCATGCGCAGTCTCTTGTTCATCTGCTCTTACACAGACTAAGAAGAAGCATTGGAAGCAAGGAGAATTCCCTGCTACTGTCTTCTCTCCTTCTCCGTCCTCAAGGAGAACCCCAACCAAGAATGTTAAGAAAAAGTTAGACCGCAAGAACAACACCAAGGCCTGGGCTAGCACCGTCACCGAAACTTTGTCCGATCTTATCCTCAACAAGCAATGGCTCCAAGCCCTACAGGTCCCTCTTTCTTGGCTTCTGTTTGTATTTTTTTGTTCTCTCTTTTCTCTGTTAAATTTCCTCACATCCTGTTATTGCTTAAGACTCACTGTATCTATTTCTTGCTATGTCTAATGGGTTTTCCTAATTTGGATACATAACATATAATTTAGGTGTTTGAGATGCTTAGAGAACAACCCTTCTATCAACCCAAAGAAGGGACCTACATGAAACTTCTGGTTCTTTTGGGAAAATCTGGACAGCCCCACCGTGGCCGCAAACTATTCGACCAAATGCTCCATGAAGGATTAGAACCCACCCCTGAACTTTACACTGCATTGCTTTCTGCTTACACACGCAACAATCTGATTGATCAGGCTTTCTCCACTCTCAACCAAATGAAAGCTCTCCCTCGCTGCCAGCCTGATGTTTTCACCTATAGTAATCTACTCAAGGCTTCTAGCGACGCCTCAAGGTTTGATTTGGTTGATATTCTGTACCAAGAAATGGATCAGAGATTGATCTCCCCCAATACTGTCACCCAAAATATAGTTTTGAGTGGGTATGGTAGGGCTGGGATGTATGACAAGATGGAGAAAGTCCTCTCTGGGATGTTAGAGAGCTCTGCTTGTAAGCCTGATGTGTGGACAATGAACATAATCCTTAGTGTGTTTGGTAACAAGGGTCAGATTGATTTAATGGAGAGATGGTATGAGAAGTTTCGGGATTTTGGAATTGAGCCGGAAACCCGCACGTTCAATATATTGATTGGTGCTTATGGCAAGAAACAGATGTATGATAAGATGTCATCTGTGATGGAATACATGCGCAAACTTCAGTTTCCATGGACCACCTCTACTTACAACAATGTGATTGAGGTTTTTGCTGATGCAGGGGATGCAAAGCATATGGAGTATACGTTTGATCAGATGCGTGCAGAAGGCATGAAAGCAGACACAAAGACCTTTTGTTGCCTCATTAATGGATATGCTAATGCAGGTCTCTTCCACAAAGTTATCAGCAGTGTTCGGCTGGCTGCAAAGTTTGAGATTCCTGAGAACACCTCCTTCTTTAATGCCATTATATCTGCATGTGTAATGGCTGAGGATTTAATGGAAATGGAGAGAGTTTTTGTGCAGATGAAAGAAAAACACTGCCAGCCAGATTCCATGACCTACTCCATCATGATGGAGGCATATCGCAAGGAGGGAATGAATGACAAGATATATGACCTGGAGCTGGAGATGAAGGAGTTGATTGCCGGGGATCTGTAAGTGATTAGGTGACCAATGGGTTTTTGTGGTTGATTTTCAATTGATAGCAAGTGCTAGTTCACGTTGTAGTGCTCTCTGAGATTTTGTGTGGGGAAAGATAATAATGTTAGTTGCTTATCAGCTGCTGCAAGCTATAAGGACAAAATCCAATTATTTCTTGTTGAGAGTAGTATTTTCTTCCCTGCAGACATCTGATACTTTAAAATGGCATACCATGGTGCTGTCTATATAGAGGGGGTGCAGAGGAAATGATGAACGGATTTGAGACTTGGTTCATGGTTCATACTGTTTTGTGGTTTCTTGTGTGTTATGCTAACATGGTGTCAGTTTTTGGTGGGTGCGCGGCTAGTGGTTCTGAAACAATAAGAAATCCGTTTGAATTTTGGACAAGTTAAGGGATTATTACTTAATAGAGGAAAGGAAATGACAAAGAGGACACACAAGTGAAAGGAGAGAAGAGGAGGTGCTGGCAGTGACCGATTGGTTTCTCCTCTTTTTTCATGTTATGGTTGGAAGGGCTGGGAGGGAGCAGGTAAGCATGCTAGAATGAAGAAGCCATCTTATTTTGTGGTAAATCATCAGCCTGAGTGTATCAGGATTTAGGGTTAGCTTGCATGTGTTTTATGCTAAATTATAGCAAAGAATTTCAGTGTTTATTGGAATAATAATAGCAGAGTTATCCAGTATCTTAAAATGCACTGCATTGCCTCAGGTACATATGTAGCAAGTAGACGCAAGGTGGTAAAAATGGATGATACACATTTGCCTTTTCTACCATGTGTTATATAGTACTGTTGATGGTTGACTTTTTCCATCCGCTGGTGAGCAAAAGCTAACGCTAAAGACTAGTTTCCGAATTGATTTTTTTTCTCTCTGGAAATCTGATCTACCTATGAAAAATGTCAAAACTGGCCAAACTCAGAATGCATAGCAAATGAAAATATGAAATAGCACCATATCCTTCGTTACTTAGAATTGAACCTATAATTTCTTGCATAGAAGGGAGAATGTGAAATCATTTTTACTAACCAAGCAAATACCATAACTAGAATGAGCGTCAGTATAAAAAATTAAGTATGTAATTTTGATTTTATGCATCACTATATTATATCATTCCAGGCCTGAAATCAAAGGTCTCCTTCACAATTTGAAGTATCTCCTTGTCAGGTATCGTTCCAGTACCGTAAGTATCCACAAACACAGACAAAGGTTCAGGTACACCAATGGCATAAGAAACCTGAACAATGCACCTTCTAGCAAGTCCATTGGATACAATGCTTTTGGCTGCCTGTCTAACGATATAGGCTCCACTCCTGTCCACCTTGGTTGGGTCTTTCCCAGAGAATGCACCACCACCGTGGGCACCCCATCCACCATAGGTGTCAATGATGATCTTTCGGCCAGTGAGACCAGCATCACCATGAGGGCCTGATGTGATCACGCCCCCCTTCAAACTAGAACAACTTGACGTGGGCCCAAGAGAACCGGTCACGGGCAACAAAGCCTTACAAATGAGTACCAAATCTTCGCAAAGCCTAGGCCTAGACGCACGGAACTCCCAAGATGGCCGAGAAAGCCATGAAGTAGAGGCGTGTCTAGCCCTAGCAAGTCATAAGGACACGCACACCTACCCAAGGCCTTCACCAAAGCCAAACTTTCCAAATGTGTGCGACCATCCATCCAAGAGGACCAATCATCATAAGCATATGGACAAGCAAATGGAGTCCGATTTGAGAGAACAGAGGCTTGACGGAAACTTCAAGATGTTAACTTTCATTTGGGACAAGTTTCAGGCCAATCGGACGGGTGGATCAAAAGTTATGCTAGTCGACATTTTGGCGCGTGGAGCTGAAGCTGCTGGAAAAATCCTTAGCGTGATTACGCTAAGGTCTTAGCGTGATTCACGCTAGCCACTGCTTTGATTTCGGATTTTAGGGCTTTTCAAGCCCAATTTGTGTACAAACTATAAATAGGTTTATTCTTTCTTTCTTAGGGGAGCTTAGACTTTGTGTGTATTTTGTTGAGTGAGAACACTCCTCCCTTATACACTTTGTAAGCTCACTTCTTCCTTGAGAGGGATCGCTTGAGTTGAGAGCACTCCTCCCGATCTCTCTCCGGGAAATCTATGTTTGTAATCGTCTTGACGATTTTTGTGTGAATGAAATATAAGTTTTATTTGGTTGATCATCCATAGAAACGAGTCTCAATCTTGGCCCTCGGGGTATATCTTGATCAAGCAATCGTTCGTGTGTGCTCATCTCCGTCTCTTCCATCCCTCTTCTAATTCCCAGTAACTCCCATCCTTCCATCGCTCTTTCATGTTTCTTTCTCCGCTGCATATCCGTGTCTTGTGTTTTCTCCATTTTCATCCATGGTTGTACTAGATAACTCCCTTGGCTAGATCCTCCATAAGCTCCACATATCATTCGGCTTACTTACATTAGGCCGGATCATATCAGGTGGTAGCGGAGCTTTTGGCACCTTGGAGTTTGCTTAGTGTTCTTCGTTGTCACCTTTGTGAACGGTGTATGCTCATGTTTTCCAACTTCATTTTCTTAGTTTCTTGAGTCAAAGGTATCCCATTTAATCTCTAGTTCAAGTGCTAAAGTAAGTGATTTTATGCTAAATTTTGCTAGCTCAAAAGATCAAAATCTGAGAAGTGTGTTCTTGGTGTTCATCATATTATTCTTGGTGTTCTTGCAAGTAGTGTGAAAAGGAAATTTTTTGATCCAAAAATATTGTTAAAGGCTAAAAGTTTGTGTTTTCCTCTAAAGTATTATTTTTCCTTCACCAAACCAGCCAACAAAGTCCCTTTGGGTACACCACAGCCAACCATCAAGTCTATTAGTCCTTCCCTTTGCAATAAATGTAAAGAGGGAACATGATACCTAACACCAAGACTAAGTGAAAAAAGTGGCACATGCTCCTTTCTAATTTTAAAAGAACATTCCTAACCAATTGGTGTCCCTTTTCTTCCAAGTCCAGCACGTCCTCGTCTTCTTCTTAGTGTCCAGCTGTCCTTTTCATTTTTATTGGAGTCCTAAACTCAAGTCCTAAACTATTAAAGTCCTAAACTTGAGTTTTAAACTTTTTGAGTCATAAACTTAAGTTGTCTTAAGTCCTAAACTTTCAAGTCTTTTTCATTAACTCTTTGAGTCTTTCCTTGAGTCTTTTACTCATTTAAATCAAAATTTTCCAGCCCTCTTCCCTTCCAATGGAAACTTCAAATTTTTTCCCCAAAAATTAAAATTTTGAATTTCCTTGGAATTCTGAATTTTTTTCAGCTGTCTCCTGAGTCTTTGTAATCTTCTTGAGTCTTTGTTGAGTATAATCTTTCCTCCTCTTGTGCTAATCTCTTGAGCATTTGCGAAGGTAGTGTGAACGAAACGCTTGGCCTAAGTCACAAGTTTGTTTGCGGCAACAATTTGGGTGGTGAGCAAGCTTGTGTGTGTGAGCAGTTATTGAGCGTTTGTGAGGCTATCTTTTGCGAGTGACTAAACACGAGTGTTTAAACACGTGAGGGAGAGATTTATTTTCTAACCCTTGTTTAAGTGTGCAGGTACACGGAGACGCGAAGTTGAGTGTTTGTGAGCACGTATTTTTTCGAGTGACCTAAACACGAGTGTTTAAACACGTGAGGGAGAGATTATTTACTAACAACTATACGTATATATATAATTTGTTCAATTTTCCAGTAACAATGTCGCAAGATAGTGATTGTGAGTCTTGTGACCAAGGAGAGTACTATGACGATGATACCTCTCAATGCAATGATGATAGTGGTTACGATTCATATGATGATGCTAGCTGTCATTCCGATGGTGACGAGAGCTATGAACCGTGTGGTGAAGGTGACAATGAGCATAGTATTGATAGTGCAGATGAGTACCAAGATGAAAGTGAAGCAAGTTGTAGTGAGGATGACTACTACGAAGATCCTCCAAGTCTTCATGTCTCAAGTTATGGCCTCGGCTTCATTGTACACCAAAGCCCTGGCCATGGCCCCGAGCCTAGACGACACACCTTATCCTCAAGTGTACAAGTCCGAACTAAACATGAGGGAATGCAAAGCCGAGCACCTCCTCATTTTTCTCCTCTTAAGGTTTGACCTCACCAAGGCCGAACTGTCCAAGAACTTCAGCAACACTTCCGTCCCACATCCTTCCCTTCCGCTCCTTCCAAACATGCAAGCGACATACTTTGCACCACATGTACGGGTAGAGGTCACTTCTATGACATATGCCCCAATAATAGAGTGAACAAAGTAGGTGTGAAAACCAAGCAACATGAGAAGAATGACCATGCTAAGAAAGGAGAGAGTGGAATGAAAAGGAATAATGTTGAATTTTCGAGTGGTGTTATGGATGATGCTTGGTGGGAAAGATTGTCCGGGCTAGTGAAGAGTATTGCCAAGCCTAAAAGTAACAAGAAGTCTTCTTCTTCCCTTCCCGTGAAGCAAAGCAGTAGCTCCTCCCAAGTTCGTCCAAGACAACAAAACTCTCCTTCCACTATGGCATTCAAGTCCAAATCGGAAGTAGTAAATGAGAGAAAAGAGTGTGGAGAGAAGAAAGTAAGTGACGAGGAAAATACCCGACATGAAAATAGCAAGCATGCCAACGAGAGTGAGTGCAACCACACCCGTGAGAATGAGTTGAGTGAGCTCGTTGAGCCAAATCAATTTCAAGTTTTCGACAACCTTTTGTTTGAACTCGATTTTGACAATCCGTTGTTTGAACTTGAAAATGAGATAGAAGAAAGTGAGGAAAACAACCCGCATGAAAAGAGTGAGCACGCGAGAGAGAAACATACACATGAGAGGAGTGAGCAAGTGGAAAAATTGAGAGAAGAAAGTGAGGAAAAGAAGCAAGCAGTAAGTGTGAAAGCTATTGATCCAATGAGCGTGCCTTTGTGCAATGAGGATCAATTAGCTCTCCCTAACATTAATGATTCTTTTCCTACTGCTTGTGTGTCTTTCTTGCAGGAAATTCCGATGGGTTTCCATGACCATCCGCGCCCTAATGTTCCAAGGAATAGAGGTGGTTTCAAACCATCCATCCTAGGAGGTATCGGGAGCGTAATTGCTCAACAATGGTGCTCGCAACGGCAAGGCCTTGAGGTAAACCGTCCCCACATTCCCGCTTTGCCCGAAAGGTGTGTACCAAAAACCTTTTTGAATGCTCAATTGTTT
Source organism: Viola odorata (assembly GCA_963691705.1). Classification (NCBI taxonomy): domain Eukaryota; kingdom Viridiplantae; phylum Streptophyta; class Magnoliopsida; order Malpighiales; family Violaceae; genus Viola; species Viola odorata. The sequence continues at coordinate 78,737 of OY829545.1, forward strand.
AAGGCTGCTCATTTCACTCATCTTGAGTCACATGAACACTTCATTGAGCATGATACCTTTGTCCGTGTATTTGAAAACCACTTGGGTACGAATTTTATGGCATGCACCAACATCCTTTCTGTACCCTTCGTCAAGCATGAACCTTCTTGGTTTGAGCATGAAAATTACTTGTGTGAAAATTTTGGGGTATTTGTTAAAACTCCTCATTTGCATTTCATCAAGTATGACCCTTTCTTGCTCAAACGTGCTAAATTTTGTAATTTTTCGGATAGTATGTATAATTTATATACATGTTTTCATTCGAAATCCATGACTAATCTGCATGAAGCATGGAAACAATTCTTTTGCCCGAACTTGTTAAAATTTTCTCGGCCTAATTGCTGCAAGGAATTGTGTTTCCTTTTGTGTCGATTGTTTGGTATTCCTATACGTTTTGTGAATGGGCGTGTGGCTCAATTTTCTTGGCTGATCATTATAAGCCGCTTTGAGAAAATGAACCACCGTCTTCATTGTTTAATAGTTTGTGATACCGTGTGCATCCTTACTATTGTCTTGAAGACCAGTGTGCGTAAATATGAAAAGGATGTGCATGATTTTGAATTGGATGAATTATGTCTTGCCAAGTGTAGCCTACATGAGTTATTTGTGGATGATATGTGATGTGATCACGGAGCCTCCCACAACCAATTTTGACACCCAAGACATGTTGCCTCAAGGCCCGATCACCTGAAGCAAAGCAAGATTGCTGACTCTGTGGTTTGAAGACAAAATGAGAGAGAAAGCACCTATCAAGGCCAAGGAACGGGCTGTCAACGTGACCTTTCATCAAGGGAATGAGCATCCATTTCAGCGCCTGGCGGTATGCCGCCAGGACAGCTACGCTTGTAGCGGCATGCCGCCAGGAATTTAATTAAATTCCCCTTGCCAAGCGAAGCTAGCGCCATGGCACTAGGACCATCTCCTCTGAAGCGGCATGCCGCCAGACACAAGGAGAAAAATGAATTTTGGGTTTTTTCAAGCCCAAATTGCATGCCACTATATATATCTCTTTGTATCATTTTTTCCTCTTTAGTTTTTAGACTTTGTGTGATAATTTGTAAAGTGAGAATACTCATTCTCTTATCACTTAAGCCTTGAAACTCTTCACAATTTCTTGAGTAATAATCGTTTAAGTTGAGATTACTCCTTCCGATTATTGCTCGGGAACACCTTGAATTTGTATTTGTAAATTTGACAAGTTTCTATGGATGAATGATAGTTTATTAATTGCCTATTTTCAAGAACCATGGATGTCAAGTGCTTGGATTAAATCTTGGAAGTTCAAGTGATCAATTTTCAATCCTTTGTCAATTCTATCAATTTTCGGGTACATATTTTCCCTAATTCTCCGCTAAATTCTTTCTATTCTCCGCTAGATATATCTTGTACATGTCTTTCCTTGTCTTGTGCTCTTGTTGTGCTAGATAATTTGATACGGCTAGATCCTCTATAAGCTCCATTGTAATCCGGCTTACTAACCCTAGGCAGGATCACACCAAGTGGTAGCGGAGCTTTTGGCCGCCTATCGAATTTTTCTAGTTTTCGTCAAAAGTGTTAGAACCTTTCTTCCTTGAAATTCTAAGTGTCGTGCGCCTTTTTCGAAAACTATTTCAAGTGGGCTTGTGCTTGTTGGTTGTGATCAATTTGGTGAAACAAAAATTCATAAAAAGTGAGAAAAATCAATTAGGTGTGATTGTGGTGTTCTTCATTTGTTCTTGGTGTTCTTGGCTTAATACCTTTTTGATCCAAAATAATTGTTGCAACACTTGTTAGCCAAGTTTGTGCCAATTAAATAATTAAAACCCTCCCACTTGGCCGGACAACACCATCATCAAGGGTAAAATCACCCATCCCTTGCATTAAATGCTCTAAGCCACCTCACCCCTTTCTTTGACAATTTGACCAAAAAGTAACCAACAAGTCCTAACCAAAATTCCATTCTAACCAAATAAACCCATTTTTCCTAACAAGCCAGCACGTCCTTCTCTTTTCCTAGTGTCCAGCAACCTTTTCTATTTACTCAAGTCCTAAACTCAAGTCCTAAACCCTAAAATACTAACTTGAGTTTTTAAACCTCTTGAGTCTTAAACCTAAGTTTATTAAGTCCTAAACCTCAAGTATTTTTTTCTTTCCCTTAACATCTCTAAATACTTCCTTGAGTCTTTTACTCCTTTCAACCATAATTTCCCACCCTCCTTCCCTTTCCAACGGAAATTCCACTTTCCCCTCCAAAATTTGAAATTGTGAATTTCCTTGGGATTTTCCAAAAATTCTCTCCCATTAATCCTTGAGCCCTTGTACATCTCTTGAGTCTTGTTGTGCCCTCTTTCCTTTGTTTCCGTCACTTGAGTATTGGCAAGAGAATCCTAAGTTTGTTTGAAGCAAGGAATTGTGTGGAGAGCAAGCTTGGTGTGTGGAAGATAATTGAGTGATTGTGAGGCCAATTTTTTCGAGTGATCAAACACGAGTGTTTAAACACGTGAGGGAGTGAAGTGTTTTTCTAACTCTTGTTTAAGTGTGCAGGTACAAGGAAAACACGAAGTTGAGTGTTTGTGAGCACATCTTTTTCGAGAGATAAACACCTAAACATGAGAGTTTAAACACGTGAGGGAGAGCTTGTTTTCTAACATCTATATATCTCGTTTGTTTTCATTTTATAGGTATAAAAAAAAAGAAAAAGAAAAGAAAAGAAGAAGTTGAATTCTAAGATGTCCGGGAGAAGTAGGCCTAGTTCTAGTGGTAGTCGAAGTGCCGAAGCTCTTGATCAAGTTTTGACCGCCTTCGGTGAATTAAAGGCTACCATGGTTAGAACGGAGGATCGTCTCAGCTTGTTGGAGGAGACTATCAAGTCTCGTGGTCGAGAGGATGAAAAGCCTTCCGATGTTTCCCCTCATTCAACACCCCTAAAGAACCCTCCATCGAAGCCTCCCGTGGGGCCTCACAAGGATCAAGTGCACGCCGAAACCGAATCAGAGGGTCATAAAAGTGAAGAAGAAGGAGTTGAGTTGATGAAGAGTGACTCTAAGAAGGTGGCCAAGCAAGATTTTGTAAGTGGTCGCAAGGAGGAAACCGGAAAGCCACATGTCACCCCTCCGGGGTTAGCCATATCGGAAGAGCAAATGAAAATCATAAGGAAGAAATATGAGCAAGACAGCCGAGGTCCGGGAGACTTCCATGCTTCTAGTAGTCGACCCAAAGTCCCTCATTTTCATGCCCTTACCACACCCCACCACACTCGCGAATATTATGAGGATCCTTATGGGGAAACAAATGCCGAGTTTGATGAGGTGATACAACGAACGAGGGGAAGACAACAAAGGGGTCCAGGGCCACGGTTTATTGAATATGATGAGAGGCTACGAGAGCCTAGGGTTGATGACAAGTTGAGTGGAATCAAGGTGCAAATTCCTACCTTTAGGGGCTCTACCGATCCCTCGGAGTACCTTAAATGGGAAGGAAAAATTCAACGAATTTTCAATTGTCATCGGTATTCAGAAGAGAATAAGATTAAATTAGCGGCAATGGAGTTTGAAGATTATGCCGTTAGTTGGTGGCAAAAAATGTGTAGAGAGAGAGGAGAAGTGGACGTTATCCAAGATTGGGAAGAGATGAAAAGGGTGATGAGAGCAAGGTTTGTACCCGTACATCACAAGAGAGATTTGCAAAACAAGTTGCAAGGTCTCAAGCAAGGTTCTAAGTCCGTGGGAGAATACTTCAACGAGCTAGAGGAACTCCTAATCAAGACCAACACCGAGGAGGGTGAAGAAATTACTATGGCACGGTTCCTCAATGGCCTCAACGATCGTATTAGATACAAGCTTGAGTTGAAGGAGCTCGATCACCTACAATCTATGCTCCACTATGCCATAAAGGTGGAAGCATATGAAGCCACCAAGAAGAAGTTCTACCCAAGTAAAACCCAAACCTTTTCCTCAACACCGAAGGCTCCTTGGAAGTCCTATTCCAAAGAAACCCTTAAGCCAAAAGACTCCAAAGCCGATACACCCCCTCCAAAACCTTACACGCCCTACACTAAAAATACACCTCCAAAGCCACCACCAAAATACACTCCCAATCCAACTACCAACCCTAACCAACCAAGAAAATTCTCATCTAATGTCCAATGCTACCGTTGTCAAGGAAGAGGTCACATTGCTTCGGAATGTCCTAACCGACGAGTGGTGGTGATCCGAGAGGGCAACTATGAGACGGAAAGTGAAGTTCAGGCAAGTGAGGATGAGAAAGAAGATAAGGGGAATGAGACCGAGAGTAGTGAGGAGGAAGTAGTCCCGGCAGCCACAATGACTTTAGTTGTGAGAAGGAGCATGAATGCTCAAGCTAAAGAGGAGGCCACCAATAAAGATTAAAGGGAGAATCTCTTCCATTCTCGGTGTGAGATTAATGTGAAGGTAGCTTCACTTATTGTTGATAATGGAAGCGAGATGGATGTAGCAAGTCACCTTCTAGTTTTCAAGCTTGGATTGCCCATAACGCCACATCCTAATCCTTATTCCCTACATTGGTTTAGTGATGATGGAGAGGTGAAGGTAAAAGAGCAAGTTCTTGTTGCCTTCAAATTGGGTAATTATGAGGACGAGAGGTTGTGTGATGTTGTGCCTATGGATGCTAGTCATCTTATTCTTGGATGGCCATGGCAATTTGATCGATGGGTAGTACATGATGGCCGCACCAACAAGATTCACCTCACTCACCGTGGAAAGAAATTCAGCATTCCTCCACTTTCACCAACGCAAGTCCTTGAGGATCGCTTGCACATGGAAAGAGCAAGTGCCGAATTCCAAATCATGAAGAAAATGAGAGAAAAGAGTGGAGAGAAGAAAGTAAGGTGTGTCAATGATGAAAATAGCGTGCATGAAAAAAGTGAGCATGCACAAAGAGGAGAGAAAAATGTGAGCCATGAGATGAAAACACAAGAGAGGAGAGGAAAGAAAACAAAAGGAGAGTCGAATACACGCCATGAAAAAAACAAGCATGGTAGGGAGAGTGAGCTTAAACACTTGAGTGTAATAGCGAGGGGTAAGGATGTGATGCGTGTTTTATTTTCTAATAAGGTGTGCCTTGTACTTCGATATAAGGCACATTGCTTGGAAATCGATGCTAACCCCCCTTCTTCTCTACTAAGTCCCATTGTTTCCATTTTGCAGGAGTACGACGATGTCTTTCCCAATGAAATGCCAAGAGGCCTTCCTCTAATCCGGGGAATAGAACACAAGATTGATTTGATACCCGGAGCGGCCTTACCCAATAGGCCGGCTTACCGATGCAACCCCGAGGAGACGAATGAGCTTCAAAGACAAGTGGAAGATTTGTTGTGCAAAGGTTACATCCGAGAGAGCATGTCACCGTGCGCCGTGCCCGTGTTGCTTGTGCCTAAGAAAGACGGGACGTGGAGGATGTGTGTTGATTGTAGGGCCATCCACAAGATCACCGTGAGGTATCGACATCCCATTCCACGCCTCGATGATATGCTTGACGAGCTGAGCGGAAGTCAAATCTACTCCAAAATTGATCTCATGAGTAGATATCACCAAATCCGGATGCATGAGGGTGATGAGTGGAAGACCGCCTTCAAAACCAAGCACGGTTTGTATGAATGGTTGGTAATGTCATTCGGTCTATCCAATGCTCCTAGTACATTTATGAGATTAATGAATTATGTCTTGCCTGATTTCATTGGAAAGTATGTTGTGGTATATTTTGATGAAAGCTTGGTGTATAGTTCATCTCTTGAGGAACATGTGTTCCATTTGCGTGCCATATTTGACACTTTACGCACACACCGACTATATGCAAAATTTGCTAAGTGCGAATTTTGTTTGGAACGAGTTCACTTCCTAGGCTTTGTTGTGAGTGTAGGTGGCGTCCAAGTTGATGAGGATAAGGTGAAAGCCATCCGAGATTGGCCAATTCCCAATAATGTTGGAGAAGTAAGATCCTTCCATAGCCTTGCAAGTTTTTACCACCGGTTTGTGCCCAATTTCTCAACCATCGTCGCGCCACTCAACGAATTGACCAAGAAGAATGTCACATTTGAGTGGGGAGAGCGACAAGCCAAGGCTTTCCAAGAACTTAAGGAGAGACTCACGAAGTCCCCTATTTTGGCCTTGCCGGACTTCACAAAGGTGTTTGAGTTGGAATGTGATGCGAGTGGAGTTGGCATTGGAGCGGTCCTAACCCAAGAGGGTCGTCCCATCGCCTATTTTAGCGAAAAACTCAACGGAGCCCAACTCAACTACTCCACGTATGATACAGAGCTCTATGCTTTGGTGAGGGCACTTATGGTGTGGGAGCACTATCTCCTAGCTAACCAATTCGTCATCCACACCGACCACCTAAGCCTCAAATTCCTTAAGGGTCAAACCAAGTTGAATAAGAGACATGCCAAGTGGGTGGAATTCATTGAAGCATTTTCCTATACTATCAAGTACAAACGAGGCAAGGAGAATATGGTAGCCGACGCCCTTTCGCGAAGGTATGCTCTCTTGAGTTCTCTTGATGCCCAAATATTTAGATTTTCTCATCTAATTGAATTATATGAGCATGATGAGGATTTTCGTGATATATATATGGCTTGTGCACGTGGATCACACATGCATTTCTTTAGGCATGATAATATTTTGTACAAGTATGATAGATTGTGTATGCCTCGTTCTAATATTAGAGAATTGCTTGTGTTGGAAGCTCATGGGGGAGCTTTGAGTGGCCATTTTGGCATTGCCAAAACTTTGCATGCTCTAAAATCTCATTTCTATTGGCCACGAATGAAAGTAGATGTGACTAACATTGTGAATCGATGTATTGTTTGTAAAACTGCCAAGTCCACATCTAAACATCATGCGGTCTATATGCCTTTACCGGTTTCTCAACATCCTTGGGTCGATTTGTCTATGGATTTTGTCTTAGGTTTACCTAGGTCAATATTAGGCCATGATTCTATTTTTGTTGTGGTTGATCGATTTTCCAAAATGGCTCATTTTATACCATGTTCGAAAACACATGACGCCCCACACATTGCATCTTTATTTTTCCAACATGTGGTACGAATACATGGTATGCCTAGAAGTATTGTGAGTGATAGGGACACTAAATTCTTAGGTCATTTTTGGCGGACTCTTTGGACGAAGTTAGGTACTAAACTCCTCTTCTCCACCACGTGTCATCCACAAACGGACGGCCAAACGGAGGTGGTGAATAGGACTTTAGGATCATTACTTCGTGTCATGATTGCCAAACATGGAGTAAAATGGGAGGAGTGTATTGCGTTTGTTGAATTTGCTTATAATAACACTTGTCATTCTTCCATCGGTTATTCCCCTTTTGAGGTGGTATACGGGTTCAAACCCTTAACCCCTCTTGATCTCTTACCTTTGCCCTTGAGTTCTCTTAAGTGTGCAGATGGAAATGCCAAGGCGGAAGCTGTCCGGAAACTCCATGAACAAGTCCGCAAACGCATTGAGAACATGAACGAAAAAGAGGCCGCCAAACGCAACAAAGACAAGATGCCTACTTCCTTTGAGCCGGGCCAATGGGTATGGTTACATTAGAGCAAGGATCGATTTCCTCATCATCGACAAGGCAAGCTAGGTCCCCGAGGCGACGGTCCTTTCCAAATCCTCCGCCGCATCGACGCCAATGCCTATGTTCTAGATCTTCCGAACGAGTATGGCACCATCAGTCATACTTTCAATGTGAATGACTTATCTCTTTGTCCGGGAGGGGATGAGGACGGACACGAAGAGGATTCGAGGGCGAATCCTTTCGAAGGAGGAGGAGTTGATGTGATCACGGAGCCTCCCACAACCAATTTTGACACCCAAGACATGTTGCCTCAAGGCCCGATCACCCGAAGCAAAGCAAGATTGCTAACTCTGTGGTTTGAAGACAAAATGAGAGAGAAAGCACCTATCAAGGCCAAGGAATGGGCTGTCAACGTGACCTTTCATCAAGGGAATGAGCATCCATTTCAGCGCCTGGCGGTATGCCGCCAGGACAGCTACGCTTGTAGCGGCATGCCGCCAGGAATTTAATTAAATTCCCCTTGCCAAGAGAAGCTAGCGCCATGGCACTAGGACCATCTCCTCTGAAGCGGCATGCCGCCAGACACAAGGAGAAAAACGAATTTTGGGTTTTTTCAAGCCCAAATTGCATGCCACTATATATATATCTCTTTGTATCATTTTTTCCTCTTTTGTTTTTAGACTTTGTGTGATAATTTGTAAAGTGAGAATACTCCTTCTCTTATCACTTAAGCCTTGAAACTCTTCACAATTTCTTGAGTAATAATCGTTTAAGTTGAGATTACTCCTTCCGATTATTGCTCGGGAACACCTTAAATTTGTATTTGTAAATTTGGCAAGTTTCTATGGATGAATGATAGTTTATTAATTGCTTATTTTCAAGAACCGTAGATGTCAAGTGCTTGGATTAAATCTTGGAAGTTCAAGTGATCAATTTTCAATCCTTTGTCAATTCTATCAATTTCCGGGTACATATTTTCCCTAAATCTCCGCTAAATTCTTTCTATTCTCCGCTAGATATATCTTGTACATGTCTTTCCTTGTCTTGTGCTCTTGTTGTTCTAGATAATTTGATACGGCTAGATCCTCTATAAGCTCCATTGTAATTCGACTTACTAACCCTAGGCAGGATCACACCAATATGCACTTAAATGCCATGGATATATTGTGTGTTAGGAGAACACAAATTTTTGGACCGAATTTGTCAAGAACTAATTGGTTCAATTCTTACGAGAATTTGTGTTTTCTCTTGTGGAATTTGTTTGGTATTTTCAAGTGCATGGTGCCTTTTTGTAGTGCTTATTTCTCTTGGCTTGTCATTGTGAACCGTATAGAGAAGATGATTCATCTTGTCTGTCGTTGTATGACTTGTGATGCCATCCGCATTTTGCATGAAATTTTAAGAAACGATGTGCATCGATGTGCCAATATCATTGTTGATTCTTCCTTGGACCAACCTATGCACAAGCATGCGCGATTGCGCCCCTTTGGTTTCTCACCTTTGTTTTCAAGTGTTTTTAAGTGTGTAGGTGAGAAGATTGAGGTTATGGATTCGAGGACAAATCCTTTCGAAGGGAAAGGTGATGATGTGATCACGACCCCCTTCAAACTAGAGCAACTTGACGCGGGCCCAAGAGAACCGGTCACGGGCAACAAAGCCTTACAAATGAGCGCCAAATCTTCGCAAAGGCTAGGCCTAGACGCACGGAACTCCCAAGATGGCCGAGAAAGCCATGAAGTAGAGGCGTGTCTAGCCCTAGCAAGTCATAAGGACACGCACACCTACCCAAGGCCTTCACCAAAGCCAAACTTTCCAAATGTGCGCGACCATCCATCCAAGAGGACCAATCATCATATACATATGGACAAGAAAATGGAGTCCGATTTGAGAGAACAGAGGCTTGATGGAAACTTCAAGATGTTAGCTTTCGTTTGGGACAAGTTTCAAGCCAATCGGACGGGTGGATCAAAAGTTATGCTAGTTGACATTTTGGCGCGCGGAGCTGAAACTGCTGAAAAAATCCTTAGCGTTATTACGCTAAGGTCTTAGCGTGATCACGCTAAGGAAAAAGTGCCCAGCGTGATTCACGCTAGCCACTGCTTTGATTTCGAATTTTAGGGCTTTTCAAGCCCAATTTGTGTACAAACTATAAATAAGTTTATTCTTTCTTTCTTAGGAGAGCTTAGACTTTGTGTGTATTTTGTTGAGTGAGAACACTCCTCCCTTATACACTTTGTAAGCTCACTTCTTCCTTGAGAGGGATCACTTGAGTTGAGAGCACTCCTCCCGATCTCTCTCCGGGAAATCTATGTTTGTAATCGTCTTGGCGATTTTTGTGTGAATGAAATATAAGTTTTATTTGGTTGATCATCCATAGAAACGAGTCTCAATCTTGGCCCTCGGAGTATATCTTGATCAAGCAATCGTTCATGTGTGCTCATCTCCGTCCCTTCCATCCCTCTTCTAATTCCCGGTAACTCCCATCCTTCCATCGCTCTTTCATGTTTCTTTCTCCGCTGCATATCCGTGTCTTGTGTTTTCTCCATTTTCATCCATGGTTGTACTAGATAACTCCCTTGGCTAGATCCTCCATAAGCTCCACATATCATTCGGCTTACTTACACTAGGCTGGATCATATCAGGGCCCTTGATAATATATGAAAACGGTAAGATTCCTCGGGAACTGCTATCGAGGACGTGTCTTTAAGATTTGTCCTGGTTTGACCTGCACAGCGCCGGAGGGTGTCTCCGGCGTAAACTCTCCGACGATCAAGTTAGTAACTTGTGGGAGTATATTGTTAATTCTGTAAAGTATCTTGTGTGCGCGTACCTTTTCTCTCCTTTCTCAAGGATATTTATAGGTGTGAATACTTGACCGTTACGAATGGCATTAAATATTGTCCGTTCATCAATCATCCGTCATTAATGTTCATTATTTGCTTGTGCAACTCTGCTTAATCATTGCGTAACGCCCGCATAATGATTGTGCAATAGCCGTTACATATCATAAAGGAGGAGTTTGATGTGGTTACTGGTACCCTTCAGAAGTACCGGTTATAGCCCTTGCGCTATTACCATAATATCCTTCTCTTTATACTCGGTAACCTTCGTATATAACGGTTATACCATTTGTCTTTATACCCGTTACCCTTCATAGGTAACGGTCTTCACACATGATTCCGGTCTAGCTCTCAAACCACCCCTTTAGACAGATAATCCGCCTACGTGGCCATCATAGTCTTGTCAAACCTATGACAAAAAGACTAGAATACTCTTGTGATTCTCTTATAAGTTATTAGCCCCCAATGACAAAACGACTAGAGGGGTTAAGATGGAAGATGGTCTTCTCATCCAAGTACTTGTCAGGAATCACAGGTTTGATGGCATGCTCCTTGAGATCAGCTGCAATCCCATCATTGGTCACAGTCTCATCATGTTGGGTGGAGATGAGGACAGTATGGGCACGAACAGGAACCATAGCACCCTTGTCGTTATAGTACTCGACGATGACTTGGGTTTTGCCATCGGGCCTGATCCAAGGGCATGTTCCATTCTTGCGAACTTTGGTGAGGCGGGCACCGAGCTTGGTAGAGAGGACATGGCTCAAGGGCATTAATTCAGGGTTCTCATCGGTGGCATAGCCAAACATGTAGCCCTAGTCACCAACACCAATCTCCTCAGGGCGCTTGGTGAGATGGCCATGTACACCCTGAGCAATGTCAGGACTTTGCTGCTCAATGTTAACGCGGACCTTACAGTTGTCAGTATCAAGACCCACATCATCAGATGTGAAGCCGATTTCTCGGTAAGTGTCGCGCACAATCTTCTCGTAGTCAACATTGGCCTTGGTGGTGATCTCTCCAAAAACCATCACCATGTTGGTTTTGGTGCAAGTCTCGCAGGCGACCTTGCTGTCAGGGTCCTGGGCCAAGCAAGCATCAAGGACGGCATCGGAGATCTGGTCACAGAGCTTGTCAGGGTGACCCTCATTTACTGATTCGGAGGTGAATAGGAAGGTCTCCTCCATTCTCTCTATGAATTTCAAGCCGCAAAACAGAACAAAACAGAACAGAACGAGACTACGAGTGAGATAAGCTTAATTACTGCATGAATATCAAGTTCGTTTAGATCAACGGTTTGAAAAAAAATAAAGAGTAGCAGGGCCTATGATTCATAGAAGAAGAAAAAAAGAACACACAAATGATTCAGGTACAGAGTCACGATACGCTGCAGGAAGGGTAGCATGAATATAACTGGTGTAACGAGATGAATTTCTTCAACAAAAATAACATAATTCTGAACATACAACTAACTGAGCCTAAGCAGACTAAAGGATTCATATGGAGATCTGGAACTTGCAAGCATAAAGTAGGGAGGGGCTTAAATCCAAAAGCAGAGCAGAGCGAAGAGTACAAAAGGAAAATTCCATGAATAAAGAAAGAACATGAGAGTATACATAGAGAGGAGGAAGAAGGCGGCACCTTGGGTAGTAGTAGGCACTAGCAGAGGAGGAGAAAGGAATAGTAGAAGCGCAAAAAATTGTTGGACGGAAAGGGAGGAAGGGGGTGGGAACATATATAGGGAAGAGGGGATAGCCCCCGGAGCGTGAAAAAAAGGAATAAAATTTAGGTAGATCACCTACATTATGATGTAGGATGATGACACGTGTCAAAAAAGGTCAAGAATAGTGATATTCTAGCACTATTTGGGACACTTGTCATCATTCTAAATCATGATCTAGATCATGATATAGGTAGATCATGATCTAGATCATGATATAGGTAGATCATAATATAGTTAGATCATGATCTACTCAAGTTTTTTCCAGAAAAAAGTGTTAGATTCATTATTCATTTCGTTTTTGTGATTTGGAGGTGGAGGGGCTTAAAAGTAAATCTCCAACTTTTTGTTTTATAACACAGAAAAGCCTCAGGCTGCAATATATTAATAACATTTTATACCGTATTTGTAGCCTTGCTTACCTTGTTGTACTTGTCACCAACTAATTGGCTGTCCTTCTCTTAATAACTGGTTAATCATATGATTAATCTCTCACTCCCTTTTCTTCAACTCCGTGTTTCTCTAATCTATCTTCATCTCTCCTTTTCTACCTTTTTGAATCAGAGCATTATTTGTCTTGCAAGTAGTTCCAGCCAACAGCACAAACCCTGAATTGGATTTACAAATATGGGCAAGGTTAACTCTTTCAAGCTTCAATATACATTCGGTGAGACTCTTACGTACGCAATTACCCTTCAGTAATTTTGTTGATTGATCCCGTCCGTCTTGATTAATGCTATATATAATTAATTAAACTCCTGAACCTGCTGTAGATGAACGACGTGACGAATCTGACACCATTATTCGCAAGTACCTCGACCGCGTTCCTGTATATGTTCTTCCTTTTCCTTCTATTTCTATTCATTTAGTTAATTTTTTATAAGCATATTCCATTCATAGTTACATATACGCATGTTCTGCCCTTCTCAAATCTAATTGGTCGTTTTTATTTGCAGGTAATTATCGAAAGATACTCCAAGACGGACCTCCCTGAAATGGAGAAGAGAAAGTAGGTTCTGTTCATCTTTTATATTGATTTTTAAATTGTCAAGATTTCCTTATATACTGGTTTGATATGATTTGATTTGACTCTATCTAGATACCTGGTTCCTCGAGACATGACTATTGGGCAATTCGTCCATATCCTGAGTAGCAGGTTACATTTGAGTCCTGGAAAAGCTCTGTTTGTATTTGTGAGGAATACATTGCCTCAAACAGGTACACCGGATATCTGTCATAATGTCACATAAGTTAAGTTCTGCATTTTCGCAAATTGCTAACTTACCGACACTATGTATGGATGTATCTATGTATGTATGCAGCAATTCGTATGGATTCAATCTATGAGAATTCCAAGGATGATGATGGTTTTCTTTATATGTGCTACAGCAGCGAGAAAACCTTTGGCTAACTCAAATTTAATTACTCTCGTTTCTGGGGTGATCCATGGACATATGTCTGTACTGTATGGTACATCCGATAATTCAATATCAATCATCCTTCATTAATGTAACAGACTGTAAATCAAACTCTGGTTTCTAGTTTAATTAACTGTTCATCATTGCCATTGGTATGAATCTTTTGTGTTTGGAGAGGGGGTGTTAAATACAATTTGTGTTATATATGGAGAAAACTCTTGTCATTGATATGCATCTGCAAGTCCAATCAGGCTGACCTCCGCTTCCACTATGGAGATATCCTTTACCAGAAGCGCATTGTTTGGTCGATAAAATTAATCAAGTGAAATGTATCTATCCCATCCGCTTTCCCGTTTTGTAGCACTAAACTAGCTTTTTGCTGCAAGGAAAAAATCAAATCTGAACCATTACTTCTGCTATTGGATCAAGCGTAAAGGGAAAAAAGAAAAGGATGATCCCGTGAATTTAGCGCTGGTTTCTGTACCAACCTTTGGTAGCAAGGTCAGACTTCCTGCCCTTGACCTGATCTAAGATACGGAGAGTGAAGTCGAGACAGAGTCTAGAAAGAGGAGGGAGGAACAAGGGTTGTGGTATAGAAAGATGAGTGCCTGCTCCAAAGCCCTTCCCCTGAGGGTGGAGTATTATCTTCCCACAAGTTCGTAGTACAAATTAAACCCAACAAATTAATCATTATAAAAGTTCCCATAGTAATCTTTGGTGTTAATTAAAAGCTAGCGTGAAGGAAAAGATGAGATACACAGTTATAAACTTATTACCAGTTATGACCTGCAAGGTTGAATATTTCAAGAGTCTTTAGACGCCGCACCTAACTTTGTGAAGCTGTCAAGCTTCCAGGTATGTATAAAAGCTGGTGGGCTGCTTGAGCATCAACACCCGCTCCCCTTTCCCGCTGCATCTCTCCTTGCACACAAACACCTCTGCTCCAAACACGCATGCGTCTTCCAAAAGGTACCCCTTGCTTCCATCGTTCAGTGTTGCAAGAGGAATGAAGTGATCAAAACCCCATTCCACCTTGTACCCATGAAACCTTCTGCCCTTCCCCGCCGCATCATCTTTATCAGGATTCAGGACACACCAAAAATTAGTAGAGTGAATTACAAGGAGCGGAGAATTAAGCTACTCCATAAGCTAATTGAAGAGAAAAGAAAGATTTGGGGATCGAAGCGTGCATGCCTTGACGGATCAGGTAGCTATCCCTGTTCTGATCAAGTAAAAACAACCTGAAAGTTGCGTACACCTCCCAACCAAGTGGAAGAGAGCTCGGCTCTGCTATTGCCAAATAGGCTGACGCCTCACCTTTCACATTCTTACTCTTGTTCCCGTTTGGGTAGATGATCAATTTCCTGCCAATCACCACATATTCTTTCTTTCGTGTTCCTCTAATAAAAAAACAGGTAAAAGGCAGTAACGAAAATGATTCCATCTGTAGCCTCCAGCTTCAAAAGCCCCCGATTCGTATTTCTCTACATTGTTCTTTGCAAGTAACGAAAATGACTCTATTTTGATTGTGTGATGGGTTGGTGGCGCTTCTGATGTAACTGATGAAAGTGCTGCAAAATATTTACAAATCATTATGACCTTTCCTTTCCCTTTTTTTCTTTACTATATTTCTAATGTTTTTTTTTGACACGGGAAAAAAAGAAAAAAGGTTAACTATTATTCTCTCCGTCAAAAAAAAAATTTCGTTCTAGCCGAAAAACGTCAACACAGAAATAACTGACGCGTTCGTAGTTCGTGCATTTTTCATTTTTTTAATATTATTTCTGACGCGTGGGTCCCTGACAAAATAACTTTTTCAATTGTTTAATATTAAAAACTGACGCATGAGCTTCACACAAAAATAACTTTTTAGTATTTAATATTAAACTGACGCGTGAGTTTCCCACAAAACAACTTTTCATACTTTATAATATTATTAAAAACTGACGTGGATTCATTAATACTCATGATTTATGGATCCGCGACAACTTTTTTTGACGGAGGGAATAAAATCTAAGCTTTACATATGATGTCCTCAAAGGCTTTGGTGTTAAGGCTTATTATCATATGGAGCGGCGCTGGTAACTTCTGGCATTGAGATTTCCTATAAACCAAAATGCCTTGGCAAACTCCTTGATCGGGTTAAAAAGCAAAACAAACAACTGAAAGGAAAAAGAAGGAAAAAAGAGAGCCTTCTGCTCGTAGCAAATAGCAATCAAGAGGATGTTGATTTATTCCAAAGCAACAGAAATTTTTAAAGACAAGTCGCAGAAGTATCCTTTGCTTCAGAAAAGGAAGGTTGCTTTCCGCCAGAGGAAGGGAATCTATTCTAGGCTTGCAGAATGAAAGATGAGCAAGGTCTGTTCCCCAAAACTTACCCAACCCTCTTAAGCAATTCCTTAGCTTATACCATGGGCTCCAATCACTAGAAATACAAAGAATAAAGTAGAAGAAATATGCTGGAAATCTTAATCTTCATTAGATATTGAGAAGCAATATATACATGAGTTTATACATTTGAATCAAAAGATAAGATATCATCCCGTGCATAACTAATCCTAAAAAGACACATAATTTGAATTACAAATAAGAATATATCCAGTATATTTGAAATACAAACAATTAGGTGATAAGGCTTCTCATTATCCTGAGTGGGCTTGGTCAATACAATCCAACACCATTCGTTGCGTTACCAAGGTCAAATGCTTGGTTAGTGAAAGTTATACTATAGCAAGTCAATAATGCAGGCAGACACAGCCATGGTAAATCCATGTGAAATTCAAAATAACAAGATCAAGATGTAAACAACTAGCAAACATTCCGTGTAGATTACTATTTCTCCAACCAAATAGCACTGAGGTCATACAAAGGAGCAATGTCCACACCACAAGCCTAATGAAAGCAAGATTTTACAGAATGCTCAAGCAGCAACCACTACTCATATCCAACAATTGACCATTGAACTATTCAATTCAGTGCAACATTTTGGCCCTGAAATATGTTTACACAGTGAAACAGTAAAAATGGAGTAAGATGAGATACTTTTGCCTAATTTCAGAATATATTGGCGTATTGAGCCACAGGAGACACCAAAAGAGTGGAGGATGGTGAAATTAGCTCATCCTATGATCTGTCGAAGAGCATCCGTTGGGTTTTGGCTTTGCATATCCCAAGGAAATTAGCTTCTCAACCATTTTTCTCTCTGCATTTAACTAACCACCAAAAGGAAAGAAGAGCAGGAAAATCAAACATCAAATTTGAATATGCTAACTCATGTAAGCATACAAGTGAGGGCACAAAAAAGACCACTAGAACTAGAAAAGCCAATAAGTAGAACGAGTGACTTGTATGCCAACTCAAGCATGCGAATAAGGTACGGAGGGAGATACATAGAAATAACCACAAAGGATTAATCCTACTCTTTAATACTAAACATTTGCGTTTATGTAAGAAGAGGATGTGCAATGAATTAATTTAGCATGAGCCTTTCAGTACAAGGACCACACTAGCAGCCTAACCTAAGTCCTCCATGCAATTGGCAAAGCTGAGAGTTGTTTGTGTTGTGTGTGCATGAGGGGCTGTTGGTGGGTGGGAGAAAGAGAAAGAGAAAGAGAGAGAGAGAACCTCAAGCGTAGGACTATTCTTGGGAATGTTAGAAGCCAGGATTACATTGAGGCCACACTTTAGAACTGTAAGAAACACGACATGTCTCAGCATATGAAGCACAGAAGCTGTTAATCCAAAACTTAGTTGAATCTTATTTAATAACAACCAATACCCAATCGCCGAGCAATGCCAGATCCTGCATTATCAGCAGCTCCTCCAAGTATAGAAGTAACACCCACCGTGTCGTTCTGCAAACAAAAGAACAGGATAAATGGACAGGAATGCAACAAGTAAAGGGAGAAGAGAAGATTCAAAGGTCGGGAACTCACAGGACGCGTGGGTGCAGCCGCATATAAGTTGCCAAATTTCGCAGAATTGCAGCCAATCCACGCATATATCTGTACTCAACATTGTTTATTTAATTAATACAAATATCACGAGTGATTCTAGGAATTAGAAACCAGGAACAACATCCCAAAGAAGAGAGTAGAGACTAGAGAGTATATTTTTAGATAAAAAGGTTGAGGAGAAGCGAGTAGCGCAGATGTACTTGTTTGGGAAAACAGATGATCTGGATATAGAGGGTTACGTCATCCACGATATCGGTGAAGCATGTCAGCTGCAAGCTGCCGGCGCCGGCGCCAGTAGCAGCAACATCGTGTTGACTTGAAGAAGGAGGAGGAGGAGGAGAGGAAGAGGAAGACGAAGGCGATTCTTCTACTTTGAGATTCTTCAAGGAGTCATTAAAGCAATCGAAGCCAAAATCTTCACCACCCATCGCTCTATTTCCCTCTTTTCTTCCGATCCCCGACGCCCAACTGAGCAGTGACTAAACACCCAGACACTATTTGTTGTTGTCGTTGTTACTTATCTTTGACTAAATAGTAGAGAGATGAAGACAAACCTAGATCTGCGCTCTTAGATGGATGAAAGGATTTTTGGACTGTCAAAGGCAAAACGAAACTGCTGATCGCTTGATTTCTTTTTCTTTTATGGCAATTTTATGCTGCTGTGGACTGTCAAAGGCAAAACACCCAGTGCTTTTGTATGTAAGTAAAAAGCAGCGCCAATGACACGTCGTTCGTTTTATTTTTTGTTCTCTCTTTTTCACCCATCATGACCGGTCGTGATGGGCACAAAGGTGGCGGTAACAAAAAGTTGGAGTGCTTTTTATGCAAGAGTCCGCACCTAAGGAGAGATTGCCCGACTCACTAGGATTGCATCACTCATTTTGGAGGACGATGAGCCTGGGCCAAGTTGCCAAGGGGAGGCGACGATTGGAGCCATGCAAATGATGGGTTCTATGAAGGCACGCCGAGAGTTGGTGGACAACTCTAACAAAGACTGGGAAAGGCTTAAAGAAGGTCCAGATGTATGTGATGGCCCAAATTAATGGCCAAGAAGTGAGGGCATTTTTTGATACATGAGTTTCCGATATTTGCATTTAGGTGAACGAGGCAAGGCGCTTAGGTGTCAGATTCATGCGCAAGGAAAGATGACTCAAGACGGTGAACTCGGAGCCAATCAAGATTGAGGGTGAGGCGTACGACCAAAAGATGTGCATAGGTGATTGGGAGAGCAAAGTAACTATGTCGGTAGTGTTAATGGACGACTATCCAATCGTGTTTCGACCATTTTGGGGCATATCCTGATCCATCAAGGGATGACTTGTTCATGAGGCATAAAGACAAGGAGTATTCGGCACCGGTCTTGTGGGAAGACGGAGAAGTCAAAGTCATCTCTTCATTAAGGCTATGGCGGGGGCCCAAACCAAAGGAAGCCAAACCCACAATGGACAAGGAGACGTCCATAACGGAGCAAGGCGAGGTGGACTTAAGGGACTTACGGGCGAGGTGCCAAGGGGGCATTGGGAGGGGCATACACCGACGGGACGGGTGCAACTCAAGTCTGGGGCGAGGCCAAGTGCGAGGGAACAATCGAAGACTCCAATGGCGGAGGCGCCAAAGGAGCAAGTGGGTGTGGGGATCACCCGAACAAGCAACTTAGCGCGAGAGCGACTAAGGGACACTTGTCTTGTACAACGGGATAAGGACGAGCTAGGGTCAAGGGACGTTGCGCGCGAAAGTGCCAAGGAGTGGCACGAGCATAAGGGCATGAGGCCCAAGCAAGACTAGAAGTTGTGGCTGGGTGAGCGCATACCGAGGGACAACGGGAGCGGGCCACGACGATGAGGACGTCGCTGAAATAGGTGGGGGGGATGTCACGCCCCACACGAAAGGGTGCGCTAATGTGCTAGGAGGGCACGCAGATGGCTCGGACATACAGGCCAAGGTGCGAGCACACAGGACAGAGGAGAATTTGGGTGCCGAAAGAGGTTATCCGGAACAGCTCATGGATGGACTCATGGGATGGTCGGTCGGGACATGAACAAAGGTGCTCAAGTGTTCTCCAACTTGTCGGAAGGTTCCAGAAGGATTGAGAGAAATCTAGCCATTGTGGAGAATGGTGTAGAGACTTCCAAAAGATTCTAGAGATGGCATAGAAGGTGGATGTTCTAGAAAGGTTCTAGAACCCTTAAGCTCTACCGTCGGATTGAATGTATCATAGCCATCCATTGGGGACATGGACTTGTATAAATAGATGGTCATTCATTTGTTCATTCATCTAAGAATTAACAAGTCTTGTAGAGTCAAGCTATTGTAATCTCTTGTGTGCAATATATAACATTCTTCTCCAAGCTTTCTTGTGTTTTCCTTTCAAAGTACTTATCTTGTGCTATTTTCTTATAAGCTTTGAGCTTTGGTGGTTTAGGCTGAATTAGCAAGTCAAGGGTGAGCTAGCTAGGTGCCGCACGGGTCAAATCGCTCGATAAAATTCTCATTCCATGACAAATGGATCGGGCCACGATGCCCCCAAGGAATTCCTTGACGAGGGTCTTTGTTATTCCTTTTTTTTTTTAAAAAAGAGTGGAATTTCATTAATCAACCAAAAGACCGGAACAACATTATCCACCGGCAAATTATACAAAGATTAATTTTTTATTTGCATAGAAACATTAGAAACTATTTTACTTGCAATTCTTTGCTAGTATGTTTCTAATGTTTGTATAATTATGCAGGTCTGATGTCTTTGATTAAGTCTTGCACAATGATGTTTGTTTTGATGAATACTAGGAGCCCTTTCACACCACCATATACGATAAGTTAAATACTAGTAGTACCATACTACCATTCCAAGTTAAATTCACCAGCGTAGAAATGATGTTCTTGTTTTAAGGGTTCTTCCTAGCCGTGAAAGTGCATCCCGCACCAATCTTGAATTTTCTAATAATTCCAGCTTCCCAAAGAAGAGAGCTCCAAGCATAAGCTGAAAACCACATTGAATGTGTGGGCATGTTGTTATTAATCAAACCAAAACTAGATAACGAACCCACTTCCATTACAATATATAAGACCTGCATAATCACATAACGTGCAGACTAGTAACAACCTACGCTACACACATTAAGAAAACAAAAAACAGAATTACAGCTTGACTGGACATGGAGCTCCCGTCTTAACAACAAATTCTCAAATGCCCATCTTCTGTTCCAACAGCAAACAATCGAGAGAAGGGCAGAATACTTATGCTGGATAATACCGACAGATTTTTTGCTCCATTATCTGCCATGTATAGTTTCTGAGGTACAATCCTTTGCTGCCCATCCTGCAACATGCAAATAGCAGAGCCATAAACAAAGAAGAAAACAATCGCAAAGAAGATGACGGGGAGTGAGTTTCATGAGGAATGGTGATAAAAGGTTCTTAGACTTGTGTGAATCCAAATGTGCAAGTGTCTTATTGTATATTAGCAAGCAACTCATGTAGAGGAGAGAAGAGTATCATCATAATGTAAGTGAACAAACTAAAGGATGCATGAATAAGATGCAAACTGAAGCATTTTTTCTTTCTTTCAAGTTATTCATTTAGTAGAAGAGTGTTGCCACCATACTTCATCACTTGTTCTGGATAACGTGGAAAGCCCAATCTTATTTTTGGAGATTGAAATAATATCTTGACCCCAAACACAGAGACCTGACACACCATCTGTATGGCCTCTTAAAATAGTAGGTTGTGATGGTGGGCAATTCCTGCAGGATGACATTACGCAGTCAACTACATATGGAAAAGTTTGGAAATGCAAATAACAGATTAAAAGAAATTTAAACAATGTAGACTAGCCAATTTTCAAAGTCTCTATTGAATAAGGTAGGGTAGGGTACTATTAAATAAAAGAATGAAAGGTCTAAGATTAGCACAGAAGATAAGGCTAGACTAGAGCAGAATTGATTGATGATGAAACCAATGTGGGGATAACTTTACCTAAGTTTAACTGAGGCTTTTAACTTGCCATATAAGTACACTAAAAAGTAGAAACAATAACGTACAACTCAGAAAAGAAATAAACAGAGACAAACGTTATAAATTTTGAAAAAAAACATATTATGGTATTACCTCCTCAGGTCCCAAATTCTCAACGTTTTATCAAGAGAGCTAGAAACAAGCAAATGGTCCTCTGGTGCGGTCAACTGCACACATGAAAGTACCTAACTTCAATTTTTTATTTTACACTTCATTTACTTTTTACCTTTCTAAAGTCAAGCAATTTAAGCATACCTTTGTTATGTATGCATCATGAGCCCTCCAAGAAGCAACTACATTTCCACTTCTTGAATCAAATAACCTGCAATGACCAGAACCCAGACCAGCTGCAATCCAAGATGGTGCAGAAGAAGCTCCATCTTCTGACACTTTCCCAGATCCACACGAACAAATGGCAGACACAAGAGAAGGGAAAGAAGATTCTATGAAGTCACTTCTCCAAAGATGAAGCTTTTGACCCCCGACAACATCAATAAACCTATGCAGTCAAATGAAAGTTCTAAATAGTTAACTGCATGGAAATGTATACCTCTACTCCAGCTAAAGATGAAATTCTCAATGAAACCATAGGAATTAACCTGAGGGAGCCATTTCCTGTGCCAACGACAAGCCTATCAAAAGATTCTAGATAAAGCATAGAAGTGTATAAGCTTCCATCATATGCACTGGCCAATAATCCACTTGATAGGGTGCTGGCATTCAACATATTAGAGTGATCACTATTGATCTTTGATGCAGCAGTTGATGGACTAGAAAGGTGCGATGAATCAACTGATGGCTCAGCAAAAACAGATATAACTTTCCCTGTTCTGCTATCCCATACATGAATAGTCCCATCACAAGATGCTATCCTTCCGCTAGATGACAATACACAAATGTCGTTCACAACCTAGATGTTGCATAAGCATTTAGATGACATCCATAGTCAAAACCAAATAAACAAAAACAAAGGACCATGCCCAACATCTGAAACAAAGAATTCAAAAATGGTGCCAGTTCATGCATTTCTAACTCCTTGAAGACCAAAATTCTCAAGGGCATCATTTAAAAGTAGAAAATAAAAAGGAAAAATATATCCCTTGTTTCTCTATACTAAGGAAAATCTCATAGAGAAATTGTTAGAGTAAATAATTTGATGCATGGGCATGCTTTCTTCACTTGTAATATAAAAGTTACTAACCTCCTCATGACCATAATAACCAGATGTACAGTTAATTCTTGAAAGTTCCCACTTCTGAACCATCCCTTTGAACCCTGGACCAGTTCCAGCGGTAAAAATTGCACACTCATCTTGACTAACAGCCAACGACCTTAACGCTCCATGATGAGCACGAATTGAATATATAACAGATGCTCTAATCCTCCAAGGAAGTTCATCTTTAAGATTTCCTACACGCCCAAGGAATTCGGGCCCATCCCAGGTAACAGCTGGACTAGGGAACCAAAACCAAGGGTCGCGTTTCGAAAGGTTTGTTGTTGCTACTAGGTTTTCAACTGGACTTTGATGAGTACCATAAAACTGTCTCTTAGGCGTCCAGTTTTTTGCACCACGAACTCCTTGTGATTGTGGAATAGACCACCCGACCCCATTAAGCAACAGATTAGCAGGACTGCATTCTGATGTGGAGGAACGATTAAAAGCTGGTCTTTTAGTGGTTAAGTTCTCTGCTCCACTTCGAGATGATTCTCCTGTGTGCTCCCACTGAATCATACAGGAATATGAACGGCCAACAGCACTGTGAATGCAAAGCGCTTGACATGCAAGTCTTTTGTCCAATCATTTCAACAATATTTGAAGCATGATGGCAGCATACCTTCCAATTGTGATACCGTAGAAGAAACTGCTCAAGAAGCAACCATGTGGAACAACACTGGCGAAGTTTCTCAATCCCTAGAAGGGAAGCAAGAGAAGGATACAGAAGTAACCTGAAAATTTAAAAACACAGACAAGATAATAAAGACGGGGATGCAATGGTGCCAATAGATTGATTGAAATTTGCTGATAGTAAGAGAGTATTATGTTCTGCCAAATAGAGTTTAAAAAAAAGTATTATGTTCACGCCAAATAGAGTTAAAATAATGACAAATAAGCCTAGCACCCACACAAGGTCCATACGCCTTTCAATTTGAGCCTCTGCCTCCCCATTCACTTTGGATTTGGAAACTTTCAAGCTTCTGGCAGATGCAGAACCATTTGTAGCTTCCTGTGAGAAAGCAAGCTCGTCAAATAACTCTTTAAGTTGTGGGAGAACATGCAGCGCTGTTAAGTCCGGTCCAATTCGCTGACAAATGGTCACGAGCGTCGTGGCAGTAACCTGGCCAGCAAAGAGGTCATTTTGCATTATTGGTAACTTGAAACATCGCAATTAATTACTTGGAATGCTAAAGGCAAGGATATAAATATGGAACTAAACATGATGGAAAACTAACACATTAATCAGAAAACTCAGTAGAATATGCATCTATATTTTCTACTTTTTATGTTTATAATAGCTGCATTTATAATTTATGAGGCACTAAAACCAGTGAATCCCATATAGATCATCTACCCTTAGCATTCAAATCGAAAAGGATCGAACTTCACTTGAAACCAGGGTGTTAACAATCTTCAATCAGATTAAGGCAGGGAAAAATCTTGACACCTAATGCTAGAGCAACTGCAGCATTGACAGAACAGTATAGAATTTTAGACCACCTGAAGCACTGAAATTTCTAAGTTTGTCTGCATAAGAACCATAACATGTAAACA
This sequence comes from Viola odorata, assembly GCA_963691705.1. Classification (NCBI taxonomy): domain Eukaryota; kingdom Viridiplantae; phylum Streptophyta; class Magnoliopsida; order Malpighiales; family Violaceae; genus Viola; species Viola odorata. The sequence goes on from OY829545.1 coordinate 103,030, forward strand.
ACTTCTATCCTGCATGACCAAAGAAGAACCAATGTTATTGTTTAACAAATTGGCCATAATTTCAATACAAATGCAAATAAAAGTGAAATGAATATTGAGAGGAATAGCCTCACGTTAATCATTTCCTTTACAATCACTTCCCCTGGTAAGAGTGCAACTAGACCATCTAATGTTGTTAAGCAATCAGTAAGGGCTAAAGCACTCCAGTTCAGCATAGGCTCAGGTTTCTGTGAATATGAAATATTGATACAAGAACAGATGACTTGTTTAAGCAATGGTAGCATCTGTCTGACAATAAATGTATCCCCTAAAAGACCACCTGCAACATTAAAATGTAAAGGTAGCTTAGTGAGCATAAGAAGCCAAGTCCAGAAAATAACAATGATCGAGGGATACCGATTCTAGTCAGCACATCAATTCCATCAGGACTGAGCCCTTTGCCAAAGCAGTGGATCAAAGGCAATATTGTCTGGATCAAGAGAAGGGCATCAGAATGCTAGAGCCACAAAAAGGAAATTTGATATTTGGCGGTAATTTGTGTGTATTGGCATATTTCTGCTACCACCATAGTAAAAAGGCTCCATTTTAGAAATAATTAACCTGATTAACAGTGACAGGTACACCGAGTTCTTCACATGTGCAGATCAGCAGCACAGAGGCAGCAGAGGCTGAATTCTTTTCAGGAGCAGCATACAAATTGGATATGACTAATGAATGTATTGTCTTCAAATATGTTTGTATACCAACAATGTTCCATATCTCTTGCACAAAAGAACCTTGGAGAAGAGACACCTTCAGATGTGAATAACCTGTAGTCTGAATCAAACGTCTCAATAAGTACAAAGTGAAGAAAGAAACAAGAACAAATTATCTGTGAACAACTGACACAAATAATGATCAAGTCCATAACTAGCCTGTAGAATCTTCTGGATAGCCGGCAAGACCAATGCCTTCACGGCTTTTCGTGCCAGCGATCTCATCAATTCTTTCAGCAGTACACAAGCGCATTCAGCTTCAACATCTGATTGAGGACTTGCTACAAGAGATAAACAATAGGGAGTGCACATCTCGGCGGCAAAAATCCCCATTGCTTTCAGGGCTCCTTGTTTTGCAAAATTTGCAGCATATTGAAGACAGGATCCATCATTAGCTAGAATCTGAAGCGGGGAAATAAACAAGTAGGCTGACTTGACCGTCGAGGGAAAATAAGGAGATTCTAGAACACTCTTCGCAGATGGCCTCCTAAGTATTTAGGATAAGAGAAAGAAAAGGGAAACAGTTCAGACAGACAAGGACAGAACCCGACACAGGTCTACAGAATGTTATATCTTAGAATTAGGAGTAGCGCCACAAACATTTAGACAAGTTAAATATGATGAGATCTATTGAAACATTCAGAAATCATAATCTTCAACCAAGCTCCATCATACAATTCAGAAAAATCAAGTATGATACAACATAAAAACTAATACCTCCTCCAATCCTTCTGGATGCAAACCTCAACAAGAAATTTAGCGTGACAAGGAAGTTGCTGCATTGATTGGGGTAAAACGCCAGTTTCCATATATGCAGTTAGTGAGGTTGAATTAAAAAGTGGTTTCTTCAGATAAAGTTCTGCTATGATACAGGCAATGGAAAAGATGTCCTTTGCAAAACCTTCTGAAGGGTTCTGCAAACAAGAAGATTTTTGCCGCCAAAGCAATAAATCTTGATATCCCATGGAACTTTCAGCCTCCATTTCCATATGCTCAAGAAGAAAACTCAAATTAACATCATATGGCAGCCCATAGTTTCTGCTAATCTCAAGAGGTTCATATGAGCTCTTCTGAAAGCTCTCCTTCACTGACTCTTCAGCAGTAGACATATCATTTGCGAGGTTTTCTAGACTATAGCAATACTGAGGGTTCAAATTACCAGCATGTTCACAAAATGCAGATGCTTCTTCCAATTCCTCTAGACTAACAGTTTCTAAGAGAAGTGGTGTCTTACTTTCTACTTCACCAAATTGGAGTTGATTGACAGAAGATGTATTGACGCCATCATATTTCATCCTGGTAGCACCTCGACGTGGAGGATGTGGTCGAGTAAAAAGCTGGCGGCGTCCAACTGACCGCAGTGTAGATGGCTCTGATGAAGGCAGCATCACATTCTTGGCAGAAATAGCTGCCCGTCCTGACATTTTGTAGCCAAAGGTGATGTCAATCCACTGATGGATTTGACGAGAGATCCGTTCACTTTCCAGAGCATCCTGATGAAGTTTAATGAACTCTTCTGGGTTGCCTGCCCATGAAGGTACTGCCAGGTCAGTCATGCCAGAATGTAAAGAATAAAAAATTTGAGGATCACAGTAGAACTCCGGAATGCACTCATCTGGGGTCCACTGATACAGTCTTTGCATATTGGATGGGTATTCATTAGGTTCATAAACAGAACGAACTGCAAGACGTAAAACACTCAACGGTAACCTTCGAGCTTTGTAACTGCAGACAGCTAACTCAGACAAACATTCATCTGAGACATGATGTGGACTTTCAGATGTTGAATAAGTAAAGTCCAATTGTTCATCACCTTTTGCCAACCGCCACTTGCTTTTGCTCAAATCCCGCCACCCTGTATCCGTGTTTTCATCAGGCTTCGTGCTAAAGTCTATTACCCATGGCATTACAGTATGAAATGTGTGATCTCCCCACCTCCTACCTGCCAATTTGTTTAAGACAAGCAGATACTCAAAATTGCTCATCTCTCCCTTCCACCACTGATCAAATTGAGAATACCAATCTATAGATGGAGAAAGCTTCAAATCAGAATAAAGTGTCCTAGAGTAACAGTCGTCTAGAGAGCAACATATCCTCGCAGAGGGAGCAGGAGCATTATATGCATCTTCTCTTGTATTTATATTAGATCTTGATGGCCTATGACAAAACCGCAGCCAAGACCAGCTTAACTTTGTTAACATCACATTAGATGGGCATATATTACCGTGGGAAACCCCTAAACTATGCAAGTAAACAAGCGCAGACAGCAGCTGATATGCCAAGAACCTTATATGCCACTCAGAGTTTAAGGCATTGGGACAGTAATGCAGAACATTTTCCAAGGTATATGGGGCCCTTGGAAGCACCCAGTAAATATGATCAGATGTTTTGAGCAAGCCAATGACAGGAATTATATTTGGATGCCTTAGGCAACCAGGAACGCTCCTCTCCTCAAATGATGGTATCCCAATAAGACGAAGAAAATTTACACCATCTCTCCCTGATGCTTTTCCTTGGATCAGTGGATTAAGGGAACACAGCACATGATCTTCCAGAGACCTACAGAAGAAGTCAGATGCAAGCTTTTCGAAGATCGAGTAGGAACAAATACCAATATAGCTGATTGGAGCTAATGCTGTTAATGTTCTGAAGCAAGAGAATCTGCTAGAATGAGCACAGATGGAATCTTTGCACCCAATCTGATCTACATGATAGCTACAATTTTCCAGGTTTTGGCTCAGTTGTGACAGAGTATTGCCAACCTCTAGATCTTCGCTTTGCGGCATATATTCATTACTGCCAAAATAAGGTACTGCATTCAGATGATAATGCAGAATATTAAGGGCATCTCATTGGATACTATGAGACGATTGCTATCTATTTATTTAAAGAACATCAAAGATTACCAAGCACTTAAGAGTTGCAATCAAATTCACAGTTACAAATAATTTTCATTTGGTTAATTAAAAAGTAGATTGCTGACATCTCTACCGGAGAGTAGAAAAGAAGTAAAACAAGGGGTGATGATACATACACGTATCTGGTCAGGCAATCGTGTTTATGAGTGGGTAACTGCACCAATATGAACTGAGAAGCTGAGCCCGATGGTTCTCCATTAGAGTTAGGCACCTGTATAACCCACCAAAGGCAACATAATAATACAAATTACGAACACTTCAATGTGCAGTTATATAATTTCACCCGAACGTAGTGCTTCAGTTAGTTGAACCTGTACAACGGCGGAGGAGCCGAACGGGAAAGCGGAATTGGAAAGGCCATAGGAGAAGATCAGTCGGTCGGAGAAATCGGAATCTATTCGGCGTTGGAGGCAATCGAAGCACGTCTGCTGTTCCATCTTCACATCTCCCTCCGTTACCTCATTTTGTGTTCTTAGAAAAGGAAGACGAGTAGAAGCTCGCCTGAAGTTTTCTCCGTTTATTATTACTGGTGAAAAAGAGAGAACAAAAAATAAAACGAACGACGTGTCATTGGCGCTTGCTTTTTACGCACAAAACAAAAGCACTTGTTACTCCGCCTCCCAGCGGCCACAGCAGCATAAAATTGCCGTAAAAGAAGAAATCAAGCGATCAGCAGTTTCGTTTTGCCTTTGACAGTCCAAAAATCCTTTCATCCATCTAAGAAGAGCGCAGATCTAGGTTTGTCTTCATCTCTACTGTTTTTCTTTTTCTTTTTCTCGATGTTTTATTTACTCGTCAATTTGTCGATGCATCTGTGGGATATACAAAAACGCCCAGGAGTGCACTTAAAATTGATTGAATGGTTTGTGTTGGGAGTTTGATAGGGGTAGGATGACAGAAGAGAGAATGGATGGAAGTGGCCCTAACATAAAGAAATGGGTGGTGTTGTACCCAATTTACATAAATTCCAAGAAGACCATAGCCGAAGGGCGGCGGATAAGTGCACTCAAGGCCTGCGAGAATCCAACTTGCGAAGAGATTCGTGATTGCTGCACCCATCTCAAGCTTCCTGTTGAAATTGAGGTTTTAATCTACCATCCATCCCATCTTTTGATGCTTTAGTGCTGGATCTGTTGTTTTTACTTCTTAGCTGCCTCGTTTTGTTATTGCAGCGTGATAAGTCATATCCTAGAGATTTCTTTGAAAGGGGGAGAGTGAGGGTATTGTTGAAAAGGGAAGACGGGTCCTTATGCAATCCAACCATTCCTTCCAGTACGCATACCTTTCTTTATTACAGCTCTTTTCTTTCCTTCTTTTTATGAGCTTCATTTCAAACCTCATGTACCAGTATATGATTTGTGAACAAATAATTAGAGATTGACTGAATTGGTTTAGAACATTGATGCATACATGATTTTTCACTGTCAGTCGTAGTACTGAATAGTTACCGTAGTTTTGTTGGATCTGCCCCTTAGCTCCTAAGGGCTTTTGGTTACATCTGGATTAAGTTTTTGTTTGAAAGACAGGTAGCTAATCTAATGTGAGCAATTGTCAAGAGACTGCCAGTTTCAAATAAGGGACGTGTTTCTCCAGGAGAGTGAACTAGCCCATATAGATTTCTTGATTGATATTTCCTTGATGCTCCTATGTTTAGTTTCTGTTTGGGCAATTCTTGCTTTGTCTGTGAGAACCAAACAACTGCATTCTAGAGGCCACGTTCTCATCTCATCCATATCAACTGATGTGGCGTGGTCCCTGATTTTTTTTATTCTTTTTGCATTTCTTTTTTAATGAGGATGATTGGCGGTACATGACAATCAACTCGAGTTGAAAACTATGCAGGATTGCTGGCACATCCCTCTTGTTTAATCCACCCTCTGTTGACACAGTGCTTCCTTTTATTCACTCTTGTGATTGTGTTGCAGGGAAGCAGCTGATGGTTCAGGTTGCTGAGTTAGCGCAAAGACATCCTGCAAGGACTAGGAAGCAGGAGCTCGTATCCACATCAAGTGTTGCCCCATCCAAGTCTGGAAAGGGTGGGAAAAAGAAGAGATAGGTACAGCATTGCAACTGCAGAGCAGCTGCCGTTTGTTTGAAAAGCGTAGCAATGTGCTTCTTTCTTTCAACAGGCTTGAGATCTCAATGACAGAATTCCTCATGTGCACCCTTCTCTTATCCTTTCAGTTTTATTTAGGTTTATTTTGAACTCATTACAAATTTTCAGATCCTACTGTCAAAGCTTTTGGACGATTGCTTATGGCATTTTCCCCATCTGGTTATAAACTTAAAAGCAAAACTTGCTCAGGATCTGGAATGTCTGAAGCAACTGAGAATTCACACTCGTGAAGAGTAGCAAACCACAAATCCCAATTTTTTTACTACTCCATATGAATTTGGTTGAAAGGAAAAAAGATCTTGAAAGGAAACACCGTAGGGAAAAGGAGGAGTATAAAGCAATAGTCCACTGATATATTTTTGCACGGCCTACAAATCTACTTGTGGGCAAAGGCCTTTTGCTTCTTTGGCTAACCGACGCGGCCCAATAAGCATTTTGGTACGCCGTACGTGTAGGGAGCTTAAACGACACGCTGCGCTTGAGAAAATACGATTGAACGCCACGTGGTTTGTCGAAAATGGAAGTGGAACTGATGATGGTGCCTTTCATTTCTTGTTTGCTTAGCAAACCTTTCATTTCATTTTCATCCTCCTGCAATCAAGTATCAACAGTTACATTTACTCAACAACCAACAAGAAAACCAGAAGGAATGAATCACTGTAGCTTACGCTTGTCTGCAGAATAAGATCCAAGCGTCGCAATTAAACCACCGACTACCAGTACCGAGTCTAAAGAGGGGGTATGTGATGACGGGGACGCCGACGCAAGCATACGGCGAACCATGGTACTGGGACAACAGGTACGCCAATGAATCAGGTTCCTTCGATTGGTACCAGAAGTATCCTTCCTTAGCTCCTCTCATCAACCACTACATCCCTCGCCGTAACCACCCTCGGATCCTCGTCGTTGGATGCGGAAACTCAGGTGCCTCACATTTCTCTCTTCCTTCTTAGATTCCCCGTGGTTTTGCAATCTATGCGCCCAACCATTTGTCTTCAGATTGTAATTTCTCTTTTTCTTTAATCATTTAAAAAAAAACTTGGATCACAGCGTTTAGTGAAGGTATGGTAGACGATGGATTCGAGGATGTGGTGAACATTGATATATCCAAAGTTGTGATTGATGCTATGCAGAAGAAGTATTCTAATCAGCCTCTACTCAAGTGTATCCTCTTAACAAATCAATACAGTGTCCTAGTTTACTCTGCAACAATTGGCTTTTCCTAATTTTAGTTTTTATTTCCTTAAATTAACTAGATATTGAAATGGATGTCCGAGACATGAGTGCTTTTCAAACGGATTCTTTTGATGCTGTTGTCGATAAAGGTAGCTTCTATCACCCAATATGCGGTGCACTCTCTTTTGGAAAGAATGGATGAAATATTACTTTAGCTAATTTGATATCGTACTTTCACTTTTGACATGGTTTTCAGGGACTCTGGATTCTATCTTGGTGAGTCTTGAATCTCCTTCACTGTCTAAATCAGCTGACATTGATTGCTTGATATGTACATTCCATTTTTGCTGTGGCAATATGTTTACACTGTAGCATATTCTTCTCTGTAGTGTGGGAATGATTCGCGACAAAATGCAACCAAGATGCTGGAGGAGGTTTGGAGGTAAACTCATGAACTATAAGGAACATGCTATTCAACTTGTTTTCCCCTTCTGTTTTACTTGTTTCTGTTTTCCTTGTTGATATGTTCACCATATATTGAAGCAGTTGATGACAAACTATAGGGTCCTCAAGGATGAAGGAGTATATATCCTGGTAAATGCATCCTAACTTTCAACTATTGCTTTCTTTGCTTCATGCACTAAACTAGTCACGTTAAAAGCTGCAGGTTACATATGGAGCTCCAGTATATCGCCTACGATTGTTGAGAGACTCGTGTATGTGGGGGATAAACTTCCATGTCATAGGTTCATTATTCCTTGTCTATTTTTCAAGCTGCTTATTTGTTTCATGAACTGAGATATTTTTTGTGCCTAGCTGGCTGCTACCTTTGCCATGTTCAACAACTGAACTACATGAACTCTTAAACTAAAATTAAGCTTCACACACTACAGAGACGCCTTTCCCAAAGGAAAACACTTGGTTGCAAATTTGGGTGTTTGTATTCCGACTTCCATTTGATAACTTGCCTAAATGCTTCTTGTTTAGTTTGTTGGTTGTTATTGTTTATATAATGCTGTTCGTTTTTTGCAGACCATTTTTTGAAATGATTTTATGACCCAATCTTACTGCTTGCATTTTGCAGGCAAGCCTCCATTAGATGGAGGATCTGAACATCCTACCTTGGAGTTGACAAAGCCTATTCCTTTGGATGACAATGGAAGCTCAATGGAAGCAGTGCTTGGAAATAACCCTGACGTCCATTACATTTATGTTTGTACAAAGGTTGGTGAAAGCTACTCCCTTCTTTGGGCAATTGTGCTTCCTCTATTTTGCTACTCAACCAAACTTATGGGATCTGGTTGGCTTTACAGATTTTGAGTTAGTAATGTATATATATTATCTGCTGGTAGTGTATTTTCTAGTATCTGTTTTCTGTTTACAAGTGGCTAGATACAGTGACATTAATTTGACTGCAACTTTTATTCCTAGCAGCACAAATGTTCGAAGATGGAGCCAATGCATGAAGTGGCATATGAGTAAGTATGTCGCATGCATATCCACATTTTTGCTGTTTTTTATTTATTTTTTACTGTGGAACAGTTTAATATATTTTGTACTGAGGAAAAACTATAGCTTACGTGTCCTGTATGTTCTCCCTACTATGAGCTGCCCTAACTTTCTTGGAGGGTATCAATTTCTTCAATTAATAATACATCGATCTGATTGTAGTGGAACGAACTACGGGCAGTATAGTTTGTGATTTTGGTCTTTGAATGGTGACTTGTATGAGTTTAAACTAGATGGCTAGCGTAGCGTCAACGTCTGGTCTCATGATCATGAGCTGCTACTGCTACTGCTACTGCTACAACTTGCAAGCTGAATTCAGAAAACTGGGCTGCAATCCCGCCACTAGCTTTTTCGTGCAATTCGGCATCGCGCCATTCCCTTTTTTTTGGACTGGGTTTTTATTACATACTCCCTCCCGTCTTCAGTCATTTTCTTACTAAAAATATGGTACAAATTAATTGTTGTTTTAAGTTATAATTATAATTTCTACTCTCTGTTTTAATTTTTTTACCCAATTAATTAATTTGATATAATGATATTATTATAATTATATTATAAAAATTGAATAAATTGAAAATTACAATAGAAAAATGTAGTAGTATAATAATTACTAGTATTTAAAATTTATTTACTACGTCCGGGTATAAGTGTCGCCTTTACTTGAATCACTTGAATCACTTGGATTAATGCAAGCTGAATTATTGTCAGTAGTGGCTTGGTTTTATCTGTGGGCTCCACACAGCAATGCCTCATTTTTTCCTTCTTCTTCCTTTTCTCCTGCTTTCCTTGCTGCTTTAGGCCCCACCTTTCTTATTCATGCTGCCCCACCTTTCTGATTCATGCTGCTCCATATTTTTAATTCTCTATCTTGCCCTGTGTGACACGCTGCAAGAGTGAAAATCGACTCGTCATCTGAGGACAGTTTTGTCAAAAATAGAAGCTAATGGGCACAGACGCTAAAAGCGTCAAATATAAAAGAACATGCATTTTGAGCCAAAACGACACTTATACCGAACGGAGTATTTAAGAAATTCAATTAATATACCGAACGGAGTATTTAAGAAATTCAATTAATAAAAATCGATGTAGAATTCAAACTTTCGGTGGTCGGGAGAGTCGGCTACAAAACCCAAACATAAACTTTTTCAGGACGCAAGGCGCGACGCGTTGCTCTATACCGATGCCACGTCGGGTGGGACCCCACCCACAGATAATATTGCGGCTCTCGCTCTCTCGCTATTCTTCATTTTTTTGTGCATATTTCGTCTTTTCTTTTTCTTTTTTTTCATCTTCCTATTCTGGTTCAATCGCAGCAGGGAGGATTGAGATTGCTGAGTGTGAACGCAAATCCTACGGACATTGACTTCTCCTCTCTTTCCTTTTCCTTTCGTTCCTCAAACCGTATCCATCTCCCTCCTCTTTTTAAATTGACTGACTGGTTGATTCAGTCCCTTCCCAACCTTCGTTTCTCGCTTCCTACAAGGTTCCCGCCTCCTACACTGATTATTCTGTGACTGTGCCCTGTGTTAGGATTATTGATTCGCAATTCTCTTTCAGGTTTACTTCCCGTCTTTGTCTTCGCTTTCTTTCTTTTAATTTCTTCCATTTCAGTTCTTTTCTTTTCTATTTTGTTCAAGGTTTGAGATTCTGATACTTGAGGTTTTGTTTGACTAGGCGATGAAAGAAATCTAAGGCTTGCGTTGATGGCCGATACTAGAAAATATTTTCCCGACCAACCACTAGGTTAGTTTCTCTTCTTATTTCACATCCATATCCATCCCTAACATTGCTTTGCATGCATGATGCATCGATCAATTTATTTACAGAATTTTAGAACATTTGTGTATCACTGTGTCTATGGTGACTTTCATATCCTAGTCCTAGATGTACAAATGTTTATTTAATCGTTCGCACTTTACGAGCTTGTTATCACTTATCATAAGAAATTACCTTGGGAATTTCCAGATGAAGAGCAGATATTGCAGGAAGCAAGATTTCGTTGGCTCCGCCCAACTGAAATCCTGGAAATACTCAGCAATTTCCAGCTCTTTAAGGTTACTCCACAGCCACCTCTTAAGCCTCCAGGTTGTCCTCACTGCCTTATCTTATTACCTGTTTCACTGAATTGTGATAGTTGATTCTCATTACCCCATCTTTGATGAAGCATTGACCATGTCAGTTAGTTCATGCCAACAGAAACTTAATTTTTTCTCTCTCGTTCTTTCTTTTTAGCTGGTTCTTTGTTCTTATATGATCGAAAAGCACTTCGCTATTTTCGTAAAGATGGCCATCGTTGGAGGAAGAAAAAAGATGGTAAAACTGTCAGAGAAGCTCATGAAAAGTTGAAGGTGTGCTGTTCAATTTGCTATTTGTAAGTTCACCTTTTTATTTTATTTTTTGGATGAGCGTCCTATGAGATCCAGTCAAAGCACCTTCTGGTTTGACTTCTCTCTCTACTGGTCTGTATAGTTTGGCAGTGTGCATGTTCTTCATTGTTACTATGCCCATGGAAAGGATAACGAGAACTTTCAAAGACAATGCTATTGGATGCTTGATGAGTGAGTGCTACTGGTTCTGCAGAGTTATTTTCTTGCATCCTCCATTCCATTTTTATGCTCGTATAATGTGGTTTTGCTTCTGTTTTTGGCATTCCAGGAAGCTAGAGCATGTTGTTCTTGTTCACTACAGAGAAATAAATGAGGTATCTCTTTGTAGCAATCTTTTGAATCTCCCTCCCTTTAGAATGTTAATATTTATGAAAGACTTGCCAGAGGCAAAGATTCCCTTAATTCTTCACTGCTTGCATATGGCAACAATAGTGTGTAAGTGAGCATGTGAGTCTAAGTATTTGTAAAGGCTTGTACTGGTGCATTATGCTCAAACTTGAAAAGTTCTACTTCAGTTTGCAACAATTCCTTCTTATACTTGCCTTCAATGTGCCTTTGGTGATTAATTACTGTTTTTTGGTGTAGGGATACAAGTCTGGTGTATCAAAGTTGCTAGTAGATCCAGGTGTACATGTTGGAAACATTCAACCCAGTTTTGCTCCTTCCTTTCTGCAAACAGCCCCAGTAACCTCCATGGCTCAGGCACCTTGTTCATCAAGTCCAAACATGATTAACTGGAATGCAGAAACATTATCTTTGGATTTTGAGGACATTAATTCCAAGAGTGCTCTAGGCACCTCTACTTTCACCCAATCCATTGATGGCTTGTCAGACAATTCTTCTTTAATTGCTTCGGCAGTTGAAGGTAATGTACGTTGCAGACTATTCATTGTACTAATCTTGCCTTACCAGTAACATAAAAAGTTTTAAAATGAATTTAAAAGTTTTGTGGCATGTTGTTCTTTTTTGCAATTCAGCAAAAGCATTTTTTCCAATTTCTCAGATTACCTACTTCCATTATGTGACTTCATCATGTGTGTTGAAATGCTTTTACCTCTTCTCCATGTTCCAGTTGTGGATTATGAAACGTGTAACTGGTTTATTCTTCTTTCCAGGATTTCCTGTTCTACCAAGGAATTTTACTGGACAGTGCTTTGTTGGAGTCAAATCTGATTACGGCACAGGATCATCTCTGTGGCCAGAGATTTGCAGCTCTACCACAAGTTTGCATGGTGTTCATGACCAGAAATTTTGTGTGGGAATACCTAGGGGAACTGAGTTTGTGACCCATAAGCTAACAGATGCTGCGCTAAACGGTGACAGATCAATTCCGGTTACTTTGGTTACTGCAAATAACTTTAGGAGTGATTCTGAGAAGGTAATGCAGGTCTGTCATTTTCTGCCGTTCCATGCACGTTATCATTCGCCTTATGAATGTCATCCCACATCTGTATCACTATGGTAATATTGGTTTCAGATATTTGGTGTGTTTCCATCTCTTGTGAAAGATAATCAACAGATTTAACTTAGTCATTTCACTGTTCTAAATTCAACTCATTGCACCTTGTTTTGTTCATATTCTTGTTATTGCTTCCTGGATTGAAAATTTGCAAAGTGATGCATTCAATTTTGTTTTTGTGCAGGAGCATGACTTCAATTTAATTCCATACCAATTCCATGATCATTCTGGTTCTCAAACAGCAGCTCCTTCTACCACCAAAGTCCAATTAGAAGGCAAAGATGGCAGTGCAAATGTTACAGGATCAGGAGAGCTGAAGAAACTTGACAGCTTTGGCCGTTGGATGGATAAAGAAATTGATGGAGATTTTGATAATACTCTGATGGCCTCTGACTCAGGCAATTATTGGAATTCAATTGGTGCTGAAAATGATGGGAAGGAGGTTTCTAGCTCATCTCATCATATGCACTTGATTATAGAGTCATTGGGCCCTTCTCTTTCTCAAGAACAGCTATTTAGCATTATTGATTTCTCACCAGACTGGGCATATTCTGGTGTTGAAACAAAGGTTTGTCCACTTATCTTAGACGAGTTTCTTTTTTTCCTTTTCAGTAGATGATGGGTTAAAACTATGGCTTACATTTACTTATTTTCCATGACCTTGAGGAATTCAAATAGAAGTTTATGCTGAATAATGACTCTTATTTGTCAGGTGTTGATCATTGGCTCATTTTTGGGTTACAAGAAGATTTATAGCGACTCTAGATGGGACTGTATGTTTGGTGAAGTTGAAGTGCCTGCAGAGGTTTTGACTGACAATGTTATCCGATGTCAAGCTCCTTCACGTCTACTGGGAGAGTTCCATTCTACCTGACTTGCTGCAACAGATTAGCATGCAGCGAGGTGAGGGAATTTGAATATCGTGGATATCCATCTGGGATTATTTCTTCTAGTGTAAGAAGTAATCAAGTTGAGGAACTGCAATTTCAAATGCATCTAGCAAAATTGCTATGGTTAGACTTGGGGTTGAGCAGGTTGAATTGCTCTGTTGATGCTTGTGAAGGGTGTGGGCTAAGAAGGACCTTATCTTCTATGAGAAATGATTGTAAAGGCGATTTGGAAAGCATGCCTGAGAATTCTATGGTCTCTGTAAGCAATCACACGAACTGTAGAGACAAATTGATTCAAAGTTTACTGAAGGATAGTCTCTGTGAGTGGCTTGTCTATAAAGTTCATGATGGAGGTAAAGGACCAAATGTCTTGGACGAAAGAGGCCAAGGAGTTATCCACTTGGCTGCCGGTCTTGGATATGAATGGGCCATGGGCCCCATTGTTGCTGCCAGTGGCAATCCAAATTTTAGAGATGCACAAGGAAGAACAGCTCTTCATTGGGCATCATATTTTGGGAGGTCAGATTGCTATTCTGAGTTCTCTTGTAGTTCCTTGATTTAGAACTCTATTGTGTAAGGTCTTATATAATCTCTCATGTTTTGTATTAATTATATTATTTTTCGCTAAGGGCTATAGATTCTTTGCTTGGAGAAATTTGTATCCCAATCCCTCTCATTGTTGTTGATTTTTCCTTCCAGGGTTGCAATAAAATCTTGGAGAATTTCCTTTTAAACCATGCTACTGAAAATTCATTATTTTTTTAATTTATATGCTTGAAATGTTTATTTCAATCCCCTTGCATGAATCCCAATTACGACAGTTTTTGTTACATTCAGAAGAATCATCAATACCTTGATATAAAAAAATGATTTTATAATTGTTTTCTTAAAATTTCTTTATTAATTATTAACTGATTTGTATCATTTGCTCTTTTCCAGAGAAGAAACAGTCATGGCACTTATTAGATTGGATGTGGATCCAACTGCTGTTGATGATCCAACCCCTGCATCTCCAGGGGGTCACAGTGCTGCTGATTTAGCATCTTCTCAGGGACATAAAGGGATTGCTGGATTCTTGGCTGATGCATTTCTAAATAGGCATCTTTCTTTATTGGGATATCAACCAAGCTGAGATGGTAGACTTTGCTGCATTTAATGCCGCAGAGAAAGCTAGTGAGGTTGCATCGCAAGTTACTGTTCCGTCAGACGAGGGAGCACAGGAGCAGCTTTCCTTGAAAGGATCCCTTGCTGCAGTAAGGAAATCAGCCAATGCTGCTGCTCTTATTCAAGAAGCCTATCGTGCCAAATCTTTCCAACATAGACAACTATTTCAGTGCAGAAACAATAGTTCTGAAGTTTCACTTGACCTGGCTGTTCTAGGTCCTTTCAAGGCTGTTCATAAACGGAATCATTTTGAAGATTATTTGCATTCTGCAGATATAAAAATCCAACAAAAGCACCATGGCTGGAAGGGAAGAAAAGAGTATCTGAAGATACAGAATCGAATTGTAAAACTTCAGGTACAAATGACATTTATAATTTATAAGTATATATATATATGTGTGTGTGTATGTGTGTGTGTGTGTGTGTGTGTGTACATATATGTGTGTGTGCGTGTGTGTGGAAATAAAGGAAATTGTTGATTCTGTGTTTGCTTTTAGGCTCATGTGAAGGGATATCAGGTTCGTAAACAATATAGGAAGGTTATTTGGTCTGTTAGTATTGTTGAAAAGGCAGTATTGCATTGGAGGCGGAAACATACTGGTTTGCGTGGATTTCAGTTGAAGAAAGAAACAGGAGATTCAGTGCCAGAAGCAGAGATAACTGATGAATATGAGTTTCTCAGAATTAGCCGTAAGCAGAAAGTTGCTGGAGTTGAGAAGGCTCTAGCAAGAGTCACATCAATGTTCCGTAACCCAGAAGCACGAGATCAATACATGAGGCTGGTTACAAAATTTGAGAATCTAAAGCTTGTTGGATCATCAACTCATTTTCATCCCTCACAAATACGCATTGCTGGTTGAATTGTTCGTTTTTCAGGACAATGGATATTCTTGAATTTTTCGTATTTTGACCAATGAGCTTATAGCTTCTCAAGGTTCTGGGTTCTAGTCCCTGGATTTAGGGTTGCATATCTTTTTGTGGCGTAAAGAATTCTTCATATTTTCTGTTTTGACATTTGAACACTCACTGCTGATTGACGTATACTACTTTTGCAAATTCAACAGATAGGTGGCGGAAGAGTCTCACAGACAGGTGAAAGTTCACAGTTGCAGAGAATAGAATATCCGCATACATCCAACTAATTGATGTTAATATTGTAGGCTTCCCAAGCAACTTGTTTAGTTTATTGATGTCTAGTAACAAATCTACCTGTAACTATCCTCTAACATGCCTTGCAGATTGCTTAGGGAGAAGTTGTAGGGGGAGGAGGCGGGGGGGAATGGGTGGGTTTGTACAATCGTTTTGTCCGTAATAGTTTTTTTTTTTCTTAGCTGGTAAAACATCAATGGGAATATAACTGACTTTTATCAGAACTTGAATTCAATGACCTGGGGATTGGGAATTCAGGTGGAAATAGCACACTTGGTTGTACAGTATTTCCCCAGAACTTGAGTTCAATGACCTGACATTAGGAAAATTCAGATGGACTGCTTCTACCCAACATTTGGGTGGTTGTGGTTTGTGTGGGTTGATGTAATAGAAGATCTGATGAAGGGAGGTGGGTCGAGGAGAAGGTTTAGGTTAGATCTAACGGGAAGAGCGAGAGGGACAAGGGGAGTATTTTTCTTCTTTTTTCTTTTTGTGACAATATTACGATCTTTAAATTGCATAATTATAAACTTTATTACTCATCGTTTGTAAGCTGTAATGAAAGTATCTCTTGAAAGGTAAAGAATGGTTAAAACAAAAACCATTTCAAGTGATGGTAAATGGAGGGATGGATTTTCAACTAGTTTTGACTTTTTAGAACCAAGTTTGCAAGTAACAACGGACGGCATTTTTACAACGCCAGCTTCTTCATTCAGCTATTCCTCTCTTCCTTCATTCATTAGCTCTGGAACAAGTAGACTCGAGATTAACCAAGTCAAAGAAATAAAGGAGCTGGTGTAACGTAAAGCCCAATATAAACCCCTATGCACAAGCGCTGGTATGAGCTCTATTTCCTGTACAATAACATGTTCTCGGTAATATTAATGTGAAACTTATCACTATTTATTTTTTTTGCTCAAATTTGCAAATTAATCGAACCAGGTGCGGAAACGTGATGAGCTGTTTTCACTTTTCCATTCTGGTTGCTAGATTTGCGATAGTGAGCAAGTTCATTTACATGGAACCTCAGCTTTTCAGAGTTCTCTACCCTCTTCGTTAAATTATCATCGCCAATTTTCAGAGGACCTTTCCCCTGCCAAATCAAAGAAAACAAGAAAACTTCAACTCATATAATTGGCTAGTTATCAAGACGCAGAAAAAAAGAGAATTTATAGGTACACGCCTTGTTCTTTGACGTCTGTTGAACCCTTTGTGTACTTCGCGTTCCCATAATGGTTTTCACCATCTCATCCATTTCTGCTACTCTTTTCAGCAGATTGCTTTTATCCACCTACGGAAGGAAAAAAACTTCATTTAAGGCAACCTGCAACCCACTAACAACTCTAATATTTTTTTTATCATGCACACCTTCAACATTTCATTCTGTGCAGAAAGCAACTGATCTCGCTCTTGAAGCTGCTCTATTGTCACCTCTGCTCCAAGTATATCTGCTTCTTTCTTGTTTATTTCAGATATGCAGCTGCACATTGGATCGATGGTGTATTGAGCAAATATTGAGAGTTAACATTGTAATAGTAATGTGAAAATTATAACGTGGGATATGGGGGCGAACCTTTCTCTTTCCTCAGTTAGATCAATGATCTGTTCCCGTAACGTCTGGATTTCTTGCTCCTAGAATGTGGAAAAAAAGGCTGTCAGTACTACTTTGACTGAAGGACAATGAAACAGATTTCTGTCAAACAAATAAAACCTTTGCATGGGATTCTTCAGCTTGATGGTAAGCCTCCTCCACAATTTTTTGAACTTGGTACTGGTCAATCAAGTTCTACAATATGCAAAGAAAGATGCAATCAAATGAAAAATGTAGCTGTGAGAACTCGTTATTAAATGCTCAGAGGGTTGAAGTAGAAGTAAGCTTTGAGCTTACTGCATAGTTCGTCATGTCCAATTTGACACCAAGTAAATCCCGAATGACATCATGTGTCATGCTTTCTGCTGCTGCCAGCCTAGAGTTCAGCAGACACACCTGGTCCAGTATAGATTTGAGTCAATTTGTCCATGAACGAATGAATGGATTTAGTCATGTTTTGTGTGCATGCCTGACACATTTGTGTTCAAATGCTAATGGATCACAAAATTCAGACTATTAAATATTTACTGGAACACATTCAGTTATCTATAATTTAACACAATTTCTGGAACACGGCAAGAAATGCATGGCAAAATAATTAATGATAATAGCTACTTAACCTCCTTTTGCCCACTAGCCAGCAATGCTTCTAGCTCCTCGATTCGGAGCCTGGCGACTGACAATTCCTGATCCTTCTCCAAATTCCTTTGCGGAACCAAACTTGCAATACATCTGAATGGTGAACTTGAACCTCTAGGCCTACCAGAGAGTTTTTCACTTTTGTCAAGTATTGGTGCCACAAATGCTGAGTCGGGTAACTTTGTCTTGACTTCTTGAATCCTAGTTTCCAGTGCCTTATACTGTGGCAGTCAACAAATGACAGAGAAAATGGCAGTCAACAAAACTTAACGAATCATTTGAGGTTTATCTTTCTGTTCCGCATTGGTCAGCACCCCCATCAAATGATACTTAGATCAAACTAGTACAGAGCCCCCATTTCATATTTTAGGAATTTCTCAAATGATAAATAAGCATGATAAAATATGGGAACGTACCTTTTGTTGATACTGTGATGCCTGGGCTTCAGAATGCAATAGAAGCTCCTTAATGTGGTCTTTGTACTGTTTAATCTTCAAGATATAGAAAAGTTAGTTAATAAAACTTGGGAAACTTGATATGAAAGATATGTAAGCAAATTGTGAGACTGCACCTCTTTATCCCTTTCTGCAATATCGTTCTGAAGAAGTTGTGTCTGATTATGATAATCATGAAGCTCTAGTAACCTACTGTGTAGTTGTCTGTATCAGAAATAATTTCCATGTCCAAGTATAGTATAAAGAAAACGATATTTAAGTAAAAGAAAGCAGTAGTTTCAGGTCCAAACCTAGATATATGGTCTTCACTTTGAGCATCATTTGTGTCTTCAGAATCCATGACATCGGTAATGTTTTCTACTGCCGAAAATCTCACTCTCAGAGACCTAAGTTTTGTTTCTAATGAATCCCTGATCAAACGATATCCTTCTACTTGCTCACCCATTTCATAGACCTAGAAGATGGAAATATGGCATCTCAGTTGCTTTAAAGACAACAACGAAGAAAACATTAAAAAAAAATCTAAAATTAACCCACTTAACCATGACATTAACCTTTTTCTCCAATACATTTATTGTACACTCGAGCTCCTCTACAGAATGCTCTAAAATCTTGACCTCCTCTTCCTTTTGCTCAGCATATATTTTACTAGCCTGTGACTCCTACAAAAGTTGGAGTTTAAGTCCAAATATTCATCGATGTCCATCCAAGCAAACGTGCTTGGTATGTTAGAAAATAACTATATGTATCAAGTACATACCTGACGAGCTTCAACTGCAATGGCTGCATTTTCGTCAGCAAATGCAAAGGTCATCTCAAGCTTTTCATTCAAAGAGAAAATTTCTTCACGTAGCTGGTCCCGCTCACTAGAGACCTTAAATAAGTCTTCCTCAAGCCTGTCATGTGTAGAGTGCTCCTTCCTCTCAGCTGAAGAAGTCAAGTGAATGATTTCTCTCTCCAAGTTTTTAATTATCTCCTGCTGTTCTTCCAATTTATCTTCAGTTTCAGATTTCTTGAGATAAAAATCTTTCAGAAGTGTCCTCAACTCAGCATTTTGGTCTGACAAAGTATCTATTGTTTCCCTAGCCTGCTCAAGGTTGGAATTCGATACAAACAAAGCATTTTGAGTATCCATCAAAAGCCCTTCTGATTCTCTATGCTTTATGAGAATGTCATCAAGCTGACTTGTTTTCAACTCTAGCTCCTGCCGAACTTCACTCAATTCTACAATTAGTTTTTCAGTTTCATGTTTGGCGTCCATTCTATTAGAAATTGTTTCTTGCAGCAAACTAAAGTCAAAAAGCAAGCCTTTCAACAGTACTTCTTTCCTTTCCAATTTTTTCTTCAGAGACATGTTCTCATATGTCATATTTTCATGTGATGGATCCAACTCCCCCTCTTCCAAACTTGTGAACAATTCAACTTCATCCTCTTCCTTCATGCCATTCTGATTAGTAAGGATAACATTATCTTGGCTGCTCAAGCTAACTCTATGTGAATCAATCCTTCTCTGATGCCATTTTTTTTGTTCAAATGGACAGAAACCAGGTTTTACACTGAAGCTTGGGATTTTTTGGGCCAACTCTCCTACAAGGCACTGGTGAATGACATAGAGAGAAAGTCCATTCTCCATTATCATTGAGAAAACTTCTTCCACAGATGATTGGGAGTTGCGAAAGAAGTGAAGCATCTCTTTTCCCAAGGATAAGACTTCTGAATGTAAGATCTTGTATTTTTCCTCGACTTCTCTTTGTATTTGTTGAAAACATTCTTCAAGTAGAGATATAGATTTTGCTAGTTCTACCAAATCATGATTGAATTCATCCAGCAGTAGTTTGTTCTCACGTTCTTTGGAACAAATTGAAGACTTGAGTTGCTCATTCTCTTCAATCAAGTGTGATTTCTCCACCATCAACTTTCCACTGGCTTGTTTCCACACACCATTCAATTGTTTTTCATTTTGATTTGCTTTTAGTAAAGCATTCAACATATAATCCGCTTCTTTCATGGTGGCACGAGCTTCTTCACATTTGCTCAAGAATGCAGCAGGATTAACCTTATCATCCGCCGGTAACTGCACATTTGGGAATATTGCTCTCTGTAAAAGGTGATGACTCAAGGCATACAACTAACTGGTTTCAAATTAGTCAAATCACAAAGTAATAAGAGTTACCTTTCTGGTATTATTAAAGCAAGTGCTAGCAACCTCCATAGTCAACCCAGAAGATGGAGCCACTTCCTTCATCTCTGCCATATTGTATGTATAGGTTAATTGCATAATGTTTATACTAATCATTAATCACTAATCAACAAACTCTCCAAGAAAAAGTATACCTTCATGGAAAGGGCCATGCACCATACAATTCTCATTAATAATTGAGACTAAATGAATGTAGAATTTGTTGAAAGCATCAAAAGCCATATCTAACTCCTTCCTCAAGGTGGATGCTTCATTAGGATGTGAAATTCTCAATGGCATATCAGAGTCTTCTATCTCAGGTTCAATTACGGATCCTTTTTGAGACTTTGGGTTCTTGTCAATTCTCTCTCCAGAGAATTTAGAGTTACATGAATATGAGATCACATCTAATTTACTTTCAAAGACAATGCTTTCAGATGAAGATTCATAGACTGATGTAGAATAAGTAGATGCAGAGTCAACACTCAATCCATCTGCTTCTGCTTGACAATTTCCAGTTAAATGGCAGCCATGTGGACCCATTTCTGTGAACATGTAATTGTTAAGAATTATTATCCTGTCATTCATCTTGACTACATCATCTCTTATTACATGGAGAATGTGCAATAGAATCTCACCCTTCAGAAATTTAAGTGGTTCCATTGTCTGCAATTTCACACTTGAAGATTGCAAACCCATCTGATTTTCCTTTATTTCCATAAAGTTTGTCCTCATCTCTTGAATGTCTTCAACCGAGTTCAGAACCAACTTTGTGAATGAAGTAGAAGCATCTACAATGTCTGTGTGGAGCAACGCTATGTGCTCTTCTACATCCTTGTAAGATGCTTTAATAGCATTTTCACACTCTAAAATCAAACTTTCCATCTGCCTTTTACCCTGGCAATCATCCACAATCTCAGCATTTGCATTAATCTTCACCTCAGAAGTTTTAGGACTCTGTATCTCAGTGGGAGAAAGCACTTTTGAGACATCAATACCTTTCTCAAGACAATTACTGCAAGAAAATTTGTGACAATCAGTTAGCCATTTTACTACCAAGAATGCTGCATCAGCTCGTTTTTCTGCTTCGTTAGCAAGGTCTTGCTTAAATTTAAGCTTACTCTCTAGCAACTTTACCATGTTGATCTTTTCATTGAATAGCATGCTCAAGTAGATTGCATCATCTGTACTGTCACTCTCTCCTGATTGATTCAAAACCATTGTTGCTTCCCTCAAGGAATTAAACTTCAGCTCCATTTCCATCACCATCTTTTGTGCATCTTCCAAACCTTTCTCTAGTAGTAAAATTGTTTCTTCCTTGTCAATACAAGTCCTGGCAGCCCTCTCAACATGTTCAGAAATGAAAGAATTTATTTGACTAGGAAATGAACTGGCAATACTTTCAATCTGACCAGAGGCCTCTTTCAATGATTTAGAACCTTCTACAAGGAAGCTTGTTAGTTCTAAGGTTGCACTTTCCCACTCTCCACAAAGAGCTTTTATTTCCTTCTCCTTACCTGCTACAGTGGTTTGTAGTCTCATGTTTTCCTGGATCATGCAATTTAATCTATCATTAAGTTCCACTTGGAGAGCAGCGACCTCTTCCTGCAGGTGAAGAATTGTTTTGGTAGTTTCCACCTCAACCTGCTCACAGACTAGTTCAGCTTGATGCTGTTGAGATAACCAGGATGCCAGGTCCTCTTCATATTGACACTTGTGTAATCTGGCCTCTTCAAGGTCTTTAGCAAGTTTGTCCAACCTGGCTTGCAAAGCGTTACTGTTGATACCTTCAAGACCTACTGAAGTGTCATCCTGCTTTTTGACATCATTTAATTCTAGATGAGCATTTCCAATTTCAACCATGCATTGTCTTTCATGGTATTCCTCTTTGTTTAAGATTTCCATGTACCTTTCATTCTGCTTTTGCTGAAGCTCCAATTCTTCAATAAGTTGGATTTTCTCAGATTTCATTTGCTCAATTAGCAATATGGCATCCTCCAACTCTTTTAGAACATTGCCAGACTGGATAACACGGGTACAATCCAAGTACTGATCTTTGTTTTGAAAAGCCAAATCATCTGGCTGGTTTCTACCAATCATTGCTTGAAGCAACTGGATTTCTTGCTTCAATGCTTTATTTTCTGCCAATAGATAATGATCAGCAGGCGAAAAACCTTCCCCCATCAACTCAAGCTCTTTAATCTTGTCCTCCCGCAAACGTAGCATTATTTTAGCATGCTGCAAATCCTCCTCTCTTTGGCAGATAGACAACTTAAGTTGTTTGATTTGCTGTTGAAGCTCACCGACATCACCCGAGGCATCTTCATTCACTATAGCCTATAAAGTAAACAAAACAAATCTCAACTATATCCCAATTCTCCTTAAAATATGTGTATATGTAAGTCCAAGTGTATACATTGTTCTGAATGAGTTTAGCACGCTGGGCAAACTTCAAAGTGCTTAGTGTTTCATTTGCAGAGCTGCAAGGACAATTGAAAATAAAAATTAAGAAAAAGAAATGAGAACTACAAGAAATTCAACACAATATTATTTTGAAACTGACCATAAAGATGGGCTAACATTTGCAATAACTGTTGTTTTTGAGTTTCCCCCTAAAGAATCCTGCATTGAAATATATTACAAACATAGAAACTTAACACTGAATTACCAAAATTATAACTACCACATCCAAAACTATGTAGAACCATCTTAAGGAGCTTAATTATTTAACCTGAAGTAGAAACGTTAGCCGAGAATCTCTGTAGGGAACATGTCTATGTTTGCCATGTGCCAAATCGACCAGTGACATTATCACCAAACTGAAAGAAACAGTAACAAACCAATGAACTATTTGTTGACCAATTAAGTTCTTAGGATCACTGAGGCCCATAATCAGAGTTCCTTAAAAAAAAAAAAATAGCAAGACATAAACCTAAAGTAAATAAAATCAAAGTAGTAGGAAATTCTTTGAAGAAACAAACGAGAAACAGACTGTGTTTCTGTCTATTACCCGAGAGTTGACAAAGATTTATTTATATTTGCTACTTCTTTCAAACGATCTCCTTCTGCACCAGAGCTCTTCTGCCTAATAAATTTGAAACTCATTACAAATTCAAGACACAAGAAATAAAATGAAGCTAGAGTTAAAAAGAATTGCTACTTACCTTTCAGAACCAGCCAAATCCACTAAATTTAACCTTGCAAATCTGAAGTGGGTCATAGAATCTTTTTCCCACCAGCTTTCAATGACACAGGTGAAAACACTGTGGGAGCGGCTGCTCTCACTGTTCATGTACGTAGCTGCCATTTTCCTATTTGTTGCTCCCTGTGTTTGTGGAAATAGGATCAACCGTCTATGCAACAGGTAATGCGTGCTATTATAGACACATATAACATTACCCACCTGTAACAGAAGCTTGATGACATCATTGACAGTTCTGACATTATATTCCATAAGGTTCTCAGCATACACACCTTTATGTGAATCTTCTCTCAGCTACAACAAAGAAAACTAAGCTTTAGAACTAGTTGCATATCCATACATACAAGTCTAGCAGTGGAAGTGGCAATATTCAATTACTTGCAAATTAGTGGATGAGGGCTCCAAGAGATCTGTTATCTGCTCATTGTATATCTCCAAAAAAGAACACTTGCAACTAAACATCAATTTCTCATCCCTTCTGCTCTCTTCTTCCTACAAAACATAAGCCACGCTATAACAGCCCTTTCCTGTGTCCCTACGTATGCATGAAATGCAACATAAATCATTGGAGCTGACCATTCTAATTCTTGAGAATAAGAACTCAAATATGCGAGGGGTTATGCCACAATCCTGACTGAGCATGCTTTCCACCTGGTTTATCTCGCCCATCATGGTATGTGTTTTGCCACTACCTGTCTGAAGAACATCATCTACAACTTCAATAACTAATCCTCCCTAAAGCAGACGCACACACAAGCGCAAACTGACCATTACGTACCTGGCCATAAGCAAACATACAGCTGTTGTACCCAGAAATGCAATTCTCCACCATAGGCACCCCAGCAACCCTGAATAACTTCTCCTACACATGCAGCAAATAGCCTTTACTGACAAAGAAAAAAGGAATATAGTATAGCCGAGCTCAACATTATCATTCAACTTAGTAGTACCTGTGATATTGTCTCACCAGCCACGTGATCAAAGGTGAATCTGGTCTCTGGATGGCCAAGCCACACTAAAGTCTGGTCATTTTCCTGCCTCAAACACCGGCTGTAGCCTTGTGAAGCTCTCTCCATGGCATTCAATGGTCGCACCCTTATCAAAACCTGAACATTATGATCTTCCCAGTACGAAGGATCCTCGCTGAGCTCAAAATGCGGGGCTCCCACTGAAAAATCTGGATTAGCGACCAAATTGCATCTTGAAACCCTAGGATTATAGAGGCTGACTTCCTTCCCTTTACTAGACTGTGTGGTTCTTGGGCCTGAGGCATGACCTCCGCCGAGCGAAAACCTGGAGCCGCTCCTGGCAGGCGTGGTTTGTGCGGAATTAGGCTCGGAAGAAGGTTTTCCATTCCTGTTGAAAACCTTGGACGTAGGATGAGCTTCGGATTTCTTGGTTGGAGCCGATTCAATGTTATCCTTGGAATCGGAATCGGAGTGGAGAGCATCTTTTAGGTGTTGAGCTGGATCTGGAATGGCGGTTAGCGGTGTCCTTGGAGGCGGCAAGTGTAGGGAAGGCAGTGAAGTTTCTAATTCGAATCCATTCTCCTTTAGCTCCTCTTGCGGATTACTGGAATGAGGAGTATTGGCGGCGAATCGAGAGCTAGACATGTTGAAGCTGCGGTTGTGAACAAGAACAGCATATATGACAGAAATATCAAACTAATTTGAGGAGAAGAAAACCATGAGGAGGAAGAGAAGAGAGGTGGAATGGCTTTAGATATGGCAAACACGAGGTGGAGGTGGAGTGAAGCTGAGTGAAAAAGTATGGACTAGGCCCGCTCGTTTCCGTTTTGAACTCTCTGTCTCATCTCATTCTATTGCCTTTCTAGAATTTCAAGTTGGCTCCCAAAACGGATTTCAAATTCTGATAGCGTCATTGGGGATGATGATAAGCTGGCTTTAACGAACCAAAGTTCTTTCTTATGAGCACTAAAATCATTCAAGATACTCCAGGTCTTTATTAATTGACTTTTTAAAATAATAATATTCAGTAAAATAAATATCAAAAGGTTAAATAATATGGTAACATTTAGTAAGAAAATGACAATTAATTAAAACCGAAGAAAGTATTAAATATTTATACCAAAAATTATAAAAAAGTATATTAAACTATTAAAATCTACTATAAATATATAAAATTTGATGCAAGGAAAGTTTTCAAGACTTCTACAAACATGTTATGTGTAATGTTTTTAATTTGTTTCATGGTTGTAATTAACATTTAAGTAACTAATTAATTGTATATATTGATGATAAGCAATTTGAATGTAACTTACATCTATTCATTTTCCATTTTAATCATTACAATTACTTTTACATTTATACATTATTACTAATTAATTGATATATAAATTTATGACACTTAATTAAAATATTCATTTTATATTATTATTAATATTATTTTTTTATATCAAATAATAGTGTTATAAAGTGCTTAGAATTGGACTTTCTTTTGTTTGTTTATCCTCTCACTTTCTCTTCTTCTTTCCTCCTCTTTTATGGTTTATATATTTATATATGATGATTAGAGATGATAATTGGAGGAGGGGATTGCGCACCATGGGGTCCCTCCACTTATTATTTTCATTTTAGTCAGTCCCTAACATTTGTTTTTGTTCGATTTGGTCCCACACGTTACCTCCGTTAGACCCGCGGAGTCCCTCCTCCCTTAACGGGACAAACAGCCGTTAGTTTTGATTTTTTTATTATTAAATCTGACAAAAGGTGCTGGCCGCGGGACCTACATGTCTGAAAAATTAATTTAAATTTTAAAAATCATAGAAAAATACGGAAAAATACAGAAAAATTAAAAGAAAAATAATATTATTAATTTAAAAAATACAGAATATTTAGAACATTTAATTTTAAAATTAAAAAATATAAAATTAATTTTAAAATTAAAAAAAATAATTACTTAATTTTAAAATTCAAAAAAATAATTATTTAATTTCTTTCTTTTTTTCTCTATCTATAAAAATTAGAAAAATTAAAATTAAAATATTAGAAAAATACAGAAAAATTAAAAGAAAAATAATATTATTAATTTAAAAAATACAGAATATTTAGAATATTTAATTTTAAAATTAAAATATATATAATTAATTATAAAATTCAAAAAAAAATTAATTTTAAAATTCAAAAAAATAATTATTTAATTTCTTTCTTTTTTTCTCTTTCTTTAAAAATTAGAAAAATTAAAAGAAAAATACAGAAAAATTATAAAAATTTAAAAAAATATATTAATAATTGAAAAAATATTACACTCTAATGAAGCAATTATGGGAAGAGAATGCTGAAAGATTCAATTTTTGCTCTTCAAGAACCAAGGCTAGGCCTGTGCGATGGTTCATAGGGGAGTCCAATGCTGGGCTTGATAGTGAAAATGATCTAATGAAGAGGAAGAGCGCGAAGAAGGAGAAGAGCAAAGCCTGTCCGACAACTACCCAAAAAAAGAAAGAAATTAAATATTTTTTTTTTCAATTTTAAAATTAATTAATTTTTTTTTGAATTTTAAAATTAATTATATATTTTTTGAATTTTAAAATTAAATATTCTAAATATTCTGTATTTTTTAAATTAATAAATTTTTTTTTAATTTTTCTGTATTTTTATAATATTTTCCTTTTAATTTTTCTA
Organism: Viola odorata; assembly: GCA_963691705.1. Lineage (NCBI taxonomy): Eukaryota > Viridiplantae > Streptophyta > Magnoliopsida > Malpighiales > Violaceae > Viola > Viola odorata. Next base: position 130,260 of record OY829545.1, read on the forward strand.
ATTTTTAAAGAAAGAGAAAAAAAAAAGAAATTAAATTTTTTTTTTGAATTTAAAAATTAATTAATTTGTTTTTTGAATTTTATAATTAATTATATATTTTTTAATTTTAAAATTAAATATTCTGTATTTTTTAAATTAATAATATTATTATTTTTTTCATTTTTCTGTATTTTTCTAATATTTTTCTAATTTTTAAAGAAAGAGAAAAAAAGAAAGAAATTAAATAATTATTTTTTTGAATTTTAAAATTAAGTAATTATTTTTTTGAATTTTAAAATTAATTATATATTTTTTAATTTTTAATTAAATATTCTAAATATTTTATATTTTTTAAATTAATAATATTATTTTTCTTTTAATTTTTCTAATTTTTCTGTATTTTTCTTTTAATTTTTCCGTATTTTCCATATTTTTCCGTATTTTTTTAAGATTTTTAAAATTTAAATTAAATTTTCAGACATGTGGGTCCCGCGGCCAGTACCTTTTGCAGTTTAAATAATAAAATAATAGAAACTAACGGCCGTTTGTCACCGTTTAGGGAGGAGGGACTTCGCGGGTCTAACGGAGGTAACGTGTGGGACCAAATTGAACAAAAACAAACGTTAGGGACTGACTAAAATGAAAATAATAAGTGAAGGGACCCCCGGGTGCGCAATCCCATTGGAGGAGTATGGATCGGGTGAGTATCCGTACCCGTGCGGGTTAGTGAATGGTGAGAATTATCGTCTACCTGTATTTTTTATTTTTTTTTAAATTTACTAGATATTAAAATTGAATGTATATTTTTTTTCTACTAAGTAAAAAAATATGAACAGAATTTTATCTTAATGACACAATATTTCCTTCCTTTCCATAAACAAGCTTTTCCAAATGTATCCGGAAAAAAATTGTTTGGGTTTAAAAAAAGCTCTTAACATCATTTTCAATTTTAATTTCATGTTTTCCTTTTTTTCCTTTTTATTTAATTCTTAAAATACATTACCAGGAAAAGAGATCAATCTCCATTTTTTATATTTTTTTGAACTTTTTCTAAAACAAATAATATAATAAATTATTATGTCAGTGCACCATCGAACGAAAAATAGTTTTCATACCAAAAAAAACTAGTAATTCAAGGGGGTTGACGTAGGAAATGTAGTTTGAGAGCCTTATTACAAATCAAAATTAGTATCGATACTATTGACCCAAATTTATTAGATCATCTAAATAGTTACAAATTTATGTATAAATATATAAATTTCATGATAAAAAATTTACTCAATACATTCATTTATGTATATTATTATATTATTTTTAAGTAGAAAATTATTTCAAAAATAGTAAAATACACAATTTAAATATATATGTAGGTAGTGTCGCGCGGGAAAAAATAGTTTATTTTATTAGAAAAGCCAAAAAGGAAAAGGAAAAAAACAAGGTATGATGATAACAAAATAGTATTTCAAGTCCTGGGTGTTTAAAATGAGCACTAGTATTATTAATAGTGAAAAGAAATCATGTGTTTTAAAATATTGGCCCACACTCTACGACCCCAAGTCGTTTAGCGTCTGTTTGGCGTTCCGGTTCTAGTTGGAAAAGTTATGTGGGAAAAAGTTCTGTGTAAAAATGACTTCTGGAAAAAAGAGTATGCTGTTTGGTAATTTTTTATTAAAAGTTCTGTGGGGAAATGAAAAGCTGTTTTTGGTGTTTGGTAAAAACTGGTTTAAAACTATGGTTTGAATATAAAATGACCATAAAGGGCACAATTCATTTTAAGTGTTATAATTAATTTTTTTAGTATCTTTATATATGTTTTTAATCAATTTATTTATAATCTAATATTTACCACCTAATATTTATCTAATATTATAAATAAATTAAACTTATTAATACCATAAAAAATTTAAGTTATTAATACCATAAATTATTAATACCTTTTTCAATTTTTACCCCTTTTTTCCCGTATTTTAAGTATTTTTTCGTTCGATTTTTTTCTATTTTGAATAAAATTTCTCGAACCGTAGATCGAACATTTCCATCCGTTGTCACATTTTACATTTTTAACGCGTATCATTTAGTTTATTTCATTTTATTAATCCTTTCGGTATTTTTCATTCGGATTTATATTTATTTTTTGCGAGACTACTCGTACCAATAACTCGAACCAATTAAATAATTATATTCTTTTTTCCTTCCCACTCTCATCCTCACCGTTGGATCATCTTACCTTTTTGGCAAGACCCATCCAACGGTCATGTTTTTTTCCTCATTTAGCCATCTTCTTCATCTCTTTTCCCTTTCCCGCAAAACCATCCAGATCCAAAAATCCTCAATCCCTCACAGAAGCATCCAACAAGTCAATACAACAACAATCCAACAAATCAAAAGCATCCAATACACATATAATATACAAACCCATATCACCAAACAAAAAAACAAAAAGAAGAAGAAGGAATGGCTGCAACGAAGAAGCAATGAAGAAGGCATGAATGAGAAGAGAAGAAGGAACGGCTGCAACGAAATCGAAGAGGGCAAAATTGGGTTTCTGAGAGTTTCATTAAACTCTCAACAGTAGAAACTCCTTCGCGTGTTTTGGCCAAAATCTGATTTTGGCCACCGGAGCAAATCCCACCGGTGCCAGAAATGGCAATTTTGCTTGTTTGCAAGAATCTCTTCTCAAGAAGCTCCGTTTGAAATGGCGTAACCAAACACCTTGGGGCTGATTTTCTACTTGGAAAATGACTTTCCCAAGTAGAACCATAACGCCAAACGGCAACTTAAAAGTGAGCTTTAAATTTGTACCGTTTACATCTGTCCCAGTTGGCGAAATTTGGCCCGGAGTAATTCACTAATTTGACCCTTTTGCTAGCACTAGCAGTCTAGCAGTGACTCAAGCCTGCCCAGGCCGGGCAACGCAGCGGAAGGCTTAAAAAGACATTATGGTCATTCATAAAGGTAGAAGTAGAACAAACATTTTTTTTAACACGTCGAGTAGTACCCTGGGGTACTAAATTAATACAGATAGGATTTGTAGCAGAATTGTGAAGAATCATTGATAAGCTCCAGAAATGAAAGGCAGAAGAAAGGTAAGGAAGAGTGTCCACAGAGGAGGATTGCTGCTCCCATGATCACCTGATGCCGTGATGCTGCCTGCGGCTAGTCCAATTAAATTAGACAGGAACTTAATGTTAGTTCATGGATCAATTAATTAATTGGGTAAACAATTAATTAAGCAAAGTAATTAATTAGCGACGGAAGCAATCTGATGAGTTAATGCATACTTACCGCATTGTCGAGTAGCATTAGTGGAAGTGGAGCAGAGACACGTGAATATCCCTTCAGCTGTCTGAGTATCATAGCCGCACGCGCCACCAGATTGAGAACAGCGATCGCACCCAGTTTCGGGGATGCTGTAAGAGAGCTTGATCCCATACACCCAATCCAAAGGAGGGATGCCCTTCAACTTGTCAGTGTTGAGGACACTAGTATAATGGGTGCAGTCCAGGATGTTCATGGACATGTACCTCAGGGTATCATAACCCGTAAAGCAACAGGGAGGAGGAGCTGGAGGTCCGGATGGAGCTGGTCCGGTGAAATTGGTACCACTACTACTACTGCTGATTGGAAGGTCGTGGAAAACCCTGAAAGCATTGCAGGCGCCATACAACTCGTCGCACGAGTGGTCAGAGAAGTCGAAGCAGAGGTACTTGTAGTGGTTAAGGACAGGGGAGTCTATGGAGCAGTTGAGGAGGGCGAAGACGGTGTCTGGGGTTGGGGGAATGATGGCGGATTGGACTTCGGTCATGATGAAGTCGTGGTGGGGTTGGAGGATGGAGCATGTGGACATTGCAGGGTCGTAAATCTCCACCGTCTTCTTTTGGTAGTCTATGCTCTCAACTTTGTAGCTTCCTGAAGGGGTTACGAAGTACAGGTCAGATTCTGTGCTGCTGCAGTTGAACATGTGCCGAAATTGAGGGGCACCGCAACCGTCTTCCACGCCGAATGGGTAGTTTATGGGGATGCCGCCACAGGATGCTCTGCAGGGGCCGCCCTGCGGAGACGGGGCTGCTTCTGCAGGTGTACGTTGAAGCCTCAGGGCCAAAAAAAATGTTATCATCATCAACAGCTTCAAAACCATGAGACCAACTGCTTGTAGAGGAACCATTTCTTTACTCTGCTGTTTCAAACTTCTTTCACTTACTCTACTATTTCAATTCCAATTGGTAAAGAGTAAAGGCACCAACACCTGTACTCTTAATTTCACACCAACACCAGCTAATTTCATGCCTCATGGGTCGTACCGTACGCCTATTCTATGGGGGTACTTTTTGACCGTTAAGAGTAGAACTCTTGGGTGGTGGGAATGTGGGATCCACGAGTTGAAAATGCAAACCACATTTGGCTCTTCTTTTTCAAACATAGCGGCCCTGCCTCCCACAGTGCAGCGCACAATTAACCCATTGGGAAGTTCGAGATCGAGAGGCAAGTCGCCACCAGCTATGCCCACACTCACATACTAGCATGTATGTAAATCTATTACAATAATTACTACTTAATACTTCTAGCTTAGAACTTTAATTAGTAGCTTATAGCCTTTTACCTTTTTTCCCTCAGCCAATTGCATAGTCGCCAAAATTTGCCAGATAGTGGAGACCGAGTTTTCAAATTTATAGTAAGGTGAAAAGAATAATTAAAAGAAGTACAATTTTTAACTCGTGACTGTTAATTATGTTTACGTCTGTCCCTTTTTATCAGTCGTCCTAGCCTAAAAACCATTGCCTTCAATTAATTGATGTTGTTGCCATTTCGGTCCACTTTGTTCGTGTTTTATCAAAAAAGCCCATCGTTCCCTTGCTGAGCCACGCGTCATACAAGGTAAAAAAAGGAAACGAAAAAATTAAAGGACCATATTTGACAAACTTGGGGGACGTGGACATCTTGGTGTCAGAGCAAAAGCTGCAACCTCTTTTCTTCTCATCTTTCCTCCTCCGATTTCAAATGCAAAATAAAACATGTTTCGACGACATGATCACGAAATTGACCACATATTCGTGCCGGAAATGATGAGACGAACTGAACGCAAGTGGTGGAGGCCGGATCGGAGGCGGGACGCGCCGGCGCGTGGCGGCGCGTGGCAGGAGTGGCGGACGCTTCAGCGGCGCTTGAAGGAGATTGGTTGATCGGAATTCCGCCGTTCCACCTGCTCCCGACTCGAGACGTCCTTCCGCTCCTTTCTGTGGGGGTGGTGAGAACAGGAAACGGTGGGTAAGGCTGATTCCGAGCAGAGACAGCAGAGTGAGGAAAATCCAAGAAAGTGAGCAGCTTGTTGTCAGTGGCCTTCTTCTCTTTCCTTCATTGGCATCCGTTGATCTTCCTTGACCTTGATAATCAACCCATCCAACGACCTTCTTCTCTTCCCTTCTCTGACGCGAGGGTCCCAATTGCCTTAATAAGAGTGATTCACTCCTCGCGTCTGATAAAAAGGGACGAAGGGAGTATTTTATATTGTGCTGTTAATTACGTATATTAATATATTTTATATTATTTTTACTAATGTGACACTTTACATACACGTCAGAAAATAATTATAATATTATTAAAAATATTTAAGAGATCAGGACAAAATATTTAAATTTGATAATTTATTTCGAAATTATAAAAAATCAGAAAAGTAAGAAAATGTAAAAATTAAATAAACATTTTTACTGACGCAAAAAAAAAATCCAGCTATCTTCGTTTCTTATTTTCTTATTCCTTAATATCTTTTTTTTCTTCTCTCATTTCTCATTTTTCCTTTTCTTTTTTTTTCTCTCCTTGTAAATAAGAATCACAATAGTTGGTGCAACCCCAGTGAATTTAGTATTGGTCGGGATAGAAATTACTGGTGCCGATAATGATTTCCAAAATGGCTATAGAAACACGACATTGGGCTTTTTAATGGATCTTGCTGTCGAGACCGACAATAACTAAGCTTGTATTAGAAAATGGGCGAAGGACTACCAGATCTGCAAAATAGAAAAATTTGCATAATTTTCATGGCAAAATTGATTAAGATATTATTATAATTAAAGTGCTTCGCCCTTGGATTTACTTAGTAATTGCCAAAGCAACCAAACCAACGTGACAAACCCTTCCATTCCATAGCTCGGCGTTAGAAATCATCAACCCGTCTGACTTTGACTCTGCACTCACGGCGGAGCTAGTGACGTCGACCGTGATTTTGATGCGTTTAAGCTCGACCCAAGTTTCGAGGGTATTATTGATAATAACAACTATAATAAAGAGGTCGGTTTCTGTCAGTGAGGCTGCGTCCTCCTCATCTGTTGTGGATGAGCTGACTTTTTGGTCGGTGACCCCGACGTGGTGCTGGTAGTAGCGAAAGAAGATAGGGGTGGCGGTGTATGATTTTTTTGTTTTTGTTTGATGAAATGGCGGTGTATGATGAGAGTGGGGGTTGAGGTTGAAGAAATGTTTGACAATAAATTAAGGAATAAGAAAGCAGGAAGGGAAGATGCTGAAAATATTTTTTAATTTTTACATTTTTCATATTTTTCTTAGGTTCTTTTATAATTTCGAAATAAATAATCAAATTTTAAATGTTTTTTTCCTGATCTTTAAATATGTTTTCTATTTTTTAATAATTTTGTAAATACTCCCTTCGGATTTTATTAAGTGTCCCTCGGGCATATTGAGGAGGCCGGATGACGCACTATTTAACTCCAAAAAATTTCGGATTTTTTTTCAAATATAGACGTATGTTCGGAAAAAAAGTACGAATTTTTTTTGGTTAAATTGCGCGTCATCTAGTTTCCTCGATATGTTCGAAGGACACTTAATAAAATCCGGAGAGAGTACTTTTTTTAAGGAACAGCGGATGTGAAGTAGCATGTCACCAAAAATAATACGGCCCATCAGTAGAGCCCAGTGATCCAAGATGAGTACTACATTCAAGAATACGGGCCCAGATTTTTTCCTTTCTTTACGATACCAAATACGAGAAATTAACACCACCAGGTAAGAATATTTGTTAATATAAAGTAGTTGACAACTACATATTTCAGAAGATATGAAGCAACTCCTGAGGGAGGTTACATGCGTTGACAACTACACATTTCAGATACCAGACTACCGTAAGTAACTTAATTAATCATATTGCAGACATTAACAAACTTATAACTTTTCCACCTCTGACATAAAATTACCAACATCACTAATAAACTCTGATCCCACGGCATGGAACAGAGATGGATGTAGCTAGCTAGTCGACATGAACAAACCGCAAATACTCTTGATCAATCGGGGACATACATAGTACACTCGGGATACAAGAAATGGGAAGAAACAAGGTATGAGACTGTCCTTTTGCTTCGGTCTTGTTAGACTGGTTTGGTTCCATATCGAGTGGAATTTTTCTTGTGGTTAACGCTACGGGAGAGAATTGTGACCAGGACATTTCTCGAGAGGCGTAATATAATTATCGAGGCTTCGAATGTCTGCTCCATGTGCAACAGCTGGATAGAGGACGTTACTCACCTATTCATGCGGTGTGAGATAGTTAGGGGGGTTTGGGAGTACATCATGTGATGGCTACGGGTGGTATGGTGCCAGCCTCAAAATCCTGCGGACCTTTGAAGGTCGTGGGGGAATTACTTGTCAAGTTTTGACAAGCACAACCGTAGGACATGGCAAACTCTATTTTATGCAGTTATTTGGACCTTGTGGAAGCTTCGCAATGCGGTGATGTTCAGACAGACGGAATACAATGATTCGCGATATATGAATATGATTTTTTCGTTGTGGTATTGGTGGCTGAAAAGCAAGGACCGCACGTTCGTCTATAGCATGTCCGACATGCTTCAGTCTCCTGCGTGGTTACTCACTCTGCGAGCAGATGCTTTATGATCTCTGGTGTGGAGTCAGTTTTGTTAATTAGCTAGCAAGTCTGTATTTCGAGCTTAGTATCATTCTGAACTGAATTAGTTATTAATGTATCATCAAAATAATCGTAGTTGATGATAATAAGCAGTTTGGGGATGTAGCTCAAATGGTAGAGCGCTCGCTTTGCATGCGAGAGGCACGGGGTTCGATCCCCCGCATCTCCATTTTCGCTTCTTTTAAAATTGTTCGCTTTTAGATTTTAACAAGTAAAGCTTTGCATGCGAGAGGCACGGGGTTCGATCCCCCGCATCTCCATTTTCGATTCTTTTAAAATTGTTCGCTTTTAGATTTTAACAAGTAAAGGAAAGTAACCACCGCGGTCATTTGTTTCCCGCGCAATAATTTATCCGCAAAGGATTTTACTTTTCCCCTTTCGTCTTTTCTCTTCTTTGGCTGGCTAGACCTTAGGGTTCCACCCAAAGCAGGAGCAAAGTGAGCGCCAAAAAAAGGGACAGCCGTGCCGATGGAGATTGCTCGCCTCCTAAACGACACGCTCAATCCCGATGGCAACCTCGTCCGCGCTGCAACTGAATCTCTCGATCGCCTCTCTCATCTCCCTCACTTCCCTCTCACCCTCCTGTCCATCTCCACTGGTAAACTCTAACTTAAACCCTCCTCCCTCTCTTTTTTTCTGTTAGAATTTAAAAAAAAAATACTCAGCATCGTCATTCCTCTTTTTATTTATTTTTGCAATACATTTCATGTCCAATAGGAGGGGAAGATCAAGGCCAGAGAATTTCTGCTGCTACTTATTTGAAGAACTTCACCAGGCGAAACGTTGATACCGAAACTTCCAACTCCAATGTCAGTAAGGAGTTCAAGGACCAGCTCATACGAACCTTGCTTCAAGTTGAACCTGCGGTTCTTAAAGTCTTAGTCGAAGTGGTATGTATACACACGCATGCTTGTTGTTTTCATTACGATGTCTTCTGTTGCTTATCTGATAATTTCTGTTCCATTGGCAGTTTCGAATTGTCGTTATTGTCGAGTTCGTTAAACAGAACTCTTGGCCTGAAATTGTACCTGACCTGCGCTATGCTATTCAAAATAGTAATATTTTCTCCAATAGTGGAAATTGTGGGTGGAGCACCATTAATGCCCTTTCCGTACTACAGTCACTGGTCCGACCTTTCCAGGTACTATTTATTATCTTTCCTTCAGCAATTTAGGCTTTCTGTTGTCCATTCTGTTTATCTGTTTTCGTCATGTTTCATTATATTGCAGTACTTTCTGGATCCTAAAGTTGCAAAGGAGCCAGTACCACCACAACTAGAGCTAATTGCAGAAGAAATTCTCGTTCCCTTGTTAGCCACATTTCATCATCTGGTTGAAAAGGTTGTCTTCCTCTCCCTCTCTGATCCCCTTGCCTCTCCCCAATCCAGATCGTGTTTATTGTTTATATCTTCTACAATAATGTAATCATATGGTGCATGAAACAGGAACTATCCTCACCTGATGGAACTCAGATACAAATCTATCGGGCCTTACTCATCATCTGCAAATCCATTCATTTAACTGTAAGCAAGACTTTTCTTTTTTAATTTACTAAAGAGCAAACATAATTGATTTTTTAACAGTATTCTGTTTTCTTCCCTTTCATTTGCAAAATGTACTCATTATTGAGTTCCAGATCTCAAGTTTATTGATATTACTTGTTCTTAACTGATACTTATGAAAAACAAAAATATTTGGTTTTCTAGGTGAGGTCACATATGCCATCTGCATTAATTCCACTTTTGCCTTCATTTTGCCATAATTTGATTGGGCTCCTGGATTCCTTGAGCTTTGATTATGGTCTCACTCCAGAAGATGGGTGCCTCTTGAGACTAAAGACTGGGAAGAGGAGTTTGCTCATATTCTGTTCTTTGATAACACGACACCGGAAGTATTCTGACAAGTATGCAGTAATATTTATCTTATTTTATGAGGTTTTCAGGCTTTGTGGTTTACCTCTGATTTCCCCCCTTAACCTTTCCAGGTTAATGCCGGCAATCATAAACTGTGCTTTGAAGATTGTCAAATATAGCACACTTATAATTGTAGGTTTCCTATGTTGGTTATCTACATTATTTACACATGGTGGTTTCGTTAAATTGTTTCATCAAATGCCAATGTTTTTGCATTAGTTGACAACTATGATCCTGAGGTTTTCCTCTTCAGTTATTGTGATCCTGTCCAATGTTTACTTTACTTGCCATGGTGGAACTTAAAAATTGCTGATCTCTGTTTGCAGAAACTTGATTTCATCGCAGAGAGGGTTCTTTCGTTGGCTTTTGATGTGATTTCACATGTTCTTGAGACAGGCCCTGTAAGTTCTAGTTAAAGACAGATTCTTGTGAAGTTTACACTTGTTGTGTTTTGTGTAAAATGTTATTACTGCTATAAATGTTTGGAAAGCTTGTAGGCCTGTATTTGTTGTTTAGTTTCCAGCTCAAATATAACTTTTCTTCTTACTATATTGGCAAACTTGGAACAGGGTTGGAGATTAGTTTCTCCCCATTTTTCATTTTTGCTGGACTCTGCGATCTTCCCTGCACTGATCCTAAATGAGAAGGTGCAATCTCTAAATTATAGAAATGTTGCTTTTGTTTTGCAACAGAAATTACTATTGTACGTTTATTTGATTGGCCTATCCTATGTTTTATTGTGATGTTTATAAGTAGGACATTTCAGAATGGGAAGACGACACAGATGAGTATATACGAAAGAATCTTCCATCCGAACTTGTAAGGGAGTCATTTATCTTTCAAGTGATGTTTTATTATTATGCTTCCTGTATTATTATAACCTGTCGGTAATCTACAGGAAGAAATTTCTGGATGGAGGGATGATCTGTTCACGGCCAGAAAAAGTGCAATGAACTTGCTTGGTGTTATCTCAATGTCAAAGGTCTGTCATGATGGCACTTGATATAATGCCTTTGACCTGATATCAAACAGTAAAATCACTATTTAGTTGCCTGTGTGCCTACAGGGGCCTCCTCCAGGACCTTCTATTAGTGTTTCTTCAGCTTTATCCAAGCGTAAAAAGGGTGAAACGAACAAGAGGAAGAATCAGCTCTGTTCCATGGGGGAGTTACTGGTGTTTCCATTTTTGTCTAAGTTTCCCATTCCTTTGGATGCTAATACGTCTGGAACAAGAATGTTAAATGAGTAAGTATTGACAACATCCCAATGATGTTGTCACTTTTTTCCTTTCCTTTTATTTAATTTTGAAACATTTAAAGCCTTCTGGCTGTGGTAAAGATCTTCTTAAAATAGCTTGTCCATGACTTCGGTAGCTGCTGCTACTAATTCTTTTTCTGGTTTTCTTGTTCACTTTTTCTCCCGGATGGTGTTATCAACCATTGCAGCTATTTTGGAGTTTTGGTGGCATATGGTGGCCTGCAAGATGTAAGGAAACATGCCCCTTTTTTCATTGAGTCTCGAATTGAGTTTTTATTGTACTTCCATGGGTTTGCAGTTTCTGAGGGAGCAAAAACCTGCATATGTAACTAATCTAGTTCGTACTCGGATCCTACCGTTGTATGCAACATCTGTGAGCACACCATACTCGGTTGCCTCTGCAAGCTGGGTTGTTGGGGAGCTAGCGCCCTGTCTAACTGAAGTGAGACTACTACTATCATTAGTTTGTTAATTTAAAAGTATTGTTTATCCAAGAGCGTTCTTTTATCATGATAATTCTTTTACTTAACCAGTGAGCCTCTGTTAAATGTCCTTCTCTGCTTTATTCCCTGCTTTCAGGAGATAAGTGCAGAGGTATATACTGTATTGCTCAAAACACTGACGATGCCAGATAAGGGGGATACTAATTATTACCCTGTGCGGGTTTCTGCAGCTGGGGCGATTGCTGGGCTTCTCCAAGTAAATCTCTAATCTACCCTTGTGATTGCTCTATGGCGCATGCATAGACAATTCAGTCCTGATTTTTATGTCATTTCTGTTTTTGCTTTCAGAATGACTATCCACCACCCGAGTGGTTACCACTCCTTCAAGTTGTGATTAGTGGGATTAATGTTGAAGTTGAAAGTGAAGATACTTCCCTTTTACTTCAGCTTCTCGGTTCTGTTGTGGAGGCTGGTGATGAAAGTATCGCAGACCATATCCCATTTATGATTTCATCCTTAGCTGGGGTTCTCTCAAAGCATATACATCCTGATATGGAAACATGGCCTCAAGTATGTATTTATTCATGATGCCCTTGTGACTTTTTGGTCAACTCTAGCAATCCTAATTTATAAAAAACTCTTTCCCATGCCAAAATTTAGTACATCTTTAATAGGCTTCAATCTAAGGAATAAAGAGAAAGAAACAAGAGCCAGTTTGCTATGAGAGATTCCTCCAGATCCCTTATTCAGTTGCATATTTTTGGCATTTAATAGAGCTAGATGATTAAAAGTGCTGATAATGCCCCATATGATGTATATAGAGGATTTATCCTTGCACAACGCATTTGTGTGGCATATTCAAAATTTGAACATTTTGTTTTCTATACTTGTCCACTTCTGCCCTTGAACTGGTAGGTTGCTTCCACAAACAAAGTAGTTTACTCTGGTTGGTTTTCTGAACTAATGGTTACACCAACAGCGCCTGCACATGTGTTCTTTTTTGTTTGCATCTGTGCATGGGCACATCTATCAGTGGCTTCAAAACTTAGATGGTTTATTATGTTCCCAGTACCCAGTTGGTAAATCTCTTCAAAACATATTTGTGAGGGTAATATGTTCCAGTACCCACATCACCATGCCTTGGAATATATGAAAGGTTTTGAGAAAGTCATAGATTGTGTATTTCCTTGGTCTATATATGTGTTTACTTTTGAAGTGTTGTTCTGTCCATTACTTGAAATCGAACACTGTAGGTGGTTGAAAAGGGCTTTGCAGCATTAGCAGTAATGACTCAATCCTGGGAAAGCGTCGTGCCTGAAGAGGTTGAGCAGGTAGAATCAAGTGAAAAGTGGGCATCCGGCCGTATCACCATTGGTAAAGCTTTGTCGGCCCTCTTGCAACAGACTTGGCTTACAACACTAGATGGAGTGGTTAGTGCTTGCTTCCTACTGGCTTGGCTTGCAATTAGTTGGCGCTCGTAAAGTGCTGGTTGCTTGGGTTCACTCAAGTTATCCTAAATGAGTAAATCATGCTTTCTATGCTCTAATTAATGATTTTTTTGCATCTGATTCTACATAAACTGATAATATCATCTCAAAACTCCTCCTAGTTTTTGATTTTCTTCCTTGAAATAGGATGAGGAAACAGAGGTTTCTCCTACTCCAATGTGCTTGGATGATGCATCAAAGCTGGTACATGCTGTTATGCAATCTGTGACAGGAGTCGACTTAATTCATCATTTTAAACTTGCCGAGTTATTGCTTGTTTGGGCTGATCTGATCGCTGACTGGCATGCTTGGGAAGAATCAGAAGATTTATCTGTCTTTGACTGCATTAAGGAAGTTGTTAGTCTCCAAAGTAAATACGGGCTTAAGAATTTGATTATTACACAGATGCCGTTACCACCTGCTCCACCCGTGCCACACCGATCTGTCATCGAAGGCATGGGTGCTTTTGTTAGTGAAGCTATTTTACAGTATCCATCTGCAACATGGAGGGCTTGCTCGTGTGCCCATATGCTACTTCATGTTCCTAGCTACTCATTGGAAACTGAAGGCGTGAAACATTCATTGGCGAGTGCTTTTAGCCATGCTGCATTTTCTCGGTTCAGAAAAATACTAAACAAGACTTGTCCATTATGGAAGCCTCTGTTGCTTGTTATATCGTCGTGCTATTTGTATTATCCTGATACCGTGGAAACACTCTTAGAAAAGGCTATAGAAGGAGGTTTCATGACTTGGGCATCTGCTCTGGCTTTTGTGTGCACTAGCTCTTTTGAACCCGGATTGGCATCACCGACGGAGCTAAAATTAGCAGGTTAGTGCCTTCTTGTCACATTGAGATTTTGACAAACAGCTAACTCTTGAACAGTTATGTTGGCTTGCTGCCTTCATCACAAATGCATTTCTCTCTATGTTTATATGAATGATAATCACTGTTGCAAACTTTCATCTAACGTTCCAGATACTAGTTTCTAATTTCTGAAAAATCTATGTGAATGCTTGGAGATTCTCAGTGATGACGCTTGTGAAGGTAATCGAGAAGCTGATTGGACAACAGCATTCAAGCAGTGATTTGTTAAGGGACATCTTTAACTCACTGATGGAAGCATCAACAAGGTTAAAAGGAGTGCAGGAAGAAATGGAAGAAGATGAAGACGACAATGGAGAGGCTGAATATGATGATGGTGGTGATGATGATGGCTGCAGCAATGATGATGAGGTTTTACTTTGAATTTGATTTGATTGGTTTAGAACTTGCTGTGAGATGCTAAAGCATTTGTTCAGTAGTCCAGTCCAGTCCATTAAAAAAGAGAGAAGAAATCAACTAGTTGTCTTTGCTTGACCACTTAATTAATGTGACCAGCTGCTCTGTTTATTGTTATTTTGTTGGTAAGTAGATAATGAAATGAGAAACAAAGCTGGAAATTAGGACCTTTACTGATCTTGAGCTTTTCATTGATTTAAGTACGAAACTTTTTTCATTTGTGCCTTCTGGAAATATGGATTTAGCTTGTGTTTTTTTCTATTGTAGGATTCTGAGGAAGATGAATATGAAGAAACTCAAGAAGAATTTCTGGAAAGATATGCAAAAGCAGCTGAGGCCTTGGAGAGTGGTTTAATTGTTGAGGAGGGTGATATTGAAGATCAAGATCACGACATTGCACTTGGTAAGTTTCTATATGTTGCTCTATGGAAAATGTTCAAAACTCAGGATTAACTACTGATCCATAATAATCTTTCTTAGCTAGTCACTTCTTCCTGATTAGTTATACTTTTTTTCTGCATGTCTGGTATATCATGTGTTTACTGATTAGGTCCTTTAGGATGGTACCCATTCAAAATGGATGGATGGTTATGTACATTTGGCTGCAATTGTGGCCAACTAAGTTAAAATTTTAAATGAATATTAGGACCTTTACTGATCTTGTTTGGATGGATATTTTAAAATTTTAATATTACTTTGGCATCGCTCCAGGTTCTTTGGATGAAGAAGATGAAGAGAGAGTTGTTTTATCATTGATGCAGAGATTCCAACATGTTCTTGTCCAACAATCATCGCAATCCCAAGTTGTCTCAAGTTTCCTGAATTCATTCCCCCAATACAAGTTGTTCTTCCAACAATAAGGTCTCTTGTTTTGCAACTTGGAGATCTTCTTGAATTTGCTTAATGTAGTTCAGGGTTTCAGGTCTGAAAAATGAATATATGATTTGTGGCCTATGGAAAAGGTGGGTTGCAACTAAAAGGGTTGACACTCGACAGTTTCTACAAGGAAGGCATCTTCTACATCAGCCATGAGCTCTACGCGTGCTTGTTTGTGCGTACTGAAACTAAGTGGAATTAGGCCATTGAATGATTGAAAAACAATGCTAACTTTTTTCCGGTGAGATCCAAGCTTCGTTCAGAGACGCAAGTTGGACCTCCTTGGCCGGTTTTTTTTGTTTGTTTGATGGCTGTGTTTTATTGTCAACGCTACATTTGTGGATGGGATCAACTTCATATTCTCAAATTTCTGGGTGCCAATTAACTTTGTTACTCAACCCCAAAAAACAATATGATAGTGTACTGTGTTCATGTTTCTATAGTTCTTCCCCTTGCAAGTCTAGGTGCAAATCTCATGGTGAAATGATGTATTTAGTCTCCGATTTTCTCACTGTTGGTCACAAATGATAAAGAATAGGAGTCATTGATGAAAAGGATTAATAACAGAAGTAATTGGACAGATTATAATAATTAATTGACCCACGAGTTCAGTCTGATGCAGGTTTGACATACACAATTCTACAGTCTTGCAGTGTAACATGATCTCCAAGGTTTACTTCTGATGACGTAAATGCCCAGTAAAACCAAAGTGCAAGAAAAAATAGATATAATAACGCAAACAAACAAACAACCCCAACCAGTGAATGCTGGACATCTTCTCTCACAAACAATGAGACAGTCGACTGTCGAGGAACCACAGCAGTTGAAAGAATACCAAAATCAAATAACACTTCCAACAAACATTTGAGAGGTGAACAGAGATGATGCCCTCTCAAGAATTAATTACATGGAAGGAAACAAGGTGGATAGTAGTCTCCAGCGTACCGCCTCATGGTCCTCACCCAGCTTGAGTAGTCATCCTTGCTTTATCGATAATCTCTCTAGCACGGGAACAAAAGTAACCAAAACAGTGGTTAGCTACTTGCCTGGTATGCATTTCAGTCATCTAACTAACGAACAGAAACTTTTTAAGAGCAGATAATAGACTCAAAGTAGCAAGACAGAGTAACTGTCCACAAGAATGATATGTAAAATGACAGCATAGATTGTTTAATGGAAGTGTTAACATGAGGACGCAATAACCAGACATGACTTCACTACTGGGTAAAATGACAGCATAAACTGTTTAATGGGAGGCAGGAAGTAGGGAGTAGAAAGAGAGTTTGTCCTAAACAGGGGATTTGGGATTCATTGTCGCAGACATCTGCATGCCTTGAGCAAGAAGCTGCCATGACCATGTATCTGCCTGTTTCGGCAACTCGAGTTATTTTCACCCGCTACAGTGAGACTGAATCTGATCTGTCTTCAAAAATAAATACTAGGATATGAACATACTTATCAGTTCATAGGTAACAATCATCGTAGTTCCGTAAACTGACATATTCAAGAATCGAGGTCCAAACCCTCTATAGAAGCCCAGCCATCCATCTTCCTTAAGAAGGGCCTTTGCTGTCTTCAGTACTGAGGGTCTTCCAGTGCCGTAATTATCAATAACCTTTGAGATGTAAGATTATCCATCAATAGAGTTGCTCGAAATATAGCTAACATATGCATCAAGTTGTCAAACAAAATGAATTCGAAATACAAAGAATGATTTCGCCCTGCCATTCTCCATGTGAATAGAAACAAACAATTGTACAATATGCACTATGTACCTGCAGTCGCGTCTTTACAGTATCCACAGGAGTAGTGATGACCGAGGAACAAGCACCCGCCACCATTCCTGCTGTGGCCTGAACTGTAATCATTTCCATGTGAGAGGGTTTCTTCTCCATATCATCACTGTAGCCCAAACTCCTAAAACAAAAAGATTGTAGAATATTTCCTTACATTAATAAACAGTCGATGTGTAGTCTCCAGAGAATATGCATACATCAAGGGAATAATGTGACGCACCTCCAAATGACATGTTGGGCAGCACCATAAGCACCCCACCAAAGTGCAGATGCTGGGGACTGAATGAGAACTGTTAATCCAAAGCCTCTATATAAACCGCGGAACCCTTCAGCCTTTGTCACTTTGTGTATGACATCAAGTGGCCCATTATATAATAATGGTGTGCCAGGAAGCCCTTGCACCATTAGTCTTTGGCATATCTAAGAACATAAAACAAGTTTCCACGACATCAAATGATTATGCAATTCACTTAATTTTCACTATCATAATAAATATGAAGAAGAAAACAAAAATACCGGGTGATATACACAGTGAAATGCAGGTCGTTCATTAATACCAGACTATAGAGGGCAGGGTAACCTATGCTATCAGAACAATGCAATGTATTACACAACAAACTTCATCAGAAAAACAGAACCATAAGTTGAATGCAGTAAAAAAAATATATCTCAACTCAAAAGGCTTCGGTGGGGGTGGGCTAGGTGGTGGCTGAGAAAAGTGAGAGCTTGGGTAATGGAGGAGGTAGCACAGATGAGAAAAGTGAGAGAATGAGGAGGGTAATTTTGTAAAAAAAATTAAGTATTGAATGAGATTGGAAGCTGATGGGGGGGGGCTGTTTGCTTCCCTAAAGATCATCCCCACTCACATTGATAAAAACCAGGAAATTACATTTTACTACATAAAAAACAAACTGAAAGAAGTTACAAGGAGAACAGAGAACTAATTTACATACCACATCCAAAGGTACAAAGTAGACACAAGAAACTAGATTGGAGAACATGCCTGCCACTCCATTTGCAATGCCAACGCGTGTTGCCCCAGGCATATCAAGGTCTTTTGTGTATTTCAACATGGCATCTTTTGACACTTCAAGTGATGTCAAACAAAGGACCCTACCAGGGATTGATCCAATTGCAGAAGTGCCAAATCCTCTGAAAAGGCCGAGAGTGCCTTCATTTCGTAAAGTGCGTCTAAAAACAGAAATGCCAGTCATGTGGGATGATCCAGAATCAGCCACTTGCATTCTGGTCTTCACAACTGCAGTTGGATGGAGTAGGGCTTGCTGAGCAGTGAATAGGAAAGCTCCAATAATGTGAAACCTTGTCTTGTCCAATCTGAAGGAATGAGACCAGCAAAGATATAAGAAAGATCGGCTGTAAAATCAGTAAAACACCTACCAGATTAATATGATGACAAAGGGCGCTACAATATCAAGCGAGAGACAAATTCAGACAGACAACAGACAAGAAAGGGCGACACATTGTTTCAAAGAATTGTATAACAAAAACATCGGAATAGAAAATTATAAAATGCAAAGATCAAATAGGAGCTCCAAAACAAGCAATCAAATAGCAAATGAAGACGCAGTGATCAAATTGAACCAGTACTCTCAAATTAACATAGAAGCTGGAGGAATGACCTAGAGGATAAGCACCTGTTCCAGTTGATGTCGGTATCTGCAAGAGCTAATTCTGGAACTCTTGCAGCCTCAGTTTCCACAGTAGTCATTGATTAATGCTTATGATAACCAACAGCTTTGTCTACCTTGTATGGCTATTGCTTGCTTCCGGCGAAATGGCTCACTCTCAAAAGTTTCCTTTCCCTTCCCTTCCAGTAGGAAAGGAAAAGAAAGGAAAAGAAAGGAAAAGAACAGTTGGGAGAAAGTTCCGGTTGCGTCTTGGTCTTAGCGTGATTATAGTTTAGAGCTGTCTATAGTATATAATAGTACGCGCCGGTCGGGGAAGGAAAAAAAGGAGGATGGTAATTGATTTTTCACATGAAAAGGAGGGTGATAGTTTATTCTTTGGATGAGAAGGAGGGTGATAATGACATTATAAGGGTAACATTACGTGGAAAAGCATCAGAGCCGTTATCTTGATCGAAAACTAAGCATTGCATATCAACGGTGGGAGACACTAGGAGGATGAAGTAAGATACCGCGCCGGGAAGGAAAAAGGGAGGATGATGATGATGGAACTTAAATGTCGGCCATTGATCTTGATCCAGAGCTAAGCATCGTTTGTTAGGATGTATCAACGGTCCGGAAAGATTGAGGACCCACTAACCTAAGATTTTTTACAGTTAGACCCTAATGGTAGGACCATATCCTTATATAGTCCTTAAAACTCGAAGTTTCTCAAGATACTATCACTTTGAATGTCGATCCTCCTTTTTTACTTTTGCCATTGGGCAGAAGTCAATCTTTGACCAACATGATAATTATTTTGTATTTATTATGTGAAATGGACGTGGCAATAACATGACTCTATAAGTTTAGCATGACAAAAAATGAAAAAAATAAAATAAAAAGAGAAATATTTTAAAAAATGTTAAAAATGGAGAAATACTTTTAAAACTCCCAAAATAACAAAAAAATAAGTATAAAACAAACAGAGAAAAGTTTGCAATTTGAATTAACCGCTATTAATTATAGCAATAGTATATTTTCATGGACCTTTTTCCCTCGCTTTAGTGCAAGCCACTGTTTCAAAAACTTAGTATTAAACTACTACTTTCTCTATCGGAGCCATTGTTTCCTTGGTGCCTTCCATACTTGTCTTTAGTCTACTTTGTCTTGTCTCCCTCTCACAGAAAATGAGAGAGTCCATTTTCAAATGGACGTTGACCATGAAAAAGTAACAAACATGTAATTTTAACAAAAACGAAAATATTACTTAGCATTTGGAGTTTTCATAAAACGGTTCTTCAAGTTTTATTATTTTTTCTTAATCATTTATTTTTGCTTCATAAAATGTTAAATTCTTTCATAATAATCCTTACTTTTTTATTTGTTTACTTTTTTTATTCGAGTATAATTTTGTTCCAATACTGTTGGGTTTTTAACGAGTGGTAACTCTCCCAACATGGTTTTCTCCATTCTCAAAATTCAAACTCGAGATCTTAATTAAGGATAGACAAATCTTTTACGCCCTATTTGGTTACCCGTAATGGACTACAGGGAATGAGAAAGGAGACTCATTCCTTAATATTCCAGCCATTTGGTTATAAGGAATGGAGACAAGAAATAAAAATGGACCAGGAATATGAATGGCGTTCAAAGCATAATTTTATAGTCGGACCCTTCTGAATATGAAAAGGAATGGAATAAGAAACAATCCTACAGATTTTTTTATTATTATAAATACTATTTTTTTAAATTACAATTTATGACACTTTATAAATATCACTTATTTGTCACTGTGACTTTCTTTTTCTTTTTTTAATAATTCAATTAGCATTTCCTTTTTTAATAATTTAATTAACCTTTAAACGAAAAAATTTGATGCTTCGTTATAAAACGTTACTAATTATTAATTTTTTTCCTAATAAATTGCATCATTGATTTTCTTGGTAATTTATATTTAATTATTAAATAAAACACATAATTATTTTTAAATAATATTTTATTAACATTTTACGTGAAATTTAATATTTATATTTTATTCAATAAATTTATATATAAATTATCAAATCGATGAATTTTATTATTAAGTATATTTAATAATAATTTTATGAAAATAAAGGTAAAATAGAATTTTACATGTTTATTCTCATTCTTTGTCATTCATACCAAACATATGATCATTCAACTTTTTTATTCTCATTCCTAGTGGTAGGATATCAAACACTTTAATGAACATACTTTTCCATTTTCATTCTTACTCATTCTCATTCTTTATCATCCATTACGAGCAATCAAACAGACTGTTACCATTAGATCACAATCAATGATTATTTATTTACTTTTGACTTCTTTTTTCCTTCTAAAATTTTGAAATTTCTTATACAATTTTATTTTTTTATTAATAAATCTTCATTAAAGAAAAAAAATTATTTCCCCAAAAAGAATTAAGCTCCGCCACTGAACATATAAAAACACACAAAAGGATAGGTATAAAATAATGGAAAATATGGCCCTAATCTTGTTTTACTTGTTACCTTTGTACCTCTTGATAATTACTCCCGAGTTGTGACTATTTTTTTATAAAAAATAGTTCGACCCACTCAGTGTACTGTTGAACTGAACCACCGGCTCACTGCCCGGCCGGGTCCTCTATAACCATTAGATTTTAAAGGAACTTTAATAGAACTCCTCCGGTTCAGCTCCGTATTTCACCTTCCATGGCGTAACTCATCCGTGGCCGTGGGGTCTCCGATCAGGTACGCTGCAGACCGTACAACCGCGCATGCAACTGTATTTTCTTCCTCTTCATCAGGAAACACCTGCATTTAAGGAATTGTATTGATAATTCATGTAGTAGGGATTAAGGGAAAAGGCTTCCTGTGTGAATTTGTGGGTTTAGCAATTGACCAATCCTTTGCAGCTCCGAAAGGTGTTTCATCTGGAAAATGGTATGTATATCTGCATGTCATAGGTCTGTCTTGCTTGCACTGCTCTCTCTCATTCTCTGTTTATTTATGAAGGATTTTGTTTTTGCTTTAACTGTTAATAGAGGATGGTGCTTGTTTGCGGTGATATTCTACAGAATCATACCAAAAGATGTTCCCATGGAGAGACTGTATTGGACCCGACTTGCAGTGAGTGTCTATTATTTGTCCCAAAACCGGAACTATTGGATTTTGAGGTTACACACGAGGCCTCCTACTCCAGGCAGCTCGGGGTACGATCACCGCAGATTTTTTTTACTTCTTTTTGTTTTGATCTTGAAATGAAATCTTGGGGCCTATGAAAGTATATATGTCTGTGTTGATATGCACGTATACCTGTTACTCCAGGACCATGCTGCTAGTTCCTCTGGAGGCAGCGTGAGGTCGTTACTTATTGGAATGGGGTTCTTACCCCTTCTTGTTGACAAAGCTATTGAAGAAAACGGTATGTTTCTCCTTTAATCTGTGGATAGGTATAATAGAGGTTGTTGTTCTTTGCCTTTACTGGGAATGAATTCATGTAATAGAATGAGTTATACATGAGAAAATAAAATTCCTCACTTAAGAACCCCATTCCAGTAAGTACTGTTTCTGATATTTGATTCTTTTTGTCATGATTTTTGATTGGCTAGTGTCTTCTCTTACTTCTAGGTGAACACAATGTTGACTTGTTAGTGGAGACTCTCATTGGACTTTCTGTAAGTAATCCACAAATGAGTAGATTTTCTTCCTCCCTTCCTCTCTCTTTTGAGAATACATAAGCTGCTTTTTGCATAAAGAACAAGTTGAACAAATCCGATGGAATGTTTGTTGTTTTTCTTTTCCCTTGTTTTTTCTTTCTACTCTTCCCTTTGCCTCATCAGATCACGGATGAATGGATTGGGGGGAAATTGTCGGTGAAAAGTGGGGTCGGTGTGGTTTCGCTTGGATTCCTGCCCAATGCCTGATTTCCCCCCATTGATTATACCTAACTGTTTATGGGCGTATTAAAGTGGACACTTATGCTTAGCTAATGTGTACTATGGAAGGCACTTAAATTTACTTCTTTCCTCATCTTGCATTTGATATAAGAAGTGTTTGTAGGATATGATGTAGGTTGGAAAGAGACACCTAATTGAACTTTTTTTTAGTTGGAGGGTTTACTTCTGGGCACTTCCTGATTACGTTTGAACTTCGGTTAATTGTCCTGCTTTGGAATTATGTAGAATCATCAAAGCCCAAATTCTCAGTCATCAGATTCTTTGGATGTCTTATTTGATGAAAAGGATGAAAGCACTCCTTCTGCCTGTTCCAAACTTGTTCAAGAGAAAGTGGTAATGTGCTGTTCTCATATTGTTTATGACCATTTTTATATAATTTTGTGTAGTGGCTTGTATTTCTCAAAATCTGTTGGCTGCATTACTTCGATCAGCATTTAAGAAGCTTGATCGGTGATCATCACCACCTTGTGTAGCAGTCATCTAACGGTCTTCAATTTTGTTTGGTTCATGTTCAATATTTTATAGGAGCCAGATGCAGTTGATGATGAGAAAAGGGCATCCTTAATGATGATGAATTTCTCTGCTAAAGAGATTGAGTTTGCCATTGAAAAGCTTGGTAAT
Source organism: Viola odorata (assembly GCA_963691705.1). Classification (NCBI taxonomy): domain Eukaryota; kingdom Viridiplantae; phylum Streptophyta; class Magnoliopsida; order Malpighiales; family Violaceae; genus Viola; species Viola odorata. The sequence goes on from OY829545.1 coordinate 153,432, forward strand.
TTGGAGTTCTTTTTTATTTTGGTTTGGTGCCAAAAAGAATGTAAGGTTCATTCTGGCTGTTTTGTTCATTTCGTGATATTACATTTCAGGTGACAATGCTCCAACCTGTGAAATAGTGGAGTTCATAATTGCTGCACAAGTAGATGAAGCCCTTCAAAGGAAAACATGCAGCATGCCTAGTGGTGATGCTGTAAACATTGAGGTCTGTATTCTGGAATTAGTTATGAAGACACATGATATATTCAAAAGTATGTCCAAAAGTAACAATGAAAAGAGTAGAAACAAAAGGCACTTAGCCACTCTGACTATGAGGAAGTAATTACTTCAGTATAGCTTTATCATTGTGAAATAAGAGAGGGCGTAACTATTTATTACCTGACTTGTACCTTTTGTTTTTATTTACAACATTACTCTATCCAGGGAAGTAACGATGAAGTGCTATATGGGACTATGGAGAAAACACTTCATTTGCTTGAACTTGGCTTCTCTGAGAATGAGATTTCACTAGCAATTGAGGCACTTGGTGAGTAGTTATGGCCACAAATTTGACTATTTATGAATGCTCGTCCAACTGAAAGACCAAAATATACAAGATTTGTTTATATCTGAATTCCATGTTCTTTATTTCTTGTCACCTCTAATTTTCCTACGCTAATTTCCATCTCTGTATTCTCTGTACAACTATGTACTGGTTTCCACCATGCTCTTTGTAACTAATAACCTGATGAGTTCCTCTTCATCCATAAGCTGCTAAAGTAGCTTCTGAATCTCTTTCGTAAAACTAAGGCTCAGTTAGTATTAGTGCCGTTTTATGGTTCTTTGTCTAGGAACCACAATGGAGCTTTTGGCTTTCTTCCTGTAAACTGCTTTTACTTTTTATGTGATCCCAAAATATAGTCCCTAATTTTGATTCTGAATCACAAAACCAGGAACAGAAAAATTTCACAAGCAAACAACCACTCAAATTTCACATTTGTTACATACCGTCTCCTTTACAGATATTCTTTGATCATAAATACTCTTCTTGCTCTCAAACTCAAACTCAAACATTAATTTAAGTGTTATCGTTACAAATCCACCTCAAACTCAAACATTGTTCCAAATGATTTTGTTTCCATACTTGTGTCTTTTTCATATTCCATGAAAGACTAGTGTTCTCGAAAAAAAGAAGTGATTTGTCTTATTCTCATTACATATGTAGCAATCTACCTTTTTTCCCTCACTAAGAGTCGCCTCCCACTTTAGCTAATTCCCAAAGATTTTATTCATCATTTGCCTTTTTTCAGGTTCAGAAGTTCCAATTCCTGAGCTTGCTGATTGGATTTGTTCGTATCAAGTTGGTGATGTATACATTAAAAAAAGAGAGGTTCTTTTCCTTCTCCTTATGAAGTTTCAAATTCCCAGTCATAACTGCTCTATAAGTGCAGCTTCAGTTTGGCTGCTTTGTTGCATTCAGTACACTGATTCTATAGACCTTTACGATTATATTATTTTGATCAGCTTTAGTGAGAACTGTTTTGATCAGCTTTTGTGAGAATTTTTTCAATCAGTTTATTTACTGGTAATGAAGCATTGAAATGTCTTTTGCAGTATTCCTCGAACAGTTCCAGTATAGATCATTCACAAATTCTTGGACATCATTCGTTTGACACAGTAAGGATAAAGACTGAGAATTGCAGCCATGATTCCATCCTGCAGTCTAAAGGTGTCAGCATGGATGAAACTCGTAAAGGAAAAAGGCAAAAACAAGAGTGTCCTGAGAACTATTCTGATGCTCCGTTAAGGCACAGTAGGTTTGAGGATAATTATAAAGGTAAACGGCCAAAAGAAGAATATAATGAGTACTCAAGTTCTTATGATGGAGATGCTTGGGTGGAAGAAAAAGTTGTCCCTAAAATTACGGCATTTGGGTTGCCGGAGGCATTCAGATCCAATTCATGCAGGACTCTTGATCATATGGTGGCTAAACCACCCTACTTTTTCTATGCAAATGTCACAAATGCACCTTCTGATGTGTGGAGAAAAATCTCACAGTTCTTGTATGCAATTGAGCCAGAAATTGTGGATACCCGGTTTTTCTCTGCATTGAGCAGGAGAGAAGGCTACATACATAATCTTCCAACTGAAAACAGGTTCCATATCCTTCCGAAGCTGCCTATGACCATAAAGGATGTTGTACCATATACAAAGAAGTGGTGGCCTTCATGGGATACAAGGGAGCAATTGAGTTGCATTAATTATGAACCTAGTGGCATATCTCAGATCTGTGATAGGCTTGCGAGGCTATTAGTTGATTCTAGAGGTTTGCTCTCACCAGGGCAGAAGAATCATATTCTTCATCAATGCGAGACATCAAACCTTATTTGGGTTGGCCCAAACAAACTCGCACCTATGGAGCCTGAATGGTTGGAAAGAATTCTTGGATACCCTGTGGATCACACTCGATGTGCTGAAATTAGTTTAATGGAAAGGCTTTACTTGCTGAAATATTGTTTTCAGACCGATACGTTAGGGTATCATCTTTCAGTTTTGAAATCAATGTATCCTGATGGTATAACAGTACTGTCGCTATTCACTGGAATCGGTGGAGCTGAAATCGCTCTACATAGAACTGGCATTCATTTGAAGGGTGTGGTCTCAGTGGAAACTTCTGAAACAAACAGGAAGATGCTTAGGAGGTGGTGGCAAAGCAGTGGACAAGCTGGTCACTTGGAGCAAGTAGAAGATATCCATAAGTTAACTAGTAACATGATTGCCAAACTTATCGAGAAGTTTGGTGGTTTTGATTTTGTTGTTTGTCAGAGTTCCTTCACTCGATCTCCACAAGTTCCTACCTTCAATCAATCTTCAAAAGTTCCTAAGATCAGTGCAGGGAATGCACATTGCTTCGACTTCTCATCTTTTTTCGAGTTTGTTCGCGTCCTGCAACGAGTGCGGGGTGCAATGGATAGAAAGAATTGATGACTTTTGTGTAGGCTTGGATGTGATCTGAAGTTATAGCTCTCAGATGCCTTCAGATCTGTAAATGATGTCTTTAGTTTTCTTATGATAAGCACCTTGAGTAGGAACAAGGCAGACACCTGTAGAATCAGCGTTTTTATTGTTTCCTTGCTTTTTTTCCTTCTCTGATATTTTGTGTTTGGAACGTTTCGATTAGATTGCCTCCTTCTCTTATAGGTCAACTTGATGCCTTTGGCAAATATTGAAATTTACAGGTTTCTTTTGAAACAGATTATGAACATGCATCGGTGATGAACAATTATGATGACATGCCTCCTCCGCAATCTTGATCAGCTTATGGGAGAAAAAAAGGGCAATATTTTTATCAATTAAAACTAAATAATGAAGAGACTTCTATAAGGCCCAAATCATGCATGTACATTAGTCACATGCCGTGGGCCCCATCATAAATCGCATTGGCCACATAAAACAACATTTCTTCTTTGAGCCAGAATCTCCGTCAACTGTCAAGTAAGGACCATCATTTAGATGGGGGGTAAACTTGATACAATTCCACGTTTGTCATTTTTTTTAGTATGAAACTATGAATGCATCAAACACTATAACGCGTTTTGTGCTCCAATAATGAACAAGGTTACAATTGAAATGGATAGATTTTGTAATTTGTATGTTATGGAGCAAAAAAAAACCGTTGTAACTGGAGAGAGCACTGTAGTGTAGAGGTAGAGATGAGTGAAGCAGCTACTCGGTTGCTTCGCCATCCAGCTTGTCATAAACTGTCATCATAGACAGTGCACACAAACAGACATACCTTCTTTATTTTTGTATTTTTTTAATTTTTGTTAGAGTTCACACGCACAGACATACTACAAACTCTTTGGGGAAAAAATACCCACTCTTTCTTAATTCTCTCACTAAATCTCTCCCCTCTAAAGTCTAAAGCCATTGCTTTGTTTTGCTTGCTCTGTTTGGCATTACAGTTCTTTGAGCTGCTAACTGTTATTCTACAATTGTATCTACTTTGATCTCTTAAGTTTCCATGTATTTGTTTGATGTTATCTTTTAATCTTGTTCTTTTCAATCCCTTTTGGCCCACATTATCATCAGAGCACCAAATCTGCTCGCTCCTTTTTCAACTTTATAATTGTCAGCCCTAAATTCCGGAGCTTCCAGTCCTTCACTTACTGCGTCCAGCACATATTCAAGGTAAGCTGCAGTTCTTCCTTTCCAGTTTAAATGATGCTCTTGTTTGTGGAGTGACTGCATTTCATTGACTTTGTTGGTACTTGTTTTAGGTTACGAGCCTTACTTGCCTCCCAAAAGCCAGCTGTTAATGCAATTGAGTTTTCCTGTCATTTCTCATACTTGAACCCTACAAACCCGTAAATTGTTGTCCCAACAATGGAAGACAACTTTGTACCATTTCGTGGAATCACGAATGATATTCGGGGAAGGATGATGTGTTATAATCAGGACTGGACTAGTGGTTTAAGAGCAGGCTTCAGGCATCACTTTCTCCAATCTTTATATCTAGCTATTGTATTTCTTGATTTCATCTCAAGATGAGGATGCTTATTTGCTGCTAAATGGGTATCTTCCAATTGTCTGTAGGATTTTGGCCCCCACTACATATATTTTTTTTGCATCAGCAATCCCAGTTATTTCATTTGGGGAGCAACTGGAAAGAGATACTGGTAACCGCCACACTGCTTGTTTTTGTCTACTTTTTTTCCCTCTTATTTTATCAAGTAGCTCAATCTGGATTTATTTGTCTACATAGTAGTATATATAATTTAATTTAATACCCTATTTCATCCTTTAATTGATAGATGGAGTTCTCACAGCAGTTCAAACTTTGGCTTCTACTGCATTGTGTGGAATTATACACTCCATCATCGGAGGTCAACCTTTGTTGATCCTTGGAGTAGCTGAGCCGACTGTAATCATGTATACTTTCATGTTCAATTTCGCTAAAAGTAGGCCCGAATTGGGATCAAAGCTCTTCCTAGCATGGACAGGATGGTATTGTCTCCTATTCTGCTGGATCGCTTTTATATTGCAATTTCTGCTCTTGAATTTCTCTTCTGCTAATATTTTATTTGCTTTTGTTCATTTTTATGTCAGCCTGCTCTTATTTATTGGATATTATTATTTATCATTTAGCACTTGACTAGCTGTTCTGATGGCCAGGGTGTGTGTGTGGACTGCAATCTTACTTTTTCTACTGGCCATCTTAGGAGCTTGTTCAATCATCAGTAGGTTTACTCGTCTTGCCGGGGAATTGTTCGGCCTGCTGATTGCCATGCTTTTCATGCAGGAAGCCATTAGAGTAAGAAACCTGCATTTTTTCTCCATTTTTATTTGTTGGCCAAAAGATTTCTTTAACGATTACGGTTTCACACTAGAACAAGTGTACTTTGTTAATTGTTGATGTGCCTCTCATCAGTTTTTCTTAAATATTTCGTGTTTTGGCTTCTGCTGTTCATTGACTGACTCACTGAACCAGTCCAAGAGTTTTGTCAAATGAATTTATTTAGTTATTTCTTTATTGTATGTGGTTTATTAGGGACTTATCCATGAATTTGGAACACCTGGAAGAGAAAATCAAAGTTCAACTGAGTTTCAACATTCGTGGAGATTTGCAAATGGGATGTTTGCTTTGGTTCTGTCGTTTGGCCTTCTGTTGACTGCAATGAAAAGCAGAAAAGCAAGATCTTGGCGCTATGGTTCTGGTAAGTCTGTTAATTTTTATGTGAAAGACATGGGAGTTACATTACACGTCAGGTAAAGATTTAAACCATTGAATTTACTGAAGCTGTTAGTGGTTTCCTCTCAGGATGTCTTCGAGGCTTTATTGCGGATTATGGTGTGCCATTGATGGTTTTGATCTGGACTGCCATTTCTTATATACCGTCAGGAAGTGTTCCCAAAGGAATCCCAAGGCGTCTTTTTAGTCCAAATCCCTGGTCACCAGGCTCTTATGAGAACTGGACCGTCATGAAGGCAGGCTAGCTGATACCAATTCTAATTTTCCCATTCAATGTTTCCAGATCAAGGCAATTTATTGATAGCTTATGTACAACATTGACAGGATATGCTAAATGTTCCAGTTCTTTATATAATTGGAGCCTTCGTCCCAGCAACAATGATTGCAGTGCTCTATTATTTTGACCACAGTGTTGCATCTCAGCTTGCTCAGCAAAAAGAATTTAATCTGAGAAAACCATCTTCCTTCCATTATGATTTACTACTTTTAGGCTTCATGGTAAGCAAGAATTCCTTTCTTGAACCAGTCTTTTTTATGCCTTACACTTTTATATGGTTACAATGCATACAATTGGCAAGTATCAAAAGTTTCATTGTGATGGGGCAGGTTGTACTCTGTGGTCTGCTTGGGATCCCTCCATCGAATGGTGTCATTCCGCAATCCCCTATGCATACTAAAAGTTTGGCAACACTAAAACACCAGGTATGCAAACCATCATTAACAGAGACATCTGTTCCCCTTAATGACCCCAAACTTATCTGGTATTGTTTATTCAGTGACTCAACTCACTTTTTGAATAACTAATTACTGCTCTCAAACTGATCAAGAAAAGGAATAGACTCGCATGCATGTTATATACCTTCAGTGAGTGCTTGTGAACAAGTTCAACCACATGTTTTTACGTGAAGCTTCTGCGTGATTTGCAGTTACTTCGGAACCGGCTGGTGGTAACAGCACGCAAAAGGATGAGTGATAATGCCAGCTTGGGAGAAGTATATGGAAGCATGCAAGAAGCCTACCAACAGATGCAGAGCCCATTGGTTTACCAGGAACCTTCTGCTCAGGTAAATCGACGCCTTACTTCTGCATTTAATCCAAAATCTCCCCGAAAGAAAGTCAAATAAAATGAGGCTGACTATTACATACACTTGCATAAACTTGTGACTTGAGCAGGGCTTGAACGAATTGAAAGAGTCCACAGTTCAGATTGCCAGCATCAATACCATAGTTGATGAGACAGTTTTTGATATCGAGAAGGAGATAGATGACTTGTTGCCTGTTGAAGTGAAAGAACAGAGACTCAGCAACTTGCTTCAGGCTATGATGGTAGGAGGCTGTGTTGGTGCTATGCCCTTGATTAAAAGGATCCCAACATCAGTTCTTTGGGGCTATTTCGCATTTATGGCTATTGAAAGCTTACCAGGAAACCAATTCTGGGAGAGGATCTTGCTGCTCTTCACTGCTCCAGGCAGGAGATACAAGTAAAGTAGCCAACTCAATCCATATGGTAGTTTTATTCATCTACTTGCTTTGAACTAATACCAGTTCTCTTTTTCTTTTTTTTCAGAGTGCTGGAGGAATACCACATCAGTTTCCTGGAAACTGTTCCTTTCAAGACAATTGCAATGTTTACTATTTTTCTGGAAACTGTTCCTTTCAAGACAATTGCAATGTTTACTATTTTTCAGGCTGCTTACTTGCTTGTATGCTTCAGCATTACGTGGGTTCCAATTGCTGGGGTCCTTTTTCCATTAATGATTATGCTTCTGGTTCCTTTGAGACAATACATATTGCCCAAGTTTTTCAAAGGAGAACATCTTCAAGATCTGGATGCGGCAGAGTATGAAGAAGCTGCTGCTCTACCATTCAATCTTGCTAGAGTAAGTTATTATACCCCTCTCCTCTTGCAGTTGCAGGCTGCCCTGGTCATTCTCGATTTAACCTGCATTCTTCCACGTTAGTATTACTAGTATTTCCATTTCAGGAGGCAGAGGTGAGCCGGAGAGCTTCATTCGCAGATGACGGAGAGATTTTAGATGGGATGTTCACTCGGAGCAGAGGTGAGATAAGGCGAATGTGCAGTCTGAAGATCAAAAGCTCAGGTGACACATCATCCAAAGAATTGAATTTGAAGGTCATTCAGAGCCCACGGTTTTCAGACAAGGCGCATAGCCCTCGAGTTAGTGAACTAAGAGGGGATCAAAGCCCCCGACAAGATGGACGAGGAGGACCATTCAGTCCTAGAAATGGAGAACCAAAACCATCTAATTTAGGGAAAAGTGCTTAGTACTTGAACATCAACAAGTAACTATTGGTCGTGATTCGTTATTCATTTACGAAACTGGAAAGAAATTACAGACAGTGAATAGTGATAGTTTAGGGAAGAAGGACAGAGAAATTAGAATTTACAATTGATTAAAAACTAGTGGATGGAGGAACTCAAATATCTACATTCGTTCCATTGAATTGTTACTTTACTTGACCTCAAAGGTTATTTTCATTTCCATTGTTCTTTCATGAAGGTGAGAGTTTGGTACTGCAATCAAAGAGCAGTACGTACAGATCTCTAATTCTGAGATTTGTTTGAATGCTCCCGTCGACAAATGATCTGTTTTAGGCCTTGCAAGTGTAATTGTCTGGATTGCATTGCTTGAACATGAGTTACCACTAACCCAGCTGATTTATGATGCGTAAAACCCTCACAAACCACTAGACATTAAAACTTCAATTATACCAGGAAACAGAGCAAGAAGGGAACAGAGCAGTAGCTGATGAGTGCTCTCAGAGGAAACTGAGCACATGGCAGGCTTGGGCTATACACTCTGTATATCAAACTAGAGGAACAACATTCAGGATGATAAATAATCTGACATGAAAATCACATAGTTATGTTGCAACTTACAAGAACTCTTGAACAGCTGAAGGTTCCATTCATGTAAACCTCATTACGCACATTATCCTTGAACACTCGTAAGTTACAGAGCTATTATTACTTAACTGACAAAACTTCATCTGGTAAAGCAACAGCAAACTACACTAAAAGAAATCACACAAGAAAACATCAAGTGGTCTTGCTGAAATTACGCCCAGACATCTTCTCAGTCTCATAAAGTATGTGGTTTATCAGTCCCCTTGCCGCACTGCAACAAGAAAGGAGGTAAAGGAAAAGGTATAAACTCCGTAAGTCATCAAAGAGCAAGAATACATTACCAAAATGATGCACATCAAGATAGTAATAATACGATTCTTTTCAACACCCACCCCCCCCCCCCACCCCCCCCGAAAGGCTTATGAACCCTCAAAACCATTCCATGATTTGGAATTTCATTACGACACGAGAATTTCATTATGCAATTATATGTGATGTATTAAACAATTATGCTATGAAGTTACAAACACATTCAGCCGAAATTCGTAAAAGGATTGCACACAACACCAACAAAACAAGGTGAAAAAAGGAAGACTTACTCATCCTTCAACTTTTGAATTTCCTCAGGATCTGTCTCGTGCATGTTTCTTCTAAACTGCTGTCTAACAAGATCCACAAGAAGCGGTGTATTTTGCTTCTGCAAGGTAAGTAATGAAAATTGTGACCACCTAACTCAGTCCCATAAATCTAAAACACATGCTGCTCACGATCATACCAAAAAGGACTAAATCGAAACAAAACAAATAATAATGCAAGGCGTCCAAATTCAGTTTCCTAAACCTAAACCTCATAAGCTATCACGATTCATATACAAGGTTATCTTTTAAAAGAAGAAAGAAAACTAAAAGAAAACCAAACAAATAAAAAAACAATGAGAGAATTTCTTACCCGGTGGCCAATATATTTGGCTCGTCGAAGGCACTCGCGGTAAAGCTGAGACAGGAAAGCATGAGATTAGGAATTTGCGATTACTACAACAATAGTGAAATTTATGAATTATCTAGGGACTTGATGGTAAAGCGAAGAGGAAATGATACTCAACTCTGATAGTATTGTTGGCGAGTTCAGGTGGTAAGGCGGTTTGCAATGACGGCATCGTTTACCCAGATTTGATTTCACAGTCAACAGGAGTATACTAAAGCAATTTGTAATTAGTGGAGTTCCAAATCACTTCAATTACGATTCGTGATAGATTGAAAAGGGAAAACGAAAGGGATGAGGCGAGAAGAATGGGAAGATACTACCTCGGTCGCCAATCACAGCCCCGAGTAAGAGTTTCCCAAGTTTTCTTCCTGAATCGGAGTTGGCCACACTGTTCAAAGGCAACCGAGAAAAGGGGAAGGCCGGAAGGGGAAGGGACAATAGGAGGAGTGGGAGGCGGGTTTGCGTTGCACACCAAGTGTTATTACCCATTAGGCCCAATGATCAGAACCCAAGCCCATCTAAAATATTGTCTGCTTCTTCTTTTCTTTTCTTTTCTTCTTTGGCTTACATTTTTCTCCTTGTGATTAGTATTTTTTTCTCATTTATGCGCATACATTTACAAAATCTCTAATTGATATTTTAACCAATAAATAAAAAAATAATTGATACTAACCTTTGTAAAATGTCTCAATTAGGTGTCTTCTATTTTTTTCCCCTAGATTTTCAAAGTTGTTATATAATTTTTCAACATATGATAGTTAATACTTAATAGTGCCATAAATGAATTTGATTGAATTTTTAAAAATAATGAAATGTGAGAAGAATTAAGAGAAAGGAGTTAACTGAGACAGATTTCACAAATATAAAGATTAATTAAATATTTCTTAAATATAAGAGACGAGTTATTTATTTATTGTAACATTTCCACTTTTTTTTTAAAGAGAGAGACAAGTGCAAACTTCAGCAAAATGGAACTACTGCTGGTCGAATACGGTACCTTCCGGATAATGAAGATGAATAATTATTACAAAGAAGTGGGCGAAGGCCGGGATAACACAAGCACTGCATCACACAATAAGGGGAAAACAATACCCCAATAGGGATGGAGCCTAAGTAATAAATTTAGGCCCATGAGCCCATGGCAGATAGCGAGTAGCTCTTGGGCCCTATACGACGTAATGAAACCGTATTTTTCATTTAGCATCCATAGGAGGAATTGGAAGAGATCTCTACCGTACCCTGAGGCAACCCTTCTCTTAAGCAATTAACCGGAGGCACAGTTTCTGTTTCTTGAGCTCCATACGCATTCCAGCAGAAGGGATCGTCGAGCAAGCGGCCTTCGTAGGGAAGAAGTTTGACTTGGGACAGGAGGATATTGGTGCAGGGCACACTGTCACTGCAGGCAAAGTGGATTGGTGGCCTTCTAACATCATACGTGCCTTTAATGTTCCTGTACGAGATGTCTGTCACATACACCGCTGATGTCTCGTTTTGGCATCCTTTTGACATGCAGTAGTACTGGTCTATGTTGATGCAATTCAATACATTCTCCAATTGAATGTTCTCAAAGTTCAATCCGGATACGCAACCCGACCCGCCCTGCCATGTTTTGATCCGAAGCCCATTATCTGATTCTCTTATCATTGAGTTGCGTACAGTTATGTTTGATACACATGCCTGCGAATTGTGCATCCCCAAGCTTCCAATGCTGAACACACAAATTTCAGAACACAGTAAAATGATAAATGTCATTCTCACAATTTTTTCAATTTCATATTGTTAAGAAAAAGAAGGGAAAAGAGAGAAAATTGTACCTAATCCCGTGACTAGGACCACAAGTGACACCATTAATGTCAACATTCGAGCTGCCAGCGCCAATTGATATGCAATCATCACCTGTTTAATTTAAGGGAAAACATCCTCTCTTATTAGCAACGGATAATTAATCATTCTTTTCTTTCTTTTTCCAGAAAGGAAGAAAGAGAGAGACAGAGATATGGTAGTCGCACACCTACCGTTGCTGATCTCTGAATTGTAAATACCAACAGCCTTTGTGTTCTCTATATGGATGCCATCAGTGTTGGGGCTAAGTTTTGGGGTAGAGATCGACAGATTCTCAATAAAAACTCCTTCACAGCCGTCGAACTTGATGTGGAATTGGGGACTGTTTTGGATTCGGAGGCTACTCACAACCAAATTGGAGCTCATGAAGAACCGGAGTAACTGAAATCAAATTTATCATAACAAAATCCCATTTAATTTCATTATACTACTCCGACTTATTTCTTTATTGGGTAGTAATTGATTAATTGTTCATCAATCACTCACAGCAGGGCTATCGCATGATCCTTTTGAAGTTGATCCATCCGGACTCTGAAATTCACATTTTTAATTACACAGCCATCAGTGACTTTTCTTCTTCCAATTCTCATTCAAATAATTAGGGAACAGAAAAAGAAAGAAATATACCCTGTGAGGTTTGCAAGGCAGATCCCACCACTCTTCTCCATTTCCTTCAATGGTTCCCTTTCCTGTGAGGGTCAGATCGTCCAGCCGGTAAAACACAAGCCATTGCTTTCTGCTATCTCTACTTGGCCAGGAATCTGGTCCGTCTGGTGTCATTAGGCATCCATCCACCTTCAATTCCCATAATTCTTTCATTCTCAGTGGACAAAATTGATATATAATTAATTAATTGACCAAAAGGGGAATTTACCTGAAACACAAGTCCTGGCTTGCATGGACCAGAGAATATGGTTGAAGTAATCATAAAAGCATAACCTGTCGGAGCCAGAATGACGGCCGATTCCACACTACACGCTGCTTTCCATGCCTCTCTGAAAGCGTAAGTGTCATCTGTGGAACCATCCCCAACTGCCCCATACGACGTCACATCGAAAATGCAGCTTGAGCTGGAGCTACCTGGGTTCGGGTTTGGGTAAGGGTCGGACGGAATTTTAGGTGGGGGGAGTGGGGAAGGAACAGGATCTGAAGGTGCCGTAGATGATTGAGGGACAGGGGCGGCGTCAGCAGGAGGGATTGCTATAGAGGAGTCTTCAATATGTATGGAACTGGAAGTCCGGGTCTTTGCCTTGTACTCATAATGATAGTGGTATCTACCAGCTTCTACATTGCTTGAATTATGAAGGAGAAGTGTCACAATTAGCAGAATTATTCCAAAGATTGAACAATTAATTACCTCCATCAAAATTCAGGAAGGACTTGACAACTAAAACTTGAAAAAATGCATCATCAAACACAAACAATTTTCGAGGGAAAGAGGGAAAAGAAAATGTTTATACTTTATAGGAACAAGACTGAAGCGATCAATCAGGAGTTAAAGAGCCATTTTCAAGCAAAGGCTTCTATGGAAGAAGGGGAAAAAGAGTAACTGTGATCATGTGCTAGGCCGACACGTGTCAAGTTCCAGTTGAATAATCAGATATATGTGGACTGTCTGTAAAAGAAGAACGGGAAGGTTTGGCTTTGGACTACAAATATATTTGGCAATTGGCAGACTGCTCTTGTTTTGTTCAGTTGCTTCTTTAACCTTTCTTTTGTTCCTGATAATGATATACACTATTACTATCTCCTCCGCAATTGTTTATTGTTTAATCACCACCAGCAATTTTTTGATGCTGTGGTCCATTAATTCTCTCAGCTTCTTTCATCATTTATTGTTTAAATACTAGTATAGTAGTATAAAACTGTAACTTTCTTGGTACTCCCTCCGTCCCTCAATAATTGTCGTTTTAGCTTTTGTTTTTACTATTTCGGTACGTATCTTAAAACGGTCGGCAGACGACCTATTTGAGACAATTTTGCCCCTATTTTTTTCTGGGAAGTACGTTACGTACGTTAAAAAAAAAATCGGATTTTTCTGGAGTCAAATAGTGCCTCATCCGGCCTCCTCGATATCCGTTCCTTACTGAATATTGGGATGCGAGGAAGACATGTATTGAGGGACAAAAGGAGTAGCATTTTTAATTTGCTTTTAGCATGCCTAGTAAGGTTAAACTAGCTATGTCTTGACCTTGAAAGGAATTTGCATATTTGACGGTTTCAGCATGCATGTGAACCTAAGCTGATAATTACAAGAGGCGCTGCCTCTCTTGAGGAGAGTGCCAAAACCAGGAGATCTTGAGAAAACAATATACATTCTTGGATCTTTTTGGTTCACGCGTGATACATTCAAACCATACACAGCATAACACCACAAATTGGTTTCAAGAAGCTAGCTAGTAAATAAGGTTGAATTTAGTTTAGCTTTGAAAGTGTCTTTTACTCCTTTCCTATCTTTTGCTTTTTTAAAATCGAAAATATATTATTTCGTTCACTTCTCATGAGTTATTTTTTTTTATATTTTTAATTATAACAAAAATAAACGAATTACAATGCACATGCAAACCTTTTAAAATGTATAGTTGGTAACCATATGAAAAATACATAATCCTTCGAGACAAAATGTGACATCAACTTGACTACTTTTTATCAAAAAAAAAAAATGTGTAATCTTTGAAATAGTAAAATTTTGACAAATCAAGCGAGATTTTCAATTTTATTGTCTTGCTTATAGTTGTTCACTTCACTTCACCGTGCTGCCGACCTTACAAATATTATATTGGACTTGGAAAAAAAAAGGTGTTATTTGAATGACCCGTTAACTTATAGATTTTACAAAGGTTATTTACGTGGTTTGATGCCAAATAAAAAAGTTCACCGAATGCATCATTAGTTTAGCTACCAAACGAAGCGCGTCCCCTAATTTGCAAAGAGAAGTCCACAAGCTATGTATCTATTACAACATACTCCTCAAACCATTTTTTTCTCCGTTCGCTACTCCTCAAAGCATTAATTTGGTGATTAAATTGCACAAATGGATCAATTACCTCTTTCCCAAGGCAGCGCACCTATATATGGATATCCTCATTCGTGTGACAACGATTAATTAATTATATTCATCTATGTATCAAGTAGTATGAAATAAACACATCTTCTGAGGAAAGGAGAAAAATAAGTTTGTCACGGTGCACAACAAACGTTAGCATGGCTGGAATCGGGTGATAGAATAGAAATGTGGTTTTGACATAAAAGCACTAAGCAGAGAGTCTCGTGACTACTTATTGTTGTTTAGCTAGTTTGTGTCTGTGGTCATGGTCATAGTAGACGTGAAAACAAAACAAACAATACAGCTACCGGGTCCACCACTAGCCCTACTACCCAATTATTACATTCACGGCTCAGTCTAGATTAATCTCATGTAAAAGTGGCAAATATGGATCTCATTCTTCTAATTCTATTTAACATGATTAGTTATGTTAGATAAATCTGAACCATTCAGATTAAAATTCTCCCTAATTAACTCTCTTTTCCTCTTCATTTTTTTATCCAACTGAATCCTTTTTTTCGCTGTAAAAATAAAGTTAAACAGAAGTAAGCCCATATTCGACCCGTTTCTCTTAGTGGGAACCCAAGCCGAGTCTCTCTTAATGGAATGATACTGTCCGCTTTAGGCCTGAATCCGCACGGTTTTCACAAAAAGCCTCGTTCCATTAAGAAGATTCACTCCTCTTATATTTAGTCTTTATTTCTCTCTTTTTTCCGATGTGGGACTTTAGTTTGCACACCCTAACAATCCCCCCCTCGAACTAAGTACCACTAAGTCCACCATCTGAGCCCGACAATCTCCCTCTCGAACGAAGCCCTACATAGTCCTTAACAGGACCCACCGACTTCAAGTTCCTCTTGGAGACTCACCGTACTTAAAGTTCATCCTCAAACTGAGTAAGCCCGCCAATTTGGCCCATCAACTTGCACGAAGTATGGAAATCACCCATCATACTTCGGGCTCAATCTATTGGCCCATCAATTTGGAGATTCGTTGTGTGCCGCCACTGAACCAGACCCCGTGCACTGGGTCTGGTCCATCATCAACATACTCATCCCACCAATCCATCAGATCTACTCCAAAAGCCCATCAAACCATCAGTTCCGCTACCATTTGTTAGAGAAATAAAAACCAGCTGAGTCTCTCTTAATGGAATGATACTGTCTGTTTTGAGACTAAGCCCGCACGGTTTTCACAAAATGCCTCATTCCATTAAAAAAATCCACCACTCTTAATCCGGGATTGGATTTTGGCAGAGATTGAATTAAAGAGATAGAAAATGAGGAAAATGGAGATGAGATGAGATAAAGAGAGAATTAATTAGGGAGAACTTTAAGCTAAGTCATCCAATTTTATTGAATGGTTCAAATCTATCTAATATAACAAGTCATGTTAAATAGAAAATTAGAGGAATCAGGTCCGATAAATATATATCCATACTCAATTATACACGTATATTATATCTAATTAATTAAATATGTATAAATATTAAATGGAGCAATTTAATTTTTAAATAAATAAAAATATATAAATATTTATTTGAATGTAGATTTTATTGGATTTGAGTTTAGGTAACCAATTAATCCCACATCCAAATATTCACATCGTTACTATTACTATGGTAGTGTTTGGGGTTTGGGTTTGAGTTGGGTTGGGTTGGGTTGAGTTGCAAAAGCTGAAGAAAAGTGTTTGGGGTTAAGGGTTGGGTTGGGTTGGGTTGCTGCGTTGAGAGCAATGCTTTGCCTTGTGCTTTCCTGACTGATCCAAAATACTGCAGTGGCAAACGCACACGCTGCGTTTGCTCTCTCTTACTTTTTTTTTATATTTTTTTTATTTCATTTTTTTACTTTATATAATAGAACAAAATAAATTCTCCATCTCAACATAATTAATTCTAGATCCATTTTTCCTATTTTTATTAATGTATAAAAAATGAGTTTTATACTCTAATTATTTCATTTTTATAGTTTTACCAAACACCAAAAATAATTTCTCGTTTCCCACAACACTTTTAAGAAATGTTTACCAAACAGCATATTAGCTTTTCCAGTTTTGCCACAACACTTTTCAGACTAGAACCGGAACGCCAAACAGACCCATGTCATTTAGCTCCTTCCGCCTATTTTCTCACCTCTTCTCTGGCTCCTCTCTTCTCCTTCCATAGGGATTATTTTCCAAATCCGTGCTTCTCCGTCATCTTCCTTCTTATTATCGAGGTAAATGATAGTCCATAACCGTTATGATGGGCTGTTTCTAATTTCTGTTTTTGGGTGTTGGTTGCGTTTGGATGCTATAGTTTTTTTCCGTTTTTCGTTTTTTTTTTCAGCTGCCGAATTGGATTTCGTTCCAATCTTTTGTTGGTTGGTTGGGGATATCTAGGGTTCTGTAGTTGATTGGTAAATTATAGATCCAAACTATGAAGGCATGAACACAAAGTGCAGGTGTTGGTTTCTGGGTTGTAACTGCAAATGGGTCAGTGTGGAAATTATTTAATTTGTCAAATTGAACCAAATAATTGAAGCTCCACAACGTATATAGGGATTGAAGAAAGAGTGGTGTTGACGCCATTAAAGCAGGAAGCCCACCAATTTGAGCTCTTTGCAAGTTAGGGTTTCAAGGGGGTAAAATATGAATTGGATGAATTTAAGAAGGAAAAGGGTTAGATTGCTATGGGAGAATGCGAATAGAATAAATAAGAAAGTTGAGTTTTTGAAGAAAATTTACAGAGAAAATAATGGTGGCTTCGTGTGTTGAAGAAGGAGGCAAAGAAGTGAATGAGGTGTGATGTTGTGCTAGCCTAGGAACAAGCAAGAGAAGAATGGAAAGAAAAAGAAAAAGAAAAAGGAAAAATAAGCATGATTTGTGGTCCACAATTTTTGAAAAAGAATTACTTTAGTTTTTTTTTTAATTTATATTTATTAAATATTAATATTTTGTCCATATCATTAAGGGTTAAATAAATTTTGAAATTATATATATTAAAATATTACTATTTTGTGTTTGGTGAACAACCATCTAATTAAAGATTTTTAACGACATTTTCATTTTCATTCCAGGTCAAATATATAAATATGTATGTTATTAAATGTTGCAAATTGCAAAATTAAATAGTTAAAATTCGAGATTAATGAGACTACATAATAAAAATTGGGCCTAAATTGTCAAATTTGAGTTTAAATATTGAAAATTGAATATACATGATAAAAATCGAGCCTAAATGGTTAAACTCGAGCTTAAACGATAAAACCAGCATACACAGTCAAAATTGAGCCACATGGTCAAACTTTGTCAAAATCTCTATTTTTTTGGGTCAAATGTGATATTTTTAATTTTAATTAATAAAAATATATATTTAAATAGACTAATGGGTAAGTATAAATTAAATATAAATACTCATTTAAAAATTTATATGAGTAATAAATGGGTATGGTACACATATCTATCCATACTACTAATGGGTAAGTATAAATTAAATATAAATACTCATTTAAAAATTTATATGAATAATAAATGGGTATGGTACACATATCTATCCATACTCATTTAAGTCATACTCATACCTACCTAACTCACCCAGTTTTCACCCCTAATCCCATGTACCATAACGCCAGAATGCCATCTTAAACACCACCATTTAACCAAAAAAAAAAAAAACCCGTACTTAATTGCCTTCGTAAAAAAAGAAGGCAAGTTTAAGCAAGCAAAGTGTATTTTTCTGTTTCTTTCATAAAAAAAGAAGTAAAAATAAAGCAAGCGAATTGTGCCCAGCAACTGCAATTGTTTGAGATCAAGATCCTTTTTTTCTCAACACATATTCGATGAAGATGTAAACAACAGCTCGCTTGCCAATTTGATGGAGTTCGTAACAGTATTGTTGGTTAATTAATGAAAGATTCTGACCAAAAAAAAAAGGTAAAAGATGAGGCACCGTGGAGAGGCGTGGAATTAGGCACACAAAAAAGCATGTGCTTGTCGTAGTCAGTCACGTATGTAATCTCACGGGTGGATTGAGTTGAGTTGAGGCCTAAGGCCTCAAAATGTTAATGTTGGGATTCAGGTCTGTGAATGCGATTTTGCTGCTATTTGGCTGCACTTTTTGGAATTGTGCGATCAACACAGTTTGTGGCTTTCAGCAATGACACGTGAGACTTTTTGTCTTATTATATCCACAAGGATCAACCATTTAATAAAATTATATCAATCGTTAGTAGATAATTACAGTGAATCCCGTAAGAGTTCATTCACCATTATTTAACTTGATTGTATT
Source organism: Viola odorata (assembly GCA_963691705.1). NCBI lineage: Eukaryota > Viridiplantae > Streptophyta > Magnoliopsida > Malpighiales > Violaceae > Viola > Viola odorata. The sequence goes on from OY829545.1 coordinate 172,168, forward strand.
TCAATGGGATGGAAAAGAATGAATAATTTATAACTTCTCACTATACTTTTATCAATTTTGTTCGGCATGGGCCTGGACTGTGGGCCGTGTGTCACCTATGACCGACTCCCCTCCCACCCCCCTCCTCCCAGAGTTCCACTTCCAACACAAAAAAATCACGTGCAGCTTATCAGAATGACCCACGTTGACGGGATAGAAAGGTCGGAGCGCAACTGCGCTTCGCTTACTTGTTCCGCCAATGATGACTTATATTATAAAAATAATATATGTTAATCAATTAAACTATAACCTCGTATGTTTATAGAATATTTTTAATATTGCATTCTACCGCAGTATATAGAAACTTTTTGGTTTTCTCTACAAAAGTGAATTTCTCAGTATTTATAATTTTGTATTATAAAAAATAGCTTGTTTTTTCTTTCAATGTGGCACCACCTACGGTAACACGTCATCACCAGGTCAAAAGTTATACATTATTCCAAATTTTACTATGTTCACGGATAATTTTGAATCACAGGTACGTATTTAATGATGAGTATGGGTGGTATTTGTGTACTTTGTTAGGAAATACAATGTTATCATCATGATAATTCTTGAATGAGTGAACTAGTTATGTGTAAATAAGATGTGATTTATACTTGATAATGTGGATCAATTTTGATTTTTAAAAATACTATATATTAACTTAGTTAATGGTTGATCAACTCTTAAAGTAGTTTTTTTTGTTACTTTTCTATTTATGTAAAAAAAATTAAAAAATCTACTTATATGATTTTATTAGTTACGTAATTTTTATGTACTCTTTTCGTATTTTTCAAATGTCGTTTTAGACATATTTAGAAATTCTAAATAAGTGTCATTTTGATTAAAAAAATATTTTTAGTCCTCCATTTTTTTCTCGCCTATCAAATTTGTCTCGTTTGCAGTTAAAGAAAAAGGAAAATTTGTGGCTGTTAGAACAGAGGGAAAGAAAGTGATAAAATAATAAACTCTTATAAATTGTAATTTTTCAATAAATAATAATTAATTAAAAATGGAGGGAGTAGATGCTTAATTGAAAATAAAGAAGTTACGTACGTATAATTTTTCTAGACTAAGTGGCTAGAAGTAATGGATTGAAAGTGGGCCCATGGTACTGCCATTTAAACATGAGTTAATGATGTGAATAATACTTCCTCCGTTCTTTAATAACTGACGTTTTCCTACGTTCTTTATTAATTGACGTTTTTCTTTTTTTATCTTTTTCGAAGCATATTTTTTGTACAAATGACAAATTAGCCTTTTGCATCAACCCAATTTGATGATGGTGTGGTAATTTGAGTGGAAATTAGGAAAAAAATGAAACAATGTGGAATAAAATAAGATCAAAAATCATATTTTCAATTTCACTACTATTTCATAAAATCAGTTATTAAAGAATAAAGGGAGTATATTACATACCATTCACATAATTAAGCGCCATGTAATTTTAAAAATACTTTTTTAACTAATCTTTTTGTCTTCTTGGAAAAATAAATAAGATAATGATATTTTTGACACCTCTATTTATTTTTTTCGTATTAATTTGGCACCTTATTTTATTTTTGGTTGGATTTGATCCCTCCACTCACATTTTCATATCAATTTGGCTCTTTTAGGTAACGTCATGCATGGCTAGACGTTAAATCTGGTGACGTGACATTGCTTAATATTATTCAGCTTACGTGAAAATTTATGTGAGATGCCAAGTCTTATTTTTTAAATTAAAAAATTAGATTTTAAACCCATTTACCCGACCGATTAACTCATTTCATCTTTTAATGAGTCGAATAAATGAGTTAAAAATTGACGCGACATCTGACATGGAATGTCACGTTAGCTAAACAAACAATGCCCCGTGACTAGATTTAATGTTTGACTAACAATATTTAACGTCACTAGATTTAACGTTTGATTGTGCACTACGTTACCTAGATGAGCCAAATTAATATGAAAACGTCCAACCAAAAATGAATCGAGATGCTAAATCAATACGAAAAATCGAATAAAGGTACCAAAAATATCATTATCCCAAAAAAGAAAGATGTAATTTGGAATTTTAATGGCACGTTTTATTTTATTTTTCAAAAAAGGAAAATGATACACGAGGAGGTTAATTGAGCTACACGAATTCATGGAATTAAAAGTAAGATTGTCAATCCTGTATCGGTGAGCGTTTCGGTTTGGCTATTGGTATAAGATGTACTGGTTTTGGTCAAAATACCGATTTCGATTAGCATCTCGGTATCCTATTTTTTTAATACATACATACATATCACTACATACAAATTTACAAATATTCAACAAATTTATGATTCATTTTTTAATATTAGTATAAGATGTATCCTACATTTCGGCCATACCGATCAAATACCGACAAATATGAAATATGAACGAAATGATTGATATAGGTTGAGGTAGAAACCGAAATGATACAACACATTTTTTATTTCATTTTTATACTGAGATATAATATACTGGCCAAACCGGCAGCTATGATATGAAATTGATAATATTCTTAAAACGGTTTAAGTATTTATGCTAGGGCTGGATCGAACATATTCCTTCATGCAGGCTTTTTTTTGGGCCGGACCCCGTACCCTTGGCCTTGACATTGCTTCCTTCCAAAGAGCAAAGGGGGGGGGGGGGGGTCGTGAAACAGGTTAGAGCGATTATTGTTGTTTCTTAGTCCTTAGTTCTGGGGGGGTCGTGAAACAGGTTAGAGCGATTATTGTTGTTTCTTAGTCCTTAGTTCTTACTTTCTTCTCCTTCTTCGTCTTCGTCTCACCTAAATATGATTATAACTACAACTAGTTTAGGATAATTATTTAAACGAATCCTCTTTTTTTTGCGCGTATGCTTGCAGTGTGATCATCCTCGTATTAATCCATAAAAGTTGACTAATTCATTTAAATTTGTACAAACATGTATTTGTAAAATCAAGAGTTATTGAATGAAAAAATGAAGTCAAAGTGCTTTAATACTTAGAAAAAGTTAACAGAGAAGGAGCTAAGTCTAAAAAAAAGATTTAACAAAAAAGCGTGAGGTAGAGAGGTTAGGGACTAGGGAGGATGAAAAATACGGTTATAGTACCTTTTTATTTCCTTTCCTTCATGCATAAACTTTTTACCGATTACTCCGGTGATGTTGATGGAAAAGAAAATAATAAAAAAAAGGAGCTAAAAGCTATTCCATTTTTCATTTTTAGCGGTTACAGTACAGGGAGAAGAGTGGATTTTTCTTAGTTTTACACATGGAGCAAGCGCCTTGTCACTCTGTCCATTTAACAGTTGCAAAGGACCGGAGACCTACATTCTCACTCTCTCGTCATTCATTCGTCTCATTTATATGAAACTGTCCGCTTCTCTTGCTCCGTCTTCCCTGTGGACAGATCAAAATCTGCAAATCTCAGCAAACCCTAACCAATCCTAACCCGAAATCAATTTCCGTTCCGTCACCAATGCTGCTTCTTCCATGCCGATCATAATCAATTCACTAACACAACTCTCCACTTGATCAGTCACCATGTTCGAAGCTCATGTAAGCTCCAAATTTATGCTCCTTGTAATGCGATCCTTGTTATGTAGCTTAGAAAATGACCATTAGACTCTGGTTAGTTTGCATCATTTGTGAAATTTGTCTAGCATCCTTGATATTTTTGCACCGTCTTAAAGTTATCTGACTTCGTGATGAATCCCTTTAAATGGGCCAACTCTACTGTCGCTAGCACAAAATACGCCGCCATGCTCATTTGGTTGCAAAACTATTATGCTCGTTATGCCAATGTATACTTACTGCGTGATCCGTGTATAGTTTTATATGTGACCAAGTTTCATGGCAGTGTCATAGATGCTTTCATGAGTTTTCTTCTTTTTTTGAATCTGTCTTGGATTCTTGCTTAGACTAGGTTGTCTTTTTGGAGATTCTTTTATACTTATATGCATGTGGATACAGTCATTTTTACTTGTGCCTTTTGCTTTTATAGGTTCTGCATTTGCTTCGAAAATATTTGGGCGAATATGTTCATGGGCTGTCCGCAGAGGCCTTGAGAATCAGTGTCTGGAAAGGTTTGCCTTCTCGTCTTAAATCCAACTGCCAGTACCTTATTATTTAAGCTCAGTTCATTGCTTTGCTTTTAGACTGAGGGATTGCTCGAGCTTTTGTAGAAACATTTGTGGTTTCTGGTTCTTCATGGCTAAGATGTTATGTCATGCATTTAGTGATGAGGGACTTGCATGCCAATTTTACTGTATGTTGGATGCCAACTGTTGCCTTATTCTACTCAAACCTTTTTGAGTGATTCCTTTTATTTTTGCAGGTGATGTTGTTCTAAAAGATTTGAAACTGAAAGCAGAGGCGTTAAATTCACTAAAACTTCCAGTTACTGTGAAAGCTGGTTTTATTGGTACTATTACTTTGAAGGTACCATCACTTTTTAGTTTTTTTTTTTTTTTTGGGAACTTTTTTCCGAGGCTGTGGTCATATGCAGTATGTGATTGTCTGAAAATTCTGATAGTTTCACGTGGAAGGATTCTTTTTTAATACTTACTTACTTAAGTGATAAAAGAGTGAGTGCAGTTGGGTGGAACCTAGCTTCTAAACCTTCACAGCAGCTGTAAAAAGAGAAAATATTGATCATGAACAAAATATGAGTAATCAATCACCTTTAGTTGACTGACATCTGAATGCTCCTTTACATTGTTTTTGTGAATGTTTAGTGATCCAACCCGTAATTTGGGTTTTATGAGATGGCTGCCAATTATGTGATCTCTGAATTATTTGGTTTTCTTCATTCTTTTATTTTTTAGGTTCCATGGAAAAGTTTGGGCAAAGAACCTGTGATTGTTCTTATTGACCGGGTCTTCATTCTAGCTCATCCTGTTTCCAATGATAGCATGTTTAAGGTGGGGAATTTTTACTTGATTCAATTGACTTATGTTTTTATCATTTGTTGATTATGGCATTTTTGGTTGTTATGTGGGTTCTGAGGTTTTTGTGTCTATTTATTTGCTATAGGAGGAGGATCGAAGAATTTTTTTTGAAGCAAAACTTCAACAGATTGAGGTGAAACTCTCTCTCTCTCTCTTACCCACCCCTCCACATGTATGCACGAGTGATCTCTTCATATTTTTTCCTCATCCCTTTCTTTTATGGAAGAATTGTTTTCAAGTTCCATTTCACAAAGCGAGAAATTTAGGAGCTTAGTCCTGTAACGAAAATGAAATCTTTTTTTATCTCCTGTTTCTGTTTGTACAGGAAGCAGAAGCAGCCACCCTTGAAGCAACATCAAGATCAAAGTTAGGAAGTGTATGTCCTTTGTTTCTATTATTGTCTGTTACTCAAAGTTGACTGTTCTTTAAATTTACTTTAACTGAATTATATGGTATTCATGCAATGATTATTCAAATATTTGAACCTTTGAAGAGGAGTGACATTGAGTTCTTGATGTGTTTGTTCTTATTGTTAATAACAATATATTGTTTTTAACATTAATCTGTTTGTTGGGCTAAAGATACCAACAATATTACCATTTTTCTTACTGATTGAAAACGTAGCAATTACCTAGTCACTCGACTATTATTGGTTTAACTAATAAATGATATAAGACCATTCACAGACTACATCATCAAGAAGTAAATAGTGTAGGTAAAAGAAAGTTACTATCTTTTTATATTTTCAAAGATGTGGAATTGATTGTCAATTCTAAGAAAACATGGGAATAATTGCAATGATCAGATATGTAATTGACTTTTGACCTTTTTGCAGCCTCCTCCTGGAAATTCATGGCTTGGGTCTCTAATTGCCACTATTATTGGAAATCTTAAGATTTCAATAAGTAATGTACATGTCAGATATGAGGATTCAATCAGGTTCATGCCCCTTTTCTCATGTTCTTTTTGGCCTCTAGTTGTGTGAATATGTACCTTTCTTTTCTCCATAGGAATTATACACTTGTTGATGCTTCACACATCACATATATATATATATATATATATATATATATTTTGATATCTCATATTTGATATTTCTTAAGTTTGTGTTTTCCTCCTTGTGCTTTGTAGTAATCCTGGGCATCCATTTGGTTGTGGTGTTACCCTAGCCAAACTGGCAGCTTTTACAATGGATGGGCAAGGAAATGAAACTTTTGATACCAGTGGTGCTCTGGATAGATTGCGGAAGGTTAGCATCTCTGTACCTTGTTGAAGCTTTGATATGGAATTTGAAGAATATGGAAGAGTATCTTTAACAATGTTTCTGAGTATAGACAAATATTGGTGGAAGTTTGTAGTTTTGTTTATGAAAGTTTCTTCATTTAGTTTGTGGCCATTACCTGCTTTAAGCTATTGACTCAACTCCCTATTGCTGGAAAAAAATAAGTTGTTCTCTAATGCTGATATCAAATTTCCTTTTAAAATGGACCACTTAGCTGATTTGATTGTTTGACTATTTGAGGTCTGAGTTTTTTTCTGGGTCTGTTAGTTTTATCTTGTTATGGCTAGATCTCTCTGGATGGCGAGGTTTATACTGCTAATTGTATTTGTTTGGTCATCAAAACTGTTGCAAGATATTCACATATACTCTTCTCTTCACAGTCATTACAACTTGAGAGGCTTGCTGTGTATCATGATTCTAATAGTTTCCCCTGGAATATAGACAAGAGATGGGAGGATCTCAGTCCCAAGGAATGGATTGAGGTTGGTAGTTATATGTGATTTTCACATCATTAACCTCCAAGTTACATAATTATTTTGTTCTTCATTGTGAGTAATTTGAGCAAGGTAACTAAGTGTGACAATCTTTTTTCTTTTCTCTATCTCCCTTGTGGTGATCCCTTAGTTATTCGAAGATGGCATAAATAAGCCTTCTACTGATGATTGCATTGGGTCTAAGTGGGCAATGAATCGTACCTACTTGGTGTCACCAATCAATGGAGGCCTTAAATATCACCGTCTTGGAAAACAAGAGAGAAATGATCCAGAGGTTCCGTGTGAGAAGATCTCGCTTATCCTAAGTGATGTCTCAGTAACCTTCACAGAGGTGCTGTAGTTCTCCCTTCTTAATTTTTTATTGTCATTTTGCCATCAATTACATCCAACTTTTGACAGTGTTCTGTTTTCCTTTGCTTGGCCCTTAAAAGTTGTTTTTCTCGCAGGTGCAATATCATGATTGGATAAGACTTTTGGAAGTTGTTTCTAGATACAAGACATATGTTGAAATTTCCCATTTAAGACCTGAGGTTCCTGTTTCAAAGGATCAATGTCAATGGTGGCGTTATGCTGCTCAAGCTGTCTTGCAGAAGAAGAAAATGTGGTATAAGCATCTTATTCTGGTCAACTCGTCTGATTATAATGCTTTGGGAAACAAATGTTAAAAAAATTTGCTTAAAGGATTTGATGCTCTGAACAGTTTTTCCTCTAATTTGTCCATGTAAATGAAAGGGGAAAATTTCTATGTATCTCTGAAAATGAAACTAACATCGCTCTTTCCTACTTCAGCATCCGATTTTCATGGGAACGAATCCAATTTTTATGTAAGCTTCGTCGTCGTTATGTTCAGTTGTATGCTTGTTCACTCCACCAGTCATCTAATGTGAATAGCTCAGAACTGAGAGAAATGGAAAAAGATCTTGATTCCAAAGTTATTCTTCTATGGAGGTATGCAACTTGCTGATTGATTATTTTTAGTAAATTTTAATTGTTAGTGCTTCAAAGTTATGAGTTGGATACTGGTGTATCAAGTTGGATTGTTGTGTGGGCAAATAAGTAGATTGGTTCAATTCCTATTTGATCTCTTTCTGTTTGTCTGTCTGTTGACATTACGTGGTTTATATTGCATCATTTAGGTTACTTGCACATGCCAAGGTTGAATCTGTTAAGACAAAAGAAGCTGCTGAACAGAGGAAGCTTCAAAAGAAAAGCTGGTTTTCGTTCAGATGGTGGGTTGTTAACTTTGTTGTTATTTCCTGTTTATCGAAAGAACTTCGTCCTCTTTCTATCAGTTTTGTTTACAGTCGCGTTTTGTCTTAGGTATGCAGGCACTGAAGATGTACTTTGTTGTGATTCTTGTTTTGAAGATGTACTTTATTGTGATTTCTTGTTTATTGAAGGAAATTCCTCCTCTTTCTACCAGTTTTGATTAGAGTCATGTTTGTCTTAGGCATGCAGGCACTGAAGATGTTTCTTATGGGGATGCTTCTGAGGGGTCCCCCTTTGCAGAAGAAAAACTTACCAAAGAAGAATGGCATGCAATTAATAATTTACTTAGTTACCAGCCAGATGAGGAGTTACTGCCACACTTAGGAAAGGACTTACATAATATGATTCAGTTTTTGGTGACTGTATCTATCGGACAGGCTGCTGCAAGGATCATTGATGTAAATCAGATTGAGATTGTTTGTGGTAGGTTTGAGCAACTTCATGTGTCAACGAAGTTCAAAGGTCGCAGTACCCACTGTGATGTGTTACTGAAATTCTATGGTTTTTCTGCACCTGAAGGTTCACTTGCTCAGGTTTGTTTCCTTTGATGCCAAAATTGTGATATACTCAACAAGGCTTTATAAGTTGATGTCCAAGAAGGTTTTGGACTCTTGTCAAAAAAATTGAAAATTGTAGCTTATTCCATTTTTTATCTGTATTTTTTTGTATATGTTTTCCAATTGCCATGTCCTATTTTCTTGCTACTTTCAAATCAGGTTTATGATTTTTCGTTCTGATCTTACGTGAAATAGAACTTGGATCTTTGCTTAACTTTGCATTTTCTGATTGGCTGATATGCATTTTTCTGTTCTTTGTTTAGAGTGTAGCTAGTGAGCAGAAGGTGAATGCATTATCTGCTAGTTTTGTGCACTCACCTATTGGGGAGAATGTTGATTGGAGGTTGTCAGCTACAGTATCACCCTGCCATGCTACGGTGCTTTTCTGAATCTTTATTAGATGGGGCATGGTGTTTTGTCTTCTGTTTTGCATTAATTTCCTACTAATACTGGTGACTGTGCCTTGATTTACGATTGTTTTTGCCATTCCTATTACTTAGAATAACATTTGGAGAAGGGTGGCGAGAGAGAAATGAGGAGCAGAAGTGCTTTATAGCCTCTACCTTCCTCCCCCCACTCTTCTATGTGCTATATCAAATTGAAAATCCCTATACTTTTAATGAGATACACATGTGCAACTTCACCTTAATGTTGTCTAAGTTTACAGAACTGTGTTCGGTCAGCAGCTTGTTTTTATTCTTTTTTAAACATTTAATATATTTGTTGCAGATTTTAATGGAAAGTTTGGATCGCTTTTTTGAGTTTGTGAGAAGAAGCAATGCAGTCAGCCCTGCATTTGCATTTGAAACTGCAAATGCTCTGCAGGTACTGAAGTCAGCATATTGAATATAACTCCATTTGGCCAACTGATATATTTATTTACTCAATGATACGTGCAGATGAAAATTGAGAAAGTAACTCGGAGAGCACAAGAGCAATTTCAAATGGTGTTAGAAGAACAAAGCAGGTCAATAGTTGTTCATTATTATTTTTTTCATTATTTGTTATGTGATTAATGATCAGTGCTCCCCTTATTTCCTGTGTAGTGAAGTTTACGCATTCAATATAGTTGTTAAATTGGGATTGTTTGAAATGGCTCCTTTTATTGAAAAGCCATGCTGTCGACTACCTCACTTGTCCTTCTGTTTTTTATTCCAGATTTGCCCTTGACATTGATTTGGATGCTCCAAAAGTTAGAGTTCCAATAAAGGCAACCAGTTCATCCAAGTGTGATATGCATTTTCTTTTGGATTTTGGCCATTTTACGTTGCATACCATGGTATGCTTCCTTGATTTTGACCTTTTCAAGCAGTGGTCTTTGCTTTTCGCTTGATAGAAAATATTTAATGTTGCAGCAAAGTCAGAAAGATGAACAAAGGCAGAGCATATATTCTCGTTTCTACATAACTGGAAAAGATATTACTGCTTTCTTCACTGATTGTGATTATTACCATCAGAACCCCAGCGAGATAGTTCCCAATGATAGTCACCCAATAGGTTCTCAGAGTCCAGCACGCACTAATAATTTCTACTCCCTAATTGATAGGTGTGGAATGGCAGTAATTGTAGACCAGGTGCGTTTCTTTTTTCATTTACTAAATGTTGTATGGAAAGGTGTCAATCTGTATTTCGCTTCTAATACTCATCACACTTAACATAATACATATCCATATTTAATTCTTACAAGGTTGATGTTGAGAACTTGCTGTACACTATATATTGTCCTCCGATTTTGTTTTGTTTGCTTGTTACTTTCTGTACATTAATTGGCAGTCATTAGAAGATTTCTTTCTGCTATTTTTTTAGTTATGAGTCTATTAGAATGCTTGATCAAGCTATGTTTCATGTAGATCAAAGTTCCACACCCAAATTATCCATCAACACGCATATCCATTCAAGTGCCAAACCTTGGCATTCACTTTTCACCAGCCCGATATCGCAGACTTGCTGAACTGCTGAACATATTGTATAATGCTATGGGAAACTGCAGTCAGTCTACTGTTGACAGTTTCCAGGCTCACATTGACCCTTGGAGTTCTGTAGATTTTGTTGCTGATGCTAAAATCCTTGTTTGGAGGGTATGTTCTTACGTGTTTGGTCATAGATAAGTTAACCTGAGTTGGAATATATGTTATGCATTCTAATCATCTCAGTTTTTTTTTTCTGGAGTTAGGGGATTGGCAATTCCATGGCTACGTGGCATCCCTGTTTTCTTGTGTTATCAGGATTCCATCTTTATGTTATGGAATCTTCCAAGTCCCAGAGCTACCAGCGATACTTGAGGTTTGTGTTCATATTTTTCGTTGTTTCCTGGTGCTTGATTTCTACCTTTGATTATGGTGGTTCTTTAGTTTTATTTTTTGAGGTGGTGCATTAAATCTTAGTTATCTTCGAAGTGATGTCCTTTCTTAGACCTTTATATTGAGGCTGTTCAGCCATTTGTGATATAAAACTTCCATCTTTGCAGCATGGCTGGCAGACAGGTAAATGAGATTCCCTCCTCAAGTGTTGGCGGCTCACCATTCTGTATTGCTGTCAGTTCCAGGGGAATGGACATTCAGCAGGCAAGTGAGATATTGTGCTGTGTGTTTCTTTCAACTGTGTGTCTATATTTTGTTACATGGATAAGGGATGAATCAATAGACAAACAGAAGGATAAGTAACATTTATATTGGCAATTGTGATAGGAGCTTAAACTCCCTACTGACAGTCCCTACCAAATCCTCTATTGCAGAAATGCATGCAGTTGAACACCTCTGCACAATATTATACATGGCACTTTTCATGTTTCTTGGTGAAACAATCATTAAGATTGCATGTTCTATTGCTACTACTATTGTAAACAATAACAAATTTACTTTTGTGCCTCAGAATTTTGAACGGTTTATACTGATGAAGAGCCTGTACATCTCACCTCATGTCAATTTACGTGGACCTTAATGCAGTTAAACATTAATGAATCATGTGTAGTAGATGCTACTTCTCTTTTTGTTTTGATTTCTTGTTGTGTGCATCGATTTTATTCTCTTTTCTTTCACAGGCATTGGAATCATCTAATACCTGGGTGTTAGAGTTTCGAGGCGAGGAGGAGAAAGCTACTTGGTGGAAAGGACTTATACAGGCTACATACAAAGCTTCTGTATGAAAATGATCATGTACTGGATTACTAGTCTCTGGATTCTTTTCCCCGTACATTTCCTAAATTTATTTTCATGCTACATGAAGGCTCCTGCATCAATTAATGTCCTTGGAGAAGCAAGTGGTATATCATCTGAGTTTGGTGAAACTCAAAACCAGAATGTGAAGACAGAGGACCTTGTTGTTGATGGGGCACTGGTGGAAATGAAGTTATGTATATATGGGAAGGTTAGATTTGTCCTATCCTTTTAAACTGTGTTAGAACTTTAGATGGGAGTGCTTCTAATTGTGGTTATTTCCTTTTGCTCTTTATTGCTTACAACATTTTTTGACAGAACACCTCTGTCGGTTCATGTTGTTGCGCAGATTGGAGATCATGTCGATGAAAAACTTGAAGAGACTCTTATTGTTGAGGTCCTTGCTGGTGGGGGAAAGGTTTGTGCTGCTAGTTTTGTATTTTATATTAGGACCATTTCCATCTCCGCAATGTGATTTGGAGAAGAGTTAGCGAGAAAAGTTAGAAGGAGGCCATATTATAATTTATTACCTTTATTCTGGGTGGTGGAATGAAATCATTCTGCTATGCTACTTGGTACTTTTAATAGTGAAACCCATATACCTCAAGCTTAGATATGTTAATTTATTAATAAGGTATCAGTTTAGGCAGTCATTAGTCAAACTATTAGTGTGCCCTGTCAGTATATCCATCTTATGGATCATAACGTTCCACATTTTGGGCATGTTTGGTTCAGTCCGTTGATTACTCCTTTCTTTTGTTATATTCTCCATCTGTTTCTTCAATAACATAAAGAGTAAATGTTGTCATTGGGGCTATGACTTGGACTATGCTTTTTCCTTTTGTTCATCACTTAAACCCCAGTGGATTCTAGATTCATAGGTCTACTGATGTACAAAGATGGAGTGATCTTTCACCATGTTTTTTTTATTGCTTTTATAATTTCTTGGTATGTGAGAGCATGCACATGCATGCCATTTTGGGGAATCTGGGAGAATCGACTGCTTCTGACTGCTATAACCAAACACTTGAACTCAAGGAAGTGCGTGATTGTTTAATTTATCCATTCACACTCTGGTTATATTACATTTTGTTATTTTTCAATACTAGATGTGTTAAACTGCTATCTTTTCCTAGTTATTTAATGGCATATATTGTTTTACAGGTGCACATCGTTCGTTCAGAGGGTGACCTAACAGTTAAGATGAAGCTGCACACTTTGAAAATCAAAGATGAGACCCAACTTTGTCAGCCTACACATGCACTGTATTTGGCCTATTCTGTTCTGAACAATGATAGCTCATTCACATCCTCAAGAACTTTTGATCCTCATGGAAGAGAGATGTCTGTAACACCTCATGATGACGATGATAATTTTACAGATGCTTTGCCAGATTTTTGCTCTGCATCAGATCATGGAATTCATTCTCCAAAAGTGGATATCAATGTTTTTGGACTTGAGGGAGACATAATTTACTCTCCTGAATTTGAGTCTGGTGAAACCTTAATTCATGAGCAAGATCTGTTACAACGAAAGAGCATATCTAGTGAGATATATTATGAAGTGCAGGGCAGTGATAATTTGGATTTTGTATCCGTCATCTTTTCAACTAGGAGTTCTTCCTCTCCTGATTATGATGGTGTCGATACACAGGTACTAAACTTGAGTTTCATGGATTTCAGGGTGTATTCCATCGCAACACTTAAATTATTATACTGATATGTATGCTTGATACTTTCAGATGAGTATTCGCATGTCGAAACTAGAGTTCTTTTGCAACAGGCCCACTCTTGTTGCTTTGATAGGTTTTGGTCTGGATCTAAGTCATGTGAATTCCGCTGAGACTGGTGAAGAGGTGGCTGAAATCTTAAATGATAGACCTTCCATGAGCAAAGAGAAGACTGAAGATGGTGAACGCGTTCAGGGATTGCTGGGGTATGGTAAAAGTCGCGTTGTGTTCTATTTAAACATGAATGTTGACAGTGTTGGTGTGTTTCTCAACAACGAGGATGGCTCTCAGCTTGCAATGTTCGTGCAAGAAAGGTTCTTGTTGGATCTTAGGGTGAGGAGAATCATTCCATTAACAGCCTTTTCAAGCTTTCTTTTCATTTCAGTTTTGCAGCTATATTTGAAATGCTCCTGTAAAGTTTATGCTGGAAGAGTCATAATTTGTCCGTACTCTTCTTTGTTGTGTATTTTTTACATTATTTTTCCATTGTTAAATTTGAATGCTATCTTTGTTATGTTCCATGGTTAGTATCCTTCTCTGCTTCTATCTCTATTTTCATCTGTGCTCCGTTATTCAACTTTGTTCTTTATTAATTTGATTTTTTAAGGTCCATCCAAGTTCTCTATCTATTGAAGGCACGTTGGGAAATTTCAGACTCCGTGATATGTCACTTGGAGCAGATCACTGTTGGAGTTGGCTTTGTGATATACGCAATCCAGGGATTGAATCCCTCATCAAGGTAATTTCCAAGTTAAGTTTTGGCTTTGCTAATGTATGACTTCTAATTGCACATAGCACTCCTTTTCTCTTGCAGTTCAAGTTTTGTTCTTATACCAGCGAAGATGATGATTATGAAGGATATGATTACAAACTGAGTGGCCGACTCTCTGCTGTACGCATTGTTTTCCTCTATAGATTTGTACAAGAGGTATGCTGCAATATAACTAATAATGATTTGGATCAAGTGTCAGCTTGCTATCTTTGTTAACATAATAAAGTGCGAGTAGTAATTCGTAAGTGGTTGATGCTCCCATTGTTCAAGCTGTGACTGGTATCTGCATTAAGATTATTTTCTTATTTTGTCCTTCATTTCCTTTTGGCCCAAATTTGGATGTTTGAACTTGTGTGAATATGCGGTAACATTGTATCTGCAGATCACTGCATACTTTATGGAACTTGCAACCCCAAATACTGAAGAAGCAATTGAACTTGTAGATAAAGTTGGAGGTTTTGAGTGGTTGATTCAGAAATATGAGATTGATGGAGCCACCGCATTAAAGCTGGACCTCTCACTTGACACTCCAATTATCATTGTTCCCAGAAATTCCATGAGTAAAGAGTAGGTAGCCTGCACTTTGTTTCATGTCATATAATGTTCATTTGAAGGGCCCAGAGATGAGTTGCTAATGGAAAACTTTTCTGCTGCAAATAGTTTAGGACTGTCCAAGTATTTATGTGTAATTGTTGTAGAGGTGAATCAATGAAAAGATCTTATTCATCTTTTTGATCCTTGAAACTGCTTGTTTATGACCACTGTAGTGACAATAATCATTGTGATGCATTTATACTATATATTCTTAACTCTAGAAAGTTTCTGGACTTGAGGCCCTCGTAATTAACTCAGCATTTATTTTCATAGAATTTTGTTGTTGTTTAACTACTGAAATTTGGAACTGATTTGGTCACTATTGCAGTTTCATTCAACTAGATCTTGGCCAGCTGCACGTGACTAATGAGTTTAGTTGGCATGGTGGGTCGGAGAAAGATCCATCAGCTGTCCACATGGACGTTCTTCATGCTGAGGTAGACTGTCTATGAGCTGTTCATGATATCACTTTTATTTTATTTTATTTTATACTGAACTGTATTAATTTACTTTGTCTGAAATTTCAGATTATAGGAGTCAATATGTCAGTTGGTGTTGATGGTTGTCTGGGGAAGCATATAGTAAGAGAAGGCCAAGGATTGGATGTGTATGTGCGTCGCAGTCTGAGGGATGTTTTCAGAAAAGTCCCAACATTTTCTCTTGAAGTTAAGGTAATGATTTTTCTTCTCTTTCTGAACTAAAATTAAGGTCATGCTCATTTCTTGAATTCTTGTTATCCAGCTTGACACTTTATTTTACGCCCTTCTGTAAATTCTCCATGTCCCCATGTATGGTAGCTGTTTATTGTTGTGGTCATTTGTGACTTTGTCGGTGTTCTAGATTTTGACTGTTATTCATTACGAGTTATAAATTTATGATGGGGGATATTGGTATTTGTTCAGAAAACTTCACACCAAGCATTGGATTGTCTTGTTTTAAGTTATTGACCCCTTTTTTTTGCCTCTTCCATTGAAACTGGTCTACCTTGTACATATTGCCATGTATCATTCAGCATCTCGTGTTATCACAAGGTTGGGAAAAGTTCAATGCTCTGGTTCTTTTTTCTTTGCTTCTTTTGGAACAATTTGACTTATTGGAGTACTTCTTGATTATGTGTCCACTCGATTTATGGTGCCCTCACGTGAAATTTGTTTTTGTGTTTCTTATACTTATTATTGGAAGATATTGATGCAG
Organism: Viola odorata; assembly: GCA_963691705.1. NCBI lineage: Eukaryota > Viridiplantae > Streptophyta > Magnoliopsida > Malpighiales > Violaceae > Viola > Viola odorata. The sequence goes on from OY829545.1 coordinate 188,163, forward strand.
ACTTCAGTTGTACCTCATTTTGCCTTTTCAAACCCCTTCCTCTTTTCTGACATCCAAATTTTGTTCTATTATTCCTTTTCTCTGGGACTTCGTTGCTGGGAAAATCAAGCTATCAATTTATTGTTTTTCAAGTTGTTTGTGTTTTATAGTTATTTCTGGCCTCTGCAAAGAAGTGTATGGCAGTTTTGGTGATTTAAGTGAGCAATTCCTTGAGCAGGTGGGTTTCCTTCATGCTGTAATGTCTGATAAAGAGTACAAGATAATTCTAGATTGCACGTACATCAATTTATCTGAAGAGCCAAGACTGCCTTCAAGCTTTCGTGGCAGTAAATCTGGCTCAAAAGATAGTATGCGGCTGCTGGTAGACAAAGTTAACATGAATAGTCAAATTCTACTATCCCAAACTGTTACCATAATGGCGGTTGAGGTCAATCATGCATTGTTGGAGTTATGCAATGGTGTTCATGAGTCAACATTGGCTCATCTTGAGGTAAATCTCCCTGTTCTCTACTATAAGATAATGAGATATATGTATTGTTGATATCATCGTGCATTGTTGTCATTTGGCATGTTAGTAACCAATAGAATTAATTGTATTTGCTGTACTAATCTTGTGATAGTTGTCAAACCTGGAACTGGACTGCTGAAGGGGTTTACCTAGGAACTGACTCGTTTTTTGTCCGGCTGCCCCCCTTTTAAGTGTGTATTGTCTAACCTTATCAAACAGAAATTTGGAGGACAGTTTGATTACAACCTGTTCAACCTCCTCCTAGTTCTACAGGGTCAACTGAATTTAAATCAGCTGCATGGACTAACAGTACTTGCCATGCTGTCCTACTTCTAACTAAAAAGTTGTTGAAATGTGAGTTGCCCGTTTTAATGCTGACCAACAAGCAAGCCCCTTCATTCCCTGAAATGAAGTATTTGAAACCGACAACAAAACTACGCATTTTGTTTTCTTTATGCAGAAATTACATAGTAACATAATAATCGTTCACTTGATCAGTAAACTTATAATTTTTTAAAATATAATGAAAGGAACATTTAAACATTGGTTGAGATCAACCTTTTCCTCACATTGCAGTATTTATATAACATGGAATAACTGTTAGAAGTTAATTAACTATTCTTAATAACTGTGCATAAGAAATTAACGTTAGTAGTTCTTCAAGATGAGAACTGGATTGAACATCAAATTGGTCACTTAAATATGTAAAAGATTTACTTACCACTAAAAAATACAGAAAATTAAACTGGTCCCAGCTGGTTTGCTCTGAGTCAATTGCATTTCTGTCCTTTCTGTTGGACCAAGCTGGTTTAGTGTTTGGGTCAATGGTTCAACGATTGGACTGCTGGTTTAGTCCAGCTCTTATAACTATGATTCATAGATATATAATAGTGACTATAGTGGATGATTAATTTTAAATTAATTTTTACTGTTTTATCTGACTCTAGGTTTTAACCTCTTCCCTTAACACCTTGTTGATTCTACTTTTACTGTGTGGTTTCTACGCATGTGGCTTGATTATTTGCTTTTGCAGCTGGAAGGCCTTTGGGTATCATACCGAATGACTTCATTGTCAGAAACAGATCTCTATGTTACTATTCCTAGATTTTCTATCTTGGATATTCGTCCTGATAGGAAACCTGAAATGCGATTGATGCTTGGGTCATCCGCTGATGCTTCGAAACAAGCTTCTACTGGAAATTTACCAAACTTTCTAAACAGGAGCAGCTTTAGGCAGCTAAAATTTGAACCTGGTTTTGATGTGGATCTACCAAATTCAACAATGTTCTTGATGGACTGTAGGTGGCGACCTTCCTCCAACTCATTTGCAGTGCGCATTCAGCAGCCTCGTGTCCTTGTTGTACCCGATTTCCTAGTAGCTGTGGGTGAGTTTTTTGTGCCTGCACTGGGGGCAATTACTGGAAGGGAAGAGCTAATGGATCCTAGCAAGGATCCCATTAGTAGAAGTAATAACATAGTCCTTTCTGAATCTATCTACAAACAGAATGAAGATGTCGTGCATTTGTCTCCAAGTAGACAGTTAGTAGCAGATGCCAAGGGATTTGATGACTACATGTATGATGGCTGTGGAAAGACTATATGTTTAAGTGAAGAAATCAATGTGAAGGAATCCCTTTCTGTGAAATCTCAACCAATCATAATTATTGGATGTGGCAAGAGGCTGCGATTTGTAAATGTAAAGATTAAGGTATTTCCTTTCGTACTTTCTGTATAGTGTTGCACTTTATTGTTGTTTCATGTCTCTCTGTGCACTAAATTCTACATTAGTATACTTGAAACAGACCATGATTAGCAATGCAAAAGTAATTTTTTTTGGAAATAATTAATCACCTCATTCAAAGAATTACTATGTAATCAATTCAAGTCAAACTTGTAGATATGAACATTAATTTCGAACCACACAAGTATTTGGTTTGAAATGATCATGTATATCTATAATATTGAAAATATTATTTTATGCATCTTCAGGATGCTACTTTGAGGGAATGTTGTTCCGTAAGTAACATATGTTTTAACAAAGAAACTCAACTTTTTTTTTTAAAGAAAAAGCTGCGGATGCTGGTAGGAAAATAGGCATCGCTGATGTGGTAATATTTTGAAAATGATTTGTTCTTCAATGTAGTGTTTTCACTACATAACTTAAAAGATTAATTCCTTTCCTTTACTCTTTTTGGAAGGAACTTTTACTTTTGTTTTTGCTGTTTTCGTGTGAGTACATGATTAAGAATGTGTTTTTTTTCCTTCGCATTATCCTTTCCTGTTGCATATTTAAGATATGTCATCTTTATTCTGATGGTTTCCAGACGTGCTGCTGACTTTCTTTTGATGTATCTTTTTCTTTATTCTTTTATCCATCAGAATGGTTCACTTTTGAGGAAGTATGCATATTTGAGTAACGATAGCAGCTATTCAATAGCTGTAGAAGATGGTGTTGACCTCATATTGCCAGATAATTATTCTTCTGATGGTGGAAAGAAGAATTTGGATTACATGGCTGAATCATCAGAGACATTGAATTCATCTGTTCCTCAAAATGATTCATGTAGGATGCCGAGTTTAACTTTTGAAGCCCAGGTAAAATTTTCAGCTGTCTTCTTTTGTTTCATAATTTCACTCCCAGCTTCTTCTTGTTGAATATGTGGTCTGGTTGCAGGAATTGTCATTTATTGTCATCACTTTTGTACCTGTTTCCTACACAGTCCCTTTTTCATTTTTTGGTTGATCTATTGAACCGTGTATAAGTGATGTGAGACATCTATACTGCTGGCCATCCATTATGCATAGAGGTGTTTCTTCCTGTGTATTTTGTTATATCATGGAGTGACACAATAATATCTGAAAGATATTCTCAGTTCTAAAGGAAACTGTTCCCTCTCTCCACTGTTTGTTTAATATGGAAATTCTGTAGTGAAAGCTCTTCTTTTGACGGGGTGATAAGAAGGCATGCGTTGATGATTTGATTTGATTTGATTGCCGAACTCTTATTTTTTTATTTTCCAGGTTGTTTCTCCTGAGTTTACATTTTATGATGGCACAAAATCTTCTTTGGACGATTCTTCATATGGTGAAAAGCTTCTGCGTGCAAAAATGGACTTGAGCTTCATGTAAGCGAGATGGTTGATCACTTTGCAGCTTCTTCTTTGTGTTGTTTGTTGGTTTGAGGGATTTCATCTGTTTTTGTCCTTTTGATCTTATTAAGCATTCCGTTTTGTTCTGCTTCAAATTGGAAATCCCGGATTGTTCATTAGGACTCAGATTACTGCTTAAAAAACTGGCGTTCGCTTTATTGATAGCATTGGAGTTCATTGCATCTAACTTGTTAACTATTTTTCATTCACCATCTTTTTTCTTAACAGGTATGCGTCAAAAGAAAATGATACCTGGATTCGAGCCCTGGTGAAGGATTTGACAGTTGAAGGTGGTTCAGGTCTCATCATTTTGGATCCAGTAGATATTTCAGGGGCTTATACATCTGTCAAGGAGAAAACAAATATGTCACTGATGTCAACAGATATATGCATTCACCTTTCCTTGAGTGCTATGTCCCTTTTACTTATCCTGCAGACCCAAGCAACTCTGGCTTTACAATTTGGAAATGCAAGTCCCCTAGCACCTTGTACAAACTTCGATCGACTTTGGGTCTCTCCAAAAGGTTTGCTTGGCTTTGTCCAATTTTATCATATTCCTGTTAGTGACATACTAGCTTTGTTTCTCATATAACTATAGGACCTACTTTCTGATGTCCTGAGGTATGTTGAAGTTCTAGTCTTACTAATCCTTGGGGTGTTATTTATGCAGGGAATGGGCCACATAACAACCTTACCTTTTGGAGACCTCATGCTCCATCAAATTATGTTATATTGGGAGATTGTGTCACATCAAGGTAAACACTATTCTTTCTCTTTTAATGTACTATGAAATTGTGTTATTTCTGTTACATTTCATTTATCCTTAAAGACTGTGATTTTTCTTTAGTTCTTTCTTAGCATTATCAAAACGTTCCTTGTTTCATATTTTTATGTACTTGATGGATGGTATTTTATTTTCTGTTTTAGATGATGGTGATAATAAATTAAATTATAAGAAGAACAATGTTCTAACTTTGGTTATTGGAATGTGTTAGGCCAAATCCCCCTACACAGGCAGTCATGGCAGTGAGTAACACCCATGGACGTGTTCGAAAGCCTATTGGATTCAATCTCATTGCCTCTTTCTCTGGTATTTGTGGAAATGAAGTCCATTCTGATCCTGGTAATGATTGTTCTCTTTGGATGCCTGTTGCACCACCAGGGTACTCAGCATTAGGCTGTGTAGCACATGTAGGGAACCAACCTCCACCAAGTCACATTGTTCATTGCTTACGCTCCGACCTTGTAGCATCTACAACATATTCAGAGTGCATATTTAGTACCCTCTCGAGTCCTGAGTCTGTTTCTGGATTTAGCATCTGGCGTCTGGATAATGTTATTGCATCTTTTTATGTGCATCCTTCAACTGGATACCCACCCAGAGACTGTGGCTGTAACCTAAATCATCTTCTTCTTTGGAACTCCGCTTGGCACCAATCTTCATCTGGAGAAACTGTATCCGATTTTACTAGTGACCAAGATCATGGAAGTCAGCAAACAAATAAGGAGGGTGCAACTTCATCTGGATGGGACATTATCCGATCGATTTCAAAAGCTACTAGTTTTTACATGTCATCTCCTAACTTTGAGAGGATATGGTGGGACAAGGGCAGTGATATTCGACGACCAGTCTCAATATGGCGACCAATTGCACGTCCTGGTTACTCTATATTAGGAGATTGCATAACAGAGGGGTTAGAAATCTTGTGTTTGTATATGTACTTCCTTACATAACAATGATTTATCGTACAAGTTTTGATTAATGAACTTTTAGCGCATTTTTTCTCTTTTTCATTTCAGCTTAGAACCACCAGCTCTGGGCATAATATTTAGGGCTGACAATCCTGAGATCTCTTCAAAGCCTGTGCAGTTTACAAAAGTTGCTCATATTGTTGGGAAAGGTGTTGATGAGGTCTTCTTCTGGTACCCAATTGCTCCTCCTGGTTATGCCTCATTAGGATGTGTCGTCACTAGAATAGATGAAGCACCAAAAGCAGATTCATTTTGCTGCCCGAGGATGGATCTTGTTATCCAAGGTAATATTGTTGAGGTTCCCATTTCAAGATCTTCAAGCTCAAGGGCATCACAATGCTGGAGTCTTTGGAAAGTTGAGAATCAGGTTAGGATGAAATCGAACTGATCTCTTAGTCTAAGCTTTGGGCTTTATATATGCAGAGATTATTATAGTGCTCTCACCAAGTTATTTATGCATGTTTCTATTCTTAATTTGCTGAATCCATGTCTGTCTTGTGGCATCCTTCCAGATAAACTGACTTGGGTTAATGGAATTATATGCTTATTCCTAAATATGATTTTCAGGCCTGCACTTTCCTAGCCCGCTCTGACTTTAAAAAGCCATCAGACCGGTTGGCGTTTACAATTGGTGATTCTGTGAAGCCAAAGTCACAGGAAAATATAAGTGCTGAAATGACGCTAGGATGCTTCTCTTTAACTCTGTTAGACAGCTTGTGCGGAACGGTATAATTACTCTGTAATTCAGATAATCTAATATTCTTGGTTACCAGGAAAAAAAAAACTTGTCTTGTTCTTATTTAATTACTATAACAAGTTTGAACCCTCCAGATGACGCCTTTATTTGATATCACAATAACCAATATCAAGCTTGTGACACATGGTCGACAAGAGGCAATGAATGCTGTTCTAATATCCTCTATGGCTGCATCAGCGTTCAACACAGAATTAGAAGCATGGGAGCCACTTGTGGAGCCATTTGATGGAATATTCAAGTAATCTTGCTAGTTATATTGGTTGGCTTGGAATTTTGGGATATATTCCATACTTGTTTAGGTCCTCAACCTTTCAATTATATGTTCTTTGATTTTGCATTTTCAAGGTTTGAAACATACGATGCCAATGTTCATCCACCATCTAGACTTGCAAAGAGGGTTCGTGTTGCTGCAACCAGTACCCTGAATATAAATGTCAGTGCAGCAATTCTAGAAACTTTTGTTGGGACTGTGCTTTCTTGGAGAAAACAGTTAGAGCTTGATCAGAAAGCAACCAAGCTAAATGAGGTCAGCTGGTTTTTAATTCTATATGCAATGAAGTTCTTTGGGTTGATTTTAATAGATTAGATAAAGACACGCTTTCTGAATGCCTCACCAACTCGTTATGTGCAGGCTGCTGATAACCTACGTAGACATGACGAAGATCCAAAACACTCTGCCTTGGATGATGATGATTTTCAAACTGTAATCATAGAAAATCAACTAGGGTGTGATATGTATTTGAAGAAGGTTGAGGATAACGCAGATATGATTGACCAACTACATCATGGTGATCGTGCTTCAGTGTGGATCCCACCCCCAAGGTTTTCAGATAGGTTAAAGGTTGCGGATGAATGTAGGGAAGCACGCTGTTATGTTGTTGTATGGATACTTGAAGCTAAGGTTGTTTTATTGAAGTTTTGGTGTAACCGATTCACTATCTCTTTCCTTCATAAAGTAAATACAAGTCTTTTGACCTGGTTGCAGGATTTGCCAATTATTGATGATGGCAGTAGCCATGATTTCTTCTGTGCCCTACGTCTTATTGTTGACTGTCAAGCAGCCGATCAGCAAAAGCTTTTTCCTCAGAGTGCAAGGACAAAATGTGTCAAGCCTTTACTTCCAAAAGAAAATGAACTGAACCTTGGAACTGCAAAGTGGAACGAGCTTTTCATTTTTGAAATTCCTCGAATGGTATATTATAATTTTTAGTTTGATATCGTGATCAAGTAAACACTGCATTATATGAAAATTTGTCTGAATTCTAACAGGGTCTGGCTAAGCTAGAAGTGGAGGTGACAAATCTCGCAGCGAAAGCTGGAAAGGGTATGTGTTATTGGCAATCAACCTTTGAATTTTTTCCCTTTCTGTAAGAACTTGAATTGCTTCTTTGCCTTCTTCTTCACATGCTTATTGAATGATAGATAGCACCCAGGAAAAATTTCACACCTTTGATTAACTAATCCAGTGATGTTGACTCCTGATATACTTGTGGTTGAGCCATTTTTTCTTTCGTGAAATTTTCATTGTCTTACCTTGTATTACATCTATACTCTTTCACCCTTTCAGAAATGCATCTCATGAAAGGAATTTCAAAAATTGTGCATGAATGTTGATGCTGCTGTGTCATTTTTACTAGTTTTTGAACGTATGGAGGAAAAATTGATTAAGAAAACTTTGGTTTTCTAGTCACTCTTGGGTGTTAATGGTACAGGTGAAGTTGTAGGTGCGCTATCAGTGGCTGTTGGGCGTGGGTCGACCATATTGAAGAAAGTGGCTTCAGCAAGAATGCTTCATCAACCAAATGATTTTCAAAACATCACGTCATGTCCTCTGAGAAAAAAGGTGAAATATGTCAAGTATTGTATACTCTTCCTGTCTCTTTGTTGTGACTGTGTTCTGAGTTCTATTGATGGAACTTTCAATACTTTTTCCTCACAGGCTCAGCAAGGCATTTTTGAAGAATTTGATGAATGTGGGTCCCTGTTAGTTTCTACCACTTATTTTGAGAGGAATGTCGTACCAAATTTTCAGGGAGATGAAGAAACTGAGGATTCAAGGAGTAAAGATGTAGGCTTCTGGGTCCGGCTTAACCCAGAGAATACATGGGAGAGTATTCGATCATTGCTTCCTTTGACAGTGGTTCCCAAAACGATAGGTGATAATTATATTGCAATGGACGTTTCCATGAAGAATGGCAAGAAGCATGCAACTTTCAGGGGTCTTGCTACTGTTATAAATGACTCAGACGTTAAGCTGCAGATCTGCGTTTCTGGTGAGTCTATGGTTCATGGTCATGGGTCATCTGCAGGAACAAGCAATATTAACATCGCCATAGATGAGATCTTTGAAAATCAGCGCTATCACCCAATATCTGGTTGGGGCAACAAGTGGCCTGGTTTTCGAAGTAATGATCCGGGGCGATGGAGCACCAGGGACTTCTCAATTTCCTCGAAGGTGAGATGTTTTGCAAACTAACCCTCTGTTGTGTCAAGATTGATTTAAGTATACATTACAATACCTACATTCACTTTTCTCATACGATTTTTTTCCGTTCCTGTTTGTAAGAACTTTTCTCATGCGTTTGTTTACTATTGCAGGATTTTTTTGACCCTCCCCTTCCCACTGGATGGAAATGGTCATCTTCATGGATTATTGATAAATCTGAGTGTGTTGATGATGGTGGCTGGGCATATGGGCCTGATTTTCATAGTTTAAAGTGGCCTCCCACATCAAAATCTTCCACAAAAGCTGCCCCTGACGTTGTGCGTCGAAGGCGTTGGATTCGTAGGAGGCAACAGTTACTACAACAGGGGTTGAGTAGCATGAACAGTGAATTAATTTTAGTAGACCCTGGATCTTCAGCTATTTTACCTTGGAGAAGCACATTCAAGGAGTCTGACTTATGTTTACAGGTTCGTCCATGTTCAGATCATCCTCAGCCTGCATATTCGTGGGGCAAAGTAATTACAGAATTTTCTGGTTCTAGCTACACATTTGGAAAGGACCAACCTTCGGTTGATGGTATGATTGCAAGACAAAATACTCTGAAGCAGGGAAGTAATGCACCTAATTCTTTCATGCTGAACCAGCTTGAGAAGAAGGATGTCCTCTTTTGTTGTTGCCCAGGTGCTGCTAGCAAACAATTTTGGCTCAGTGTTGGTGCTGATGCTTCAATTCTTAACACTGAACTAAATTCTCCTGTTTATGATTGGAGAATCTTGATAAACTCTCCATTGAAACTGGAAAACCAGCTTCCATGTCCGGCTGAATTCAGAATTTGGGAAAAAACGAAAGAAGGGAATTTGATTGAGCAACAGTATGGTGTAATCTCTTCACGCAAGAGTGCGCTTATATATTCAGCCGATGTCCGTAGACCTGTCTACCTGACTTTGATTCTTCAAGATTCTTGGGTTCTTGAAAAGGTGATTGGCGAAATAATGTTTGTGTGTCTGTGTGTGCTCTTACGCCTGGGTATCGACATATTATAAGCATTCATTTTGTATGTCTAAAATTCAGTTTATTTAGGCATTTTTTACAGTTAATAAGCATATATTTGCTGACAGGACTCTGTTCTCTTGGATCTTGTTTCTAGTGACCATGTCTCATCTTTCTGGATGTTCCACCAGCAGAGTAAAAGGTCCGTGGTGCTTTCTAATTTTCATATTACATCGCATTCACTTTGAGCAGTTAAAGAGCTAAACTTTATATTAGAAATTTAGCTTGTAACAATTGGATACTCAGAATGTGAAATTCCTTCCTAAACTTATACAATGTGGTTAAGAATCCTGTATGCCATATATGGTTGTTCTCTCTACTTCTTTCCTTTTTTCCCTAAGATATGAATAGGCTGCTAGTTGATTGATGGTATGCAACTAGTCACTGATGTTTTTTTTATGGTTAAACTGTTAGCCTGGGTGTCTGATTAGTTGTTGAACTGAGTGACTGTGGACAACAGTTATTAGCCAGTTGATGATGTTAAATCATGTAAAAGAAGAGAAAAGAGAAACATAGTGGGAGAGAGGAGGGAAGACAACTAAATGAATACATCTTTATTATCGATACTTCAAAAACACAACAATCTAATAATGCCTATATAAATGATTATATTAAGGATATATTATGATTAAGGATAAATGATGAGAGGGATGTCATGGGACATTATCATATCTCCATTATTTATGAAGAATAATCATAAATTATAGAATTTTTTTGTCATATTCTAACAGATGATATTGGTTGACTGGTTGGTTGTTAATTTATTGGTTGCTGTGGATGACCAATCACGTTTGTCATTAACTAGTCTTATAAGATCAGATGTCAGGTCGGTGACAATGGTTGATCAAATGTAGAAACTTTGGGTACCAGCCAGTGATAATGAGTGAAAGTGTTCAAAGTCTTAGTTTCCACTAGCAAGTTAAGAAAAATATAGAAAGAGCGAGGGAGAAGTATATACTGTCTCAATCCGTGAGTGCACATTGTCTATGTTTTTGTACTAAGGATAAGTTTACTTGATGTAGTACACAGGCCTCGTTCCAATTGTACATTCGTATATATTTTTGATTTTATGATGTCTGTGACCATAATAGCATAATCATTGTGCAGGAGACTTCGGGTGAGTGTTGAACGAGACATGGGAGGAACCATTGCTGCACCTAAAACAATTAGGTTATTTGTTCCATATTGGATTGTAAACGATTCAAGCCTTCCACTGGCCTATCGAGTGGTAGAAATTGAGCCATTGGACTATACAGATATGGATTCCCCGTCACTATCTAGAGCAGTTAAGTCTACTAAAGCAGCTTTGAGAAGTCCCACGATGGACAGGAAGCGTTCTGGGAAGAGGAACATTCAAGTCCTTGAAGTAATTGAAGACACGAGTTTGATACCTAGCATGCTTTCTCCACAAGACTCTGCTGGTAGGAGTGGGATTATGTCGTTTGCATCACAAAAAGATGCATACCTATCTCCAAGAATAGGTCTTGCTGTTGCTATTCGACGTTCAGAAATGTACAGCCCTGGGATTTCTCTTCTTGAGCTGGAAAAGAAGGTGATATGTTGGAACATTACATGATTGCTTGATTAGGGTCCCGAATCTCTTTCCAATGGCTTAAAATTCATTACATTTTTTGTGCTTTAATATCTTCTAGGAAAGGGTCGATGTGAAGGCCTTTGCTTCAGATGGATCTTACTACAAGCTTTCAGCACTCCTGAAGACTTCGGACAGAACAAAGGTTTAATTCTAGTCTTCTGGCCTTCTTGTATGCTCTTTTACCTCTCTCCTAGTTTCTGCTCATGTTTCTTCGAGTTCGTTCGGAGTATGATTTTACATAGGTTATATGGATGCATCAAAATTTGGCTCAAGCAGTGGCAAAAAACTTCTCAACAAGAAATTGTTGGAGTCTAGTTTAATTGAGCTTTCTAGTACAAGGAGTTGTAACAGATTGGTTTTTAGGATGCAATGCTAGGTCTTAAACTTATGACCGGATCCCTGCTGTGAAAATGTGCCACCAAGCTACAAGCTTATTGGCATTACTGGTGTATTGTTAAAACTTGAGAACTAAATCAGAACCTTGATTCTTTTTGAATGTTGTTTCTTGTAGCTCACAAGTTTCATTGGATAAACATTCAGGTTGTTCATTTTCAGCCACACACCTTGCTCATCAATAGGTATGGTTTTAGACTCTGCTTACAGCAATGCAATTCCCAGTTGATGGAGTGGATTCATCCTGCTGACCCTCCAAAATTATTTGGGTGGGATTCTTCCAAAGTTGAACTGTTGAAGGTTAGTGCCAAAACAATTGTTGTCCCTAACTGATATGTAGATGCATTTAACAATTGTTGGTTTTGTGTTTCAGTTGAGAGTGGATGGATACAATTGGAGCGCACCATTTAGTGTAACTAGTGAAGGCATGATGCGCATCAATTTAAAGAACAATTCTGGAGACAGTCAAATGCAGATGAGGGTTCAAGTACGAAGTGGCTCTAAGAGCTCACGCTTTGAAGTCATTTTTCGTCCAAACTCTTCATCCAGTCCTTACAGGTTCTACCATATGACCATGAGTTTCCTTATGTAATTCATCTTGGAATGCATGACTTGTTTTTTCTCGTTAAAGAATTGAGTTTGCTGAACAATTCAAGCTGTTTGTTTTTTTCTGGAAAATTGAAAATGCGAACCTAATTTACTTCAGGTATTGAAATAATGTTGATTGATATGCTTTTTGGTAAGGAATTTTTAATGTACTGAAAAATGCTAAATTTTTGTGCCTTCTTGTTTCTTGTTTGTTTTCTTTCTTTTTTTCTTCTTGTTTTATCTGTCATTTTCCAACCAGTTGTAGTAATAAACACCGTGCAACAGGATTGAAAATCGGTCCATGTTTTTGCCAATCCACTTTCGGCAAGTGGATGGCACCAGTGATTCATGGAAGCCGCTTCTTCCTAACACTGCTTCATCTTTCTTATGGGAGGATGTTGGTAGGCAACGATTATTGGAAGTCTTCGTTGATGGTGCTGACTCATCAAAATCACTAAAGTACAATATTGATGAGATTTTTGACCACCAACCTATACTTATGGATGGTGGACCTTCGAGACCTTTACGTGTTACTATTCTAAAGGAAGACAAAATGAATGTTGTTAAGATCAGTGACTGGATGCCAGAAAATGAACCTAGCATGAATATCAGTAGCAGAGCAACACCACCGTTGTCACAGATTTCTGGAAATGACGCTCAAGTACAGCAATTGCAATCAACCACGGATTGTGAATTTCATGTTATTCTTGAGCTTGCAGAGCTTGGAGTATCCATTATTGACCACACACCCGAGGAGATTCTGTATGTGTCAGTGCAAAATCTTCTTCTTGCACATTCTACTGGATTAGGATCTGGTTTCAGCAGGTAGGGTTCATATTTATCATTTCTTCATTCCTTTTGCTGATTATCTTGTTCACTTATCCCATGGAATTCTTCGAAACTAAAAGTTAGTAGGTTGAGAGCCTTAGATTGTTAGCTTTTCTAATTTCTGAATGTATTTTTGGCCTACGTGTATTCACTTTTCTGAGAGAAGTTATTTGTATATTTATCACACCAAGCAGTGGATTTTTTACTTTCTGGCATCTAATTATGACTTCTGACATTGATCAACTTTCCTACTGTTTTGCCTTGCAGGTTCAAATTTAGAATGCACGGAATTCAAGTGGATAACCAGTTGCCCTTAACTCCAATGCCAGTTCTTTTAAGGCCACAGAAAGTTGGGGAGGAGTCGGATTTTATCTTGAAGTTTTCCATGACTCTGCAATCAAATGGGTCATTAGACTTATGTGTCTATCCATATATTGGTTTCAGTGTGAGTCCATAAACAAAATCTTTTGTTTATTTAGTTAATTGTTTTTGCTTAATTTGTTTAAATTCGTAATGGTTTTGTATTGTTTTTTGTCAGGGACCTGAAAGCTCTGCTTTCTTGATAAACATTCATGAGCCTGTTATCTGGCGTCTTCATGAGATGATCCAGCGCGTCAATCTTAGTAGATTAAATGATGCTAAAACAACTGCTGTTTCAGTTGATCCAATTATTCAAATTGGGTATGCAAAAAGCCTGAGATTGTCTTTAATTTTTCACTGCATTTGATCGCTTGAGAGCTTATTAAATATTTTACCTTGAATTACAGTGTCCTAAACATCTCAGAAGTTCGATTTAAAGTATCCATGGCCATGTCCCCTGGTCAACGGCCAAGAGGAGTGCTTGGATTCTGGTCATCCTTGATGACTGCTTTGGGGAACACTGAAAATATGTCTGTAAGTGGTGCAATTTTTGTTATTTTTTTATACCTCTAAATTTTTCTTTTTCCTATTGTCTCATCGATAGAATTTTGTGTGGGTCCCCTGTCAGTGGGCCATTATTTTGTCCTGGAATTCTGACATACTGAGAGATCTAATGCTGGCAGACAATTGTAATTTATTGAGTTTCCCAAACACGTTACATTAAACAGCGAGTCGTAAATGTGAGGAGTTCACTGCATTTTGAAGGCCAAGAGCAATTGCGACTAGATGTCTGGTGACAGCTGTATTATAAAACTGCTTCTGATCTGTGCTTTTATTACCGCATTCACCTTGTAACTTGTCTTGAGGTGCTCAACTGCCAACGCCAAGTGCATGTCATCATGTTATGTAGCAGTTAGGAAACAGTTTAGTATTAACTTGCCAGTGGTTTTTTAATTTTTTTTGCCCTAAACTGATGTGGATGGACTGTTATCATTATTATTATTATTATTATTATTATTATTATTATTATTATGTTTTTGCCATTATTTACTTGCTCATATGCTCTTATCCAGATTATAATTGATGAATTGAATGTGATGATTTTATATATGGTAATCAGGTGAGATTGAATCAAAGATTCCACGAGAATATATGCATGAGGAAGAGTACTATGATTAGTATTGCTATTTCGAACATTAAAAAGGATCTCCTTGGCCAACCTCTTCAGTTGCTCTCTGGTGTTGATATATTGGGTAATGCAAGCAGTGCACTTGGACATATGAGCAAAGGTGTAGCTGCCTTATCAATGGATAAAAAGTTCATCCAAGGTCGGCAGAGACAGGTTTGCTACAAAAGCATGATTTCTGTTTCATGTTGATGCCTCTATATTGACCATTAACCTTTGCCCAACCAAGAACTTAATGTCCTGACTATGAGTACACGTTCTAAATATCCTACAATATGCTGCTTATCACCTATAAGGTATGAGCAACGTATTAGTGGCGCACTTGATACAAATTTGAACAAAAAACCAAAATGGTGAGCAAATGCAGAAAGAATTTCTTATATCTTCGATACCTTTTTCTTCCATTAAATGGAATGTGATTGATGGGACTACAGTGCCGAAGGATATAGGAAATTTTGCCAGTGACCTAAAATATAGGGTGTTGGGACACCATAATTCTAAAGATGCTCGAGTGACATGAAAATTCTTTCATTCTCATTGCTTGTATGTATATAGCTTTATACGATCTGTAGATCGTTAGCCATGCTGGAGTATTTGTTGTTAAATTCCACTTGGATTTATAATTTATCTTGCAGGAGAATAAAGGTGTGGAAGACCTTGGTGATGTTATCAGAGAGGGAGGTGGGGCCCTGGCAAAAGGTTTCTTTAGAGGAGTTACTGGCATTCTTACAAAGCCTCTTGAGGGTGCTAAAACTTCTGGTGTTGAAGGTTTTGTTCAGGGTGTGGGGAAAGGCATCATAGGTGTAGCTGCCCAACCTGTCAGTGGGGTTTTGGATCTGTTGTCTAAGACTACTGAAGGTGCCAATGCTATGAGGATGAAGATAGCATCTGCTATAACTTCAGAAGAACAGCTTCTCCGCAGGAGACTGCCTCGTGTGATTGGTGGTGATAATTTGCTTCGACTTTACAATGAGTACAAAGCCAAAGGACAGGTACGCTTCAGGGACTTAGGATATTTGAGAAAAGGAGTTAATAGATGGCTTCTTCTTTTTTCTCAGCCTAGATGACTTGTTCTATTATTGTTGATTATAGATTTTTTTTTGTTTTGCATATGCTGTCTTGTTCTTTATATAAGTGTAATCTCTATACTGAATCTCTTGGCCTTTTTTTTATTCCATAGGTTATACTGCAGTTGGCAGAATCAGGTTCATTTTTTGGCCAGGTTGATCTATTTAAAGTACGTGGGAAGTTTGCCCTGACAGATGCTTATGAGGATCATTTCATACTTCCAAAGGGTAAAATTGTCGTGGTAACCCACCGAAGAGTTATGTTGTTGCAAGTAAGTTTCCTTACAAGAAACATCTAAGTGTGTTGCAGTTTTTGACACAGACCCAAACTGGAGTGAGAAACTCTCTGTTTTTGCAGCAACCCTCCAACATCATAGCTCAGAGGAAGTTCAACCCAGCCAGGGACCCATGTTCAATATTGTGGGATGTGCTCTGGGATGACTTAATGACTATGGAATTGACTCATGGAAAGAAGGACGATCCACAAGCTCCACACTCATGCCTTGTTCTTTATTTAAAGAATAGATCAACTGAGGTAAAGGAACAAGTTCGTGTAATAAAAGGCAGTCGTAATACTGATCAGGCTCTTGATGTCTACTCTTCAATCGAGAGAGCAATGAACACTTATGGACGAAACTTATCAAAGGTTTGTTCTGGTTCCATGCTTATTTCCTTCATTTGTTCTCATGGTACTTTCACAGGTCTGCAGTATCTATGTAAAGTTTCAGTGAGGTACTGAATATGAGGGAATGCTCTAGTCTTACTACTCAGTCATTAAGTGGCCCATCAAGTGCATTGCTAAGCATGCATGGTTACACACGCTACACAAATGTTTTAGGTTTTTAGTTTGACAATAATAACTTGTTTTCAGGAAATGCTAAAAAATAGAGTGAAAAAACCGTATTCTCCAATTCCTTCCGGGTCCAATAATGAAGGAGTTTCAAGACAAGCAGTTTCTGCCTGGCCTCCACAACAGGTGCCCACATCAGTTGTTTTAAGTTCAACTTTCGGCACCAGCTCAAATTGATAGAGAGCTCACTGTTAGGAGCGGATATGGTGTGACTGAGGCTCTTTTCTAAAGTCAGATCATAAGAATTCATACTAGGAATTGCTAATATGCGCTTGTCGGTCTTACTGTGGATCACTTCCCATTCTTTTCCGGGTAAACCATTTCAAACAATACGTTGAGGGCTAAGCGTAACATTCTGTTTAACTTTGTTGTTACTTGGTATATTATCCATGTAGGATTTTTTATTATATATATATATATATATAGACAAGCAGAGGGTCATCCAGCATACTCTGCTGTAAAAAAAAAATTGATGCAATGAAGATGTGTTTGCAGGTGTGGACTACAAGGAAGATGGTTATCCAGACTATTCATTTGACGGCTCTTTACGAAGCATGCAAGGTCAATCATCCGAAGTTTAACATGACAAAATGCGAAGGAAACTAACTGCTTTGAACATAGACCGACCGGCATATTTGATGATCAAGTATGTACAGCAAGTACCTCATACAATTGGATATAGTTGCTCCTTGAAATGTATATTTCGACACGTTATAGTTCCTCTTGTGCCGTTCCCCGTGTATAGAACAGTTGTAGAAAAAGACAACTATGGGGAATCAGCCCTACACGAAATCCAAAGCATATCATGTACTAATCAGAAAGCAAGTAGGGAAATATTATACATTGGCCTTTTATTAAAGAGAAATATGTTGCTAGATAAGTCTTACTCGCTCCGGGGTTTTTTTATATGACATTTGATTTTGTGGCACATATTAAAGAGGTCGGATGATTTATTATTTGATCCCAAAAAATTCTGTAACGTACGCTTGAAAAAAAGTTCGGAATTTTTTGGAGTTAAATAGTGAATCATTCGGTTTCTTTAATATACGTGCCACAAAGTCAAACGTCATATAAAAAACCCGGAGGGAATATCTTTAATGTGTTGAGGTCGGGAGATCTTTAAGTTCAAACTTTTATGAAGTAGTAAGAGATGATTTGTTTTTATAAAAAATTGTTATATTATTAATACCATTTTAAAAAATATCGTGGCATAAAAATAATACTAATAACATGTCCATTATTTTAATGTGAGAAGTACCGAGAAATGGGTACTCTCGATGTACTTAAAATTTGCTGGTCGAATGTTTAAAGATTGGGCACGCGGATTAAAGATCCACTATTGGAGGTTGTATGATTTCGTACCCTTCATTACTCTTGCCATTCAAACCATCCTCAACAATTAAACAGCAATCTGCAAATTAATTTCAGAACTAATACCCAATCAGTAAAAATCAATTACCCAATTTGCAAATTTCAATTACGGGCCCGCGAGACGGGATATATGTATTTTTATTTGTTTTGTTTTTTTAACAAAAGTTTAAAAAAAAAAAATTGTACTAATTATACAAATATTATTATCAAATATTCTTGTAACTTAAAACAAAAAAAGTTGTTGTCATGTCTTTTATTCAGGATGTTAGTAAATCCAGAGCACCGGAGTAAAATACCGTTGCTTCTTCTGGCATTTCTCAGGCTCCGACATAGACCAAGTGGTGTCATGTTTGGTTTAAAAAAGAAAAAAGAAAAAAGAAAACAAAGGAAGTAGTTCAGCAGAAGCTAGAAGTAGAAGCTAATGGATACAATTTTCTATTGTCTATTATTAGTTTTATTCTTTTCTATTTCCACCATTGTCATATTTATTTATTTATTAGAATATTAGTCAATTTTCTATTGTCTATTATTAGTTTTATTCTTTTCTATTTCCACCATTGTCATATTTATTTATTTATTAGAAGATTAGTCAAATTCGAAAGACGCGTACACTAACAAAATTATAAATTCTTTTTTTCCGGAGGGAGGGTGTAGTGTTTAGTACTCCTTCTGGGGCAAAACAAATGACTTCCTCGCATCCTAATATTCAGTAGGGAGTGCATATTAAGGAGACCGGATGACTCACTATTTGACCCAAAAAATTCCGTACTTTTTTTCGAGCGTACGTTAATCTTTAACGTACTTCTAAGAAAAAATTAGGAGCAAAATTGTCTCAAATAGTGACTGTTCCGACCGTTTTAAGATACGTACCAGTAAAAGTAAATCCTAAAACGACGTTTGTTCCCGGAGAGAGTAATAATATACCACTAACGTAGGCGTCCAGTGTAAGCATGAGTTACCACCTAATCCACGAGACAAGAGTAACCGTTTTCTTTATATATTCATTCGTAGAAGGAAAGGAATTGGAATCGGAATCGAAATCCCTGTAGAAATACAAAACCAAACCAAACCAAACAACCCACCAACCGCAGTAAAAAGCCGCAGTGCAAGAAGAGTATCAACTTCACGCCTCAAACCAGAAACCCGGTTCGGAGTATTATATTAAAATTGTGATTCATTTGCCCTAATTCTTCGTCAACTTAATTTAAGCGTGCTTTCCTTCTCTATTCTCTCTTTTCAATTTACACAAAACCAAAACCAGCATCTCATTCCCATTCCCTGCAACCCAATCGAGTCTAAACTCTGATTCTGAAGCCACGACGCTTTCTAGCCCCTTCAACACCAGAAAAGAGAAAACAATGATCGTGAGCCAGAAGATGGTGACGGAAACGGAGATCATCTGTCAAAAGGGTTTACCTGCTACGGCCGTTGTTGATGTCCAGTATCATCTGTGCGTCGCGAATGAGCAGAACTTGAAGGTGGTCGATTTAACGCCTCCTTCCAACCCCTCGATCTTCGACTCCCTCTCCACCGATATCTCGTGCCTTGAACCTGTGCGTTCTTATTCCTCTCCTCTCCTCTCCTCTCCTCTCCTCTCCTCTCCTCTCTTCTTATCTTTCTTCCACACGATTTATTGACTTTTCTGCCTTTCCCCCCTTTTAATAGTTCCCAGTGTTATACTTGTTGTGGCTGATAATTTTTAACTGCGTTGCGTCGGTATTATTTGCTACTCTATTTTGGGTCCATCAATTTGGATCGAATAACTTACTTCTGATACTGCTGTCATAACAACTACATTTTCACGATTTATGCGTTTCTTTGTGGGAATTCAAAGTCAGATTTTTGCTTGTTGAGCTCCTGTTTTCAGTTAGTATTGATTGATTTAGATTCATCATTAGGGTGTCCGGTGGGTGTTTACAGATTAGATCCACAAGCTCAAGTGGTAGTGTAATTGAGGGCCTTAACTTGCAGTTTATTAACTAATCTTGTGGCTTTGTTTTTCTAGTAATTTATTTATAGAGGTTTAGCTAGACATGTCAACAAAATGGTTCTTTTTGGTTCTTTGTAATTTTATTTTATGATATGCTTTACATGGTTAGTTCTCTGTGAGGGTTCTTCTGTTTTTCCTTGTTTTAGGATATGTTGTTCCCAACATTGAATATCATTAACTTACCACTTTCTCTCTTCACCTGTAGGTTGTGAGTTGCTCAGAGACCATGAAAGAAGCAGCTGGTGGGTCTACCGCTGTCGGATCTTTTCCCAGAATTCGCTCTGGTAGCTATTCTGACATTGGACCAAGGCCCTCCATGGATGATGAACATATTCAAATTGATGATCTATCTGTCCACCTTGGTTCTTTCTTCAAGTGGCCATGTTCATTTTATGCAGTTTTTGATGGTCATGGAGGACCTGACGCGGCTGCTTACATCAAGAGGAATGCTATGAGGCTTTTTTTTGAAGAAGCTGGCTTGCCTCAATCATCTGATATAGATGATGTCTTCCTAGAAGCGGTAGTGAACTCCCATAAGAAGGCGTTTTTACGGGCAGACATGGCCCTTGCTGATGAAAGCTCTGTTAGCAGCTCTTGTGGAACAACAGCATTGACCGCCTTAGTTATTGGAAGGCATTTGCTGATCGCAAATGCTGGCGATTGTCGAGCAGTCCTATGCAGGAAAGGTGTAGCAGTTGAGATGTCACATGATCACAGACCTTCTTATCTGCCAGAACGCAGGCGGGTTGAAGATTTGGGTGGGTACATTGAAGGTGAATATCTTAATGGTTATCTTTCAGTTACAAGGGCCCTTGGAGACTGGGATTTTAAACTGCCTCTTGGGGCAACATCACCTCTCATTGCTGAGCCAGACGTTCAACAGATGGTGTTGACAGAGGAGGATGAATTTTTGATCATTGGCTGTGATGGCATATGGGATGTTATGTCCAGTCAGTATGCTGTCAGCCTTGTGCGCTGCGGGCTTAGGCGGCATGATGACCCAGAACTTAGCGCCAGAGAACTTATAATGGAAGCATCACGATTGCACTCGAGTGATAATCTTACTGTACTGGTTGTCTGCTTCTCCCCACCTAATACTGTGGAATCATGTCCTCCTCAGAGGAGAAGGTTTAGATGTTTCACGCTCTCTGATGAGGCTCGGAACAGGCTGAAGGGCTTGTTAGAAGGAAATTGAATGTACATGCAGATGCTTTTGTATCATTTACTGATTTTTTTTAGCAAAGGAAGAGTTGCATCTGTTTGTGGCTGTTTCAGATGAAGAAAAAGTAGCCAGCAGTTTTGTAGGTGTAGAAGATGATGATACCGGGAGAGGGATTTTGTTTCATGAGGGATAGTATGGGATTGGGGGATGTTTAGTGGCAATGCCGGATTTATTTTGGTTTTGGTTTTGGTTTAGGTTTTTTCGTACGAACTACCAACTGCTTAAAAAAAGTTCACCGCTGCTGTTGTGTTTCGTGGGTTATTTACTTGTGTATGCAGTGATCATCAGTTCTAGTTATATTTATTATTTATTATGTGGCTTTGTTTGTGCTTACTAAATGCAGATTGAAGAATTGTTGTCCAACTTTGTTGATGATGAGAAGTTGAAGATGTATTGATAATAGGGTGTTTCTGGTCCATTCTTTTGGTTTGCTTGCATTGGAATAGTTAGCTTCTTCTTTCATTTTCTATAATTTTTTAGGCGAAAAAGAGTAAAAGGGAAGTAGTGTAGATTTTAAGGAATGGATATATTGAATAAATATTCAGTATGAGTTGTGGTCATCTATCTATTCTCAGGAAAGCCATTTGCATTTGCTTACCACCAGACAATTTTATTTAGCTCATGGATCATGGGTGTGAGGCTACCATTTTCTGGACTTTAGCTATCTCAATCTCCTCCATCGTTATTTTATCGCTTCATTTATCTGCTCAAAGTTGACACACACACCTATGGTCATTTAAAAATCTTGTGTTTTTACTTAAAAAAAAGAAGAGTGTTCTGTATCATTTGTGTAATACTCCCTCCGTTTTTTAAAGGAAGATGCGGGCCCACATTTTACAGGAATTAAGGTTGCAGGTTTTGACAAAGGCGTTGGGGGTAAAATGTGGGCTTTTCGTGCAACCAACCACAGTGTTTCGTCCTCCGCCGTTTGTTGTTCTCACCGCCCACACAGAAAGGAGCGGATTTCACCGCCCACACAGAAAGGAGCGGAAGGCCGAGACGAGTCGGGAGCAGGTGGAACGACGGCACTCCGGCCAGCCACGCGCCTCCAATCGCCGACGAAGCTTCCGCGGCCTCTGTCCACGCGGTGGCGCGTGGGAACGCGTCCGGCTACCGTTTCCGACGCCGTCAGTTGGGTTCGACTCGTCTCGTCATTTCCGGCACGAATCTATGGTCGTTTTAATTTTTCTCTGCTTATTTGTTGAAGAAGAAGAAAAAGATGAAAACGAGATGAAGAAGAGAGATGGAGAAAGAGGATGTCAGAAACGTTTTTTTCCAAAACAGCTGCACTGTTTCGTTTCACTCTTTTGCCTCTGTACGACCTGTAGTTTTAAAAGCAAACAACGTGTCGTTCGAGGGTGAAAATTATCAAAATGCACTCAAGGATGACACGTCATACGAAGGCGTCTTGCTTTTTCGAGTTTTGAAAATTACTCTTCACGCGTCTTCGGAGGGAGTACTAATACCATCTAAGCATAGAAATATATATGAATTGCAGTGATTCGATGTTGTTCTTTTAAGTTTAACATTTGCATTGATTCTCCTCTCGTAATATAAGCTTCTTCTTTTTCAAAAAAAAAAATTACCATCTAGGCATTTAACTCTACAAAAACCATTTGATTTTTCATCATCAGGGAAGGGTGGCAAGCACGAAGCAGAGAATAAGGAAAACCATTTGCCAAAAAAATAATTAAAGAAATAAGGAAAACCATTGAATTCGTTGCGCCAATAATCACGATATTTTATTTTATTTTCCTTTTTATCAACATAAAATAAGATATCAATTGGTTGACTACCATTTTTCTGCGAGATCCAACGGTGGCGATTCATTTATTTTACTTTAATAAATAAGAATGACCAGCAACGGCTTAGATTAGACATATCCTCTTAATGCACAAAATGAATCCACCACGTGTCACCGAATTCACGTAAGAACAGAGAAGAGTGGTAGAATTGGATGTACTGGTTAACCATGAAATATTAAGAAGGAAACTATATATGAATTGTCAAAAAGCCACAGCTCTCAATTTTCTTCTTCTTTTTTTCCAAAAAGAAAACCCAAAAGAAAGAAGCAAAGACAGGGTTTGCAGCTGTTTCTTGGTCGATAGATTGACAGATAGGAGAGGATTCGCTGCGTGTTGAAGGAGTAGCAAAGAATCTGAAATGGCGATGGCAAGTCTAGCGAGGAGGAAGGCGTACCTTCTCACTCGAAACTTCTCGAATTCCAGTCCAGATGCTCTCAAATACTCTTGCTCTCTCACCAACTTCTCTCGCGGCTTCGCTACTTCAGGATCTGAAGAAAACGACGTCGTCGTCATCGGTGGTGGCCCTGGTGGCTACGTCGCCGCCATCAAAGCCGCCCAGCTCGGTCTCAAAACCACCTGTATCGAGAAACGAGGAACTCTCGGTGGTACCTGCCTCAATGTTGGCTGTATCCCTTCCAAGGTACTACGCTCTAATTCCCTTTTTGTCTCCTTCTCCTTAAATTTCTCTGCTTTCCTTATTATTGATTTCTCTGGATGCTTGTGGAACCTTGTCTCAGATCTATTTGTTTCATTTGAAAGGGCCTGCTGCTTGTTTAATGTATTAGTATCAGTATTGGATAGTCTACATGACCACTTGATTGTTCATTGCCATGGAAGATTCGAAGAAAGTAATGATAAGTATGTAAATGTGGAATTCTCACATGGCACTTTAAATTTTGCAGTGAAAATGATCTTGTTTAGTTGAGTTTTCTAAAGTTGTTAGCTAGAACCCTAATGAAGGGTAATATGTGTGGCTGATATATGAGATATTGCCTACGGTTTTCTGACTTGTTATGATGTTCAGGCACTTCTTCACTCGTCCCACATGTTTCATCAAGCCCAGCATTCATTTGCACACCATGGAGTGAAAGTTTCTTCTGTTGAGGTTGACTTACCGGCAATGATGGGCCAGAAAGACAAAGCTGTAGGAAACCTTACAAAAGGTATTGAAGGTTTATTCAAGAAGAACAAAGTGAACTATGTCAAAGGTTATGGCAAGTTTATCTCCCCATCTGAGGTGTCTGTGGAGACCATTGATGGTGGTAACACAGTTGTGAGAGGCAAGAATATCATAGTTGCTACTGGTTCTGATGTGAAATCATTGCCCGGGATTACCATTGACGAAGAGAAGATTGTATCATCTACTGGTGCCTTGGCTTTGAAGGAAATCCCAAAGAAACTTGTTGTTATCGGGGCAGGTTACATAGGGCTTGAGATGGGCTCAGTGTGGGGCCGTCTTGGTTCAGAAGTTACTGTTGTTGAGTTTGGTCCAGACATTGTCCCGAGTATGGATGGGGAAATTCGCAAACAATTTCAGCGTTCGCTCGAGAAACAAAAGATGAAATTCATACTCAAAACAAAGGTGGTAGGGGTTGATTCCTCTGGAGATGGTGTGAAGTTGACACTTGAGCCAGCATCTGGTGGTGACCAGACTACACTTGAAGCTGATGTCGTTCTTGTCTCTGCAGGTAGGAATCCATTCACCTCAGGACTTGGGTTGGACAAAATAGGTGTGGAAACTGACAAGGGGGGTCGAATTTTAGTCAATGAGCGGTTTGCAACAAATGTTTCTGGTGTCTTTGCTATTGGGGATGTAATTCCAGGGCCAATGTTAGCCCATAAGGCAGAAGAGGATGGGGTTGCCTGTGTGGAGTTCATTGCTGGTAAGCATGGTCATGTGGACTACGATAAAGTTCCTGGAGTTGTCTATACGCATCCTGAGGTGGCATCTGTTGGTAGGACTGAGGAACAGGTTAAGTCGCTTGGCCTGGAGTACCGTGTTGGAAAATTCCCTTTCCTTGCAAATAGCCGTGCCAAGGCAATAGATGATGCTGAAGGCATGGTTAAGATATTGGCTGACAAAGAGACAGATAAAATATTGGGAGTCCATATCATGGCGCCTAATGCTGGAGAGCTCATTCATGAGGCAGTACTGGCCCTTGCTTATGGTGCTGCCAGTGAGGACATAGCACGTGTGTGCCACGCACATCCTACAATGAGCGAGGCACTAAAAGAAGCTGCTATGGCCACTTATGACAAACCCATTCACGTATGAGAGACTTGAGCATGAACTTTTCTTGCTTTCAATTTTTGTTTAAGGACTAGGGAATGCCTTAGCCAAGACTTTGTTTGTTGTTCATCGAAGCAAATTGAGTGTTTGGTAGAAACATGCTGTTTTATTTTATCTTCTTATTTTGATATGACAAACAATACTCAAGATGGTACCATGCAATTTCCATCAATACAGATTTTTACCAGTTCGATTTTCTAGTTTGTTTAGATTTTCCATATATACTGGATTCATATTTCACTTTCTATCCACTTTATGACTTTTGTTGATTATTGTTGGTTTTATTTCTGTTGTGTCGAATGAATAGCCAAACCCAGCTAAATCATCCACCATGTATTCATTCAACAAGATCGGCGATATCCGTTCAATAATCTGGAAAAATAAATGAGAACAAAAATCTACAGATGTTTTGTTTTTTTGGGGAAGAAAGAAAAAAGAGAATCCATGCGAGCATAACACCTGGGTAAGATGACATACATTACTTGTTCAAAGAATGCATTGGAAACTAGACTGTCAACGTGCAAGGTTTTATTTATATTTAGATCCGTGATATAAGCGCCAGAGGAGAAACCCTCCTCTGTTCAAAATGTTAGACGGAGGCGAATCTTTGCTACAATTATGATCACCCTTTCCTGCTCTTTTCCTTTCACAAGTATAAATTCACAGGAACTCCATAGAAAAATTGAAACGGCAAGACTGATAAATCAACTCATCAATTCCCTGGAGCCATTGCCTGCCTCCCACAGTCAAAATGACAAGGAGCTACTTCAGAATATCATGGAATTAGGGACCCTCTTGCATATCTGGCCTCCTCCTAGACTGTTGTGCCAATCGTGCATCTCTTTCCCTCTCAAACTCCCGATAATCTGCTCTTTGGAGAAATGAGACCTTATCCAGATATTGGTTTGAGCTCTTCTTGTAAGCATCTAGCTCATCTTCTAGTCCCTTGTTCTCGTCCTTGAACTCTCCCCAATCCTTTTTTGTCTTGTCCAGTACACTGAGCTTTGGTTTCTTTCTTATTTGTTCAAGAACTGCATCTACAGCAGAAGGAGCCTTGGCCTTTTCAGCTGCCTCTTTTGACTCTGCATCAACAAGCTTCTTAATCTCTATATCCTGACCCGCAAAATCTCGAACCTCGGTTATCTGCAGAATGTAACAAAGTTTATAAAACTAGAGAATCCTAAACATGCAGACTCACAAATCGTTCATGTACATGCCAACATGTTGAAGTAACCATGCATATGCAATGGATAAAGGGAATGCTTTTGATTCAGGCTAAACTACCAAACGACCACAAACGCCGATAAGTTTTACATGGGAGACTCAGGTTCAAAGAGTTAGCTAATTTTTTCCCAAATATCTCTAAGTATCAATTTTTCAGATACCAGAGGAACTCATATCAACTAATAAGATGCGAAATCTTCATGATATGCTATGGAAAGAACCCAACTTTTACAGTCAGTTCTGGCAACCAACAAAAGCTGGTCAATAACCATGTAAAATGATAAGGTAAGAAGATTTTCACAGATATCTCTACAGCATCTCTTTTCAGACACCAAGGGAAATCATATCAACTATAAGAAGCAGAAGTCCCCAAGATATGCTACACAAAATACACAATTTTCTCAGACAGATTATTACAACTACAAGACAACCAACAAGAAGAGGCCAAGAAACATGTGAAATGAAAATGTACCAACCTCAACTCTGCCCCTGCCAGATGCAGCAGCAGCATCCTTAACCGCAGAGAGAGCAGCAGCAGCAAGCCTCCTAGCTTCATCGCCCATGTCATTTTGCATTCCATTGGATACCTTCAGTGGTACATTGTACTCAGAGCTTTTGGTTTCCTCTGTTGGCACGCCCAGAAAACCCATCCATTTCTATAAAAGAGCAATTTAAGAAATTAACAGTAGGAAACCTTAAGAAGAATACAAAACAAAGAAAATGTGATAAAAGTTCTCACATCAGACTTCTCCTGTGAAGATTTATCCACTGGTGAACAAGACTTGTTTAAAAAGATTTTGTATGTTTTACTAGGCATTCCTTTATTCATTTGCTCCCAAATGGCAGCAACCTTCTTATCTTCATTGCTAGCTCCATTCTGCAAACTTCTATCTTTACTTTGATGAGCATCTTGGGTGGAGGATCCTGCCCCCTCCTGTGCCAAACCAAGATACTTGATCCAATTCTATCACGTGCATTCAAAGGCAAACCAATTAAAGCTCAGACACTTCTTATGCGCCAACCAAAACATGGTAAAAAGAGAGAAGATCCTCACATCATTCGGCTTCTGTGGAGTATTTGTCTTTGCAGTTGAGCCAGTATACTTGTTTGAAAAGGAATTGACAGTCTTATTGGATAATCCTTGATTCATTTTCTCCCACATAGCTTCCACTCGAGCTTCTGTTTCTACAAACCAAACAAAACCATGATAATTTGCGCCAAATCTTCATCTCTAATAACAAAAAATCAGAACCTCAATATCTTACCACTTTGTTTAGGTTCAGACCCAGTGGCTGACGCGGGATTAACTTCCTCAGCAGACCCAACTTGAGAACCCATCCTTCACATTTACCTTCCTATAAAATAAACCGTGCAATGAATTAGCTAGTTTACAGCATGAGACATACAGTACCGGCATTAGCTTATGCAACAACAAAAAGAATCTCTTCATCGTTAACTGACCCATAAAAAATCCTGAACGGGGATTTCTAGATGAACATTTACAGCTAACTTGATTGGAACTATAACTTGGGCTTTGTACACGAAGGTGGATTCTTGAGATTAACGAATTGAAAGTCGAGGAATAAAAATTAAGAAAGGAAAAGAACGACAAAACCTAGCGATTGCCATTGTTAAAGGAGATACTCGTACGCACCTGTAAGTAAGAAATCAAATGGTGTTTAGAGAAATCGAATCACTTCGCCATCAATTTCACTTTCTGCTTGCGTTCTCTTATTATTCTTCTACCTCGGCAAGTTGTGGAGTTGAAGCTCTACTAAAACCTCGCTTGCTTTCTCTCTCTTCTTCTTTTTCACTTTCGAACCGCTCTGAGAGTTCGAGTAATAATATATTAATATTATTGCGCATTAAATGATTCATTTTAATAATTCCATTTTAAGTTTTTAAGTTTTAACACCCTAAAACTTTGTACTTTTAATTACGGTATAAAAAAAAAAAATTCAGAAATGTCTTATTTGGATTCAATTTCTTTTTGACAAAAGAAAATACATACGGTTCACTTCATAGATTAAAACGGTTAGGATTGCGGTCAATCTTACTTGGGCCAAATAATCTCGAATAAACTTTAAGCTCAGGATTTAAACCTCTCCCTTTTAATATAATAGGTAAAGAGTTAACCATTAAACCAAATTAAAACTTTGATATCATTGTACATATATATATATTTTCAGTTTTACCGGTTCTCTAAGCCGGTTCTCGAATTTTAAAGGTTGAAGAACCTGACAACTATCCGGTCCAATCTGGGTAAAAAAAAGAAAAAATTGGACCGGACCAAACCCAACGATTCTGGTCCGATTCTCAGGCCGGCTCAGTTCTTGTACACCCCTAATCACAGTACTGTTAGTATGTGACTATTATGACTTAATTTATTTTATTTGTTTTTTGGTTAAAACTTAATTTAATTGCTATTTCAATAAAACAAAAACTTGTGCGTAAAAGTATACCGGGGCAGGCTTTTTTTCTCTATAGTGTATGAAGCAATGCCTTGTGAATAATAAGGCCATAACTTCAGCCCATTGCCAGATCATTGTTGAAATATATAGTTTTGACATCAAAGGTTCAGATATGAACGGTCGAAATTCACCACCACTCGGGAATGAATATGTATCGAACATGGAAAGATTAGGTAATTGAAAATGGAATTTATTAATACAGCAAAGCAGTATACACCGCAATGTTTCCAGACACGACATACGTGACATGTCAGGTTGCAGATTCATACTACAACTCATGACATGCATGCCCCGGTCGAGCTACTACACATAAAACAGGAAGAGTTTTCAACGATCAATCTAAATAAGCACATGCACACACGATCGAGCATGCATGACTATTTAGTCTACTTATTATAATAATTACTGTGTAGCTTTATATGACGCATGACAATATTTGTATAATTATTATGTATATGATGGAGTAGATTACTAGTAGTTAGATTAATTAAGCAGCAACTGGGAGATTTTTCCTGTCATCCTGTAGATCCTGATGATCATCCCCATCTTGATGATGATCATGAGCTAATGAATTAGCAATCAAGGTCCCGATTAGGTTTTCGGGTCCAGCGGCGTTCTTCAAATCCAAAGACTCGTCCTCGTAAATATCCCACCATCTCTTCACAAACATTTTTATGTCCTCTCTGCCCATATTCACCTCTTTCCCCGTATACCTCCATGGTTTTGAACCCTATATATACATATTATTTTAATCAATCAGTTTAAATAATTAAAACTATTTATACGTATGATGAGAAATTAATTAATGTGGACTTACAGCAGCACAATAATGAACCACCTTGACATGATCAAGGTCTAAGTTCTCAGGATGGCGCCAAAGCATTGCTAGAACAAGGTTGTACTCCGGTGGGATGGGCTTGTAAACATCTCTAAAGAACATGTTCAAAAAGTCCTGTACACGTACGTACCCAAATCACATCACATCACACACACACACACAGAGATATATATATCCCTTTTCTTTTTAAAACAAAAAAAAATACTATATACTAGTAGTAACCAGTAGGAAAATTAAATATACCTGTTCAGCAAAAAGAGTGGGAGGGGTGATGTTGAGGGTCTCCAAGAGTTGATGATAAGTGGGAAGGCTTGGCCGGAAGAGGAACATGCCGGCGTTGAAGTAGAGCGGAGGTGGCGGTGAACCCATCTCCTCCTCCGGCCACACCACCCTCTCTGGGCACTGCTGGCAGTACCCAATCTTGTTCTGAGGGGAGTTCTTCCACGTGTCCTCGCAGAAGCAGTCCATCACCGCATAAAAATACCCCTCCGGTTTCTCGAAGAGGTGATCAATGTTCTCAAATACTTGGATATCTCCATCAAGGTATATCATCTTCTCGTACTCCACAAACTAGTGATTACATTCAATTAATCAAACTTCAATTTATTGCCCTATATTTTATATACATGATATATAATTATATATACATACATACCTCCCATATCCTTAGCTTAGAGTAGTTGATGACATAGTAAGCCATGGCGAACTGGGTTTGGTCGCTTAGGGTGGGTGGATAGATCGGTTCAATCTGACGGACGTTGCAGCCCTGAGATTGAATAATGTGACGGTGGTGTTGGGGCACATCAGGCAAGCATGCGACCACAAGAGGGTATGCAGACTTTGCCTTCCTTAAACCCTTCACCAAACCCACCACGCCTTTCCAATAATCACCATCCCCAGCCAAAAAAGTCACATATGCCCTCTTTCCCTCATCATCTCCCACTACTTTGCTCACCACGGGACTGGACGTCGCATCGCAAGCAGCTGCTGGAGGAGACATCTTACTTCGTATATATTAATTGGATCGATATACTCACTAGCTAATTGTGTGTTGCTGTGATTTGTTTAGGGTTCGTGGACGTGCCTCTATTTATAAGCACTAGCCAATTCAAGAAATGGAAAGTGTGGATTCTTAGGCAAAAGAATATTTGTGTATCTCTTTTCGTAAATGCTCATTTATTTATATTCTTTCCCATTCTCAAACACGCACGTGGCACACGTACTGCCTCCTTTTTACTTCTTTTCTTCTAGGAGTATATATATTCATTTTGATTCTCCTTCAGCCCAGTATTATCATTAGCAGAGAAAAAACAAGAACCGAAAGGGAAAGAAAAACGAAATTTACTTTCTGGAGCCTGCCTGGATATGATATGTTTCAGCTTTTGGCAGGTAATATTAGGTGTCCATTGTTACCATTTGGGAGCATTGATCGACCGTTGATCATCACCGTGCTTTTGCCAATTGTCAATATCCCTCACCCTCTTGCCAGAAATTATAGAGATTTAGATTATTCTCACCCTCGTAATTTAACAGATATTTGTGAAACAGAATGAGTAACTTTAAGCGGTGCAATTTGATGATAGAAAAAGTGGTGCATTTGATTTGACATAGACAAGCGCAATTCAGAATGGTTAATGATTGAATGGTGTGATGACGTGTCGTACTACTGTTGTCGTTTCGAAGTTGCATTTGCTAACTGTTTGCATCCAGTACCACAATACAATGATTTTGTTGTGAGTGGAGTGAAATAATTTTGGTGGAGTAGTCCATGTCATTTTCATATTTATTCGTTGAAATGCCAAAATACCAATAGTTGTTGTGCACGGTGAGAACAAGTAGTGTGATTGCATATATAATTGCATATATCTTTATCTGAGGATTTTGGACCTTAGCAAATAATGTGTCTGAGAAGAACGTATATATATATTCAGCTGTGATGTGTCGTCTCTTTTAGAAAAAAAGAAAAAAAGAAAGCATATACTCCCATACACTTTAGTTTTTGAGGGAGCTAGAGAAAAGCAAAGCGAATAACGGTATACGCATATGCTTGCACTAGCTAATTGGGTTTCTCCTGAAAAATGCAAATGATTGAACATTAACTAATTGACTAATTGACTAATTGACTGATTGGAATGATGAATGATGGTGATAGACATCACATGTCATCAATTAATTAGTAGTTCCTTAATCTTCCACTCAGAGTACTCATTAGAAAAGTCAATCAAAGTGTAAATATCTTCCTTTAATTGTTATAGGAACATACTGATACAACATGAACACGTACATGCAGCATGCTTGAATGATAAGAGCAATTAAGTTACTAGAATTACAAGCTAGTTTTTCTCTATAAAAATAAAAAAGAATAAAAAAAAAGTTGGATGGTGAGTTGTGTGGGCTTACTAGTGCAGTCCGGGATGGTTTTGGAAGGCCCAAAGGAAGACATCTTTTCCTTCTTCTTATTTTCGGTCCATTAGGAGGCCATGGGCCTTCTATCGGAAAGCCCACCCCACGTAAAAATAAACTTTTTTAATTTTTTTATTCTGATCATAAAAGTTTTGAGATTCATTTCATTCACCTCTCCTTATCTCTCTCTCTTCCATTCTAGTCCTCCATCCAGAAGGACAGGACGAGTGTGTCTGTAACTGAATTTGGCCATGGCAGCGTCGCTGGCTCAGCAATTGGCAGTTCTGAGAATATGCCCACACTTATCTACTAACAAGCCCAAACAAACCTCATTCCCTTCACCTTCAACATTAACAAGGTCTAAAAGAGCTTCTGTCATCGTCTCCGCAGTAGCAATCTCAAATGCCCAAACTAAAGAGAGGGAAAAACTCAAACAACTCTTCGACGATGCTTACGAACGCTGTCGTACTGCTCCCATGGAAGGCGTCTCCTTCTCTCTCGAAGACTTCAATGCTGCCCTCGATAAGTACGACTTCAATTCCGAAATTGGCACCAAGGTCTCCATCCCTTTCTCTTTTAGCGCTCTCTTTCTGCTATCTACTATCTCTTTCTTCTGCTATGCCTCCCTCACTTTCCCGTTCCACGATTCAGGTGAAGGGGACCGTTTTTATGACCGACTCCAATGGAGCTTTGGTTGATATAACCGCCAAATCTTCTGCCTATTTGCCTGTGCAAGAGGCGTGCATCCACAAAATTAAACACGTCCTCGAAGCTGGTATCCTTCCTGGAGTGAAGCAGGAGTTTGTCATTATTGGCGAAAACGAAGCTGATGATAGCTTAATTCTCAGCTTAAGAACCATTCAGTACGAACTTGCCTGGGAAAGGTGTAGGCAACTCCAAACTGAAGATGTCATTGTCAAGGGCAAGGTACACTACTATGCTTCCCATTTCTCCTCATTTACTGCATTCCATATTTCCACCTGCTTGGATTCACATGAATGGAAAGTGTTATACCGGTTTTCTAATGTGTGCGCGTGTGCACTTGTTGGTTCACTCTGTTTCTTTAATCTCCTATATTTAGCAACCGGAATGTTATGTGTTCAGGTTGTTGGTGCAAATAAAGGTGGTGTAGTTGCTGTGGTGGAGGGGCTTAGAGGATTTGTTCCTTTCTCACAGATTTCATCGGTCCGTTCCTTAATTTAGCTCACCAAGTGTTGTTTGTTACAAGTAAATGTGTTCTGTGATTTAAGTTGTTGCATGTTTTTATGTGATAGAAAACCAGTGCGGAGGAGCTTCTTGATAAGGATCTTCCACTGAAATTTGTGGATGTTGATGAAGAACAGTCTAGGCTTGTGCTAAGTAACCGTAAGGCCATGGCTGATAATCAAGCACAGCTAGGTATTGGGTCGGTGGTTGTTGGAACTGTTCAGAGCTTGAAACCATATGGTGCTTTCATCGATATCGGTGGAATCAATGGCCTTCTTCATGTCAGTCAGATCAGTCATGACCGTGTCTCTGATATTGCAACTGTTCTGCAACCAGGCGATACCCTCAAGGTTTGTTAATTGCTCATACCATTTCCTAGTTAGATGTTAGCCTTGTTGTTACTTATACAGCTAATGATGTTTAAATGTCTGTTTTTTTTAGGTTATGATACTAAGCCATGACCGGGAGAGAGGACGAGTCAGTCTTTCTACCAAGAAGTTAGAGCCTACTCCTGGTGACATGATTCGTAATCCGAAACTTGTTTTTGAGAAGGTAATACTTATGTTTGTCATTTAACCTACTGCGTTGTTCAATGTATTTATTACTATCATGGTATGTGTGTGTAAAAGTTAGCGTTATTGCTCGGTATGGCCATCTTCTTACTGGTTTAATTCTGTGTGAGATAGAGGACAATTAGGAATTACTTTCATCTATCATATTTCTCGTTTTTGCATTAATAGGCTGAGGAGATGGCTCAGACCTTCCGGCAGAGAATTGCTCAAGCAGAAGCTATGGCTCGTGCAGACATGCTGAGATTCCAACCCGAGGTACTTTTATACTAGTTCTTACTCTCATCAATCTTTAGAGTAATTTCAAAGATAGAGAGGTGACTATGAGAAGAGGGTAGACAAAACATACTTGTTTCTTCCTTCTACCTTTCAGATTGGAACAAAGGTGAGATTAGATAGGTTTACTTTGATCAGATTGACTTATTATTATTTGGCCTTGACCTAGGTATGATCACATGAGAACATCCCCTAGACTTGATGATAATTTCAAAGTTCATTGGGTTTCTCAGGATGTCAGAAAAAGGATTTCAAATTCTTTTCAATTTTATACTTGATTTTTTGTAAAGAAACATACATATATATATATATATATGTGTGTGTGTGTGTGTGTGTGTGTCATTCTTCTTCATTACTACAAATTAACATCATTTCACATTTTTTGCCAGAGTGGATTAACTCTCAGCTCTGCTGGGATTTTGGGTCCGCTAACTTCAGACTTGCCCGCAGAGGGCTTAGATTTGAGTGATGTTCCAACTTCAGAAGAGTCAGATTGAGGTTTAAACTTTTCAATGGTTCTACATTTGTAATTGTGTTTGTAAGATGGTTTCACCACAGCTTTAAGAACTTACCCTTTGTTCTTTAATTGATATGTTCTTATTCCTGTACAAGTAACAAGTGTGCGTGAGCATGGAGATTGAAACAACAGAGGATCAAACCCACAGTTTATCGACTTGAAAACACCAGAGCAATGGTAATAGGGACTAGGGAGTACATATCGTTGAAATTTGAAAAAAGATGTCTGCTTTCTGTTATTTGATTAAAAGATGCGCTTGGCCTTTATAATGGCTTCTTATTGGAGGTTCGTTTATTCTTAGCAAATTGTAAAATCTCCCAAGACAGTTGATAGAACCTTGTAGGTAGCGTGTCATAATGTAAACTTCCATTTCTTCGTACTTAATTTTTTGGACGCCATGCACATATGACACGACCAACCAATTCCAGTCACCAATGTAATACCAAAATGTTGTATACTGGAAAGCAAGCATCAGCTACCAACTTACCAGCCAGTTTGCCATTCCTCAATGTGTGGTTACAGTTGAGTCTAATACATTCCGAATCCTCAATATCAACTTTTATCTACACCAAAACGTTAATCTCCTGGAAGCTTTTAAAGACGTACACATACAGGGGAAAGTCGTACAGCTACTGAAAAAGGAAATGTAGCTTTGATATAAACCTAAGCTAAGCTCAATAAAGCTTATTTGTTGCCTTTCTTGCTCTTCTTTTGCTTCTGCTTCAGTTGTGTAAGGCCCGCAGAGGCAATCTTCACATTGCCAACAATCGCAGCAACTAGCTCAGGATCTGTACACGCTTTCATCAACTCCTTTTCTCTACTCGTTGCATCTGGCATGTGGCTAAACAGGTTCATGCAAGTTTTTGCAGCTGGAAAGATTTGAAGCCCGTTGCATTTGTCAAATTTCTTCCAACAAATTAGAGTTTAACATTAGAAACTATGAAGAATTTACCTTTTCCCTTCTTAGCAGTACCAGGAACCATCTTCACACGGTATTTATACGACTGGACTGCACTATAAGGGCCGCAGACTGGAACCGCATATAAAAGAATGTCACTAGGCAATGGGTTCCCCGTCAAGTAATCCAACTCATTTAACTTTCCTTTCTCTTCTTCACCAATCTCATGAACATCATCCTCTTCCATAGCCACTTTATCCTCAACAAAACCCACATGTGATGCATCTGGATTTTCTGGACAATCCCGAGCCAGATGACCTGCCTTTTTACATTTATAACATACTTTTGGAGCATCAACAGGACCTGCAACAATGAACATGAATGACAAATCACAATTTGCAAGGTTTCCCCTAACAACGATTCTCTGCCACATGGAGATGGCTTTATGGGGACTAAAAACTTCTAAGTGCTTGGACTAAGCATAAAATGGTACCCCAAAAAATGGATCAAATAATTTGTTGACACAGACTTGATCAATTAAGGTTTGGGAACATACCACTGACTGGTATCTTCTCTTTGCCAGTGTCTTCATTTCCATTCTGCACATCATTCTTCCGTGAATTGCCAGCAGACTGTAAATTCATAAATTGTCAGTTGAAACATATTGCGTATGTATTGGTTAAATTATCTCTGCCCTACTCTGAAAACACTTCTTGTTAAATAGAAAATTATTTGGCTACATCCATGTGCCATTCCACTGCAGGATGAAACTACTTTATTTTCTTCTAATTCTAGTAACATAGTACATAGCTGAACTAGTAAATTACACATCAGAAAACAGCCACATCCTAAGAGTGTATGCATTTAGACATCCAATTTTAAGAACAAGATAACAGTGACCATTGAAAACGTATTTGACTTGGGCATAAAGTATGGCAAGCAGTAGAGATTTTACTATACTCACAGCCAATAAAGCCATCCGGATGCTCCTCTCTTCCTCGTCTTGATCGGCATACTTCTCCTTCATTTTCTTAAGTTTACCCTTCTGACCACGACTCATTTTCCCACCAACTGGCTTGCCATTTTGAGTGTTTGTTTGTGGTTGATTGGTAGAGATATCATTTTGTTCTCGTTCTTCCTCTTCGTCAGCAACACCTCTATAGCCTTTCCTGAGCTTTCTTCTTTCAGCTTTAGAAACATGAGGTTTATCTTTACTTACCTCTTTCCTCTCTTCATGACTGTACTCCTCTGTCAAATTATTATCCTGTGATGTTTCAACTCCATAATTTTTGCCAGATAGAGTAGCAGGTCCAAGTCCAAGAGCCCTATCAATGAGATCCTCAAGTTGTGGGGTGACCAAAGAAACATTATCCCCAGCAACATCATTGGCATTCAATTGAGTCCTGTTCTCGACAGGAGACACATGTGAACCGGCACATTCAAAATTAGAGGCATCAAAGTCATTGGCAATGCTTTTTGTTTCAAATGTTCGTTTGTTGTCTAACGCTTCCTGCTCTAACTCAAAATCAGAAATTTCTTTGGGAGGCTCACTTTCTGAAGCTTCCTTCTCTGATTCAGAAACAGAAATTTCTTTGAGAGGCTCACTTTCTTCAACATCATGCATCCCTTCCTCCTCCCCTCTAACCCTCCTCTCATTTAAATGAGATCCCAAGGAGCTTTCATCCAAGCGGAATAATATCCCGAAGCCCATTATAAGAGGATGTGGAGGAAGAAAATTCTTTTTACCACGAATCATGAAACTCCCAACTGTGAGGTACTCTCCTGTAGGAGCTGTTTTACTGACCTGGTGAGGATACACCCACCAAGCACTAGTGACAATCTTAGAATCCCATGCTTTGCTCTGGCAAACCTACATAACAATATTTCATTACAAATGTCACTCATGCTGTATACCCATCTGTTTCACTAGCGTAAAAAAAGGAAGAATCATAGTATGAACTGAATACCAATAGAATAACTTACTGTATAACATCCAGCTTGGTTTATAGTGAGAGGAGGTATAGGTTGTTCAGGTCTGTGATTCTTGATCACAGTGCTAGAAGCTCCATGCAGCTCTGCATGAACATACCTGCTCAACATTTGCAATCAAGAGTTACCAAATGAAAACAGTCACTGGCAGATCTAAATGTTATTTCTGCTAAAAAATCTCAATACAAAATAAATGACTTACAAATCTCCTTTCCCCATGTAACGCTTGACTATCATCTCATTTTGCTGAGCATCACGTCCACTAATAACCAAATAGTTCTCGCTGCTGACGAACCAATTAAATTTCTCAAACCAGTGAACTTTACGCATGTGTGATATAGTTGCAACAGCCTTCTCCTGCATAGTGAATAGATACATAAGAAAGGCTTATAACACTGATTAACACACAAATCTACATGGCTCAGCCAGGTTGATTGTTTGCTTATTTGAGAAACAAGAATAAGCTCGAGCAGTTGGAGAACTGTTTTATTCTATATGATATTGATAATAGGCACCCTGTCTAATCTTAGCATACTGAATATAGCCTCTGCATGCATCATATTTAAGGTAGCAAACTAGTGATGTCACATTCCATTCAATAGATGTTAACTTTGTAAAATCCTGAACACGCATGTCCTTCCAATTAAACCATGAGCTATACATAATTGGATGATTAATCCAACAAAATGAACCATATAGCTAGAGATCAATTGTTAATATATGCAACTAAAAGTTACCTGGGAGAGCTGTAGACGAGTCTTTCTCTCAGCTGCTTTAAAGGCCTTTTCATGAGCTGTAACAGTCTTTTCTTGCTTGCTCTCCTGCCTTTTCTTCATTTCATACCACCTTTTAGCATTGGCATGTGCTGAAAGTGCTAAATCAACTTCAACCTGAAAATGAAAGAGATATGACAGATAAGTAAACATTAGAATGTAAGTAATGCAGAAGATTAAGCATGTGTATGGTTAAAATCGACTAATATTAATTTGCACTCGACAAACACCTTATCTGCTGGAAGAGTCTTTTCATCATCATCCATGTCATCAAGGTTGTTGCTTAACAGCAATGTCATGCAATTCCTCTCAAGATGAAGCTTGTCAATTAGGCCAGCCACAGGGTTGCCCAACTTCTTCTCTTCCTTCACCATACGAGCAAGATCTTCCCAGCTCATTCCCTTTGCTAAAGCAACACGAACAGCTAATATAGTTGCTTCCACATCTTCTAAGTTATATTCAATCAGTTCTGCCATTTTAACACATCGGTCAACTTCTTTCTTCAGTGTATGGGCACGGTTTTCCTACATTGAAGAATTCGAAAGGCATTCACATGAAAGAAACAAAAATTAAAAGAGTGCGAACCGGAAAAAAAAATTAAACTCACTACAGAGGCAGACAAGAACAATTTCAAGGTTTGATAAGAGTCCGGTTCTTTACAGACAGGATCGAACTTCATATTTACTAGGATTGTTCCATAGAACCAACTGTACTGATTCTAAGATGTTCATGTCATAGAAACCTTAGATAGAAACAGATAGATGATCTTTGGTGCTTTGTGCCCTCTCCCATAGGTAAACCCAATTTCTGCTAAAGCCTTAAACAACCTTAGGGCCCTGCTGCTATGAAATTAATCAATAACCTTAGACGAAATAGCTTACAATATCTCGTTCTTGAAATCCCGTTGAA
This sequence comes from Viola odorata, assembly GCA_963691705.1. Classification (NCBI taxonomy): domain Eukaryota; kingdom Viridiplantae; phylum Streptophyta; class Magnoliopsida; order Malpighiales; family Violaceae; genus Viola; species Viola odorata. The sequence goes on from OY829545.1 coordinate 227,442, forward strand.
CTTTAGTACCTTTCTATTCTATCATTTAATAAAGTATTTTTTTTAATTGAAAGAAGAGATACCGTTAGTTATACATAAGATCTCTTCCCTTCATGTTCATACATTACACCTCGAAAGGCACACCACTTAGTTCCACTCTTAATATAAATGACACTAAACAAAAAGCACACAATCATTTGCACCTAAACAAAACTATTAAACAGGTAGAAGCATGAACATGTTAAATAAGACCCACGCAAGCAATATACCTATCTAAATGAACTTAGAGTCATAGCTTGTAGCTCATCAGCAATCTTAGCAGGCACATAAACACTCCAAAATTGCATGAGCCATTGGACAGTAATTACACAAATCAAGATCCCAATAATCAATTCCAAGTTCCAACATGCAACAGCAGTAAAGGAGAGGGAGAAGGAGAAATACAGATCCAAAGAATACAAAAGAAGTGCAACAAACAATCTCCCTTCTCTTTTCATAAACCTATTGGGAAATTAGCACAGACCTGATCCAAGCGTATTTTACTTAGTTTCTGAACAGCAGAACCCTCTTTTGCCTTTTGCTGCAGTTCTACTCTTTGACTCTCAATTTTGCTGTAAAATTCATCCAATGCATCATCAAACGTATTAAAGTTTGTGTATTCCCTTGTTTTGAACTGGTTCAATAATATGGGGCAGAATTCATCATAGATCTGCAAAGGAAATACAAAAGTAAGCTAATTAAATCAAGCAACTGAAAACACGCCCTTCAGGTTTGGCACAAAAGTGATGAGGGTAAAACAGGATGCTCCATGCTCGATTCATATAAACAGAAATGCTTGAGAATATTCAAGTATAGAAAGGGGAAATAACAATAACCTGGTCAGAACCTCCAGATTCAGATGCCAGACAGTCTTTGCCCACGTTCTTTTTAAGCATCAAGATATACCCTTCAGGAACTTTGTCCCCAGAAATAATATCCTGAAGCCAATCTTCAAACTTTGCAACAGCATGGACTAACACCTGAACTGTATCATCATCTAACTTGCTATCTTTAGAAAATTTTGTATTTGGAACTAGGCCAGCATCCAGTATCATATGTTCAGACAATGCAGGACCATAACCCAAAGCTTCCCCAAGCACAGTCTTCAGTGTTGGTTGTTTGGGACGATTCCCCTCATTGTTGCTTTTATTTGACTCCAAAGGTTTCCCACCCTTACTTTTACCTTGCTTATCCTTCTTTGGTTTATCAGATTTATCGTTTTCACTGCCACCAACTTTAACAGGTTCGCATTTTTCTGCTTCCTTACAAGATGCAAGGGCTTCCTGCAACTTCTCAGGGGTTGTTCGTTCAAAAACTCGGCATATTTCGGTAGGATACCTATGCCTTGACATGATTGCAAACCCTTTATCATCATCCCTGTCAATGCGAACATGATAAAAAACAATCAACTAATGAGACAGCATAGATCTTCAATACTGTCGTATTATATCTTAAATCACCAACCTGTGGGAACGGAGAAGAGTGAGGACGGTAAACTCATGATCAGTCAGAATGATATTCCCTTGCGCATACAACTCCAAAATAACATAATGTGCATTATCTCCGAGCCCAAACTGGAACAGTACTATCTGCAGATCAAGACAGTGAAAAATGAAGCAAAACCAACAGCACTAAGCAGCAAACAAATACCTACATGACATAAAAAAAATGTAAATACAAGTCCAAGCCAGTTATCTCAAACCCTATCATATCCAAGCTGCCGCACATCCTCTAGCCTTCTCGTACGGATATGCTTTCTCAATTTCAGAGTAAATCCAGAGGGAGTGTTACTCTTGTCCCTACCCATCCACAAATGACAACGTTTACAATCCGTGCTTCATCAAGCAGCTGAAGGAACAAAGGTTGGAAGAAAAGTACCTGACGTAGGCAGTAGTGTGCAGGCGGACGCCGCTCTCCATCAACATTAGGACCTTCTCACTCTCTCCAGACTCCGTTACTCCACTGCTCTTCATTAGCTTGAAGACATACGTCTTAAGACATGTAAAACAAGGACACGGATTCAATACATAGATATTATAATAATATCATCAAGGAAATTGGCATAAAAGTGATGGTCGACGACATATTCATATATATTATCAGAATCGCGTTTTAGAAGGAGCTGCTACCTTGGGGGAGAGATCGTAGACGTTGGAGCAACGCATGCCAATTAACCGCCGTAAGCACTTGACTTCAGCGGCCACATCCGCCGTGTTCATGCGCACCTTCACCATCTTTTCTCCCTTTCAATAATCTGTTCTTTCTTCTTTCTGAATCAACAATCTGTTCTCGAAAATGTGTTTACTGTGTTTTCGTTTGTGTATTTGGGAAATCTAAAGGCGGTCGTCAGTCGTCACAAGTAAAACCGCTCTGTTATGAATTTGAGCTTGGTGGTTAAAGCCCATTCACTTAGCAAGTCAAGGTTTTGGGCCATGCTGTTAGTTAAGGCCCATTATCTCTCTCTCTCTCTTTTGGATAAACACAAACCCATTCTCTGATTTAGGGTCTGTTTGGCGTTCCGGTTCTGGTCCGAAAAGTGCTGTGAATAAAAGTGCTGTGGAAAAAACACTTTTGCGCAAACCAGTGTGTTGTTTGGTAAACATTTTTTAAAAGTGTTGTGGGAAACGAGAAGTTGTTTTTGGTGTTTGGTAAAACTATAAAAGTAAAAGAGTTAGAGTATAAAACCCATTTTTAAAAAATTAATAAAAATAGGAAAAGTGGGTCTAGAATTACTTATCTCGAGATGGAGATTTTATTGTGATAGTTTTTAATTTATTTTGTGCATTATATAAAGTAAAAAAATGAAATTAAAAAAAAAAAAAGGAGGAGAGAGGGTGTAAAACGCAGCTGCGCAGGCAACTGCGTTGCCCACTGCACCATTTTTGTGCAGTGGGATAGGGTCTGTTTGGCGTTCCGGTTGTGGTGGGAAAAGTGCTGTGACAAAAGTGTTGTGGTAAAAGAACTTCTGGAAAAGTTAGTATGCTGTTTGGTAAACATTTTTTAAAAGTACTGTGGGAAATGAGAAGTTGTTTTTGGTGTTTAGTAAACACTGTTTTTAGAACTATGATTTGAGTGTAAAATGACTATAAAGGGCATCAGTCATTTTTAGTTTTTTTTATTTACATTATTTAATTCAATCTTTTTTTCTAAACAAATAATTTAACTATAATTTTCTAAAATATGCAATTTTAAACTTTTAACTATAAAGGACACAATTTGTTTCAAGCATTAAAATTAATATTTTTTAGTATATATATAGATTATTTAAATCAATCTATTTCTTTAAACAAATAATTAACATTTTATTAAATAAAGTTAAATATTAAGCACTATTTTAAAATTTTACATATATAAAATCACAATTATCTATTTATCATTAATCTATTACCTTTTTTTATGCTAATACATCAATAATATTTTTTAAAGGCATCAGTCATTTTTAATGTTATTTATTTACATTATTTAAATCAATATTTTTTCTAAACAAATAATTAACATTTTATTTATAACAATATTAAAAAAATTATTAGTAGAAGGGAAAAGGTGTTAAATATGGAACATTATATTACACTTACTATATTTATAAACCGAATTAATTACACTTACTATTACCGATTGATACTATTTATAAACCGAATTAATTACACTTACTATATTTATATATATATATATATATATAAAAAAAAAATAGTCAAACCGGTGACTGTAAATTTCTTACCGGACCCTGTATTTTCATTGGTAGCGGAGCTCAGACGTTCCTCTTTGGCAATCTGACAAAAGACCGAGACAGGCGTGGTAAGGGTATCCAGACAAGGAGTAAAGCCTGCTTTAGCCACGAACCCGCTAGAGTGAGTCAATTTCTAAAGAACAATATATATATTTATATATATAATTTAAATAGAAATTTAGATCAATAAACAAACAATATAAGTAATGATACATCATGACATAGAAAGTATAAATTTTTATATTTTTAAAAATATTTTATTTTAAAGTTGGAAATTCTGTGAGAAACTTATATTTTTTAAATGTAATTTTTTATTTTGAATAACAATGTGATATAAATTTGTTAATTTTTATTTAAAATGTCATTGAAATTAAACTTTCCAATAAAACTATTTTGTAAGCTAGCTAATAAATTATTTACTTAATTACACAGTAAGATTATGTAATTTCTAATATATATATATATATATTGTGATAATTAATATGACTATATATACACACTTTCATTTAACAATGTTATATAAAACATCAAAAATTTGTTCAAAAATGGTAACCATCATAGAAATGCTATTTTTTTTAATTGGATTTATGTTTTTTAAATATATATAATTGTTTATTTTGAATAACAATGTTTCCCACGTAGACACGCTTAGCACCATCAAAAGATCCACCACCTCCTCTTGACCTCCTCTTGGCCCTCTAGAAAAAGAAGATTCCTTTGGTGGAGCAGGTCCAGAATTCACCCTTATGGCCCTTCCCTCTAGTTCCTGCATAAATAAAGCTTTCACTTAGATACAACAACCCAAAAAGATTTAAGGACTATAAACCTTCAATACACACAAGAGTTTGCATTAGAATGCTACCACAACACCAAAAGAAATGAGACTTACAAGTTACAACATCCAAGAAGTTTAAAAATTCGCAGACACACTACTGTATTTTTGTGTTTTAAACAACTTATCTGACAAAAGGTACATAATCCCCACGGCAACCAAGTAGCTCTTGAAGGTTGGGTTGGGTTCAAGGTTGGGTTGTCAAGTTTTGTTTCTGACAAATATATACTTGGTTGCCGTGGGCAGGGCAAAAACAAAACAGAAAACTCCTACTCAGCTTTCCTTTCAGATACATCACAAATTGCATCTCTATGGAAGAAAATGAGCAAAAACAAGTTCAAAATGAATTCATAAGCACTCTATTCCCTAGCCATTCTCAATACCTAAAAGCTTTTTGTCAACTAGCATTGACAAAAGACTTGGAAGAAAAAACAGAAAAGGCCACCATCATTCATGTACACACTCCTGTTATGCCTACACAATCTAATTCCTAGTAGTACCAGCAAAGAAAGAATCAGTTTCAATACCTGCTGATTATAACAATCTCCAACTATGTGTCAATGCTGCTAGTTATATAAAAATCGACAAAGTTTTTGGATGACATAAACCATGGAAACTGGAACCTCTATCATTTCCTTAGCAAATGCATGCGACAGCCAGTTTACCTTGTATGAACTAGACAGCAGCAACTACTTACTACTAGTAAACCTATTAAAATGTTAGTAGAATTTGGAGCAGTCACTAATACCTTTTGTTTAGTTCAACAAAACAAAAGTAAGAAGTTGTCTTGTAAAAGTAAAACTACTCTCATGCCATTGGACTATCAAACTACCATCAAGGAGGAAAAAGCTAAAATACCCAAACCCAACCATCCACAGGTTGAGTACCTTTTTCAGAAGTCAAGTGGTTGAATATAGTGACCTAGATCCAAATATTCAGAGCAATCAAGGACCACCTAGAATCATTTTCAGAGCAAATATTAAATAGGAAGGTTAAAGGATGAACTTACAGAAGCAATAATAGCGGATTGCATGATTTGTTTAAGCTTCAACTTCTCATAGATGAAAATTAGAAAACTTTTTATCTGCAAAAAAAAAAATGATCAAGAGCCTACATCAGAAGAGATGCAGACATCACAGAGACCATATGAAGAGGAAATGAACAACAGAAAGCCAAGCTTTTCCTATTGACTTATTTGACAGGTTTTACAAGTCAGACCCAGGAAGGAGAAATGAACTAACCATGAGACGTAGGAGACCCAGGAAGGAGAACGGCGGCGATAGTTCCGAGAGACACCGCACCAATCAGAGACCAGGCGACGACTGTGGCTGTGGCTGCGGCGATGAGGAAAAAACCAAGAGGAGAATGTTTGGCGTTGACGGCTGTGAAGGAGAATTCTAGGGTTTGTAAAATCTGTGTCAAATGTGTGAAATGAGTGAGTGTTGAGGAGTTAGATAGTATTTATAGTTGGTATTTTTGTAAATAAAATGAACTCAGTCTAACTTTTTTGTCCAAGTGAGTATAATACTCAGCTTCGCGAGAAGCTGAAATTCCAGCTTCTGCCACTGCTATTCTTTTCACCAGTGGCAAATGTTCCGAATTTGCAAAGGAAACGCACGCTGGTTGGGCACTCTCTCTCTCTCTCTTTTTTCTTTTCATTTTAATTTCATTTTTTTACTTTATATAATGAATAAAATAAATTAAAAACTATCTCAATAAATTCTCCATCTCAAGATAAATAATTCTAGATCCACTTTTTTTATTTTTATTAATTTTTTAAAAATGGGTTTTATACTCTAACTCTTTCATTTTTATAGTTTTACCAAACACCAAAAACAACTTCTCGTTTCCCACAGCACTTTTAAAAAATGTTTACCAAACAGCATACTACTTTGCGCAAAAGTGCTTTTCCCACAGCATTTTTGCCTACAGCACGTTTCAGAGCAGAACCGGAACGCCAAACAGGCTATTAGTAAACCAAGTAATACGACTACAAACAGTTACTACAATTTACTCTCCTAGTCTCTACTGGATTTGGTTATAGAACGACACCTAACACATTCTTGGGAAAAAAGAAAAGGCACCATTTACCCTATGGTGATTCTTAAATTATACCATTCTCATTTTGCCGCAGTCTCAAGCGTGGCGAAACAGTGAGAACTAAAAGTATCTGGCGCCACGGGCTGGCGATATGTGAGATCCATTCCAAGTCACGCTGTAGGCGAAAAATTCAAAATACTTTTTCCAAAAAACCTATTATCAGGTATAAAATAAAAAGGAAAAACAGGGAGTACAATATTTCTTGAAAATATTGTTAACAGATCCTTATGTGGAAGAAAAAAAGGGAAATTGTTAACAAGGCACATTTCAAGCAGAGGATCCATGAAATGAAACACTAAAAATGGAAGAAAAAAATAATTTTTCTTCGCTTATTTAAAATACCCCTCCTGTTCTTTCATTCCCTTTCCATAAGAGACATCACATACATAGGCACCTTCTCTAACTTACAAGAAGAAAGAAGCCAATAATTTACTAACCATCATCATCGTACCTCCCCCATTTACAAAGCTCATGTGATGAGTACAAGTACAACTAGTAGGAAAGCTGGCACAAGAAAGTTACCATCTCCTGTTATTTACAGCCAAACCGAGCTGCAGTCTACAATTTGATCCTCCCACCGGTAACAGCACATACCCGCTAAAGCTCCAACAAACTATATTTTACTGGCTTCTGAGTTTTGATATGTACACTCTCAATCAATACACTACAGATTGGGCACATGATGTGCGCATCTATATACTATAAAGTTCTGTCTTCACTGGATTCTCGTTGATCATCTTTTAGTGCATGGACAGTATTCTTCATCCTGCACAGCTCTGGTGGTTCTGAATACTACTGGCGTACTAACAGAACCGACGATGTTCAAGGACTATGAGGAGGTCACAAAACTGGTCTCCCGCAGGATATTAGAGAGCAATCAATCAACTCAGATCAAAACCAGCATCCGAATTAATAGAATAGAGCAACTTCTTTGCCATTTGCTCTTTGCTGCATCACAAATAACACCATGTAAATAAAGGCAGATACAGTAGCTAGCACATCCCCATCCTATATGTGCAGAGTAAAACATGAAGTTGTGATATAATGAAAAACCACATAAGATGAACATTGTTCAGGAAGATGAAATATTTTTAATTCTTTTGGGGTGGACCAAACCAACAGGTGTCACACATGCGTGAAGCCTTCAAGTTCACTTTATTACTCTCTTCTATATAATCACCCAATACCCCAAATGCAGTGTGTTCATGTCAAACTATTCTCTTTTACCAAAAGATGGGTGGAAACTTGAAACAGGAACCCTATCACCAGATGCTAAGACAAGGACAAACCTTCTATAGGGTGGAAGCTTTAGGAGATTCATACAAGTGGCTGATGTCGGTAACCGGTCAATAGCTTCCTCGGAAGCACTACCAGCAGCCCTAAAGAAAAAGTCAGCTAATTAAATGAAAATAAAATAAAACAACAGAAATATAGAATAGATGGAGCAAGGTCCTCTAGACATCTGTTCCCAAATAAATTATGTTACCTCTGTATGCAAAATAAGGGCTCGAGGTATTTGAACCCAAGCAGCGGTCCTCGTGAACAACCAGTCACAAACCTGGAAGAGTTTCCTTAGTTATATGATTTTGGCAGGTTACTATCATAACCAAGGTAGCAAAGCACACACAACACTCAAAGGAAGTTGAAGGAACCACCTAATAAGAACTTACTTCAAAAAGTTCTTCTGATTTTCCAATGAAAATCCTTTGAGAACTTCCCAGAACATCTCAATAACGTAATGCTCCTGCCAGGAAATGGAAGTAAGAACATAACTGCAGTGAAACTTTCTTCTACAAAGAAACAGCATATGTAGGGGCATTTGGCAGCAAGATTTAATAAAAAGGCTGCACAGCGTTTCTATGGAACACTGCAAAAAGATGGAGCTCGTAGTTCCTATTTGAGATTCAATTGAGGATTGTTAAAAAAAAAGTAAGCATTTCAATTGAATTTTCTTGCAAGTTTTAGGGTCGGCTCATAGTTTCATTCACTTTTTTACTTCATAAATTCTTCTCTCCCTTTAATTTCACAAATATTAAACATACAAACTTCAGCTGAAACTGATGAATTCCTTGTTAGCTTTGAGGGTTAAGTCTAGGACTTCATTCTTTTCTTTTCACTTCCTTGGATGATATTTTCCTACCATTGATTTTCAACCAATAGGGAATCAAAAAGAGAGATGCAAATTTAAAGCTGCAACTGAAAACTAACATGAAAATTTTAATTTCCACTATAACCTTCCGCGAAAAGTGTAAAAAGCTTACACTATGATAGCCACCCGCATAATTGGTATGAGCACGAAGGTCATCAACATCCAAGCTGTCAAGTGAACCTGATATCAGAAGCTGCACCAAGCACAAAAAAGTTACATAACCAGAGGCAAAGGTAAAGAGACAAGTTTTGATGTACATGTCATATTCACCACCTACCACCCTTTTAAACTAAGATGCATAGCTAATGGTTCTTTGATGAGAAGGCCAAATTGCTGTTAACTATGAGTTGAAGAATGTGGAGGAACTATTTTCTGACCAGGATAGTATAATCTAATCACAACCTGAACAAGAGTACCTGGAGTTCATGTTCATTGAACATATCTATCCAATCTTTCTGTATTAGCTGCTGAAAGCCCCTCAGGAAATGAGAACTTTGTTGACGTATCTGCAAGTGAGATGGTTAATATTGTAATTCCAACGATAGAAGTCAACTATAGGAACTTTGATAGCGTATAGGAACTAATAATGGATATGTGATGATCTAGACTAATTAATATAAAGTACCTGAAAGTTCAAACGATGATTCGAGACAAGATGAATAAATGTGATGACGTTTTCATTAGTCACACGCATGTTTCTTCCTCCAGGAAGCAGCTCTTCCTCTGTTTGCTCTCCATACTCATTATTTACAATGACAAAATAGAGTTCTAACTCAGAGGTATCACCTTGGAAATGCTGTGGACACAAAAACAAGTTAAAGATTAGACAACAGTAATGTAAAATGACAATAGCATTCAGATCGAATGACTTGTAACTTTCAGTTTACACTACAGATCCTACAGATGGAAACGACAATTTGCAATTAACTGCAGATCCCTCAGTGCGTACATTAAGGCTCCATTGGTGGTGACTGAAGAGACATTCCAACACAAAAGATGGAGAAGGAAGGTATGGAAACTCATAAAAATTGACTTGGATCATCTAAAATGCAGGGTCTGCACACATACAGAAAGGGAGATATCTAGCCACACAAAGAAACATCCATTCATCTTAGTTTCAGCTCTTTCCCAAACACGTGAGATGAGCAGGCATTTTGACGAGATACAGGGTCTGACAGGCAGAAAAAATAAAATATCAATGCTCAGTAGAGTGGTAGAGAAGTCATACCTTTAGGAAAATAAGATGGCGATATAATTCTGGATCTAGTGAGGGCAAGTCATTCAAATAGTTGAACCTGAACCAAAAAAAACATAGAATCAGTACTACTCTCCATACCACAATGTGATTTGCCAGAAAATTATCCACAGAAGTAAAACAATTTGAACTCTGCACAAGTACCATGAGAAAACAAGATATCCATGAAGATTGTTAACCAGTTAACTAACTACATTAACCAAAAGAACTATTCAAGTGAAAAGAGTTTCATTGGCACCAGCTTCTTCAACTTTAAGCAACATGATAAAAATTTGTGAAATGGGATTCTAATTTCCGTACTTTAAATTGAAAATATGAATTTGTAGAATATTTTGAATTGTGGTGCCTGCGGTGTTATCTGGCACAATTTCTCGAATTGCAGAAAGAATCAAAAGTTTAATTTGTGAAAAAATGCAGTTGCACATAAGTAGGGAAAAGAAGACAGTAGCCATGAAACAATTAAAAGAAGTAAATGAACAGGGGGGACAAAAGGAAGAAAGCCTTAGAAATCATACTTCTGTTTCAATTTGCTCAAGAAGAAAGTTGCAAATGGTATATCAACAAGAATGCCTTCAAACATTGCCTGTACATAGAAGAGAAAGATAGTTAGGTTAAAAGTTGCAAACATGATAACAGGCAGGCCAATTATATAACCATCAACAAGGTTATGCATGTGATGCAAAGGTAAGAAGCTACTCTCTAATGGCAATTACTTACAATAGATGGAAATACAGATCCTCCAGACAAAGGAAGAAAGGACACACCACAACAAACATTTTGTATCTTATATTCGGAAAGTATAAGAAGGCAAAACAAGGCTATTGAACAAGAAAAAGCTACAGATAACAAGATAAAGTAACAACATTGCTTCAAACGCAACCATAGCAGTTCCATAAAATGATTGCAAGAGCACAGTATATAACTTGGACGGGCAATTATACAACCAATCGACAAGGTTATGGCTGTAATCTGAAGGTTATTGCACATGAAGATCTATGTGCAAAGGAAAAAAAGGCACACAACAACAAGAATTGGGTATAGTACATTCAGAAAGTAATCAGTGTGCAAAACAAAGATACTAAACACAAAAGGCTGCAGAGAAGAAATAACATAGCAGCACTGATTCTTGCCCACTGATAAGAGTTCCCTAAAATGATAGCAAAGACTTCTATGGGACAGAAAATAAAATGACAGCTCACAGTATCAAGCAAGGATAATCAAATATAGAACTTCTGAGGGTTTAACATAGATTGTGAAGTATAGAATAACCAATAATGCTTGCAGCATATTGCTCCAACTTAAAATAATGACCTTTGCAAGTAGTGTTCCAAGAAAATGGAAAAACTGAAGATGTTGTTCGTGTATCATTCCTGATCCAGGATTAGGGTAGAGTAGGTGATCAGCTGTTTCCTGGAAAACAACACCAAACAAATCATCAATAATATGACTATCAGATAGTATCGCATCACTCAATATGGAAAGACGAGTTGAGGAGCTAGGCATAAAAAAAATACAAATCCCCCAATATACTCTTGAAATATTTGCACGTATCTGTAAGATTTTGAAAGAGAAAAAACAATTCCTTATTTCAACTTATTGTGTGCAGAACACATATTTCTCACCTTAAACAACCCGTACTGCACATCAAATGCTGCCCGTGTGATGTTCTCCATGAAATCTTTAAAAATTCCACCACCATCAATGCCCGCCTCCTCAACTCCAAACTCGTTAATGAATGTTACCCGGATCTGCAGGTGTAAAGCCAAACACGATTATTCTGGATATAGTCATTTGCTCAGCAGGAAACAGAAAAATCTATATATAATTTGGTAAACTAAAAACATACTAGTCCTCGAAGGTCCTCTTCAGATAAAGCGCTCATTTGATTATAAGCATCTTCCAAGATGTGATCTCTTCTAATCCGGAATCTGTTTCTTGCAAAAACCCCGTGGGTTCCATGCTGTTTTTGCCTAGCTGACAATAACTGTGACTGGAAGACGAATTTATGTAAGTACATAAAAGAAGACAACTTGCACGGAATTGAATATCCCTCAATAGGAGAGGGAAAGAGATCAATGATGCCAGCTATTTTTCAAATTACTTACATTGAATATTTTAACCCTGCTAGTGAAAGGTACCAAAAAGGGAGCTCGTTTCATTATGTCATTAGCTTTGGTTCCATCTACTATAGCCTGTAGAGAGAACATTAAGAAAAACACCATAAGAGCATTTACTTTCAATGACACTAATGATGCATTTCACATATTACTACCTGAGCAATGAATGAATCATCAACCCCGTCAGCATGGAAATCACTAGGTGGTGTAAATTGCCGTCGATTGTTCCAATCTTGTAACTAGAAAATATGGTCATTAAGAAATTAGAAAACAAACAAAAGGCAATATGCTTGACAAGTACTCGCCATCTAGTGAACAGAACAATAGGATAGAAGCACCTGAGAAAGAAGCTCAGCAGCCACAATGCTAACTCTATGTTTGATAGACTCAACAGGGTTCCTCTTACGAGAAGAGCGGTTTGAAACAATAGGATTCACCCATAGGACATGCCATAATGCCTGCATAAACAGGATATGCAGCAATGAATTAACTGGAGCTTGCACGCATCAAAGATAAAAAGTAGCAAGTATAACAAAACAGGACAGCATATACATGATCAACAGTAATAGCACGTCATAGGTTCTGGACTAACCCACACAAAATTACCTGTCTCAAAATGATAATTAGGCATCCTATATCCTTCAATGATAGTGGCCTCTCCTGTTCATAGAACTCCTCGTTGTCAACTATCATGAGCATGTGCCTGGTTAACCATTAAAAGAGTTGGATTAAAAAAACTAATAACCACAAGAGAGCCAGAAAGATGATCATTGAAAAACTGGAATCAAAACAAAATCCAAAATATGAATGAGCCACAGATATATCATTATTAAAGGCAATGAATCATGAATAAGAATGTTGACTTACTTGTATACGGGACAGAAAACAGCCAGAGGTAACAGCCAACCAGGTGAATCTCCAGGTAGATATGATGAGTTCTCAGGCAAGGATGACCACTTTTGAGTTTCATGGCACTGCTTCATGAAATTCCAAAGCACTCGAACAAGTTCAGTTCTATAAGCTAGTACAGTCATGATGCGCTCAAGGGGTAGAGTGTTGAAGGTGACGTGCAAAAAACCACAAGCAGCACCAACAGCAGCAGACACTTTATCATCTAGCCCATAATGTGAACCACTCGCTAGAAAAAATCCCCTAAATAAGACATTTGTCTGCTCGACAATGAGATCCCAAAAGATGCTTAGTTAGTTGAACATGTAAACCCATAGTGTTTCATTTACTATAGAAAAGCCAATTAAAGCTTAAAAGGTCAACTTAGAATACCAATTGCAAAAGGAAGCGTGAATCTATAGAATTGCTTATCTGTTGTTCCAAATCTCTATTCAAAACTATTTCCATATCATCAGGTTCATTTGCATCATCCTCAACCGAGGCGGCACCTGCAAAAAGGCACAGATAAATAGGCATAAGTTTCATGACCAAAAATAAAGTATAGATGAAAATAATAATTCCTAGGGAAAATTTTATCAATAAGGAAACAAATAAACCACAAAATTAAGGAGAAAACATACTTTCTCTGCTATCACGACTTGACACTTTAATGGGAGGAAGTGACTCCAGCAAGAATGTTGTAACTGCTGCAAGGTCTATGGCCTAAATCAAGAAGAGAAGACAAATAAATTAGCTTCAAACTTGTAAACACTGATTAATCTTTATAAGAGCATCCCAACTCAAACATCAAGAGAACCTGAGATAAGAATAAAACAGTAGTCATTCTTAATTAATCTAAAAAATAAAGAGATCTAGAACTCAGTCAAGAATGCCTCACGATCTCAAATGAACAGTCCGGCTGGGATAAACTAACTCCTGCAGTTTCTAGCATGTTTCCGAGGAGACAAGCATAACTGGGGCACTCTACTGAAATATCGTTGGGCAGTACATTACCATGATCTTGTACACACTGTGCCATCTGATGAATGTAATGTTGGCATAATCGCTGAGTTGCAAAAACCTTGATGGAAACCGAAAATTGAATTATAATGAGTAACAACTCTACCAGGTAGGAAATAATCAGCAGCTCAAAGAAAGTGAAAGGATGAGCCAGACAGGAATGAAACACTCAGCAAATCATAGAAAATTATAGCAGGAAGATAACTAAACAAGTAAAAATATTCAACACCATTTTGTCTTGTCAGGGAGATTAATATTGGACAGAAAAAATACCTCTTTCAACCTTGGAAAGACCTTCCATAATAGGGGAATTGTCAACATTTGAGATGGGAAGCTCCAACGTGGATCAGCATTGGGACAAATGCATGGGTCCTGACCAGTGTGAGAAACCATAAGGCAAAGAATGCGCTCCACTGAAGATGTTCCACCATCCCCCCTACTAGACATGGCATTTTCCTGCACATTGAGTTAAGAAAATGGTGTGGAAACGTCAATAACTGCTTCAGAACCAGTAAACATGATAACCAGACAAACATGTTAAATGGGATTGAGATTTTCCTTTTCTTCTTTCTTTTCTTGCTAAAAGCTTAGGACTTAAGAAGGTGGAATGAAATTCTATGAATATTAATGGTTCTGATAAAGCACAGAAGAATTCACAAATACAGGTTCTTGATAAAATAGCGACAAAAAAATGAAACGAAGTTCTATAGATATTTTCAAAATCATCAGCAGATTGTTTCAAAAGCATGCTACAGCGAAACAGAAAATGCAAGGCATAACTTGGCAGGTAATACCAATGTCTTTATGATAAACAAATGCATATAATTCTTCAAAACATACCTTCCCAGTGAGAACAATTTCCCTAAAAAGAGAAAATGCATTAATTCGCATGAGATGCCCAACAATCTTACAAGCCCATGGAAGTTTGGGATCCATCAACAAAACTACAACTTCGAGCAAGGAAGTGGCTGGCATGATAGACTCCCCAGGGGCCATTAGAAGTTGACCCTTCACTTTATCTCTGGTCAAAAGGAAAACCACATGAGCAAGACATGTATGCTACTGCCACTTACAAAGTAAAGATACAGTTGAAAATATTGCCTTGCAATTGAACTAAAGAAACTCTCAGTAAAATGCCCGATGTAATAGTGCTCGAAATGATAACTTTTTTAAGCTACTCCAGATGAGAGACTCTGAAACATGGATGCCTTATTTACCAAGAGCCAGACACCCCACAGTTAAGTAAAACATGAGCTGCCCTTAGCAGCAAACGCAATCGACCCAAATCATTTAGAAAAGACACACGAGGTACCTATTCTGAAAGACAGCCTGAGTGCAGGTAAATGCGAGTCTTTTCACTCTATAGTCCACCAAGGAATGCTTGCTAGAATAATCCACACCTGCAAACAGGCTCACAACACCCCCTGTTGCATGATAAAAGACAGTTAATGAGCATAACATTCATCTGTAACTACCATGTGACAGTGATGCAAAGCAAATAAAGTGTGATAGAACTCCATCTTCAGGATTACCAAATTGGTGGCAAACAAAGTAGCAATTCTGACTGTAATATTTTCGTTACTTTTTATTTTTGCCCCCATCCTTATGAATTGTTTAGCAAAATTCAATGCACAAAAATAAATAACTTTTTTTTTCTCCAACAAATTGGAGTATAGTTTGCAAATTCATCACAGAAACACTAATGCGGTTGCGAGCAAAAGCAAGATGTGAAGCTTTAAGACCATAAAAGTATACCGTAATCTCGAACAATTTGCAGAAGCAATCGGCAAGTCTCTACCAGGACAGCAAAATCACTACTGTTTTGCGCGTTAAAGAAAAAGAGCAACTGCCGTAAGAACTCTGAATCTGGACCGAAACACTCCCTAAACACACAAGGCACGAGAATGAGAAAGTTGAAGAGCAACTGGCATATATCAACACGAGGGCTGCGATGTAAAAGAGCAATGAGGCTACCTGTCTACATTTTGGCAATGCGTGCCATAGGTTACGTAGAATTGCTGGCGCACCATTGAATGCGCAGCTCCCACTACCTTTCTGCCTCTGAAGAATTTCTGCAGTTACTGATTAGTCAACACTTTGATGCAAAGACGATAAGTGGAATGGAATAGAGGAATGCGGTGTGTATCGGGTAAAAGAGGTAATAACCTGAATTACAAGGGCAGCACTAATCTGTTGGCGTTGCCACAACCGACGATTACGCTCCAACCTAGTTTGTTCAAGAAGTTTCTGCCTGTCTCTCTCCTTGGAGCTCCTCCCTCCTAAATCGACACGCTTCCGCGTCGTTGAATCACCAGAGAAGAACATACCCGTGCCCTAATTGATACGTTCCTTCAAATTGAAGAAACTGAAGCTACGATCGGTAAAAGAAAGTTTGGAATGGGAGAGTGCAGTGTTTAATATTGAAGAGGAATTTGTGTTTTGAGGGGAGAAAATATTAGAAAGCAGAAGAAGAGGGGAAGGTGGAAGGAATTGTCTGGCGCTTTTCTTTTCTTTTCCTTACAATTTACAAACTTGCAATCGCAGACTTTACTGGTTGTGACTTTGTGTGTTTGGTAATAGGAGGAGACTGGGAAAGTTAGACGGGGGAGAAAAGTTTTCCGATGTGGTGGTGGTGGTGTTGATGTTGTTGCCCAATGCCATTACTACCGACTAGACTTCACGAAGGCCCAAAACTAGGATCCATGCAGCTGCCAAACAACGCAACCTTAACTGGCGGCCCAAATGGATGCTCTCTTTTTTACCACCATTCCAGTCATCTTTAATAATACAATAACTATTGCTTAATACATCATCATAATTCTGAATCTGATGAAGAGTTCATTTTCTTGTTTTAAATTTAACTTTCTACCAGAATTTGATCAGCATGTATGCCAGGACTTGAATAATGGGCTAATTTCAGACCAAATTAATAAATAAACAATGGGCCAGGAAACTCTCTCCTTGGGCTTAAATGATTTGGTGATAACTTCTAGACAACAGGGCCCTGTGCTGGACTTATCTGAGTCCAATATAAGCAGTGGAAGGAAAGATGGACTTGGCCAGCGAAACTAATGTAAATGCGGTGCGTGGTGTGGTGCACAATTTGGTGACAACAAACGCCCAGTATAGGTATAAAAATTAGAAACTACTACTAGATAAAAAGATAACAGAAAGAGGGATAATTTAACAATCCCATTCAGCCCTGGAAACTTCTATAGGCAGGTGCACGTAACCATGTTTGTAATGTCAAAGGAAATTAGGTGTTAGGGCAAAACTATTATGTTTGATTATCAATATCAACAGCTAGAACTAGAAGGGTTATCTATATTCAAATTCAACCGTGAAAATGCTTCTTCAGTTGACTCCTGCCCTACCCACTTAGCTGGGGGTTGGTTAAATGTATGTATATATATTCTCGTTGCAAAACAAAACTGCAAGAAGACTTTTGGTTTGACCTACCATCACCTCAAAGGTAGATAAACAAACTAAAATTGACACTTTATTTTCCTGTTGATTTCTGTTTATTTCCACTATTAAATTAATGAGCATTTTATATACTTTTACTGACCGCTGGATTTTAAAAAAGAAGAAGCAAAATTCAATTCCAAATAACTCGTAATTAACCTTGTTATTGTCTTATGATGTTGAGAAATATTGATAATAGCCCATACATACCCTTAGTGGTATGCACTGACCGCTAGCGTGCATGACACTTCAAATAATCAAATTTGGAAACAGGCTCGTCTATAACTATTATAGCGCCAGAGTTGAAACAAACTTGATTTCTCATTCACGCCCAAGGTTTTCAAATACAGTCTGCGTCCCAAGAAATAAACAAATACTTATCAAGTTATTAATTATTCCCCGATGTAATAAAATAATTATACTACTAACTGCTAGCTTAGTTTACTTGATGAGCATCCTTTTGTTGACAAGCCCACAGCGAATGGTATACATGTCGACGATGGCTTTGTAGACTAAGAACAGAGGTGTTGAAACTTTAGGCCCAAGATATGAAAGCAGCAAATTAATATTAATATATATTATATTATGCGTGTCCCTTCTTAGTGTATGTATTAAAAACTAATTAAAAATGTTATCTTAACTTTTAAGAAGCGAAGCACGATGGATTGTTGTTTTCACACGTAGATTAGATATTTGAGTGTAAAACTATGATGCAAATATGTCAATTAGCTAGCACGAGTCAGATAAGTGTATAAATTAAGAGTTTAATTAACAGGGTCCATCTTTCAACTATAATCCATTATTTTGCTGTGCTTTAAGCAACCTAATGTCTCCAAAATCGGGAAATTAAATACTAAAAAAGAATCCCATGTTTCAACCACTTTAATTGCCACTTATGGGCCATGCTGAGTTCAAGTTCAAACACTATATTCACTTGTGTTTTAAACTTTGTTTCACTTTCTAAACCTGCGACTGTTGGTCCATGCACAACTGCTTTACCATTGCTATATACTGTTAATATAAATAAACTAATTAAGATATAATCTTATGAATAATGTAAAAAATGGATGAAGATACAACCGGTTTCAACTGTATCTCCACCGGTCGAAGTTAATTATAAACTATTTGGTGTTGTAGATGTCTGCCGGTAATAAAATACGAGTAAAGTTTCCTATTTAAATATTCTTAAACAATAGCAAACCTTATTTGATCAGGAATAACAGCAATCCTTTTTTTTTGTTCAGGAACAATAGCAAAAAGCCTATTCCATGCCTTTTTAGCCACGGTAGAGGAAAAATAGAAGGGCAAGTGGGCTTTTTTTTATACAAGCACCATTAGTGTTACTCCAAAAGGTAACGTCAATATAATCAGACAAAATGGCTTTAATTATTAACCCAATTAAAACAAGTCAATCATTATAGTTATAAACACAAGCGTGGGGGAAAAGGAGAAAAATAAAGTAGTTAATCAGTGTACATTGCTGGAACTGATTTGATTGATCACTGGCATAAGTATTAAAATAGCAAGCAGCAATGCAGCACACAAGTTATTTAAACTACCTTAATTTGAATAGTAGTACTACTGTAGTAGTATAATTATATTGAAAATACGAAAATAGACATGAAAAAATCCAAAAGACAAGTCGTTTTTTTTAATTGTCCAACGTGGACTTGATCTACTTAAGAGGTTACATTGAATCTGGTCCGATTTATCATTAATGTCATTCCTTAACTCACACGATCACACTCATGTTTCTCATCATCATCATATGTAAAACCATGCTTTATGCCAAGACATCGCAATCTTAAGCTATATATATATTTTGGTTTTAATAATTTCCACAGCAGTTGTAGTTACTACTTACTACATACTAGTTGGTTAACTTAATTACATACACATCGACGCATTTATATACATGAGCATGACACCACTAGCTAGGTAGGTACGCTGTTACTCAGAATATTACAGACAAAATCAAAATAATTACGGAAGGACAAGTGTGCAAACGTGACAATAATTACATTTTCTTTTTGTAAGACAGGGATCTCACCTGATGATCTGGAGAGTAGAACGAGAATGCCCTCGTCTCATGGATTGAAAACTGAAAGGCTAGAAGAAGTGGGGTATCGGATTATGTATTTTGTATACATGTGGCAACTGGCAAGAGATGGTAATTATCAAGAGTCAACTATATATTCCATTGCTAGAGGACAACGTAACTGTGTGTGGATTTGTGGACGGTTACTACCTATATATGCTCGTATCTTACTGATGCTGATTTCAATTTTTTTTTAATTCTTTTTATATCATTTTTAGTCTTCAAGTAATATCGAGTTTTAAAATAATTTTTTTCCCAAAGAATTAATCTCTTTAGATAATATCAAACATTAAAATGAGGTCTTTCCCAACACAGATCGAACTCTAATATTTATCATCAAATTCAACTTAACGATGCGTAGAAACAAAACCCCAAACAGGAAATAACCCATGGATCCACTTGGAAGCCACCACCACCAACGTATAGCGCGACCATTTCTCGCACAAATTTTTGGTCCCCACGACCGTGAATAAAAAAGGGGTGTCGATGGGCAAGGACAAAGCCTGAGAACACGTGTTTGTTTGTGCCATGTCATCCACCAAATCAAATCTCTACCGTCTCAACAACTTTGAGTCTTTGACTAGAAAACTGATCAGATAGAAGGCGATGGATTTATTATCTCAAGTCACTAACATTTTTCTTTTATAATCAAATAAAATCAAAATAGTTGATTAATTATTTAATCAGACACCACAGTAGAATGAATCAGATACATCCATTCAACTGTAGACTTAGAAATCAACATTGTTACGCATACTCTCATTAGAAATGGCAAAGACCTAGAAGGAAAAAGAACATAATACTTACTGTAATTTGATGGATGCATTCGTATGCGATGGGGGAGACACAGGCACTGCTGGTTTACCTTGGCGGCTGTCTGCATTTTGATAAGTTAATAAAAGAAATCTTGTTTAATGAGTCCTACTAGGAGAAGGGATGTAGAGCAGCAGCCATAGTTACTTAATAATTAATGTTTATATATATGAGCATGTGAAACGAAACGAGTTTCAGACCATGGATTAAAAAATTAAACCGACACCAACATGTCAATGCTAGACTTCAATTTTCCGGCCCAATAAAGAAAATTATATGTGTGAAATCAATGGGTATATTTATCAGTGTGGTAAAGATATAAATAAAAATTCAAATTCAAATCTTACATACCTCCGTCTATAAAAAAAAGAAAAAAGAAAAAATATATATATATTTAAAAAACCATACTAACTCGAACTCAAATCTTTCTCGTACTTTTTTATTAATAAATCAACAAATGAATTACTTGTTCGAAAAGCTTGATTAATCTAAGTGACAACCTATGGTTAAGTACAATGGACTACATGATTCCCATGGCACGCCTATTTCATCTTTTGGGAGGAAAAAAAGTCGATGTGTTAATTTTCCAACAAGGAATACGGTCGTCAAACATTGATAAAAAAAATTATACCTAACAGATAGTAATTGTATGTATGATTGTATATATAGTGGAGTATATTATACTATGCTGTTACGTACGCGTGACATGAGGTCAGGTCAAAGAATAGGTGAGAGACCGTATAAAATGTTTGAGTCAAAGACGCTTCAGCTTCAATTTCAAACAAAGAAGAAATAGGTAAATTGCAGTAGCAAAACAAGCATTATACTAATAATTAAGTAATAATAAATTCAATTAGTGTACAGAGTGTTAGCAGATTAGGAGGAATGGACTGCCATCAAAGCCTTAAAACCCGCTAAACTTTTGACGAAATACCAGGAATTGCATGGACGACGGATCGATCACTCTTTTCTTCTCTTTTTTTCCCAAAAATAAAAAAATAAAAAATGGGAGAGGACTACAAGTTGCAAATTCTTGAAACTCTTCTTGGAGTTTTAGTTGGTCTTACTGATATTATTGGGCTTAGGTTTAGTTTACTTATGGGCCTGTTTTGTCGTAATTTATTCGGTGAAATTTAGCCTCTGTTAAAAGAAGAAAACAAACTGCAGTTATGTAACAAACCAAAAAATCCCTTTCAAAAATATTATGTATGGTTGGTGGTTGGTGGTTGGTGTTGGTGATGGTGGCTTGCTGGGTTATAGAGGCAGGAGAATAAATTGTTGATTTATGGATGAAGAAGTGGGACACGTGTTAGACTAAAAGGACGGGAGTATTATTTTACAGTTTTGTTCTGCTTTTCTGCCTCAGTTCCCTTTTGGGGAGTACAAGAAAAATGCCCTCTACTCTATAGAATCTATCTAGAAACTCCATTTAGGAATTCCCCTTTCACACCCTACACTCACCCCTAATAATGCTGTAGTTAAAGAGAGGCCTTTTTTTTGTAAGTAGAAAAATAGATTCATATTGAAACATTATTCTTTCAATTTAAAAAAAAATGTTACCCAAGTACAAGTTGATCGTTATTGTTATAATTTATGATTTTGATTAATGGGATATCTACTCATCATTATCCAGTTTCTCCAGCAAGTGCTGATCACATGATATTGTGTGTTTGGAATATCAATCACTACCTAGATTTCAATTCAATTCGAATGAAGAAACTAAAATCAAGTTAATTCTTGTGTTTGGAATGTATAGGTAGTTTATTCCAAATGCACCCACGCAGAGCAGCAAATATACAAATCCAATAATTGTTGCTGTGCGCGTAGCCGAATCTATATATCCCAATAATTAAACGGAGCATTATACAAAAGCAATTTGGTTAATTAAATTAAGAAGACTTTTAATCAAAGGGAAGTAGTAATTAGTGTTTTACTTTCTTAATAAGCTCATAACTAAGCATCATTAAAACCAAACTTCTGTAGGTCTCCACAGCCTAGTTCTTTCTTTTCCTTTCCTTTTCCCTTCAAAATGTGACACCATTCGCCTACATAAATTGGATGTGCTAAGAATGAGATTTCTAGTTAGTTCACACCTGTGGTTGGAACGAATATAATTTTAAGATAATTGTGTGTTTAATTAAGAATGATATAATGGCAAGCATCTATTGCATCGTAAGAAAAACAAGACCAATCTAGAAAATGAACTCTTATAGAAAAGGTATAAGCATAATGATACAAAAAAACTGTAAAAAAGTTTGTCTCACGATGCACACGAATCCCTTTCGACTCATTTTATTAGCTCATTTCTTTGCTTTCCCTCCGGCCAGCAACCATAAAGGGTTGTTAGCGCAAATACAAAATCAGAAACCGTCCAAATTAACAAAACTAGTAATTATAATTAAAAAAGAATTAAAGTGATTGTTTTCTCCGACCAAGGGAAACGAGTAAAGGTTTTTAACACAAAGATGTCCCCTGCAAAGTGCTTAAGAGAGACAAAAAAGGTATTGGATGCTTTAAGACATATAAGCACCATCCATCCAATATATTACTGCCTAGTTCCTTTTAGCGAGCCATCACACGTGATGTAATGATAAATGATCATCACCTATATATATATATATCCTCTTCGTTTCTAGTTTCTTGTTCCCTTGTTGATCATGTCATCTCCAATAATATTTTGAACTTGTCTTGTCTAACAGTCCACCAAATTAAGTCATCATTTTAGTAACATTAATTTTAAGAAAATTATCTTCTTACAAAAATTATGTACCAACGTAAATATGACTCTAATCCCTCTTTTTTCGATTAGATATCGTTTTAACTAAATTTACCATACTAAAGTAATGATTTTGTGGAAGTTAAATTCGACAATTTAAAATGTAATCGAATTTTATTATGGGTAAAATTGAACAAAATACCTACTAAACTCTTAAAATCTAAACTGAATAGCTAACGGGGGTTTAAAGCAACAGTTATATATTTAAAAGGGAGGGAGGGAGGGAATATACTCTTTGTGTAAAATGTGGACCTGTGATAATTAATGCATCAAGTCGATAGTAATAAAAAAACGAATAATGCATCCTGTGGGGATGAATACCAATTAAATGAAAAAATTAAATTAATGTTGACTTGGGAACCATAATTACTCAGTAAATGAAAGGTTACACCCATGGTAATGCTACTCCTACTCCTTCCTATATGTATGTGCTGGGAAAACTGATTTTTGTTTTGACATGTTGTAGAAAATTCTACGATTGATGTGTTGATTTACGCAGTGAAGAGACCAAAACAGTGTGTTTTGGATAAGAAACCTGTTAGCATAAGCGTAAGAGAGAAAGTGGACAAGTTGCTTAGTTGGAGGAGGGAGAAAGGAAAGAATTGAACTAGTGAAACGGTCACACGTTTAAAAGAGAGAGGTAAAGTCAAAAGGTCAAAGATGAAAGCGTCTTCCATTGGATCAGCCTTTGCTAGCTCTCACTTAGCAACTCAGGCTTATACTTACTTTATTTATTTTATGAGAAAATTCAGCCAAAATTAAGGAAGAATAAAAACATATTTATAGTTTCTTCCAAACGGTAATCCTTTTTATTATCCATTTTGACTAAACTGTGCTTCGTTTGTAAAACTTGAACAATTTATTAAATTCCACGTTTGTAAATGGAGACTATTTTTATTGATTTAATTTTTTAAATAGATTATAGGCTTAAAGGAATTAAAGATGGAATAAATAATTAAGGCAATAAAAGTTGCTGTTGCGGCTAGCTTTGCCTCCTCTGACATGCTTACCTTTATGAAGAGAGCATATATTTCTCAAACCTACCTATCCATCTATAAAAACCCATCAATCTCTAATTTTGTTTCAATTATCCCATCTCTCTCCAAAAGTCTCCTCACAATATATAGAATACAAGAAGAATCTATAAGTTTTTGTTCTCCATTTTTCTTTGTCATATTCGATCATTTTCTGCGTTGAAAGTGATCGGAGTGGTCATGACGTCGGAGGTTAAAGACCGGGATAGCATTTACAGGCAGAGGGCCGAGAGGGCGAGCCATAGCCAGAGTCACAGCAGCTCCTCCACAGGACAAAGTGATCATGAGGAGGAGGAGATGATGGCGATGAATAGCGATTTAAGGAGAGGGCCGTGGACGGTTGAAGAAGACTTTAAGCTCATGAATTACATTGCTACCCACGGGGAGGGTCGCTGGAACTCTCTCGCTCGATGCGCAGGTAATTATTACTAATTAGTAATTAATTACTTGATTAATCAACTAATAATTTGTTACTTGATTATATATACTATATCATCTCTCTCTTTCAATCCATTCACCCATGATCTAATGATTCTAATCGCGTCGCGAATCGGAATAGTGCTTAAGTTAGCAAAGTTCCAATTTCTTAGCAAAGTGCCAAATAACAACTTGACAACTTGCTTTCCTTGTTGCGTCTGTCATCATCTCTCCAATATCCATCCATTCTCCTTTTATCAAACACTACTACACTTTTTCTGTAAACAAAATGCCAATTAAAAGTCACAGCTTGATCAACTCCTTTTCTCCCTGTCCCAATTTCATCACAAATTAATTTAATGGGTATATATAATTAAGCTCAAATTAATTAGTGAATGTAATTAGATATTTAGATCTAACTAATTAAACAAGAATCTTACAATTATATATCTATTATGGATGGAACAGGTCTGAAACGAACCGGAAAGAGTTGCAGATTACGATGGCTCAATTATCTCCGACCAGATGTTCGACGTGGAAATATCACTCTCGAAGAACAACTCATGATCCTTGAACTTCATTCTCGCTGGGGAAATCGGTACGTAATACTATATATATATATACACACATATGTTTCACTCGCTAGTTCAATTATTTGAATATTAATCTTGCCTTGCCTGACACATTCGATGATGCATGATGCTATTTTTTAGATGGTCCAAAATTGCACAACATTTGCCCGGAAGAACTGACAACGAGATCAAGAATTACTGGCGAACACGAGTCCAAAAGCACGCTAAACAGCTTAAATGTGACGTCAACAGCAAGCAATTCAAGGACACCATGCGCTACCTCTGGATGCCTAGGCTTGTTGAAAGAATTCAGGCCGCCGCTTCCTCCTCCACCACCGCAGCCACCACCGCCAATATTACAAACCACGTCCACCAGATCAGCAACAGTAGTACTAATATAGATCATATGGGCTTCATGGCTCCAAATGGTGGGACCAGTAACGGCCATGCTACTCCCGACAACTCTTGCGCGGCAGCTGCCTCATCGGACTCGTTTGGTACCCAGGTTTCGCCTGTTTCAGACATGACCACGGGTTACTACAATATCCCGGTTAATCACAACCCTAACCCGGATCTTTTCCAAGCTACGGCCCAACCTTGTTACTACCCAGAATCCATCATCAGTCCAACGCCTTATTTTACTCAAGGCATAGATTTGCAGGCCCAGCTGGATCAGCAGAACAACAACCAATGGTTGGACGGTGGGGATACATCCGACAATTTGTGGAATGTTGAGGATTTTTGGTTCTTACAGCACCTCAATAACAACATGTGAAAAAAAGATTGATAGCATAGAAGAATTGTGATAGAATGATTAAGAATTACGTACGTATAGATCAATTTGTGCAAGACTCGGGAGATCTAATTGTGGATTATTTGGCTTGTTTAGTTTTTTTTAACTGTTTTACTTTTTTGGGGTGGGGGGATTTGTAATTTGAGTTTTTCTTTTTCTTTTTAAATCAATCTGATCATAATTCTTTTGACATTGCCTGTTTTGTACTTTCTCCGTCCCATATTAAGTGACACTTTGACTTTAGATACGCATATTGAAGAAACTGGATGACTCACTATTTGACCTAAAAAAAATCCGAATTTTTTTTCGGACGTACGTTCGAAAAAAGGTACGAAATTTTTTGGAGTCAAATAGTGCGTCATCCGATCTTCTCAATATACGTGTCCAAAATTAAAGTATCACTTAATATGGAACGGAAATAGTATCTTTTACTGTACTTCTTTTAACCATTTGATTGCATTACGGAATACTAATACCGAGAAGAGATGTGTGCATAATTGGTTCCACCATTGTAGATACATAGATGTCATTATTTTAACACTTATTCATTTTAGTATATGCTTAATTAGAGTAATACTTTAGTCATGGGAACTTTTTTAAAACCATGTCTATGATGCCTGAACCACATTAAAGTCCTGAGTTTCTAGACTACATAAAGCAAAAGTAACTAAACAATAATTTTTGAGACGTGGCTTTGTAGTGTACATATATATGCGTGCTTCAATGTGTTAATTTTTTTTAAAAATCTTACTGATTTCATCATTGGTCCGTATAGGGCCAAACAAAAATAAAACGCTTGAAATGTGTTAATATAATTTTTTTGTTGCTGCCAGAAGAAATTTCATTAATAATCTAGAAATTTTAAAGTAAATATTGTAAAATACTATATATCTTAAGATATGTAGTTTGCACATCGTATGAGTATAAAAGGAGCACTAAACTGGTACATTAGCAACCTATTTAATTGATTTTTTTTAGCAAGTTTAATTGAATTCTCTGTTGTATGAAAAGACCACCTTACCCCTGTTATTTTCTTTCAAGGAAAAAGCATTGGGTAGGAGCAGGAGGACTTGGGAGGAGAATGTGTTGTTGTTGGCACGTGCGAGGGGAATAAAGGGATGCGTGAGTGTGAGGCCCAACACGTGATAAAATATAGAAGTAGTGTAGAGAGATGTATGGCGGCGGGGAATATTTGTAGGCGCGTGCCCGTAGGAGAAGCCATCAGATATGGTCCCATGCAAGGAGGTGTTGTGGAGAGGCCACGTGGATCCGCAGAAAGAAGAGGAGAAAATAAGTTTGTTAATACTTAATAGAGAATTTGAAGCTAATGGTTACTCTCCCACGCCAAAATTATTTTTACTTCAATATATGTTTAATCAATCCTCTCAATAACTTTAATAAGTATGACTAATAATTTTTAATTTTTAATTTTTAATATATTAAAAATAATAAAAATAATAATTATTTAAGAATAAAAATGTTATTTTTTAAAGAACAGAAAGAGTACATTACACGATTATAAATTTATACGCTTCTTGGACTGAAGCACTGTCAGCCGCAACCATTGAAATTTGAAACACCCTTCTCTTAAAATTCCACGTATCATTAGTTTATCTTACATCTAATTATAAATAAGTGAGATTACAACTTATAAGTAAGACTATGTTACAGTACTATGTTTGTGTTGTGTGTGCACATTTGAACATACGTATACAAGATTACATAGGACTAGTAATTATTAAGGAGAACAGTGTGTATGTACAACTGGAACCCATAACATAACAGTGGTGGTAGGACCGTAGGAGAGTAGGGCTTATCTTTCCGCCACGTTGATTCTCAACAATAACAAAAAATAAAAAATAAAAAATAAAAAAATTGTCAATCAAGCTTCTCTTCTCCTAAAAATAAGAAAATAATACCAAAGTGATCTTTAGTGGGGCCCGTTAGGACTGGACCGAAAGAGGGGAGGACGAAGACTTTGGGTCAAAATGTGGGGCCTTGACTTGTACCACGTGGGCGGGCTTCTTAATTTTCTTTTCTTCCTTGTGACTAAGGAAGTAGCTGATCTGACGGATCTACAAGAGCGATGCAATCACCGGCGGATCTCTGTGTTGCAAATTTAACAAAAACAAAATACGGAGGGGATCAGCTCATTATTTGTGCCTTCTTTTCTTTAATGTCATTTCATCATGATGATTTACACAAAAAATACACCAAAGAATTAAACATTTCACATTAATGTTCCTAATTCCTTCTTTGTAAATTTAAATAGCGACTAATCGCTAAGGTTTATTTAATCATAATCAAGAGTTTTTTTTGTTTGTAGCAAGAGAGTTTTTATTTTTATTTTTAATTAAGTAGTCAAGTTTATTGGTTCACTTATTTTGATGCCCATAATTAGATGAAAAATTGTGGAACTCTTGGGTCGTACGTAATGTATAATGCAAAATCATGTAATAGAAATTATTTTTCAAGTGTTGATAAATAATCATAAGTGCCAAGTGCACTTGCAATGTAGGCACGCATATGCTACATGCATGCACGTTGGTTAAATACAACTATAGATTAAAATTTGAAGTCTTACTTCTGTCAATAAAAATAAAAATTTTATGTATATTTTTATAGACGAAAATAGGATTTGCATTTAAAATTAAAATTTTACTAATATATTTACTATCAAGTAGACATAATATGCTATATGTCATCATCTAAATTCACGGACTGCATATTATAATTAAGACGGAAGCTGCACATGTATGTGTATGTACTTGAATAAAATTAAATAACATGTGATGATGGTGCTCCTTAACTTTCCTTTTACAACCAATTCAAGCAAATTGATATGAATTCGCAGGATTTCATTTTCATTCCCACATGCATCGACCCACGCGCTTGCGTGAAGCTTTAATTATTTTTTTGCGATCAAATGAATGGAGAACACAATTATTAACAGGGAAATGCAGATTATAAAACTTAAACTCATCCACAACCACAAATTTATATTGGATGATCAGATCTGGTGGCTGGCAAAACTTATTTGACATCCCGTGCAATCCTCTGCCTCAGGTCTCCACAAAAATGTATACAAGATATTCCTTACCCGTAACAAATGGATTGAATCCTCGTGTTAGCTTTCCACTTTAAGCAAAAAAAAACATATGATTGCATGCATTAATTAACTATTCCATACAAAACATTGATAATTTTAATTTTTGAAAAAAAAAATCTTTCTATGGTTGTGAAAATGTCCCACAAAACTGAGCATGATCTTGTAGAATTATTGCAAATATAAATGTCCAAGTGATTTGATAGATAGAGGCACAATTAATTCCGTGCTCAATTAGCTAATTAATTAGAGGAAAATTATACTCCCTCCGGGGGAAATAAATGTCTTCCTCGCATCCCAATATTCAGTAGGGAACGCATATTAAGGAGGCCGGATGACTCACTATTTGACCCTAAAAAATTCCGTACTTTTTTTCGAACGTACGTTAATCCTTAACGTACTTCCGAGAAAAAATTAGGGGCAAAATTGTCTCAAATAATGACTGTTCCGGCCGCCTTATGATACGTGCCGGAATAGTAAAAATAAATCCTAAAACGACGTTTATTCCCCCCGGAGGGAGTACGAAACATGAGTATTCGCCACTCAGTAACTTTAGACATGTCTAATTCAGATGATTTATAGTGATTTTTCAATGTATAATTTAACTATTTCGTAATAATAATTTTGTAACTTATAGTTCGTTTTCTACCCGTGACATAGTTTCATTCTTACATATAAATCCGAATTTTTGTAGACTATTTTTCATCCTACGATTGACAAGCACCATAACAAATGTGAGTGAGTGACATGGTTATCCAAATTATACACACATGAGTTTCTTGAAAACATTAAATTAAGCTATTTTTGGATAATGTCCAAGACGTTATACAATATACATTGCGTAGTTAAACGATACATCGTTTAGTCTTTCCTTTCGTATGCAGAGGGACTCGCGTGTTTTGGGATGGCAAATATCAAACTAGTACTGTGTTTTGTTTTGTTGCTCGAAGACGGCAATAGAATGCGGTAACTATACTGTGGATCCTGGCACGGTGAACTTCCATTGATGGCCATAGACGCAATAGTTGTTAACTTTGCATTAAAAAACAAAAAAAAAACAATCATGAATTTTACAGGAGGAAAAAAGAAAGCTCCAAGGCATGTAAGCAACCCATACTTTAGCTGTTTTTATTTGACACTAAAAAAAATCAAGTCAGAATAGGCAGGGTGTAAATGTCATATCCCCCAAGTTTATAGTTTTCTTGCATAACATTAAGAGGTTAATGTCTCGAATTTGAACCTTTTAACTTACAATTTCTATATCTAAAATGAAATGTATAAATAACTTTGGGTTGCAAATGAAATTGGAGGTAATGCAACCAAATTAACTATTGAATTTTCCACATCAAAGAAGAAGTTTTTACCTTAGGAATTTAATTTGCAAGTGTGGGGACGTTTTTGTGAGATTAAGCGGGCCTAAATTGGTAGTTGAGACTTGAATGCCAATTCGCGTAACGGCGATTAGCTTGGTTGAGTTGTTAAGGAGTACATTAGTTATTCCTGATTTTCCTTGGGCCTGTGTATAACAAACCCAAGAAACACAAGCTTCAAAGTTGCAGTTGCAGTTACAGTTACAAACTAAAACTAGAACTTAAATGGAGCAGTCATCCAAGTTAATGGTTCAAACTTGCAGTTAAAGCCCAAGACTGGTAGTGGATAAAAGCCCAAGACAAAGCCCAGGAAACAGAGTAAAACAGGGGTCCAGAACGTAAAATATCTAAAGTAATGAACACCAAGCATGTGCTGAGGTGCAAACAATGCGTGTGTTTTTCTATTTTATTTGTTTTACCTTCTTTTCTCCGCATAAAATAAAAGAAAAGTAAAAACGACAAAGCCTGAGCTTTCTTGATTTCCGCACATTTTTTACGCGACCACCGACCTTTGCTGAACTTGCAAAGACAATTATACCCCTCATCCATCCAAACACCATATTTCATTACTGTTGACTCGCATTACCCAAATTACCCTTGTTTTTTTTATACTATTTACACCCACGGATTACATTACGCATGCGAATTTATATATATCCAGGAGGAAGTAGGAAGTTTCTTTAAATTGAAATCCCCAAATCAAATCGGACACGCTCTCTCTCAATCTAGCTGTTCATAAACGTCTCTTCAACTGTAAGTAACGAACATTTAAACGTTTCTTCTTTTCATTCTTAATAATCATTGATTGCATTGCACAGATAATTCTTATTCATCTTTGCTCGTGTTCCACACAATCCACATAGCAAAACTCTGTGTTTCATTTTTTCCCCCTTGGAAACAGAGTTGGGATTTTCCAGACATAGAATATAGAATATAGAAAAGAAAAGATGAATACTATAAGCTGTATTGGGATCTCGACTATGAAACCCTGTTGTAGAATGCTTCTTAGCTATAAGGATTCTTCCATTTTTGGGTTTTCCCTCCCAAGATTTAAGAATTCAGTCGCTTGTAACAATTTGTCCAAATTACAATCCAAACCAATCCACCACCGTAAATGCCATTGCTATACTGCTAAAACTAGGTCAAACTCCCATATTTTAGCTCACAATTATGTGGTCAGTCCGAATCGCAGAGCCTTTATATTCTGCGATTCAAGTTGGGGTCCGTATACTGTTTGTTCTTCTTCTAGATTCCATGTACATAAAGGGGTTTTTAGTAGTAGTAGAAGAAGAAGGGGTGTTTTAGCAGTCCCCAGGGTAGCCTCCGATTTTAGGAACCATTCGACATCGACAGAGGGTCACATTAGTGAGAAGGGGTTCGAGAGGATTTATATTCAAGGAGGCTTCAACCTGAAGCCTTTGGTGATTAAAAAAATTGACACTGGAAATAATTTAGTTAAAGAAGAAGGAGAAGGAGGAACGTCTAATAAATTAGAGATCAACGGGTCTACTGTAAATATTGATTATTTTAAGGATTTGACTGAAACCACTACTAAGGTTGAGAGAGAGGTGTCTGAGATTGAAAAGGAAGCGTGGACGTTGCTCCGCAGTGCTGTTGTGAATTATTGCGGGAGTCCAGTGGGGACTGTTGCAGCTAACGACCCTGCTGACACTCAACCTTTGAATTATGATCAAGTCTTCATTCGGGATTTTGTGCCGTCTGCTCTTGCTTTCCTGCTTAATGGAGAAGCAGAGATCGTCAAGAATTTTCTTCTTCACACACTGCAGTTACAGGTATTTGATGATTGATTAGCTAGACATTGCTTTATTTATTTGTTTCCATGACTGCCACATATTGGTGCTTACAGTTAAGTTACTTTTTCCTTAGAATAAGTGGCACTTGGATTTTATGCACAAATAAAACTCTGCAGCTTGCATATAAAGCTATTTTCCTGATGGGACCATTGAATTGCTTTGTGTAGGTTATTAGTCTTATTCGTTTTAAACTGGATAAAAAGAAAAAATTGTTAGAGGATGATGTGTTGAATTGATGCTCATACTGCTCTGTTTGCTTCACATAGATGCGGATCCTTATGCAGGACACAAATAGAAGGGTTTAACCTTTTCAACTCAGCATTTTTACCTATAATCTAACCTAGGATGCATATAATTTGGAATTTGAAACAGTGTAGTCTTTGAACAGGAAATAGAAGAAGCAAAGCCAGTGAAAATCACTTCAACTTCAACTGAAGTGGGCTAAATTTGTACAGTGATGTTACCATATGCTTCTGCAAGATAACCTATGTCTTTAGATAATTTTACTGTTTTCTTGCTCTAATTTTAGACCATTTTATGTTTTCTCGCCATCCAGAATTTACTATTGAACATTTTCAGTTGAAGTTACCATTTCTTTTGTGGTTGTCAGAGTTGGGAAAAGACAGTGGACTGTTACAGTCCTGGTCAAGGGTTGATGCCAGCAAGTTTTAAAGTTAGGACAATGCCACTTGATGGAAATGATCAAGCCTTTGAGGAGGTGTTGGATCCTGATTTTGGTGAATCAGCCATTGGGCGTGTAGCTCCTGTTGATTCAGGTTAAGCTAATTTTTTGTTTTTTCTCCACACAGCATGTGTTGGATGTTTGACAGATTTAATATTCTGAATTTTATTGGAATCTTAAACATACTTTTGTCCTGCTTTCAGGTTTGTGGTGGATAATCTTGTTGAGAGCCTATGGAAAGATCACTGGTGATTATTCATTGCAGGAAAGGGTTGATGTCCAGACAGGAATAAGGCTTATCTTAAATTTGTGTTTAACTGATGGATTTGATATGTTTCCCACTCTCTTGGTGACTGATGGTTCCTGCATGATTGATAGGCGGATGGGAATTCACGGCCACCCTCTTGAAATACAAGTAAGTTGAAAACAGCTTTGCGTAACTATAGATTCTGCTTTAGTTGGCACCTGCAAATACTGTTCTGCTTTGACTGAGACAAATTGATCGAAATATATTATTCTCTTCCATTGGTAGGCCTTAGGCAAATCAAATGCAAAAAGTCAGCTCACTGATACAGAAATACCACTCAGCTGTTTCTCAGCAGCATCACAAGCGTTCATGCGCGCAAACGACCACACACACAAACACCAGATCTATTATCGTTGCTTTTCATTCTTAACTCACTACTTTACCTTCTATTGTAGTATTTTGTTTGCTTAACCGTATCACTTTCCAGGCCTTATTCTACTCAGCCTTACGATGTGCTCGTGAGATGCTCACGGTCCATGATGGAACCAAAAACTTGGTGGCTGCCATCAATAGTCGACTCAGTGCACTCTCATTCCATGTCAGAGAGTATTACTGGTTGGATATTAAGAAGATCAATGAAATATACCGATACAATACAGAGGAATACTCTGCAGATGCAATCAACAAGTTCAACATATATCCGGATCAAATTCCTTCATGGTTAGTGGATTGGATTCCTGATGAAGGTGGTTACCTCGTTGGAAATCTACAACCGGCACATATGGATTTTCGGTTCTTCACTCTTGGAAACCTTTGGGCTATTGTTTCCTCGTTAGGAACCCAAAAACAGAATGAGGAAATCCTGAATTTGATTGAGGCCAAGTGGGATGATTTTATGGCTCAGATGCCCCTTAAGATTTGTTATCCTGCATTGGAATATGAAGAATGGCGTATAATTACTGGCAGTGACCCTAAGAATACGTGAGGATTCTTTCTTTTGTCTATTTTTTATTATTGTTTTCCTGTTTGGATGCAGGTAGCAAAGGTTAATAGTGATACTATAAATAAGACTCTTTTTTTTTTTGTTACAGCCCCTGGTCATATCACAACGGTGGATCTTGGCCAACACTTCTCTGGCAGGTACTAGTTGCTCAAAATAAATTCGAGAATATATATTTGGTATTAGTCTCAATTTGATCTAATGGTTAGTCTATGCAACCCTCCCTTTAAATCAGTTCACATTGGCGTGCATTAAGATGGGGAGACCGGAGCTAGCACAGAAGGCAATTTCCTTGGCAGAGAAAAGGTTGTCGTCCGATCAATGGCCTGAATACTATGACACTCAGAGTGGGAGGTTTATCGGCAAACAGTCCCAGCTGTTCCAAACGTGGACAATTGCTGGTTTCCTAACATCGAAGATGCTTTTGGAGAATCCGGAGAAAGCTGCATTGTTGTTTTGGGAGGAAGATTATGAACTGCTTGAGACTTGTGTCTGTGCGCTTGGTAAGAGTGGTAGGAAGAAGTGTTCTCGTGGGGCTTCAAGATCGTAGACTCGGGCGTGACAACGGCTTCCCTTTGTGTGGAATGAGTCTTTTCAGCGTCAAATTTGTTCACGGAGCTGACTTATGAATTTCAAGGTTTCAAGTAGAAATTCTTAGTTTTGTACCATTCATTCATGTGTTGTGGCTAATTTGAAATACTAGATGGCAGTTTTTGACGAGCCTCTATCATATGTGCGTGTAATTTGATCAGAAAGAGATCCGTGTACTTGTAGTAAGTTTATTTGATGTGACAAGAAATACATGCTCATAAGAAAGCAGGGGGCCCAGGGGATAAAGAACAAAAATGTAAAGTACAGGTACGAAAGCTGTATATAACTGGATTTCTTCTCGTGAGAGTTGTGAATAGAGAGAGTGACTATGGGAATACCCAACAGCAAAATTCCCCCTTTGAGTTGAAGGGTTACGAAAATGGTGTAAATTGAATTCACACTGCACAAACCCATTCCCGTAAAATCAAAAGCAAAACCCGATGAAAAAGATTTAAAAGCAAAGTGAAAACTGGGGAGGAAAAGGGAAAAAAATAGAATGAGAGCAGCCAAAACTACGACGTATCACTCAACAACTTGTTCATCTGCTGCTGGCATCCTGAATAAATCAAGACGGCTATCTCCAAGGCGGAGAGAATAGGCGGCTTTCTTGAATTCTTCCCAAGTGAAAGGCCTGTATAGAGAGCGTGTTTTCGGGGTAAGCATCTCCGGCAACGCTGTGATGTTTGCATGGAGCGGCGGTGCGGCGAAGTAGGCGATTGACATTCTTGATTTATCTGAATTTGTTAAAGCTTTGTGTCTCACGCTCACAAATCTCCCATTTGTCAATGCCTACACATGCATATATGTAATTCAAATCAAATTCAAACAATCAATTAGTTCCATTTACTACTCCACCCCTTGCCAATGATATTTATTATTTGTTTTATTTATTTATTTATATAAATTTACAGTATTTGTTTGATGCTACTAGTAGTAGATATAGATTATAGGGTATAGGATAATAAATGAGGGAGGTTGAGGTTGGAGGAGACAGAAGCAGAAAAGGGCAATCCAGGCCAACGAGGCAGACGTACTTGCTTACTTTTCAGTCTCCATCTATTCTCCTCAATCCTCCTCATTCAATTCAATTACCATTCCTTTCATTCCCATTGGTCACTAACTGATAGCTAACGGGCCCCACCTCCACCTCACTAATCCGTAACCGTAACCCACGCCTCCACCCCTCTGCAGCCATTCCGCAGTTCAGTTACTATCAATCTAATTTCAATTCTTTTTTCCGTCTTTTCTTTTTTTATTTTTGCGCCTGTAACAGTAACTATTACGGTTGCATATTTAATATAGAGAGAGGAAGGAGATGGAGATTTGGGCTCTGTTTGTCGTTCCGATTTAGTGGGAAAAAGTTCTGAATAAAAATTGGGTGGGAAAATGACTTTTGAAAAACGGAGTGTGCTGTTTGGTAAAAAAAATTAAAAGTGCTGTGAGATAAAATGACCATAAGGTATAAAACTCATTTTTAAAAATTTAATAAAAATAGAAAAAAATGGATGTAGAATTACTTATCTTGAAATAAAGATTTTATTGTGGTAGTTTTTAATTTATTTTGTTGGTTATATAAAGTAAAAAAATTAAAATGAAATGAAAAAGTAAAAAGAAAAGAAAAGAGAAGACCAAATCAGCCTACCATTTGCGGAATGGAGCAAAATCAGCTATTCCCTAAACCCCTGTTTTTTCGGTTGGCCACCCAAAAATGCACTTTTTCATTTGTTGAACGGTGTTTTTGTCATTTCATTCCGAGAATGCTAGGTTGGGTACCCAACCCAGACTCCCAAACAGCCACTTAATCTTCTATCTAATCATGAGATAAAATAAAGATTAATGCTAAACAACATGAACAGACAATCGAAATGATATGGCAGTACCAGTTTTGTAAATAAATGATCATTTATTTACGAATTTTTTACTCTGTATTTACAAAACTATCAATACCACATCATTGCGATTCTTTGTTCATATTGTTTAACATTACTCATTAAATATGCAAATACAGTTAGCGAAAGGGAAGGAAACCAACCTGTAACACGTCACCCACATTAACACAGAAGGCGGTGGGGTCAGGTGGGACGGGGACCCAGGCACCATCAGGCAGGCGTATGTGGAGGCCACCAACGTCGTTGGATCTCAGGATGGTCAAGATCTGAGGGTCACAATGCTCCCCGAAGCCAACTCTGGTGGTGGAGTAATCTGGTGAGGAGGAGGAGGAGTCCCTATCCTTCTTGCAAAGGATAGACAGAGTAGGGATAGCGATGGGAGGAGGAGTTGGGTAGTGATTGAGCCTGAGGATAGAGTCACTATCAACGGCCATGATCATCCTACTAAACACTTCCCCGTCTGGGACCCGCAATCCCTCTGCCATCAGTTCTAATAACTCACATGCCAGCCCTCTAACTGCTTCTATGTAACCACTCACGGCATAGCTGTCACCAATCCATCCACACAACAACAACAAGGATACAATAGCCATAATAAAATTTCACAAAAACAAAAATAAAAATTCAGAAATCACACCACCACTCCAAGCGACCCTGCACTAGCCGCAGGCCTACCTACACCCTACGACCTACACCCTACACCCTATATCATTCTTATCCTGTCCGGCTATCCACAACTCTTTAACCAAAGGTATTTGCATAAAATCATAACTCGCAACAAATGTGTCATTCACATATTCTTGTCACGTGAATTATTATCATGCTTTCATATCTTCATTTGATCAGACAGGTTGCCATTCATCTCTCCTTTTAGTATTGATTTCACTCACTCATTTGATTTGGTTTGATTGTATTGTACTGTACTGTAGTACTAATTTCTTATCCTTTTATTATATTGTTATTTTATCATTCTAATTTCTAACTCCCCCAGCAGAGAATTATCGTGAATTGCTTTTGCTTCCACACAATAAGTAATAATAACAAAGAAAAAGAATCATTGAGGCTTCTTCTCCTTTCTTGCATCCATCCGCTAATAAAGTTTTCAGCATATATAAATAAATAAAAAGTAGAGCACGCGCTACTAA
The DNA here is from genome assembly GCA_963691705.1 of Viola odorata. Lineage (NCBI taxonomy): Eukaryota > Viridiplantae > Streptophyta > Magnoliopsida > Malpighiales > Violaceae > Viola > Viola odorata. The sequence goes on from OY829545.1 coordinate 265,360, forward strand.
TGCGCGTTTGGAAAGGACAAGGCAACTATTTGGAGGGACAAGGCAAGGGAAGTGTCTGACTGACAGGTAATCCCACCTTATAGGAGAATGATAATATCCCATAGTCCCACGTGATTCCGTTCCTTTTTTTACCTTTTCTTTTTCGAATTCTTCTCTTTAGGGTTTTTTGGGTATTATTATTGGAAATAATTTACTTGTTTTCCCCCTATTATCTAAAAAAATGTTACCATTGGCTCTGTAATCTGATGAGATGTGTCCAGCTAGATATAACAACACCTAAGTCATTATAGTATGCACGATTACAGCTACATATAAAAGCTGTAAAAGACTCGGAAGAAAAGAGAGAGAAAATGGACTTGCTAAAGAGAGGAGTTCCAATGGAATATGGAATATGGAATATGGAATTATGGATACTCTACTCTACCAAATAAAAGAGAGAAGAGTATGGATATTGATGGACCTCATTCAATGTTCCCCTGATTCGTGTCATGCATGCACACACTCGCCTAGCCTACCAATTTCTGTTGAAACCAGGAGGAGGATATTGAGAGCAAATTAATGCACGCCCTACATTTACATTGTCATTTCCCAAAACGTGTACTTGTTGTTACTACTACTCCTATAATTACCGTACCCAAAAAATTTTTTTTTTTTATATTATAATTTTTTGGTTAAAAGAGAGGGATTTATAGTTATGATTTGATTTGGTAAAACTTAATTATAACCTTAAAAAATGTATTTTATAGTTATGAAATAGTACTAAACGAAGGCGGCATTTAACCTTAAGCACACTATATTACACACCACAGTACTTGGATTGTTTTGGTGGTCACAGGCCTACTCCTAAGTCATCCCTGCAGATTGCAGTTGTTTTCGTTCAGTGCAGTGGTTTTGCTTTTAGTTTTGGTTTTGGTTTTGGTTTTGCAAAACCCAACTACAATTCTGTCACTCTTTTGCTCTCTTTTTCCTTGCTTTGCTTGATTTGATTGTAAGAGAAAAAACTTCTTTAAATATACATATATGAACGGTCATATGCCATTAATGAACTTACGGAGACGATAAGAAGTACTCGTAGAATGATTTGGTATTAGTCGAATTGAATGCACTACTTACTATACTACTCAATCTCAATCTCAATATCAGAAAAAAGATTAGTAAGTAATATTTTATACCCTATAATTAATCTATCAAATGTTAACATAGTGTCAACATATATAATTAGGTTAGCTATGGCTACTGGCCACTACCCTAAACCATGTCTAGATTAGTGACAAATTATTAAATGTTAATTTCTTCAAAATAAATGCTGAAAATAGAGGAGGAAGAGTAGTAGTCGTAGTAGGTACCTGAATTTGAGTGGGTCGCGGGAGGAGATGGTATGGGAGATTTGAGAAACGGAGAGAGGATTTGTCTTGAGGAGGAGATATTCAAGCTGACCGAAATCTCCGTTGAACCCAATGTTCTTGCAGCCGTACCCGAACGGATTGGCGGGCCCCGCCTGCTCCTTCTCTCCCAGCGGTTTCCCGAAGAAGTTGACGCTCTCCTGTTCCATGCTCGCCACCGTGTCCCCCGGAACGCCGTGGTTCATCACCTTGAAGAATCCGTACTTCTCGCACGCCTCCACTATCTGCTTCGCCACCTCCACCCTCCCCGCCGCCCCCCTAAGGTCTATCACCGGCACCTCCACCATCTCCGCCCTCTCGCTGCCAATTTGATCCTTTTCAGTACTTGCAGGCTCTACCGCGGGCACAACCGCAACCGCTGTTTATATATTAATTATATTCTCGGAGGAAAAAGAAAAAATAAATTTACTCCAACTCCAGACCTACATATATCCATACTGGTTTGGTAATACTATTGAATGGGGATTGGATTTGGGAGGAGATGATGAGGAATGGATGCTATACTTTGTTTTTCAGTCGCTGCTCTATATACAGAGACGGATTTATTTAGTGTAAATATCTCAATTGACGGGAGGATTGAGGGAAATTTGTTCTCCTTAAATTTCCTAACTTTAAACTTTTCTTATTTCTGTGTTTTACTAACCTCCCTAGCTAGAGCCTAACCTCCTTTTTTTACATACCTTTTCTAACCTTTTGACTTAGACGAACTTAATGAAATTTATTACTTCCTTTGTCTTTTAAATAATCACCTCTAATTAAATGAAGAAAAAGAAATCCATGCTTCTTTGACAAGGAAGAAAGTGTTGACGTCACTGTTTTAATGGCTCCTCAATCCTCATGTCAGCCATCAGAACTGCCGTCCACGTGGCTTTTAATTCCTTCATCGGTTTCTTTCTTTGACTGGGTTAAACCTTCAATTTACAAATCTCTTACGCTAAGCTAGCTTACACGGTAACGTTTCACGTTGACAATGACTTCTTTTCCTTAGGGATTGCCAAGGGCTATACTGTCATTTTTTACTTTTTACTCACATAATGTAAAGTCTTAATAGTAGATTTAACCATTTATGTGAATGGAAAAAAGAAATTAAATTGATATTAATCTGTTGCGTTTGGGTTTCTTTTCCTGCCAAATTTATTCGAGGTACGTGTACTACTACTTTTGAAGTGGCATGTTTAGAAGATCAGGCTGTTTTTCCATTAATGCGTAATGCTAATGCTTATCTACCCCTCTTACATTACAAGAAGCATTAACTTGATCAGGAGGGTGTATTAGTGTTGTGCAAGGTTATAAACCCCCATGTCAATGATGTCATAAACTTCATCAGAGGAAAAAGGTCAATGGCTTGAGATTCAACCGGGATCAAACTAGTTGGTTCGTAATTTTAATAAATTAATAAATTTAATTTAATATTTATATAAAGTATAAGGAAATTTAAAGATAAATAAAAAAATTATCGTATATTTATTTTATACTATGTTCTTTTATAGTATCACAAATGTAGTATTGGTGTACTAGTTAAGGTTTTATAGGCCAACATACTAAACTCATGTGTTAACTTTTTTTTTCTTTACGATTTAACCCGAACCAAACCACCAGTTTAACTAGGTAGATTGACCCATCTATAGAGTAGACCCAAAAATTGAGGTTTTAAGAGGTACACCTGCCTGGCCACCTGACCATTTACCAGGTTATATAGTACTCCCTCCGTCCCTCAATAAATGTCGTTTTAGCTTTTGCTTTTACTGTTTCGGCACGTATCTTAAAACGGCCAGTAAACTCACTATTTGAGACAATTTTGCTCCTAATTTTTTCTGGGAAGTACGTTAAGGATTAACGTAAGTTCAAAAAAAAAATCGGATTTTTTTGGGGTCAAATAGTACCTCATCCGGCTTCCTCGACATGCGTTCCCTACTGAATATTGGGATGCGAGGAAGACAAGTAATTCAATCCAGAGGGAGTATTATTTGTATTTACTCTTACTAAAAAAAAGAGAGATGAATTAGTTTATAATGTGAGAATATCGTACCATTCATATCGATCCTGAGGTAGTAATAAAAGTATATACAAATAATTTTTGTATGATTAAAATGTGAGGCACACATTATCTTTTATAAATGTTATATGTACTTCATTTATTATCTTAGTAATAAATTATTTCAACACCCATTTAGTATTTATTAAGAAGGTTTTAAGATACGCAAGAAGTCAAACGAGGCATATTTATTAACACAAATATTCTTACGACTCCCAATAAAGAATTAAACATGTTTCTCTGGCCTACAAAAAAATAAATACTAAAGAAACTAAAAACACGTTGGATTTTTATTTTATTTTTTTATGATAACCTGGAATTATTGATGAATCAAAATCAAAAGGCCGAGAATGATTTCCCTTGTTCTAAATCTTTCAATTGATGGGCCCGCAAGGCTGGGCGATGGCCCAAAAGAAAGAACATAGATCCAACAAATCTAATTACTTCTTAGTCCCCACCCACCTTGTTTTTGGTAGGGTGTTAGGATTTAGGATTTCTCGTCATCCTGTACCACACGTTTCAGTTCTCTTCTCCATGAGTTACTTTTTTGTTGAAATAAATAAATTATAACCCATTAATATTAACATTGATTTGATAAAGTAGTAATCCATTTATTTACTCCGGATTAAATTTTTTATCATTATCTTATAATGTTTGAACGGAATCAATTTTCTATCCAAAATAGAAAGAAAATAGCATGAGAGAACAAAATAATTATGACCCATAAAAATTTGTTTCATAGTTATTGGTCAACTCTCTTGCCATACAGGATGGCAAGGTTGATATCCACTGTATTGCAAACACAAAGGAAAACGAGGAGAACATGTTTTCTCTCCATAATAGGCATGTAGGTAGAGTATCATATAACTGATTTAATTTGATGGTAAAAGTAATAATGCTATCTTGCCCTAAGTTTTAGTTGAAAATACAAGACGCAAGAGAAAACGAAAACTGAAAAATGAAACGAGGATTGTGAAAATAGAAAATTTAAAAGACATTTTTCCTTTTCAAAATTCAATTAAAAAGAAAGAGGACCAAGAGTCAAAGAGAGAATACATTGAAAGGAAGCCCAGCGAAAGTGTCCTTTATAATGGGCTTAATCCAAGAAGAGCTGAGCCCAATCGGGACTAACAATTTCCGCTGGATGAATGTAGTGTCGGACTGTGTCAGGTCTGAATCTCATGTCCAAGTCCAGACAAGCAACAAAGAACAGCCACTCCACTCCACTCATGGGCCACGGGAATAGTTGTTTTCAATGGTTTATTATTATTATATCTTTTGAACCAACAAAAAGGTTTTCAATGGATTTTTTTTTCTTCATCTTTTAGTTTTTTAGTGTTTATTATTTTTTTTATTTTAAATATGGATATTTCTCAACCTTCACTCGCTCCACGCGGGTGCGATAGTAAATATGGAGGGTGCTCACCCGTCTCATATCCGCCCAATTACGTCTATTCTTGATCATCAATATCCTAGTGTACTTTATTAAACTTATATTTGACAAGATCAATCTTAAAAATTCTATGAAAAAAAATGTAAATAAACAATCGTGGTAATGTTGGCTGTTTGACCAGGTAATTAACAACAGCATGTGTCAAAGCTAGCTAACTTCGAGTTACAAAGAACACAAGCCTTCGTAAGTTGTAATGAAAGGAGGGTTGGATACTTGGGTCTGTCGGAAATTAGAGCAATCTCTGCTATTCGCATACATTCTTTTAATGAGAATTTACTAAATGTTCTAGCAATTATTATATTTTATAAAAATATAAATAATTAGTTTAGTAAATTTATAATTAGTTAAGTAAAAACGAGGGAACTCTTTTCTTTTTTTCTTTTTTCTTTAGGATATAATTTTATAAAAAGTAATATTAAACTTGTGAATTAGTGAATAATCTTTAGTACTTCTGGAATGACTAAGTTATGAGGGAGACGTAGATATATCATATATATATATATATATATATGGTCTATGGTGGTGTGTTTCCAATTCCATTTATTGTGCTTCTCAAAAAAATTGTAAAAATTGATAAAGCTCGGTATTCTATTCCGCTAGAAATACAAATATATATAAAGTGTATATCCTTAACTATACATTACCTAAATTAATTCTAATAAAAATAAAATTCCATTTACTGTGGGGACGCTGCAGCTTTCCGAAATGGTCATGAAAGGAATGATTTGCGAGAAAGTAAAAGACGTAATGAGTGAGCCATGTTAGCTAGCAATAGCATGTTACCGGTTACCCAATGAAAGTGAAAAAGGATTGAAAGAAGAGGTGCGAGGCCCGTTCATGTTTTTCTTTTGACATCGCACAAAAATAGCTAAATGAAAGATGCAAAAGAGTTACAAGTCATTGATGAATTCGAGGCCCACCGGCCCAGCCCTACAAACCCAGCCGGCCGGCCCCATCTTATAATATGTATATATTTTAGGCATTTCAAACGCATATGCATCTTGTCACATTTCTTACCGTCCCCTCCGCGGCTCTGTCCCCGGCCCCCATTAGTCTAACCATTAGATGTGGCAACTAATAGGTAAAGTCATGGGTGGGAGAAAAGGCACTCCCCTTTTCAATGCCCACTTGTGGACATCACCATTCCGTGCTTCAACTCACCGCTCCTTAGTCTTAGCCACTTCTCTCACGCTGCATTAAGGTATTGAAAGGAAGAAATTCCTAGAATATTAATATAAGCGATGTTGTTGTGGACTACCTACTCACTTCTTATAATATGCGCCTATCTCAAAATGTCGAAAAATACGGTGAGATGAATAATTTATTATTTTTGAGAGACCAATTAACACTAATTAACCTCTCGATGAAAGATAATCTTCATCTCATGTCAAACTCAAATTGGTGTTATGTAGAGTTACCATCACTAAATAAATAATCGGATAAAATGTAATTAGTAGGTTCAACTATTATTTCTGTTCACCAAATTAGTCACTTTAAATTTGATGTTGCAAAAAGAATCCTAAGCTGTTGGATGTTAACCCAATTTAAGCTAAAATTAAGACAACACCTACTATATATATATGATTCATAATTTTAAATTGCAAGAGAGCCCATCAATCATATTCAAATATACATATAGCTTACAAAGATAAGACAATTGGTGCAAAAATATATGGCATGTGCTTAGGTTCCAGTCTTATACTAATTTGTTGGTGTTGCATGTGAACCCCATATGTACTTATGTACAAGTCTCAAAAAGGAAACACAATTAGTAATTAATTAATTAGCAGTACTTCTAGGCCGGTCAGTAACTTAATTAGAATAGATATTGATAGAAACAGTAGCATTTTAATTGATCATCATTTCAAAACTAAATTGTACTAGTAATTATAAATTACCTTTTGATCGATTCATCGTGTTTACTATGTGAAATCTGAATGAATTATAATTACTTGCAGTGACTTTTGTTGAAAATTTGTCCCGCTAGACGGCAGCATCAATCATTTTGCACACATGAGTTTGCCTTCCTAGCTAGCTAACTTTCAATTTAAGTGATCATCAAAGCCTTGATTTCTGTGACTAGTAGCTCCATATTTTCTATTCTTATGGTCCAATCCAATGGCAAGACAAACCGCAAGTGAAACAAAGCACGTCACGAGAGCCATTTTCCTTCCATGAATCAATGATGCATGCTGAAGCGATACTGTTTTCACTTTTCATTTTCAGAGAAATGAAGCGCAACGAGCACTTGATCAATGGACCAATCTAAACATATACTAAGAATATGAATTGGGTAAATATTAGATTCCCAACGACTTATCTTGTTAATTACTCTTGTAGACTTGTAGTAGAGGGAAAGAGAAGTACAAATTAGTTAAAAAGGAAATTAGGGTGGCATTTAAGAGAAAGGAGCAAGGGCATATCTGGGCGTGAGCTTTTATCAGCTTTCTGGTGCAACGATTGTTTCTTTTGGGAGCAGGAAAGTTTTTTACCATCAGAGGAAGCTCCAAATTACACAGAGGGCAGTGGCAGGGAAACATGATGAAAGCATTGACATTAATTTTCTTCTGGTAATTGTACAAAATATTGAAAAAGAGAAAGCAGTGGTCGACTCACGAGACAGTCGACGAGGAGAAAACTCTCACATAGACATACTACTAGATGATAAGATCTGAGAGAATATTTGTTCTCACTCCACAAAACAACATATAAAACAACGAAAAATCAAATGATGCCTGTAAGCTGAAAGCTGAAAACTGAAAAAAGATTGATAAAAATTCTGGGCCACAACCACACCCACACCCATTAGTATTCCAATTTCCATCTATTAATTTATTTAAACTATAAACTAACAGTACTCCAAATTGTGAAAACCAACCATTCATATCTCTTATTAGACTCTTATCTACTAGTACTCCCTCACAACTCACAACAAACAACAAACAACAACAACAACAACAACAACAACAACATAGAACTTAATTAAGAAAGAGATAGGGTTTTCACTTTTTTCCAACAAAGCCACAAATTAATTAAGAGACCACTCATATATATATATATATATCCAACATCTTACATCTTGATGTTGCGATCATGATGATGATGATTGATTACAATTTACAACCAATTATAGCTCAGGAGGGATAGACAGGGAAGGAGAAGATGAGTTGGACGGAAACGGGAAAGGAGAGATAGTAAAGTCTGCATCCAAACAGTTTGGTGCAGACTTGATACGAAGGGGGAGGATGAGAAGCAAGGAGATAAGTGGGGGTCTTACAAGGTCAAGAAAAGGTCTTACAAGGTCAAGAAAATTAAAGACCTAAAACTAAAAAAGAAAAGCTCAGGTAGGATAGCACCAAATCTAAATTAGGAACAACCCATGGCTGCTGCTGCTGCATCCAATTCGAACAAGGTCCCATCAATTCGAACAACCTCCACATCATGGCCGATATTATTGCCGCCTGCATCCAAATAATAACAAAGTTTAAGCGCGCAGCAAAAAAACTGTCATTTTTTTACAATTAATTGAACATAACATGGTGATCGACCGACGTGCCGATTAGGTGTTACGTCAACCAATAAAACTCTAATTAATAAGCTTTGATATTTCCGAGTTATGGCGTACCTTGCGTGCTTGGTTTCGCCTGTACAAGTTGTTCTCTCCCTCCCATACTTAGAGGGAGAGGGAAAGAGAGAGAGTTGAGAGTTGAGAGTTGAGAGTTGAGAGTTGAAAGTTGAAAGTTGAAGGTTGAGAGGTTTTACTTAAATAAAGTAGAGGAAGAAAAGGAAGTGGATGAATAAACGCAATGAGGAGGAAGGAAGATGAGAAGGGAGGCTAGCTACCCTGTTTATAATGATGATGATAATAACTTAGAGGAGGAAATGGGCTGCCTGTGTTCTGATCATGGTGGCCCTGACAAGGACAGGTCCAAGGCCCAGAAGGAATAAACCCCCGACTGGACCACGTGTACAGCACTTTATCAACTTATCACATCTTTCTAAACTCTAAACTCTAAACTCTACTAAACTCTAAACTTCCAAAGGATAGGGTTTTGGAGGCAGAGAGAGGGCTGCCCGACGTTGCCTGACCGAGTTGACCGGCCGACCTTCCACTCGGGTAGTGTGACTTTGATGGTGGACTGCGGAGCGCGCAAAGGCAAAGGCAAAGGCAAAGGGGCTTATTTGAGGGCGGAAAGGGAAAAAGGAAATCAAGGTGGTGACCGTGAGTCCTGAGTCGAAAAACCAAAAAGGGAGTAGGTTTTGCAAATTGCAATCATGATATTTTACTGCCATTCCTTCCAGTTTTTTTGGCTCCAACCGCCAGCTTTTCATCCTTTCAGTTGGACGCCCCCTCACACCTCGTTTCACACCACATAATTCATCATTTTCCACCTCATCTATCAGTAGTTCTAACTTATTACTACCAAAACAAACAATACTACTATGAATTTATAGAAAAAGACCCGTGATCATTTCTTTATTTATCTGTCACCCCAATATTCAAAACAGTAAATTAGTGGTGATTCAAGCTGAGTGGCATATGCATGGGATGGTAGTTATGGTGAAGAATCTGGCTAGGTAATTGTAATACAGGAAGAGAAACTTTAAATTACATTTAAGTTATCAAAGAATTTGTTCTTATTTGCAGGGATCAACTCCATTTAAGTAATAAAAAACCAAACCAAGTTGCAGTGAACGGAAGCCGACCAACTAAGGGCGTGCGGGTTGCCGTCACCAGTCAACCAAACATTTGGTCAAACTAATGCAATTCCTTGGCTTGCGTTTTTGTTTTTATTTTTAATGTTGCTAATATTTAGTCAATTAATGTTGCTAATATCACATGATGCTCTCAAATCTCAAGCCTCTCACTCTTACACGGTACCTTCGATCGAGACGCAGCTGCAATTCGTGCCCATGCATTTTACTACTATATAGTCTAACACTACTGGTACTGGTACTATATAAATTAATATGATAATATTTCACTTTGATAGAATCAAGTGGACTTATCGAAAAACATGATTCTGTAAGCTGACAAAAAATTCCCCACCTGGGCTGAAATGTAAAACCTAAGGCTGTGCAAATACCGAACGTACCGAAATTACCGTAATACCGTACCGAAGTTTACTCTATTCGGTCGGTATTTTTTTTCGGAATTACCGATCGAACTTTGTTCGGTATGGTATGGTATTTGTTTTGATAATTTCGATAATACCGAAAATACCGTACCGTTTTTAATATTAATATATTTTATTGAATATTTATTAAATAATTAAAAAAAAAACACCATGAATAAAAGTATATATTAAAAATAAATATTCCTACGGAAGTTATTTGAGTCCGTGGGTTTCAGTCAGGGCCTTAAAACCCAAACACATTTCACCAATTGCCTCTGCTTTTCTTGCTCCTCTGCTCTGTTTCCTCGCTCAAATCAACACTCACTTTCCATTATTTGTTTGTAACAATACTATTTTTTTTACTTAAAAAGTACTGTGTTTGTATGTAATTTGGTATGTAATTTGGAAAGAACTTTGTTTAGTATTTATTAAATTAATGCTTGTATGTAATTCGGTAATACCGAAATACTGAAATACCGTACCAAAATTATTTCGGTAATATGGTAATGGTATTAATTAATTGAAACTATGGTACGGTATTAAATTTTTTTAGTTCAGTATACCGAATACCGAAATTTTTATACCGAAAAATTACGATACCGATCGATGAACACGCCTAGACTAAAGCCCATCTTCAGGTCGACATTGGACTACCACTAACTTTATTTAACAGATAGGTAAAAGGGAAAAAGAAAACCATCATCAACGATTGGATTGGATGCACTAAATTTGGGTGCAGGCGCACATATGAATCACTGACAAATGTATGAAGCCGAAGTTGCTTATTTCACTGCCGACGGAGTCCGAGTCCAGATCAGGGCTCCTGCAGGCGCGCTTCCTCCTTCATCATTCTTTTTCTTTTTCTTTTTCTTTTGTTTCGAGGAATTCCTTCATCATTCCACTATTTCTTAATTCTTAGGTTTTTTTTTCTGGTTAATAAATCATACTAAATTTATAAAAAAAACTGTATCTTAATTTTTTTTTCAGTACATTAATCAATTTCTTTTGTTTAAAATTTTTAGAGATTATTTTAGTTTATTGAACTTAGTATGCCGTTTTTTTTTTTAATGGATTAACACGGTAAGTGACATAAGTTAATTAAATTGGGACATACAATAAAGACTATACTTCAAGGTTAATGAATACAAAAGTAATGTTTGGTTGACAAGGAAGGAAAGTGACTCAAAAATTTAAAATTCTAAATTTTATTGCATTTGGTTGAGACAAAAAATCACTTAGGAATCCAACTTTTCTTGACCCTTTAACTTTCCCAAAAAATGGGAGTGAGTGATTCCTTGGCCAGGGGGTGGGGAGAGTGATTCCTTCGTAGAAGGAAAATTATTTTCTTTCTTAAATTACATATTTGTCCCTTCATACTAGCATTATTCTAAGGAAAGAAAAAAAAACTTGTTCCCTTATCTTTTAGTTTTAGTTTCCATTTTTTTTAGTAATTTTTTTACACTTTTTTTAATGTGTTATTTTTTTTAGTTTCAGATTTTTTTAATATTTAATATTTAAATTTTTTCTAAAAAAATTATTTGTTTTGATGACGTTTAGAAGTATTTTCAATTTTTTCTAAAAGAAGATTACATTATATCTTGACCTCGATGTGGTTTTTCACCGGGTGGTGTAATTCAAGCCTATCTTCTATTATTCGAGGAAGATTATTACATACACTGACCACCAATGTGATTTTTTTACCCTGGTGATATAATTCAAACATATTTATTATCCTCTTGAAAAGAAGATTACATTGTTATAATTTTCAAGGACTCTAATATGAAGGTTATGCTATTTATCATATTCTTAACTTGCAAAAAATCATAGCCATAAAGCAAACTTGTTAGTTAGAAGAAATAGAAGAGCAAGGACATAACACATATATTCTGAAGTTCGGATAAAAAAGATTCATAAAGTTAAATTATGAACAAGATAACAAAGACACAAATATAAAAAATGATAAAATAGTAATTTGTCTTACTTTCCTTTAGGATTCCCGAGTACAAAATAAACACAAGAATGTTACTTTTCCGGGAATCTTAAATCCCAACCAAACACAAAAAACTAATATTCCCCTTAATCACTCTCCCGGGTATCACTTTCATGGGAGAGTGATTTCAAGAGGGAAAGTAGTATTCCGTGAACCAAACGCTACCAAAATAAGAATGGCAAGCATGAAAAGTGACGTGGAGGCGTTGAATTTTTACCTAGGGCACAGATCAATGAAAAATTATACACTACTTTCGGCTTTCCATCTTAACGTGTACATAAAGATTGCCGAACCAATATGATCATGACATGTCATAGGTGAGTGATTACATGTAAACGGGTCCACTATGAGTTCACTCACTATTTCTTAAGTTTTTAGAATTTTCAAATTTCAAATTTTGTTAATTTTATCATGTATAACCAACCACCCACTATCTATTTGTAACAATATTATTGATTAGATAATTATTGTGTACACGCTCAGATGGAAAGATAAGAGTAGTATATAAGAAGAAAAAAAACATCTAGTACGACACCTCACTCACGAGACCTGAAAATCAGATTCAGCTAGCTAGCGTGTAATAAGAGGAATTATTGTCAATTGGACAAGAAATTGAAGGAATCGCCATTGAAGGACTAGGAGACATGCATCCAGTACCACTATCACCATATAGACACTAGTAGTGCGAAGCAAAATCATTTAGAACACGTTCAAGTTAACTGCTGTTAAGTGAATTTTTTTTTTTTTTTTAAGCAGAAGAATATGTATATATATATATAGGAATGGCCATGAAGGACATGGCAAGACCAACCAAGAAAACCGCAGCCTGGAACAAAAAACCCAGCTGCTAAAGCCCAACCAGGACGCTAACGAAAGCCCCTGACCCAAGAACTAAAAGCTACACCGAAAAACGATACACGGAAGCAACAACTATCGCAGAAAGCCATAAGAATGCTGTTAAGTGATAAAAGAAAATTTATCCAGTATATTCTAAGTTCAAATATAAGAAATTAAAAAAATGATATTGAAAGAGTATAAAAATTCGACAATATTTGAACGAGACTAATTTTATATTCAAAGGTGGTTGAAAAGACACGTGAAGGAAAGAAAAGATGACACATCCATAGCCAACATTGTGCCGAACTGATGGTGCACATGATCATAAATTATGACGAGGTGACTTTGGCCCAAAAGTTGCATATACTACCCAAATCAGGAAACTAATAATGTTGAAGGTGTGGATAAAGTTGAGATGAAATGAAAGATCGAAGATGCTTGGCATATATACCACGTCGTTTCATTTGATTGATTGCTGTCCAAAGTCCAAACAGGCATGCATGCGGGTGTTTGGATCCTTCAGCCTACTTTTAAGTTACAATGCCCATCCATCGGTAACAAGCTTGATTTTTACTACAATTTACAAACTTAATTACCACGTACAACACAACAAAAACAAAACTCTGCAAAGAAAGATTCTCGGTTGCAGCTAAAGAGTGAGTGAACTCAATTATTTCAAACTTTTTTGCTCGGTGGTCCAAAGACTCCAAACTACACAACAACAATATACAGCATTATAATCCCAGACAGCAAAATAGTGAAAATGCATTTTTGGTTAATTTACTTTAATGTATAGCCCCCACCTCCTTTTTCACTCTTCTTCTCATTTACATGTGAACCATGATAAATACTGTCCCTCTGCCAAGATTCTTAGTTCATATAGAATTCCTGAAAAGAAAAGAAAACTAAGAGAACCATAAATGCGTATTGTTTGTTCTGTAAGTTGCTCATAGGGTGGGGGGGGGGACCCATCTCATCCTAAATTTGTAAAGGACCTTTCCGGAAATAAGTCTTCTTATTGTTTGGTTGATAATGGCAAAATATTACTAGTAGAATATCGAGTTCGCAACTCCACCTTGTCATTAGCATAAGCCCTTTTCGTCTTGGGTTTGGTATTAAGATTTAATTAGTTGGGCTTGGATCCAAACACTACCTGGTTCAGGCTTGGATCTAATCAGAGAGAACATTTTTTTTGGGACCAAAGACAAAGTCTTTGAGTTGTGATGGAGCTTAATTTTTGTTTCCTTTGATAAAACTATGAAATGATGGGCTGGGGGCTATTCTACCATATGCTCTCTTCAAGCAAAAAAAGAGAAGAAAAAAGAATTAATGGATGGATGGGCTGGGCCGGGCCGGTCCACACTTTTTCTGGAGGTTCGTGGACCACCTCAAGCCCCTCTCCTCAAGAAAAGAAAAGCGCAGAACAATAAACAAAACAAACTAGTAGTACAAAGGAAGAAAAGGACGAGGAAGCGGGTTTTGAAAGCGTGCAGTTCACGCTCATATGTGGGTCCCTTTTCTGCTTACATACACGGTTAATTTACCACGTGGACGTCTGTTATGGACTCTCCTATTCAAGCATGGAAACTGGAAAATCCCCTCATCTTCAAATTCGGTTAGGATACTGAGCAACAGCCAATCCGTCTACTGAGCAACAGACGACAGCGCTTCTCGCGTGGAGAAAACATGCCGTTTTTGCAAGTGTTCGTGACAGCAGCCAAACTCGCCGGAATCTTAGCAAGCTTAACTGTCGCAGCTAACGCCTACTCTTTCTCCCGTTACCGTAAGAAGAATCTCCGTCCATTTGATTCCCCCATCGACGAGACGTCTGATATTCTCGCCTCATTCAACGTTAACGGTACCTAATTAAAAGCTAGCTTAATTAACTTTATTTGTCAAAACATGACGCGCCGGCTGTCGTCGTGATAGGGGAAGAAGATGGGTTCTTCTTTGGACTGGCAACGGCACCGGCTCATGTGGAGGACGGACTGAAGGATGCTTGGCTCGAATTCGCTGAGGAAAGCGGTCCAGAGGAGCCAAAGGAGGACCGACAAACTGCAGATGCGGTGATGGGTTCAGCTGCCGGTGATGGTGGGTCCCAACAAGGGAACGCTGCAGCAGCAAAGAAGAAGAAGAAGAAGTCCCTTAAGGTATCTATGGAAGCCATGACCAGAGGGATTGAGAAGCTCATTGAGGAAGAAGAAGAAGTCCCTGCTGGAGAAGGAGAACGTCATCATAATGTGGCTGCCTGGCACAATGTTCCCCAACCGTAAGTACCTGCTCCTTAGTAATCTCTTGAATTATTTAAGCAGTGGTTGCTTGAATTGATTTTTAGCGAGGAGAGATTGAGGTTTTGGTCCGATCCTGACACGGAGTTGAAGCTGGCAAAAGACACCGGAGTTAGTGTTTTCCGGATGGGAATAGATTGGACGCGGGTTATGCCTCGGGAGCCAGTCAATGGCCTTAAAGAAGCTGTGAGTTTGATCAGCTGTCTACTTTGTTATTTTGTTGTTTGATTGACAATTGTAAAGGCAATTTTAAATTATTTGTTGTCTTTCAAAAATAAATAAATAAATTTCAAGGTCTTAGTGTTAGTGAACTTCATTTTTGTTCTTTGGTAGGTCAATTTTGCAGCATTGGAGCGATATAAATGGATTATCCATAGGGTCCGCTCTTATGGAATGAAGGTGATGCTGACCCTGTTCCACCACTCACTGCCACCATGGGCTGGTGACTATGGAGGATGGAAATTGGAGAAAACTGTTGATTGTTTCATGGATTTTACAAGTTTGGTACTCCATTAGTTGTCTTTCTCAGTTTATGCTATCTACTTTCTGTAAACCCAGAGGAAAAAAAGTTGATATTTGCACTTGTTTTTGGTTATCTGGAGTGGAATTTCTCAAAACTAAGGGACTTTGTTGTGCTACTGTTCTTGTAACAATTCAATGTTCTTCTTTAATCCAGGCTTGTTGTTGACAATGTAGCCGAGCTGGTAGACTATTGGGTCACATTTAACGAACGTCATGTATTTTGTATGCTTACTTATTGTGCGGGTGCTTGGCCTGGAGGCCATCCTGACATGTTGGAAGTTGCCACTTCCGCGCTACCAACTGGTGTTTTCAATCAGGTGATGCATTGGATGTCTATTGCACACTTAAAGGCATACGACTATATCCATGAAAGAAGGTGTTTCCTTGTTCCCATTTTACTTGTTACACGAATAACTGTGCGGATAATTCCTTGTGTATATGTCAAAAGTAGAGATTCTTTCTTTGACATTTATCCCCCATGCATTTCATTGCTAGATTACTCAGCAAACCCAAGTCATTAAGCTTTAACAACTTATTTCTAATTTGTTTATGCAACTGTTTTCTGTCACAACCTGACAGATTAATTATAAAAATGCTTCAATGATATTAAATTTGTTTTTTCTAAATTATTTTGTTTCAGCAGCATTTCTTCAAATTCAATGGTTGGGATAGCACACCATGTGTCGTTTATACGTCCATATGGTCTCTTTGATGTTGCTGCAGTTTCAGTAGCCAATTCCCTCACGATTTACCCATATGTGGACAGCGTTTCAGATAAGCTTGATTTTATAGGCATCAACTACTATGGACAGGTTTGTTGCTGCTCTGATATTAAACACTATAGACTGCACATGTAAGGCTACTGATATTTCCACTGGTCAGGAAGTGGTCTCTGGTACTGGGCTGAAGCTTGTGGAGACTGATGAGTATAGTGAATCTGGTCGTGGTGTATATCCTGATGGTTTATTCCGCATGTTACTACAGTTTCATGAGAGGTACAAGCATCTAAAGGTGCCCTTTATCATAACTGAGAACGGAGTTTCTGATGGGACTGATCTCATCCGACAGCCATATATATTCGAGCATTTACTTGCAGTTTATGCAGCTATGATCAAGGTCTTGACTTCAATATTCACTTCTCAATTATGTAAAAATTAGGTTTTTTTTTCCGTTGATTTATTTGTTAGGTTGCTTGAAATTTTTGTTGTTGATTCATAGGGTGTCCCTGTACTTGGTTACGTGTTCTGGACTATTTCTGACAATTGGGAGTGGGCTGATGGATATGGTCCTAAATTTGGACTTGTAGCGGTAGATCGCAAAAATAACCTTGCTCGGAGTTCCCGTCCTTCATACCATAGTATTTTCCAAGGTCACAGTTGTTCATGTCTTTTTTCCTAATATCTACGACATAAATTTGGACTTGTAGCAGTAAATCTTCCCTTTGTAACACTTTTGTATTATAAATCAGGTAGTGACTACTGGTAGGATTACACATAAGGATAGGGCACAGGCATGGAATCCCCTCCAGCGAGCTGCTAAAGAGAAGAAAACACGACCATTTTATCGGGCAGTAAACAAAGATGGTTTAATGTATGCAGGTAAAGAGACTATTTCACATTAACACACTCCTCCTTTAGCTACATGCATTCAATCTTCACCCTGGAGTCCTCACATTCCTATTAAGTACATGTAATTGTGAATGCCTACCAGGAATCAGAGTGAGAAATGGAGAGGATTGGTTCTACTCATCTAGAATTGCTCTTATTTATTATTCCACAATACACAGAATTTCCCTATTTAATCACCTTTCTGCTTGGTGATTACTGCCTTCTTTGCTCCTTATACTAAGATTGAATTCACACCACCTCATGTGGTTCCCGCTTCACACTGTATCTTTATTGTACAGGGGGACTTGATGAACCTATTCAGCGACCTTTTATTGAGAGAGATTGGCGATTTGGACACTATGAGATGGAAGGCCTGCAGGATCCAATGAGCAGGCTGTCTAGATTCATCCTTCAACCATTTTTCCTTAAACAGAAAAAGAGGCATCAGGAGGATGATACGGAATTGGTCCTCCAGCCTCTTTAGCTTCACTTTAGATTGCTTATACAAACTCCTGGTTTAGGCACATGTTTCCTCCAATCAGAGGATTCTGAACTGCACTTTCGATGAATAACTGTCTAATTTGTACTGTGATGAATGTATAACTTCTCTAGATGCCTGTGGAGCTACCACATAAAAGTGTTCTTACCAGGGCATTCTGTTATGTACAAAATTATGTAAGGATTTCATTTCCTTAATTATAGCTCTCCTTAATGTGCCACTGCTCCTCCTTTTATTCATTCAGTTTGATATCTCTTGTAAATTGTTGATACCACATTGTTTTCAAATAGTAAGATATTTTTTTTGGCTTCAATTGAATTTACTTGTGTAGCAGATGTGACTTCTGATTACAAATGAGTGGAGACATGCATAGCTGGACTTGGACTAAGGGTCAGAGCCGACTCAGAGGGCCACCAAGGATGTAGACCGTGAAGGAGTGAGACGCAAATAATTGATGTTATCTTCCTTGAAGAAAAAGCCGGCAAATTGGTTTGGATCTTCTGTCCTTCTCTCTCTATATACAGATATTATTACAAAGAAAAAGCAAAGTAAACAAACATTAATCTAACAAAGTTAGTGTGGAGGAGAGGTATGGATCTAGCTAAAACACCCTTCCTCTCTATCTTGTCCTCGTATTTATTTCTTGGTTCCTTGGCTACTACTACTATTGGTACTACTAGCATTAAAGCATCTGAAACCTACCATGGATCGCGTGAATCTGACAGAGTAGTAAATTTGCCCGGTCAACCTTCTACCCCATCCATCTCCCACTTCTCAGGATACATCACTGTTAATAAGGAAGAGGGGAGAGCTCTTTTCTACTGGTTCTTCGAAGCTCAATCTCAACCATCCAACAAGCCTCTCCTGCTCTGGCTCAATGGAGGTACTCATTAATCCATCATCTATCTATCTATCTCCACCTCAGTAATTACCTTGTGTTCCACTTACATTCAGGAAATAACATACACATCACTCTTTCCTTTTTTGTGGGAAGGGCCTGGTTGTTCTTCCATTGGATTTGGTGCGGCTTCGGAGCTTGGACCACTTAGAGTTGGGAAAGATGGAGCTACCCTTCACTTCAACAACCATTCTTGGAATCAAGGTGCTTTCCATACTTCTTTTTCTATCTCTTTGTTAACTTCATCTTCATGGTGCTTTAAGTTCTAAAAGGAATGTTGGTTGATGATATGTTCAAACTGTGTCCAAGCAGAAGCTAATGTGCTATTCCTTGAATCTCCGGCTGGAGTTGGATTCTCTTACACAAACACATCTTCTAATCTCAACAACATCGACGATTCTTTTGTGGGTAAGAGTAATACAGGCATAATTAACTTGTAGAAATGTAGATTCTTGATTGTTTGTGTAACTAACTAGGTGTTGTGTTCTTACCAGCTGAGGATGCTTACAGTTTCCTGGTGAATTGGATGGAGAGATTTCCTCAGTATAAATCTCATGATTTCTTCATTTCAGGGGAGAGTTATGCAGGTTTTCACTCTCTCTTGTTTGCTTCTTTTTTCCTTTTACGGGCCCCAGCAGATAATGGCCCACCTTGTTGTTTTTGGTGCCGAAAAAGAACTGATTACAATTTAAACAGCAAATGATCGGAAAGACGTCCTTTTGAAAATGACGCCCCATTTAATATTACCCGCTTCACGTCTTTCTGAAAAAGCGTTTTTTCAAAGGACGTGTTCTTCAAAATATTTCACACTTCACGCCTTTTTTTTCAAAAAAGTGAAAAACGACGCGGTCACGGAAATATTTCTCATTTACGTCTTTTTCAAAAAAGACAAAAGGACGTGATCATCAAAATAATTCAAATGTTTTTTTAAAGAGTCACGTCTTTTTAATTATTCTCATATAAGAAAACGTTTTTTAAAATTTAAAGAGTCACGTCTTATTACTTAGGGGAATAAGACCGTCTTGGCCATCTAAAACTGTAAAGTCAAAAAGAACATAGCCCTAATGTAATGACAGTCGATTATATAGTATACTGCTTAAATTTATAGTTATTTCAAAATTCAAAATTTAGAACCTCTGTAAATACTAATCATAACGTGTAGTTTTTTTATTAGTTAAATGAGTAGGAGAATGAAATGACATGGCACACCGAGTATACTTTATAATTACTCCTCAAAATCTAACTTCACTTCACTGTGTCTTGTAGGTTTCTAGCTAATGCTAATTAATTAATTTTCTTGCTGCCGCTGGTATTTCTGCAGGCCATTACGTGCCTCAACTTGCGGAGCTTGTCTATGACAGAAACAAGGATAAGACAAAATATCCATTCATCAATCTAAAAGGTTTTATAGTACGTCGTGAGCCCCTTTACCATTTCTTTTTGATTGGATTATTAAATTAAATTCTGCCCTCCCTCACATTTTAGAAAGATTTCTTTTTCTTGGATGGAATTGAATTGAATTGAAATTGCAGGTAGGAAATGCAGAGACGAACGATTACTACGATTACAGAGCGTTGTTAGAGTTCGCATGGAGCCATGTGATAATATCTGAGCAGCTCTATCAAAAGGCCAAGAAAGAATGCAACTTCAGAGTCTTCAACTGGTCAAACAAATGCTACGAGGCCATAAGCACCGTCTTTGATATGTACAGTGAAGTCGACCTATACAATGTCTACGCCCCAGCTTGTATTGCCTCTAACACCAATTCTTCATCGTTGCTGGCCACAACAGATCAGTCACGCAGTGAGGTAATTATCGTTGCGAATTGACCTGTTACCTAATTCAACTACAACTAAATAGTTGGTCGTTGTTTCTTGACGGGTGAAGTGTGGGGTTTAAATTTAATTGCAGGGAAATAATGATGGGGTTATTAGGAGAGCGAGGATGCGTGGTGGAGGTTATGACCCATGTTATGCTAGATATCTGGGTGACTACTTTAACAGGGCTAGTGTGCAAATATCCCTTCATGCAAAACTCAGAGGAAATCCTAATAAGAACTGGACCGTGTGCAAGTAAGTATAATTACATCATCTTATCGCCCTTTTTCATTTTATTTTTTTGTATTGGTTTCTAATCTTTGGATTTTCTTTTGTTTCCCAGTGATATCGTCTTCAATACATATAATTTTTCTGTCTTCTCTGTCCTGCCTATCTACACCAAGCTAATTAAAGGTGGCCTCAGGATCTGGATGTATAGGTAAAACTATAATCCTCTTTATTTGCTACCCCATCAACCATCATAATTCATAAATACAGTATAATGTTGTAAATAAGCAGTTGTTGCTGAAACCAAATTGGTCTGAAAGGTTTGTAATTGGTGGTGTTTTTTGTAACAGCGGGGACATAGACGGGAGAGTACCAGCGTTAGGATCACGATACTGTGCTGAAGCTCTTGGACTGCCTCTCATTTCTCCATGGCGTTCCTGGTTTCACAGCCATCAGGTTTGCAGTTCCTCCATCTCTTTATAGTAATTTCTCGGGCGAAATTGACACCATACCACCAACTCATTTTGTAAAGCCCATCATCATGAATGAGCTCAGAAGACTTATTAACATTGAAATGGTTATGGTCCTTATGGATGGTGTGTAGGTAGCAGGGAGGGTAATTGAGTACAGAGGGTTGACATATGTGACTGTAAGAGGGGCGGGTCACTTGGTGCCACTGGACAAGCCCACCCAAGCCCTCTCCCTTATTCATTCTTTCCTCTCCGACCAACCTCTACCCATTCACAGATAGATCCCTACAGTCCCACTGCATTCATTTGGATATGATTTTCGCTCCATTTTTCTTTTGTAATTGTATTATCCCATTGTACCCTTTATCCCAACTTAATTATTTTACTAACTAAAAAAAATGTTAAAAGTCTTCATGTTGCATCCTTTTCATTCCTTTCGTATCCTAAATTGTGGGTTTCCAATTTTTATTTTTAGAAAGACTTTTTGCTCGAGTTTTGAGCACTTCAATACAGTGAGATATGCTCAACATACGATTTTAGAGTTGAATGCTTGAGTTTTGAACAGAGGAACATGTTTTCTTAGCCAAAAAAAAACAGAGAGGAACACCGATTGATTACAGGAACTATCTATTGGTTGACATTAGTAGTAGTTCTTACACCTTTTAGATTTTGATTTTTATCGCAATTAATTTAATGGTGAAAATTATTTATAGTAAAATTTTTAAATTTGATAGTTTTACTGAAAATTATTTTAACTTTTAAATTAAATTTTGAAGGAAATATAATCGGTTAAGAAATTATCTCAATGAAAATGTTTGACATGAACACACACGTGCCCTCGTGGGATGCAATACTATAGTCTAAATTCGTCTGACTAGGACGAAACCAAGCTTGCAAAGCACACCTTTCCTCCTCCATCGAAAGGCACCGTATAGAGAGACAAAAAGAACCCATTACAAATTTACAATGCACAATTCTTCTTACACACTCCCCACCTGACCTGACCTGACCTGACTCACTCACACTCCTCTCCAAAACGGAGACACTGTCACTCACCCCCTCCAATCTCCATCTCCATCCCCGCCCCAATCTCTCCCTCTCCTCTCCAAAACCCTAGCAAAACTAAAAATGCCCCATGTTTTTGGCAAAGGCGACCAAGTGGAGGTCCTCAAGCGACAAAACGGGCCTAGCTCTTGCACTTACTACCCGGCCACCGTCCTCCGTCTCCAAAAGAAGCAAATCTTGGTCGAATACCACACCCTCATGGTCCAATCCAACGTCCCTCAGCGCATCACCGACCTCCTCCATCCTAACTCCGTCAGACCCATGTATCCGGATCAGCCCTACGAATGCCATTTCAAAGTTAATGACACCGTCGATGTCTACTGTGATAATGGATGGCATAAAGGGACTGTTCGGGATATTCTGGTCGATTCCAGGTATGTTGTCTCGTTTTATGGTATCAGCGAAGGGATTCTCACTACACAGAGTGATCTAAGGCTCCATCGCGAATGGGACGATGGCTCATGGGTCCCGCCTTTTCTTCCCCAAGTATGCGCCTTTATTCCACATTTCTCTGTATTTACATATTGCTTAAAAAAAATAGGGTCTTTAAGAAATTTTCAGGACTGATTGGTTTTTGTAGCACATTTCTTGATGTTTCTAGTGACACGCATCATGATGTTATTGGCAGAAAAATGGCAGCCCTGTGGAGGTGAATTCTGGGAAGATAAGAGTGAAGTTCAAATGTACAAGCACACCGCCTAAGGAAGTGATATTGTTGAAGAGGGGGGACTTGGTGGAGGTGAAAACTGATGAGGAGGGGTATCAAGGTGCTTGGTACAGTGGGATTATTGTTGGTTTTCGAGGGAACAACAGGGTCTTGGTGAAATATGCAAATCTTTTGACAGATGATGAGACTGGACAATTGGTCGAAATGGTTAGCACAGAACATGTGAGACCGAAACCTCCTCCTGTTGAGCTACTTGCTCCTTTTAAGCGTTCTCAAAAAGTTGATGCTTGGTACAATGACGGATGGTGGGAGGGTGTGGTTGAGAGATTGGTAAGTGGGTTTAAGTATGTAGTGTATTTCAGCTCTACAGATGATTACGGGCAATTTGAGCATTCTGAGTTGCGGCCTCACCAGAATTGGATCGAGGGGAAATGGGTCCAGGTATAAACTTCTCTACTGCCTCTGCTTGTGGACTTTCTAGTGCAATTACTTGCTTGTTGTTGAAAGTGATCAGAAAATAATATGCGGTTGTTTTGTGGTAAATAAGAATGAATAAATGGTGCATTTATTCTCAGAAATTTGTATTCATCTGGCTTCTTTAAACTAGGGAACAGTAGAGTGGAAGTGTTTCCCTTGCTGTGTATTGGAAAGCTGATATGTGTGGTTCATTAGTAAGTTTCTAGACATGAATCTGAACAAGCCAAATGCCAAGAGTGTTTTGATTGTCATTGCATTTATGTAATTAAACTTAGTGACTACCATTGACATCCAACTGATCAAAGATGGTGTGTGTGTGTGTGTGTGTGTTGGGGGGGGGGGGGGGGGGGGGGGGGGGGGGGGTTTATATCAAGTAATGGCCATGTGTATCACATCTTTCCTCCGATGCAGGAAAAGGCAACTGATTCGGTGGCTTATGTAAGAAATCAAGTAGAGAAGTTCAGGCAGGGTACAAAGGTGGAGGTTAAAATCGATGAAGTTGGTTTTCGGGGTGCTTGGTATGCAGCGACTATTGCAAAGGTGATGGGAGATGACAAATTTCTGGTGCGATATGACAACCTTCTTACAGATGATGAAACTGACTTTCTTAGAGAACCAGTAACTGCCTGTGACATGAGGCCCTCTCCTCCTTGCATTCAACATGTTGGCCCCTACGAACTGTTAGAAGTAGTTGATGCTTGGTACAACGATGGATGGTGGTTGGGTCGTGTGACTTGTGTCATCAAAGTTAAAGAAAAGTTGAGGTATACAATCCAGTTCAAGAGAAAAGAGGATTTGGAGTTTCAACATTGTGAACTGAGGCCCCACCTAGAATGGATTGATGGACAATGGGCCATGGTTTCTAAGGTATGGCTTTGATACTGTGGTCAAATAAAAAAAATTGTTAGGTTATATTAAATATGGCATATAGATTTCCATTTCCTGAATAAATATGCGCCTCTAGGAATATACAAATCCAGATTTACATATTGATTCTCGCATTTCTTTTTATTGATTCTCTCAGAATGGACAACTATAACCAATGACAGCTGGCTAGGTCATTGTTTTGAGTATAGAGTATTCCTGATTATGGTCTCAGCTAACCTTTTTCTCATGGTTTCTTGTGAATAAACATTAGATTCTGTTGCATTCCTACATGAAGTGACTTTTATAGAATCTATATTGGAGGAGGAACTAGGGAGTTCCCATGTTTGTTATGATAAACACAGATGGAGTGACTAACATCTTCTCCCCTGGATGAATTCCCTGCAACTACTATCTTAGTTCTCGATAATAATGCAATATAAAACATGTCATTTTATGTGCCTCCATTTGGTTGCCTAAGCTTCCAGCATTTCATTTGTTTTCCATTAGCAAGTTGTCCATCCTTTCTTTGTCCCTTTCTTTTTTGCAGGACTGGGAGCTTTGATCTCTAGATGTTGCATACAGTTGCAGTCAAAATTGAAATCCATTTTGCAGAATGTGTTTGAGCTTTTAGATAATCATTGAAGTGCACATGAATGAATGAATAGTAGTGTCACAGTTCTTTAGGGTGCTAATTGCTTATGTATTAATGTACCTGTATGCCAGGCCAATCACTGGACACAATGCTAACTTTATGTAAGTAAGCAGACTGATATAAATATAATGGTATTTATGTTGATGTCTAATGGCGGTAACTCTAACAATAGAGTATTTCAGCTCTTTTTTCTTCTCTGCTCTTCCACAACTAACAACAGAGCATCTCTCAAGAAATGTTTCTGAGTTTTGAATAAAACAGGGCCTTTATGATGGGAAGAATCTTGCAACTGTGTATTTGCTTCTTGGTGGGTGCGTGATTGTGATATAGAGGAACAAGTGCTAGTGCCAACCAAGCATTTTCTAAGGTAACTACTAGCATATGTTAAGTATATTCGTTCCCTCCTTGTTCTCCTCAATTTCCTATTGTTTTATTACTATTAAATTTATGAAACTTGCGCAAGTAGAAAAGAAAAAGAAAAACATGAAAAAGAACTACTGAGAAGGTAACAATAACCAAACTCATGCTAGCCAGAATCGTAAAACTTTACAATTGTTTCAAATTAATCCTTTCTAATGCGTTTACATTCTCGACCATCAGCTTCCTTCACCATGATTGTTGCTTTAAATTTGAAGCGACAGTGGAAACGACTTGGACAAACCTGCTGCAGTCTTGAATGTAATCAATGGTGACGCATCAGCAGCAGGATTGGTACTATGGTTTACATAGATTTCACTCAAAGAGATCCAAATCAAGAACTCCTTGGCCTTAACCCCAGTTAGATTCTTGATCTTGTTGTGCTCAAAATAAGCTGTAACCAAAGTGTCGTAAGAAACCATTGTGTTCTGGAACTTGCAGTAATCTCTCTTCTTTTGCTTCAGCCAAACAAATCCTTTCTCCTTCACATATCCATATTCCTCAATCTCTTGTAACGTTGGTATACCATGGGGCAGGCCCATCTCTGTTAGCAGAGACATCAACTTGTTCCGGCACGTCTCGTCTCCGTAATAAACCTCAGCCTTCGCTAACGCTCGGCGACACCATAGACATGGCTCTCGCCGCTTTATCAAAGTTTTGGAGAGAGGAGGTCAGGAGGATGCATATTGCTCAAGCTTTTAATTATTTGGAATGCCGGACTTATTAGCAGTTTGAGTTTGAGTTTGAGTTGGAAAAAGAATGTCGGTTTATTCAAAAAAGATTAGCACCAGCCATTAAGTTTAGAAAGGTGCATAAATATAATGGGTCCTGGATTTTGAGCCCACTTTCCCATTAAACCTCCCTGTCTAATTTGCGGCCCACTTGGCTAAGTTTTCGTGTGAGCCTGTGGCCCGCAAGTACAACCGTAAGATTAAGTAATGGCAAATTGGTCATTAGAGGGACTTCAAGGGGCATATTCTCTGCACACTTGTCGAATTTCGTCCCCCGGATTCTCTCCAGTCCCTTGAACAAAGCTTCCTCTCCCTCCCTCCCCCCCTCCCAATCCCATCATGTAATAATCTTGGCGCATCTCTAATCTCTTTTTTTTTTAACAAATCCCATCTCTTTAACCATGTCACTCAAATTTCCCTATACAAATGGCACACTTAGATCAGAAATCTTCGAGCCTGCCTGACTTGCTCCTTTTTTTTCTTCTTTGAAATTCTTCCCTGGTAAGCAAATTTCATACCCTTATTTCATTTCATCGATTGAGTTACTCCTCTCTTTTTTCTCGATCTAAGTCATGAATTCAAGAGATGGGTTTTTCCCTGATGAAGTGATCCTTCATATCCTCGCAAGGCTGCCTGTGAAGTCTGTATTTAGGGCCAGAACAGTTTGCAAACTTTGGTACAGGTTATCATCTGATAAGTATTTCATTCACCTTTACAACGAAGTAGCTGCTAAGAATCCATTGCTATTAGTAGAAATTTCTGATTCATCGGAGTCAAAATCTAGCTTAATCTGTGTTGATAATTTAAGGGGTGTCTCTGAATTCTCGTTAGATTTCCTAAAAGATAGAGTGAAAGTTAGGGCATCTTGTAATGGCTTGTTGTGCTGCTCTAGTATTCGGGAGAAAGGTGTCTACTATGTTTGCAATCCTATGACCAGAGAGTTTAAGTTGCTCCCTAGGAGTAGAGAACGGCCTGTAACCAGATTTTATCCGGATGGTGAGGCCACTCTAGTAGGATTGGCTTGTAGCTTATCAATGCATAAGTTTCATGTTGTTTTGGCAGGTTATCACCGCACATTCGGTCATCGTCCAGATGGGACGTTTATTTGTTTGGTGTTTGATTCTGATTCGAATAAGTGGAGGAAGTTTGTTTCATTTCAAGACGATCACTTTACACATATGAATAAGAACCAGGTTGTGTTTGTTAATGGTGCTCTCCATTGGTTGACTGGTAGTTTTTCTTGTATACTTGTGCTTGATTTGGGTTTGGATATTTGGAGGAAGATATCATTGCCTGATGAGGTGGGTTTTGGGGCTGGCAGTAGGGTGTATTTGTTGGAGTTGGATGGGTGTTTGTCTCTGATTCAGATTTCAGAAGTGTGGATGAAGATTTGGTCGGTCATGGATTATGAGGGTGAACAATGGCATATGATTGATAGGGTGAGTTTGAGATGCATTAGGGGAATGGTGCATGGTATCTTCCCTATAAGTCAGAACGGTGAGTTTGTTTTTTTGGCAACACATCGGCAGGTTTTGGTGTATCATCGGAAGAGTAGAGTGTGGAAGGAGATGTATTCTGTGAAGACCAACCCGGCATTGTCACTTTGGTTTTCCGCACACGCATTTCGGAGTACCATGTTTTCTTGTAATTAAACTGTCTGTCTGCAGTAGATTGAATTTGTGCACAGATATTTCTTGTTGCTAGCACTGCATCTTATTATGGCTATTGTTAACTGCAAAAACATTGTGCTAAGAGGCCGCACACAACATCGATAATCGATCTGTACCTGTGATACCTGCAAAATCCTATAGGACACACTAGAGTTGCATTACATAATATATATACACATTGCTTATTTATCCACAATGACGAAAAAGTTCACAGCAACTGCCTATTGAATCCCTGGAGCCATGATTGAGGATGATTTTTTTGTTCTCAAAGCTTCATTTTAAAGTTAGATTTCACGTTAAAAATAATAAATTGACTTTATTCAACCCAAAAGCATTAATATGCTACTAGTTATTAGTATATAATTTCTTTTAAACGGTAAGCTATTAGTTCCATTCATGTATAATTTGTAATAATATAACTACTTTTTTTTATATAAAAATACTTAAAACAAATTGACTAAATGAGTATTGAATGTTATTTAATTTATTTTATGTAATAACTGATCTCTCTGTCTTAAAAGACCGTTTTAGAGTAGTAGAAAATTAAAAATAATGATTTTTTATTTTATTTTATTCCACATTATAATTTCCACTCAAATTATCGCACTAGCATCAAATTGGGTTGATGTATAATTTTTTTTTTGTCATTTACATAAAATATATACCTCGAAATCGATAAAATGACAAATATTATGAACAGTAAGAATCCATAAAAAATCGACAGTTATTAAAAAATCCCCCCCCCTCCCAAAAAAATCATCATAGTGATCAATTTTTTATTTATTTTAATTTTTCGGTATTTTTGGTAAAAGAAAATTTATAGAAAGCAAGCACACCTATCTGTTTGCACTAAAATGAGAGCACTACGTTGACCGGTCTGGATCAAGCTAACAATGTGCGGTCAGGATGAAGATAATAGCAACTGATTGCAAAGTGCAGCGGAGGCACCGTAACCCTAACAGCAAAAGAGACAAAAAAAAAGGAAAAAAAAAAAGGGAGGAAAATCCATCCTGGTCCTGAATATGATGATTTTAGCATTTTACCATTTTTGCTGAGAAGCCAGCTCCTTGGTTTTCAGCTCTGCGTTATAAACCTACTCCTCCCTCTCTATTTTTGTCCGTCGTTTCAGTCCCAAATTAAAATCTGTCAAAAACAGAAATAACCTCTTTCTTCATGCTCGCCATTATTATTTCTCTAATCAGAGCCAGAACCAGTCAAGTCAATCAACTTTACCGGATTACTATCGCATTCCGTCATTAAAATCCATCTCTTCTTGCCTCTTCACTTCTCTACCCACTGCTTTAGGTCTCTCTCGTTCAGTCGCCCAAGGTATGCTGTGCTCGTCCTTCTTGATTACATTTTTTTTGTTCATTAGGTTGAGCTTATCGAGTATGGGATCCCCTTCTTTTGGTCTTCCAAAAATTAGGGGTTTTGGTTGGTGAATCTTTATTCAAGTTGTTTTATGTCGATTTCTGTGTAATTTTCTGGGGGTGATGTTAGCGTTTCTTGTAGAATTTTTTTTCTCCTCAAGTTTTGAAGGATCTAAGTGTCTGTATGTTAAACAGTTGAAGTTTCAATACTAACCAGTTGTTTTAGTAGGTAGAAACACCCATGATTACAATTTTCTTTCCCAAATACCCGTTGCATTGTGCAATTTCTTGTCAATTTACATTGCCAGATTATCTTTTTCTTATCATATGTGACAGTGTTGGATGAAGTTTGTGGGTGGAGAGTATTTGTTGGGTTTTGGAGTCACTTAATTGGATTTATTTTGAAATTGATGATGCTTTACACATTCCTAAAAGGCTAAGGACTTATGACTCTATCCTTTGGTAACAGGCTGTGCTTTTCATACAGGATCAGTTTTGCATGCTGCACTTCCCTAGCCTAGAACTAGTATGCATTGATTCAACTCTCGTTTGGAAGTGACGACAACTACTATTATTCAGTAAGTGCCATGGCTAGGAAAGGTAATCAACAGATGAATGGGGTGGATCGCCATGCATCAAGCCGCAAGAAAAAAGTTGCAGATTCAGGACTTGGAGTTCCAAATACAAAAGGTAGAGGGAAATCAAGTGAAGTGAAGGCTTCTCTTGGAGAGGAACTCCCAAATGGTAATCATCCAAGCACTCCCACAGACTGTGCACAGCCAGCCCACCATGGTGAAGATGTAAACAAGATAAACCAAGATTTCAACAAAGCTAAGAGGAAAGAAGGGCCAGAGGTGGATAAAATGCAGGATTCAGATGAATCTGTCTCTTCAAGGAATAATTCTGTTGATTGCAGGAGCCCTTTGGTGGATACTCCTAGCATAGAAGAAGAAAATGGAACACAATCTGGCAGTGATGCTGGTCAAAAACATATGAAAAGTGCTTGGGGCTACTTGCTGAATGGTTTTCACCTGAGAAATATGGCAGAAAATGTAGAGTTTTCAGGCAATGTGATGCTTAAAAACTTAAGCGCATCAGCTTCGTCAATGTTGAAGGTGGTCGGTGAGTGGGTGGAGAGGCAAAAACCATCAGTTGTTACTTTAGCAACCAAGGTATACAGTGGTCGTGATTATGCTAAACGGAAGATGGGGCAAGTGTATCCTGTTGTCTTGAAATGGCTCACACATTTAGGGAATGTAATGCTCATTCTGACCATGGTTTGGCTGGACAGTACTCTTAGAGGCATTGATTCCTTCCTTCGCTTGGGGATAACGTCATTTTTTTCACTTATTTGGTGTAGCATTATATCGATAATCGCTATGATTGGCATGACCAAGTTTCTTATCGTCTTGGTAAGCCTATTTTTGTTTTCATTAAGTTACTTGGTAGTTTTTCCATGCATCTTCACACCTGGTCGTTCAATTTTACAAGAGTTTTAATGATATATTTATATACATGGAAATTTTATTCTAACAGATAACTGAAAGCCTCAAGTTAGGTGTATAGTTCATGCAATCTCCAGCCTTTTCATGTTGTTTTGAATGATATGCATTAATGTTATTGCTTAATCATATAATGCACTCTTCAAAAGGGGGGGAAAACATGTAAGGCAGAACATCATCCTCTAATGGCATCATTATGTTTTTCCAGCTACATGTTCGTTTTAGTAACTATCTATCATATGTTGAATACTTCAGGCCATTGCTGCATTGGTGGGAGTTTTCTTAGGTCTCACTGTTGGACTTTTGGTAGTTGCTATTTGTGGATTGGTTTTCTTGTGGTCTTATGGAAGCTTCTGGACAACAGCTTTTGTAATGGTCGTTGGAGGTGGTTCTCTTTTGCATTTTCTCTCTGTTTTTGTGTTTGTTTATGTTTACATTAAACATGCTGACCTTTTTGTGTCCAATGCTACTCAGGATTGACATTTATGTTCTCCCGTCAACGTATCACTCTACTGATCCCCACTGGTTATTCTGTATATTGTGCATGGACATATTCCGGATGGCTTGGATTGCTTTTGGCTTTCAATTTATCCTTTATCTCAAGCGATATTCTGACATACTTCGTGAAGAACAACATTGACCAGCAAAGCAGATCCAACACACCCTTTGAACAATCTGAAGGAATAGATGGTCGAGCAGGCTTCGCGGATGGTGAACCCTATCCTTCCCCATTCTCTGAAGCTGGCTCAGGGTTAGCTGCAGATCGTAGCTCTGGAATACCTTCAACAAGTGGGACTGATTCTGAGTTAACTTCTGAAGATGAAATTGTTCGTTTGTTGAACTGTAATGATCACTACTCGGTGTGGGGTATGCGCCGCTATGAAAATGTTGATGTCTCTTTGTTAAAGAGGGAGTATAGGAAAAAGGTATGTGGCATTGTTTTTATTGTATTTTATGTATATGCTTTATAAGAGGCCTGTAAGTCAGTGAATAGAGCTGATATTTGTAAATAAGATATATTCTTCATGAGCCTTAATTAATGAAGAAGTTTTGCACGCTTTTCTTAAGTTAATATATTTGACATGGATTGATTTAATCCTAGATTTGCATGTTAACTTCCTCTCATCAAAGAATTGGGAAAAATTGTTTGGATTTTTATGCTCTCTTTTGAATGCTTATTAGGCAATGCTGGTTCATCCTGATAAGAATATGGGCAATGAGAAGGCTGCAGAAGCATTCAAAAAACTTCAAAATGCATATGAGGTAATTTGTTGGTTGCCACTTTTTTATTCAACGAACTAAAGTTTTCTACTTTTTTTCTCCTACCAAAAAGAAAAAAAACGGGGGGAAATTTCAGAGACTAAAGTATTTTGTGCATGCTGTTCTCTCATTCTAGATTCTACTTGATTCTACAAAACAAAAAACATATGATGATGAATTAAGGAGAGACGATTTTCTGAACTATTTCCGCCGGTTTCAGACCTCTTCACATAAGGTTTGCTACATATCTTCTCAGCTATGAATGGCATATGCCTTATTCTATTTACTTAGGCATTTCTTGTAATTGGTTGTGCAGAATGGAGGACGTGGTTTCTTTGGCTCGGGGTTTACCAGTTCAGAGGTTGATTGTGAGGATCCTTTTGGAGATTCAAGGCGAATTGCTTGCAAAAGATGTGGCGACTTCCATCTCTGGGTGCATACCAAGAAATCCAAATCTCGAGCAAGATGGTGCCAGGTTTTTGTTTATTTTCCCTTACTTTATCCAAGTTTCTGATCATTTATTTATGGAAGTTTCCTGAGGAAAGCAATATTACTACAAGCTATAGTCCATATTCTCTCTAATTAAAAGAAAAAATATGCTGCATGGGGCTTATTCTTTTTAATTCTGAATCTTTCATGAAGGATTGCAAAGATTTTCATCAGGCCAAAGATGGAGATGGATGGGTTGAGCAATCTTCCCAACCCTTCCTTTTCGGGTTACTTCAGAAGGTATTTACAATTAGCAAATTCTCTTTTGTTTTTTTAAAGAACTTCCCTATGCAGCTCTTTAATTGTAGATATGTGACTGGTTGTATAATGTATTATAATACTACCATTTTGATGAGCTTATTTTTGCAGGTTGATCCACCCTCTGCATTTGTTTGTGCAGATAGCAAGATATATAAGGCTACTGAATGGTATATTTGTCAGGTAAGCTGTTTTCTTCTTGATGCCTCCTAGGAGATCTTGAATTTATTTCAAATTGGTCGCAGACTTTTGTGGATAATTCAGTGGAATGTGGTGCTATATGACTCGGAGACTCAAAATGGATCAGAACTATGGGCCTATGGCACTAAATAAGTGATTCAAAGACATCTCTTTGCCTGTACTACTGGTGCTGTTAGCTCACCATTACACTGCCATTGTTTTCTTTCAGTGTCATGTCTTAGCCCATAAGTCCAATTGTCCTTCCAAGTTTCTGGCTTGCTGGCTGTATCGCTGTTCATTGCTTAGAGATAATAATGTAAATTGATAACTAATGCAACCCAAAAATGGAATATTGAATGTAACTCTGGAGGACCATGTAGGACACATGATGTATATCCATCCACTCATGTAGGGATTGAGAGCTGATATAATGTTATTTGGTGCAGGGAATGAGATGTCCGGCCAATACACACAAGCCAAGTTTTCACGTGAACACTAGTGTAACCTCAAACAAGCAGAGTGCTGGCAAGGCATCCAGTTCTGGACAAAGAAGTGGGAGGATGCCAGGTTCCGGTCCTGGTACTGAAGAGAGCATGAGCGAGGAAGAGTTCATGGAGTGGTTAAAAAATGCAGTGCAAGCAGGGGTGTTTGACAATTTCAGTGGTGCTGCGGCTGCTGAAAGCCCATCTGCCAGTGCAGGAAATGGTCCGAAGAGCAGTACGAGTGGAAGTAGCAGCAGCAGTAACAAGAGGAAGAAAAAAGGGAAGAAGCAATGGTGAACATCAGTGATATTCTTACATCTCTCATGCATCCAACTCCCAAATCTTGTAACCATTTTGTAACCCTATAGGCACAGATTGTGAGCTGAAAAAGGCATGCTTCTTTTCTAGTACAAGGAAGACCTGTTGTAATCAGTTTGAGTTAATTGTTTTGACTTGTTGGCTTAAGTAAAAAAAGTCCTTTAATAGTCAAGCATTTATACAGAGCTTCTAGCCTTGTACAGATTTTTCTCCTTTCCCTTAGCTATAAGCCTGGAAATTATATTGAAAGTAAGAGATGTCTCCCAACTTTTTCAATTTGAAAAAAGGGAAAACTCAATTTCTACCGCAAGATTGGTAGTATTATTTGAAGGAATGATCAAATAACTACTTTCCAATTACAAGACTGAACTTGGTGCCTTTTATGAAATGGAACAAACTAACTACAGTTGCTAAGCAAGAGTGGTATTTTCTTCCAGGAAAAAATAAAAAATCTGTATACATTCGTGGCGCCAACCGAGCAGTGAAATGACAAAAATGCTGCCTGTCTCCTCCACTCTACCAGACAGGCATGCTCAACTAAGCTGGTGCAAACTTGAAGCAACTGTATCAGTATCGCGAAAGACTCTCATCGAAGGAAGTACAATAGCAGCCAACGGATTATCCTCTAGTCCACCACCTTCATCAATAATCAGTCTAAGACCTTGGCCATGAATTTTCCCATGGTGACCACTTACCAAAATGGTTGGCTGCTCAGTTAACTCCTGTGGGATAAAACCAAAACCAAAACAATCAACTGATCAACTTTCAAATCAGTAAAAAGACTAATAATATATCTTGAATCTGTACAGTCCAAAGATCCATAAAGCTAACGATCCTAGTATAGACATGGCTATGAAATTCATATATAGCACAAAAGCACTTGAATATGTGTAGAAGGGGATGTCATTGTTACCTTGGGGATATCCCACACATTTTTCCTCCCACAAAGACCTTCTATCTTGGCCAGCCCGGTTTCTTTCTTTCAAAAGTTTCAGCTGTTCCTCAACGTTTTTGTCCTTCTCTAAACCCGCATGCACAGCAATCAATTTACAATTTTTAAGTCCTTCTTCACTCTCTATGCACACATCATCCTGAAAACAAATTAAGATCACTACATTCAAATCATTTACGAACAATCTGAAATTTACAAAAAAACAGCAGGTGATAACCTTACCTCTTCATGTACCCAAACCATATCAGCCAGAAACTTCTTGTGCTCCTCAGGAACAACCTTAACTAAATCTATGCAGACAAAAGTTCTATCAACTCAGATACAAATAACGATTGATGATGAATGCATAGAAAAGATAAAGCCATAAACCATCTTAAGTATCATAAAGCAAGAGAAAACAAGAAACCAATCACTATGAACTGCTTCAACTTCATAATAAATAGATTCTTATTTAAAAACTGGAAAACTAAGAATTGAAGTACCCAAACCTTCAAAGCAACATTGAAGGTTTGGACACTGAATATAATAGATGATGAACATAGAATATAATTGCTGTAAAAATTGATGAACATTGAGTACACAAAAGAATCTACAAGGCAAAACACCCAAGAAGGCCTACTCTGCTTCACATTGAAAAACTAATCAACTAATCAAGTTCTCATTGTCCTACGCAAACCAGGCGTGAAAAGCAATCCAGCATAAAGACCACACACAATTCTAATTTCTAAACAAAATTAAAAGGCATTGCATTGATCATGAAAATCCATAAAAGAAAAGTAGAATTTCTACATCAAATTTCTATAATCAAGCAAGAACAAATTATTTAAAATCTCAGAAGATACCAGGAGATTCGTGAGGAACCCCATAGGATTCGAAAGTGGAGCCAGCATCATAAATGGAGCCTTTATATTCAGTTCCTTTAACAGGATTAATCCTAATCTTAATACTCCCACCCCACCTCCTCCCTTGCATATGCATTTTCTCATACCCCTCACCTTTGTACCACCCTTCACTCTCCTCG
This sequence comes from Viola odorata, assembly GCA_963691705.1. Taxonomy (NCBI): domain Eukaryota; kingdom Viridiplantae; phylum Streptophyta; class Magnoliopsida; order Malpighiales; family Violaceae; genus Viola; species Viola odorata. The sequence goes on from OY829545.1 coordinate 300,902, forward strand.
TACGTATCAAACTCCTTCCACCCTTCTTGAAACGACACACCATTTCCAGGCTCAGCTACGGCCCCAATAAAAGCAGCAAAGCCAAAGTCACGATTGCCAGATAGGAAAACATGCTTCTGATTTGGATACTTGGAGGGCAGATTTATCAAAAAGTCCAAGACTTTCTTGGTGTCTGGGCCACGGTCGCAGTAATCACCTAAGAATATGACGACGGCGGTTCTGAAATCTTGCGGATCAGTTAGGGTTTTCAGATTAGACCATAAGTTCTGAAGCTTCGTGTGGTAGCCATGGACGTCACCTACGCATATTACCACTCTGGGCTTGGTTGTTTTCGTCGGGTTTGGCTCCGTCACCGCTATTCGGCCTGGTTTTCGATTCTTCTGAGGGGAAAAGAATCGACGAAACTGAAATTGAGATTGGCGGAAAATTGGTTTTCGAAGTGAAAGGTTTTTATTGACTTTAAATCCACAAATAATTTTGTATCGTATATAAATATTTGATATTTTGACATTATCAATAATTTATACGCCACAGTACTATTGGGCCCAACAATATAATTTGGAGAGCCCAAAAGAGAAATTTTTTTCTTGGGGGAGCTAGCCCAATACGACACAGTACTATCAGATCACTTCACGGATCTCTGTGTTATCCAAAAACCAAAATAATTTAGTAGTGAGCAAGTGAGTGAGCCTGTGAGTTGTAGAATAATTTTGATTTGATTCGAGACTCTCTTTCTCTGTTTCTCTGATTCTCCTTCGATGGAGATACTCTGCCACTCCTCGGTAGCTTATCCATCTACTAAACAAATCATCGTCGGAGCTTGCAATGGGTTAACGGGTCACTTGCTTTATTCGCGCAGTTGCTCATTCGGGTCAGTGGGTTTAAGAAAATCAATTGTCGCGGCGGCGAAGCAGGACAACAAAAAGAAGGACGACAAGCATAGTTTTGTTGTCAAAGAAGATGAGGCAACCGGCCCTTTCCCTGAAGCCGTCTTGTTAAAAGAGGTGTTTCTTCATCTTTGTTACAGCTTTTATTCGATAGAATTATGAACTGTTGGTTTTTTTCTGTTCTGTATTAAATCTTTCTTTTTGAAAATCATGGGCTGTAGAGTAGCGTGCAGGAAGATGGTAAAGTTGTTCCTGAGTTTGCTGATGCCGAAGAAGGTTAGTGACTTTTTCTTTTTCTTTTTTCTTTCTTTTTTTGATAGACAGAAAAGTTATCCTTGCTTATTAAATTGTTGGGTGATGTATGTATCTGTTTGCTCATTTGCAGAAGAGCTCTTTGAATTTCTTAACATTCAGCTGCAGAGCGAAGTGAAGACAGACCAAAGTAAGTGGGTTTCCTTCTCTTTTCCTCTTGGTTTTCCTTGTTGGTTGCTACGGATAAACCTACGAGAAATCGAAAAAAAGATGTGAATTTAGTTACCTGTAGTCTCATGATTCAACTATAATGCTCATCGAGTTCAATTTGTTGATTTCTTGTCTCACGTTTCAATTATGATTGGCATCTGCGTTTCAGGCTGGTTTGGTTAATGTTCTATTTAAGATGCATGTTTTTGGAACCGTTATCATCTCCTCTCTTTGAATCTGCAGGAAATCCATTCACTTTGATGGTATTGAATGATTTTTTGTCGTTGTCTTGTTTGTGCAGTGAGACATTATGAGGTGGTATATCTTATCCATGAGAATCATGTTGAAGAGGTTGGCAGTGTTAATGAGAAAGTTCAAGGTAGTTCCTGAGCCTTTCTTTCTTCTCTGTATACATGTTTTTTTGGTTCAAATGCATTTGAAGATGCCTTTAAGCTAAAATCTATCAATTATCTCCTGAGAGTCCCCTGTTTGCACACTTCGAGGGTTTCCATATGAATCTGTCAGGTGCCTTGATGCTGTTCTCTCCTCCCTTCTCCTCTTTCTGTTGAGGCCAGTAAGCAAAGACATTGTGGTCTACCCTATTTTCTCGTTTGTGTCGTGGACGACTTAGGACCTCCAATAAAGGGTAGATTGGAAGATTGTTTGGATGGCACTATAGGTGTCAAAGTTCGGACTACTTGAACCCTTAGCAACTTAGGAGATTTGTTTGTCCTTTAAGCATATTACAGTCATTTTAACCAACAATTACAATGTACCTTTCTAACTTTGTAAGTGACAATGCCATCGTTGTGAGAGGCTAGGCCAACCATCTCTCTACCCATTAGCAATCATGTTGAGACCGTTTAGGAGCCCCTGTTAGCATATTCGATTCATCCACACACAAAAAAGGTTAGCTTACTCCAAATAGTATCTCAGTGGAACCCATTAGGAATAATGAAAATAATCAATGGATCAAGTATTGCGTGTCTTTTTAATGTCTGCAGTTTCTTATACACTGTAAAACCGCATTTCAGATTTCATAAGGGAGAAGAGAGGCAAGGTATGGAGATTTAGTGATTGGGGCATGCGCAGGCTAGCGTACAAGATACAAAAAGCTAAAAATGCTCACTACATTTTGATGAATTTTGAGGTGGAAGCGAAGTGGATCAATGACTTCAAGAGCTTGCTAGACAAGGATGAAAGAGTGATTCGACACCTGGTGATAAAGAGGGATGAAGCAATCACAGCGGAGTGCCCACCTCCGCCTGAGTTCCACACATTGCGTGCGGATATGGATGATGATGATGATGATGATGAAGAGGGTTCTGACGACGCCTATGGTGAGGAAGATGACGAGGATTGGGATGAGGAAGGTGAAGCGGAGGACGGCCCTGTTGTTTTTATCGACGTTGAAGATGATGGCAGTGAAGACGGGACTGAAAGCCCAGCTGGTCAAAGCAACAGAAGAGAAAGGGAACTGATACCTGAGAAAATAGGTAGGTAGGGCAAAACGCAAACAGCAAATACCCTTCTTTTTGGGACTGAGAAACATGAAGAACGGATTTTTTAATGTTAGTAATAGTATGTCACCGTATATGGTGACTTGATATGTCATATTTGCATAAAAAAATTAAACGTTTTCATTAGTTAATAAGGAATAAAATAAACTTGGTAATAATTTGAGTTAAATTAAGTTGACTTTTTTTTTGCAATTAAAATAGGAAGAGGTGCCTAACCTTATGACCTTGGATGGGTTCAAAGCTTGCCCGGTGGTTTGGTGAAAATTAAAAGAGCATTTTAATGCGATAAGCTAGGAAAGAAATGGACAAATTCCGAAGTACATGAGCCATGCCCGTATGAACACAACCGAACAAACATGATTTGTAAATTTTGTTTTTTTTAAATAAGAATTTCCATTTTTCAAGTATTTTAGAGTTAGAAGTTAGAACATTTGTTTTGTATAAAGGAAATTACAACTTTTTAGTGTTTTCTATAAAATTAGAAATGTAGCTATGGTTTGCAACTCATGATGAGTATGTCCATGCAAACGACAGTTCGTTTTATGCTCACCAACAAAAGACAAACTCCATTTACATCCAAAAAATAATAATAACAATAACGCCCCGTTCCTCATCAGTCATCACTCACCGGTAACGAGTAACTCTCCCAATTTATTATTCACTTCAGGAAAAAAAGGAGGAAATAGAAACTCCCCTCATTAATACATATATCCACGTGTAAATAGAAGCGGTATGACAAAGTGCACTAGAGTGACTTGAACAACGCCTATAGGCTATATATAAGCAACTCACATCTCAACCATTCTTGCATTCTTGCATTTCTTCACTACTACTAACATTCTTTTTCAATCTTGATACTATAGTTATAACTTATATAGTATGGCAGTTTCGGTTTCCACTAGTAAAAATGGTATGGTTTCCACCATTGCAGTTGCTTGTTTGATGGTGTTCCTCCTGCCGCGGTCGTACCGGTGCAGTTCCGTTGGATCATCTGTACCACCCTCCGACGTAGATCTGCTTGAATTCCCTCTCAATTTGGAGTATCTAGAGGCAGAGTTCTTCTTGTTTGGTGCTTTCGGGCATGGGCTTGACGTTGCTGCCCCGAACCTGACAATGGGCGGCCCATCTCCTATTGGTGCTAGAAAGGCCCGCCTTGACGCTTTCACCAGAGACGTCATCGCCCAGTTCGCATGGCAAGAAGTCGGCCATCTAAGGTCTCATTTTTACCTTCTGTTTTCCTATACTCCATCCAGTCCAAAATTCAGTAGTAATTGTTTGTTTCAATATAAATGCAGGGCGATCAAGAAGACGGTGCCAGGATTTCCAAGGCCATTGTTGGATTTGAGTGTTAAATCATTTGCAAAAACCATAGATGCAGCTATGGGGAAGAAACTGACTCCACCTTTCGACCCCTACGCCAGCGGAATTAACTTCCTAATCGCATCCTACCTTGTCCCTTACGTTGGCCTCACTGGTTACGTGGGAGCCAACCCAAGACTCAAGGGTTCTGTTTCTAGGAGGCTGGTGGCAGGGCTTTTGGCGGTGGAGTCAGGGCAAGACGCGGTGATCAGGACACTGCTGTACGAGCATGCCAAGACCAAGGTGCAACCATACGGGATAACCGTGACAGAGTTCACAAACCGCATCTCTCAGCTGAGGAACAAACTGGGGAAGGCTGGATTGAAGGACGAGGGACTGGTGGTTCCCAAGAAATTGGGCGCCGAGGCAAAGATTAGTGGCAATGTTCTTGCAGGAGACGAGTACTCAGTTGGGTATGACAGGACACCCGAGCAGATCCTGAGAGTTGTTTATGGGACTGGAGATGAGCATGTGGCTGGTGGTTTCTACCCAAATGGAGGAGATGGCAGAATTGCCAGGTCTCATCTATCCTGAATCCCCTAATCATAGATAACACTTGCTACTCTACCAAAACAAGTAGCTGAGCTGGGGCAACAATAAATTCCTCTGATCTAGTTCTGTATGAAAAACAAAAGAAAAAACTGTTTCCTGTTTTTTCAACACTTAATTCAGTGTATCCATCGGTTAGAGCTAGCTAGTCCTTCTTAGGTCGGTGTTCTCTTTTGTTCGACAACCTTTAAATCCCAATAATCAATGAATTGAACAAATACCTTTTCCATCAGATCTGGTCACCATGCTCCACTACTGGTTCACAGCGTGCAGCTGACCGTGCAGTCTATATGCCTATTCCTGCAACTTCACAAGCCACAGCACAGTAACATTTATTGAAATAATCTCTTAAAACCAAAAACGACAGGAAAGATAAATCACCCCAAGACTTGCAGTTTTGGACTCGATACACAAAACTTGTTTATTCCCCCTCTTGAACAAAACAACATGTTTTCCTATGGACGTGATTAACAGAATACATCCTGTATATAAATTACAAAAAAACCATGACCTATGATCTATTAATCCATTTGAAAGATGGAGTCTTACCCGCCTTATTTGTATGAGCACACTCCAATATGGAAGATTAGTGGTCACTTAGCTGCTGCTGTACCATAGTAATAGTAGAATAGGCATACACTGTAGGCATGTTTGTCCAAGAGTTGAGTTATTGACACAGCTGCAATCATTGTGTATTAGATTAGTGCTACGACGGAAGCATAATGGCGGCCTTAGTTGGTGGCGAGGTTGAGTGACGGACTTAGCTGTTGCTGCTGCTGCTACCATTGTGCAGATTAGGTATTTTGTCAATAGGGTAGCATTAGTTGTTTGTCAGTATAACCCAGTGCAGGTGCACAGACAACCAGATTTAACAAGTGAACAAGATGAAGATTTCTCACCTACTCAATTACACGCGAACACCCTCTTGTTCCAATGATAATTGTAAAGATGTTAATCCAGTAACATTCAAAATCATACGTCTCAGCCATTAGCCACAATATCATCCAGGATGTGAATTGGACCCAAATGACCCAAGGAGCTAAACAAAGCCCTGACTAACACATTCCATGCAGCAAAGTTTGGATAGATGCGCTCATTCAGCATCCTCTCCACATATACCATGGCTTCCTCTAATCCAATCCAATTACAGATCCCCCACAACAGACAAGTGTAGGCAATTGTGTCCGGATACCACTCCCTTCTTGCACTTAGTCTATTCACAAGATGAATGGCCATATCAACTTTATCATGCTTACAGTAGGCATAAATTAGAGTGTTGTAGGTGATAGAATCAGGCTTTGTACCCTTAATCACCATTTGCCCTATTATCTGCAGAGCCTCCTTGATCATCCCAGCCTGGCAAACTGCATACAAAATGGTGTTATAGGTCACTAAGTTCCACTGAATCCCCTTTTCTTCCATCTCCCTAAAGAGCTCAAAACCTTTATCTATTTTGTATGTTTTGAAAAGACCATCCAGCATTTCATTATAAGTTATGACATTAGCTGAACACCCATGTTGCCCCATCTGTTTCATCATCTTCATGGCCCACTCTACTCTTCCACCTCGGCATAAACCTTTAATTAGTGTATTGAATGTAACAACATTGGGAGGGCAATTCTCATTTATCATATTTTCAATAAGACACTGAGCTTGGTCAAACATGGAATTACAGCACAGGACATCGATCATGCAGGTATACACCACAACATTAGGACGGCAACCATCGTTTATCATCTTGTTCCATACGTCCGATGCACCTACCAGGTTACCAGCTTTTGCAAATCCATCAATGAGAGTACTATATGTGATTACATTTGGTGAGATGCCACTTCTCTCCATTTCACAGAGAAACGATTCAGCCACTCCCATTTTCCCATAGGAGCAGAGACCATGTATTAGAGTGTTGTAAGCAACAACATTGGGCTGAGATCCATCTTCAACCATCCGGTACCACAGATCTAGTGCTTCTTGCAGCCTTCCAGTCATGAAAAACCCCTTTATCAAGGGATTAAAAGTATGAATATTGGGGCTACAACCACTCACAAACATCTTTGCAAGAAGAGCAAGAGCCATTTCAACATTCCCCTCACTTGCTAAAGAATTAATAACTGTTGAGTAAGTAATAACATTGGGATCAATTCCCTCATCACCCATTCGACTAAACAACTGAAATGCCTCATCAGCTCTGCCTTCCCTGCAAAACCCATTTATCAAAGCATTATAAACAGGCACAATTGGTGCAAACCCAAATGCAAGCTCCCTTGCTTCCTCTACCTTCCCCAGCCTACACATGGTTGATATCACAGTTGTATAACTAACTTCATCTGGACTGCAACCCCTTTTCGACATTTCCTCGAGCAACTTCCATGCCGTATCTACCCTGTTGTTCTTACACAACCCCTTCACAAGTAAATTATAAGTAAAAACATCCGGCTCTATCCCATCCCTCTTCATATTACTGTACACAGGATTAACCATAAGAAACTTATTGTCACTAAGCAAGGCGTCCAAGACATGATTATAAATCTTTAGTGTGGGCTTACAACCGAATTCCCCAATCCTGTAGAACATCTTTAACGCCTGCTCACCTAACCCTGCTCGCCGATACATAATCAAGACATTTACAAACAAATCCTCACTACAGTTAATTCCTTCCAATTTCATTTGCTGCAACAGGTATTGAACGGAGTCCACATCACAACTTTTACCAAGAGTCTCTATCATAGCTTGAAATGTCAACTGGGTGTGCTTGAAGGCATTTGAATTGGCTATCGACTTGAAGTAATGTAAAGCTAGTGAAATGTTGGGTTCGTTCTTTAACCTCTTCAATACTCGGGATTCTTCCACAAGATTTTTTGGCTGCTCATCTTGTTGCTGGGTTTTAGTGGTGTGATCAAGAATTGGGTTTGTGTTTAGGACTAAAGGGATTGAAGATTTGCGGTGTTTTAACAGTAAAGAGCAACCCTCTTTCAAGTACATTTTAGGGCTGTGTATACAATAAATAACGAGAAATTCAACAGAAGAAGCACTGATATAGCGGAGAAGGCTTACCTTAAACACTGATATTGCAGTGACCGATCAAATTTGAATGCCATAAATCACTAAAATCAGTTAGTGAGGACGGAGGTTGAGGAAGAAGGAGCTTCAAATGAGCAACGGAGTAAAACTAAAAACAAGAGTTTTCTTAATTTTAGGATCATTAATTATTATTTAAAAATAATTTTAAGCATCATTAGTGTTTTATTTTGAGGTGACGTCGTTTAAGCACTTTGCAGTTGAAGGACTGACTTAAATTTAGAATCTCTGAGGGATGGGAGTGAAAATTGTTAAAAGTCATATACTACAACTACTGCGAGTCTGCGACTAAACGAGAAGAGCCATCGCGGAGAAGTGAGTCTTACTTAGTAGCAGAACAGACAAGGTTCGTTGTTCTCCATCTTCTTCTCTCTTCTTCCTTCTTTCGATCAATTTTCGTATACCATGGAATTTTCGATGTTTCCCATTCGTTTTCAGATTGATGCCAATCCACAGATCTGTTATGAATTTATGTATTCTAATTTTTCTGTTTCAGTGATTCCTTTTTATTTTTATTATTATTGTATTCAGTTCCTCCAAATTTTAAATCGCTTTATTTAGGCTATCAGCTGACTGTCCGTCTATTTTCTGAGCTTTAAACAATTTCTTCTTCTTTTTCAGGTATTGAATTTGAATCTGATTATAAAGCAGAGGTATGGCTGGGTCAGGCGATTTGCAAACATTCAATGCTGAAAATCTGCAAAGCAATATGAAGATTATATACTACAGGTGTGTTTCACAAACTTAATAGGTTAGCTATAGGCTTTTCCTTGTGAACATTATGCCTCTGTGGATTACTACCCTCATGTGCTGGCTTAGGGCATGAACTTACTGATAGTATTTCCCTCAATACTTTCTCCTAGTCATTACGCCTATGCTTTTTGCTCAAGTTATAAATGAGGTTGATACCGAATTTATCACCGCAATGAGTTCAGTGTCGTTTTTGGATATAATTATTTGTTGATGACTTTGTATTCAGCTTGTTATTGGTTTAAAACGAATGATGAGGCTTATCTAGCATGGAATGTTCTAATATGGGCATAGATTGTTACAAACTTTTCCTGAGCAGGCACTGAAAAGCACCCTACAATATGTGTTTTAAGTTTCAATTATGGTTTGATTGAGTTGTGCATATTTATAACATAATGTGAGCTAATCTCTTGTGCAGCCGAACATTTTTGTCTATCATCGGTGGGGTAATGGCAGGAATTTTGGGATTCACTGGCTTGACTGGATTTATCCTTTATTTCCTTGTCATGGCAATGGCTTCACTTGGGCTCATGGCAAAGGCAAAGTTTTCGGCTCATTCATATTTTGACTCCTGGACCAAAGTTGCACTTGATGGCTTTTTGGGTGGACTTATGGTAAGCTTTTGTGCTCTGTGCAAGTTATCATCATTTTTTTAGCTATATCATTTATTTTCATTCTTCTAGCTATTACTGGTGCTTAAGAAGTAATATGGATGGTATGATCTTTGTCCGTCATGTACAATATGTAGTGTTGTTGAGCTATTGTGACAAACCAACTTATAAGTCATGCTGCTGGCTTTAACTCGTCTCTTAAGATATCTGTAGATGGGTCTTGATAGTTGTTTTGGAGTCCTGATTGGTCCCTACCTTCTTGTGCTTGACTGTATATTGATGTTAGTTGGACATCATCTGTTATTCTGTTTAATATTTTGAAAGACTGACAATGTGCTTCTGTTTTTGCAGTCATTCGTGTTGTTCTGGACGTATCCTTTCCTCCCTTATTTGAATATTTATGCTTAATTTGGTTATGAAAAGATTTTTCTGTTGACAAGCTGATTTTTTTAATTGAATATTGTCTTTGGCATTGCCCATGTCTAAGCTAAAATTTCTTTCAACCATCTGATTGATAAAATAAACCCCATTGGTTGGTATTTGGTGGCTTCACGTAAAGGTTTTCAGCCAACATCTTGATCAGAACCCAGCTTGTGTTCTTTGCTATCTGATTCTTAAAATCTTAAAATATCATTGACTATATGTTTTCTTGGGTTTTATTTGTTGAGCATTTATAGCTGATGCTTCTCTGGTATGAATTTTGGGAAATATTACACGACTAGTTCCTCTACCATCAGATAAGTTCTATGAAATTGGAGCCAGTTGTGTAATTTCCCCAACTATGTTTAGAATTGTTCTAGTTCAAGTTATCTATATCAGGTTATACTGTTTTCTTTGACATGGACAAAGATTTGCATACGACATTGTGCATATATTCTGATGAGGTGGATTCGAAGTATCTGCGGCGTCTTTGACTGGAAGGGAAGCTGTTTCTGCCCACTGCTTATTTAGCTCTCCTCTCCACAAAGTTTGAGCATAGGTTTGATGCTTTGTATACATTACTGCATTTAGAAGGATCACTTGTTTGCTTTTATTCAAATGTAGAGGACCCATGCTTTTGGGCTTGGTTGAAGTTGGAACCCTGTCTCCACAATTTTCAATTAGAATGGATGTTGAGGATCGCTGGATTTACTTTCATCCGAGAACTACTCCTCGCATTATATTTTCAGTATATGCATTCAGTGGCTTACGTGTTCACAATCTATATATTCTATCATCCATGTCCGTGAGGATTAAACAGCTCTACAAACCATCCATTTAACCGGTTTCATCTAAATGATGTCCCTGCGGCTGGTCCCATCTTTGGCGGAAAGGAATTCAATTAACTCTTATTATCAGTATCTCACAATCTCAACGGACATGAGGAAAAGAGGAAGAAGGTAAGGCAGTTCCTTCCCTGATAAGATTTGTGTATTTGTCATTACAAAAGAAAAAGGTTGACACAGCAAAATGTGGCGGGCACTCTGAAAAACATCAACACAATAGATATCAATCAAATTGTTCAACGCGAGAGTCTAGCTTTGGTGGTGAATGACATTTATATTCTGATCATGCTTCTATAGGTGTTAAAAAAATACTCATAAGAATCACTAAACACATCTATTGGAGTTACCGACCTTTTCCTATACTCCTTCCTATACAAAATGTGAATCGATCTTAGACATTGATCCTTCATTTATGACCGGACAAGGAATTTCAATGAATTCATTTTCATAACACGCCCTGGAGGCAGTAGAATGTGGTAGTGGAACAATATTCTTCCTGGTAAAGAAGCTTGTCGAGAGGTATTATCACACCTGCAAGTTAACAAATAAATTACATATACACACATCAAGTGATCTCAACACTAATTTAACAAATTTTAAGGTGAAATCTTACCAGCATCTGCGGGACTCTCAAGAGTACAAAAGACAGCGTATATAAAACACTGGATACAACAACTGCAGTGTATATGTTGTGAGTAAGTCGCTTATTGTCTTTACTGGGCACAAACGCTATCTTCAATGTATTTGTCAGCTCAAAGAGTCTGTAAGAAACCTGCAAAACAGTAAAAGAAGAAAACCTTGCTTGAGTGACACCAGCTATTTCTTTTGGATTTCGTAGTATTACATTTGCATACTTACAGCAACATATATGGCAGTAGTGAGCATAAAGTTCAACATCGGGTAGTCTGGTATTAGAGAAAGTAACAACTTTGGTTGACCATCAGGAATCCCTGATCTGAAAATCATAAGGAATCACAATATAAGTAAACATGTATGGTATAGAAATTTGGACTTGCATTGGCAGGTAATGATGTACAAGCTCACATACCTTAACCAGATATGTATCTGCGAAATGTATGTCTCTAGTGTAACCTTCCCAAGCCATCTAGTAAATGAAAAGAAATAATAATAACATCACTAAACATTTTCACAAAAATTCATCCATACCTACAAAACAAAGCCATACTTAAAAATTTTCCACTATTAGTATACCATGACTTCAATTAACAAATGGGAAGAACATCAGTAACAAATGAATCAATGTAGAGGCCACTTACGCAAACAAGGTCAGAGAATAGGTGCGGAACTGCGGGGTGACATTTCTCAAACATATATAGACGCTGATCAACCGACATTAACAAAGCAATACAAGTCATTAGCAAATATCTATCAGGTGACGATCTTGCAAGCACATTTAAGGAAGCAATACATACGTTATTGGAATCCACGAGGTGTAAGGGTGGTATCTGTTATAGGTAATTTTGTCCATCTTGTAAACATGCTCATACCACAAATATCCCACCTAGGAATGCCCACAAGACAGTTCATTAGACAACAAAATGGTGTAGACAATAAAATTAGGAAACAAGGTATTTCCAGAAAAGAGAATAATACCAATAGAGCTATCGATCCCACAGCTGTTTTGATTGATATTCTGCGCTTTGCATCTGTCTCCTCCAGTTTCTCCATCCACCCTTCCACCTATGATAACAAACACCAATTATTTGGCTGCTAACTCTTCAACATACAATTATTCTAGTCCCTTAAAGCCTTACTCCAAGCATTCATGAACTACCTATGATTTTGCCACAAGCTTACCGTTGGATGATAATACGCATATATCATTCCAATAATCCAGATATAACGATCAAGACCTGAGCGAAAATGCCACTCATGCAAGAGGGGCAAATCTGGTTTTGCAGGGTCAGTGTAACCTGCAATAAGTTGGTTTAGGGATTACTACTAGAGGAGTGGACAATGCTTAACAAAAAAGAGAGAAGTGCCTTTGGCAAGGTACTAACCAAAAAGGAAAGTCAATGGCCCCCAAACCAACTCAAATACTCCAGGAATTTCCCACATTAGAATAACCACCAAAAAGCAGGCGACCATCTTTGCAGCAATGACTGATCCTTTCTCATTGTACTGGTTCATAATACCAAGCGCGCCATAGACCATAAGAGTGAAAAGAGTATGCATTGGGCAGATGTAGTATAGCATGTAACTATTGTTGAGTACAATGCAGCAGAACAACACCAAGAAATTAAGCCGCCACATCATCTGCTCAACAAAAAGCTCTTACAACTGGAAGCAAAATAAAAGTAAGGAGAGAACTCAGAATGCATACAAGTTTTAGTGAACACAATACCTGCGCAAACCTAGCAAGGCCAAAATCTTTGCGTATATAATAATATGAGAAATTGCCAAATCCAGTCATCCAAACATAGGCTGCAATGAAAACTCTGATTGCATTATAGAATTCTGTTGCAGCAAAGTAGTGGTACATCAAAAATAGTACCTGTGACGTGACAGAAAAAATGAGCACAATTTAACAAATAAGGTTCCACAGCGAGAAAACTGATTTGGAGCTTGACCCTCATACAATGGAAGCTTCTTAAAATACATAAATTATCTAAATAAATAAAACCTGCATCCAGCCTTTCCACTCCTCAGTTTGATGTCTATTCAAGTAAAGGATAGATTTCCCCGAGAACGGTGACTTGTCATGATGTATCGTGAAAGAAGTTACTGCTGAAACTATGATGAGAAGGAAGTATAGAAAGATGAAAATATCACGATTGTAACTCTGCACAAAAACAGTCACTGTGGTTAGAAACTGATCAGCAACATAAAGGTTAAACGTATTAATTCTAATCCAAATAGACATGGGAGTGCATTAACAAAGATGAAAAAGAAACTAAAATGCGGACCTTCTTTGATGCATTAAAGATATCCGTGCGGTCACATATGTAAAAATATGCCATGAAGAGGCCAAACTCAGATCTGCACAGGAAAGTGTGGGCATAACGAAAAAAGAACACAAATAAGTTTGCCATAATCAAACAAGTTAAAACATATCCCAAAATTCAGTGAAACAATTTACTACTCAATACTTACATAGCTCTAAGAGTGAGCCGATTATCAATCAAGAACTGCTCGTCCATCATGATAAACCTAAACACGAGCACAGTGCAGGGGGGTATAATGCGCAAGAAACATCAAGCAAACAGATAAAACAAGTAAGCTTGAGGAAACCAAGAAATCAATTGTGCATTTACCAACCTTAATATGGGGAATAAGGTAGGGGAGCTCCGTGCTTTAGGAGAAGAAGCTACTTGAAGACCTCCTTCCTCTAGTAAAACAGCTCTGTCATCTTCCTTCTCCACCTCATTTCCCAACTCTACTAATCCAATATCGGAATGCCTACTACCAGATGCCAACCTCCATTAATAAAAAAACAATAGTAGTAGTAGAAAAGAAAAACACAGTTGAAAATGAGAGGTAATCACTCACGCTTTGGCTAAGGTGGCATTGTTTTTCCTGTACTCCAAATACTCGGAGTAAATCCAGGCGGCGGTGACGGGGACGATCCCGAGCAGAAACGAGAACTACAAAAAACCAAACGAAGTAAGATTAAGATTCGAAGCTAATTGAATCCGAAAAACAATGGAGAAGTGAACGCTAAAGAACAGGAGGCACGCACCTGACCAGGAGTAAGAGGAGAAGTGATCGCCATTTAAGCAGAGAAATCAATGAGCATTTCGGACTGAGAGACGGATTTAGCAAGCTAAACAGCCAGATCTGACGGAATTGCAGCTTTCGGTGGGATAACGAAGATACAGGAGCGCTAGATTTTTGCAGAATCTAGCACGTATGTGAGTAGATGACGAGCGTAAAAGAAAAATGTGGAGGGGAGAGGGAGAAGGAGAGGTGAAATTTGAATGAACGGCACGGAAGGTATGAGAGTGAAAAAGTGCAGTTCAGCTGGACTAATAAGAGCGGTTAGTTGGGAAATTTTTATAGTTCTTGCTGTTTTTTTTAAATTTATACTCCCTCTGGACACAAATAATTGTCACTTTCCTACGGATTCTTACTGTTCATAATACTTATCATTTTATCTTTTCCGAAGCATATATTTTGTGCAAATGACAATTTTTTTTTTATGAATCAACCCAATTTGATGATGGTGTGGTAATTTGAGTGAAAATTATGAGTAAAAATGAAACAATGTAGAATAAAATAAGATCAAAGATCATTGTCCTACGAATTTTTACTATTCTAAAACGTCATTTAATTGTGTCCGGAGGGAGTACTTGCTTTTTAAATTTATTAGACGGATCATGCAGGCGGTGGTTGCTATGTTTTGGTATCCCTTTGATTTAGATCGGAGGGTGTAGATTTCGTGGTTGCTATGTTCGAGAATGTTTTTGAGTAATTGAGGCGTCAAGGTCTATTCCGGTTCAAAGTCTGGAAGTAAAACGGAGGCAATGGTCCATTTCCTCTTTATTTATTTTTCAGCGTTTATTGAGATGGTTGATAGTGTTTTGTCAACGTAACTTATTTTGATGGTGTAAATGTAAGTGTAAAAATGGTTGATCAAAGAAGAAGAGAATTACTATCACAGCATTGTCGGCAAATTGAGGTGAGCGTCGCATTTTAGTGTTGTAACAAACTGTAATTTGGAAGTTGGGCCTATCGGTCCAGCCGAATAGAAGTGGGCTTTTATTGTTCTGAGAAGTGGACTTGAATCTTAGAAGTGGGCTTTTATTGGACGTCATCGGCCCAAGATTAGCAAGCAACCAAGGAAAGGAATCCTCAACAGTCTATTAAAACAAAAGCTAGTATCCAAACAATAAAACTAATTAATATAACAAAAGAAAAGAAGAAGAGATCATATGCTTATTAAAAGGAAAAAAGTGAAATTGTTCGACAGTGATCCCTTTCTTCAACTTTTTTTTCATAAAAAAATCTAATTTTAAATTGGGCAATCGAATTTTCGATTGTAATAATCTGTGAAACAAATAATACTCCCATAATAATATAATTGTTCTATAATAAAGTATTACTTAAACTATAAAAGTACACAGTATTTGGCGGCAACGCAACCGAGTTCCGGTGTAAATTGACCGGTAAGTGACATTTGCCCGGTTAAGGCGCTAGCATATGGACTATGTGGAGGCTGACTTGATTATGACGTAACAATTCGGGAAAAAGGTCAATCAATACTCAAAACACACAAGCACAAGAAAGATTGAAGAAATGCTGATAAAAAAGAAAAAAGAAGAGAAAAGAAAGATTGTAGAAAAGAAAAAAGATGCTTCTTTTTGGTATATAAAAAACAGAAAAATGGCAAATAAATTAAGCAGAAATTGAGAATGGGCGGCGACATCCAAACAACGCCAAGAAGAGGAGCAGCAGCAGCCTTCTGTCATCTGACTCATAATTCATAACGCAATTATTGCCCCGCACCCTCCCTCTCTTTACTCTTCGGTTCTTTTCTACAGCAGTAGGTGGTGCGCTGCACCCTGGCTTTACGTTTAAGTCAGGACTTCCATCGAACAGCTAGTAGCCATACACACTTGCACTGACTTTTCAACCTTCGAATAGCAATGTCTCTGAGACCCAGTTCCCGAACTGAAGTCCGGAAGAAATCGTACAAGAGTGGTGTCGATGGCGACGAGGCTCGGCGTAGGAGGGAGGACAATTTGGTGGAGATCAGGAAGAGCAAGCGGGAGGACAGTCTTCTCAAGAAGCGTAGAGATGGGATTCCTCTTCTCCAATCTCAAAATTTAACCGATGCCTCACAACCCAATGACGGGATCGAAAAGAAGGTTCCTTTTTCCTTTCTTCTTCCTCTTGTTTCCTTTTTTTTGTAGTTATTTGCTTTTGTTACATTCTGTTGACTTGATAGGACTGATTGATTTTGGGTCCAAATGCGTGTGTGGGTTTAGTTTTAATGGTGGGGTTTTGATGGCAGTTGGAAAGTCTGCCCGCTATGGTGCAGGGAGCTTTCGCTGATGATCCTACCCTGCAGCTTGAAGCAACAACTCAGTTTAGGAAGCTATTGTCTGTTGGTATGTCAAGTGAAAAGGGTGGACTTCATTTTGCAATGATAAATTCTCGCCTTTTCGTGTTCTTTGTCATTTTCTGACAGTTTTGCTTGTTTTTTCCTGTTTGGTTAATTATGCAGAGAGATGCCCTCCAATTGATGAGGTGATAAAAGCAGGTGTAGTACCTAGGTTTGTGGAGTTTTTGGATAGGGATGACCTGCCTCAACTGCAAGTACGGGACTGTTGGACTTTGCTTTGCTCATGTTGTTTGAATTGTGTTTCTATGCCTGGACCTCCAATTTACTTTGAAGTTTTAATTATTCTTCTCTTATCAGTTTGAGGCAGCATGGGCATTGACAAATGTCGTCTCTGGGACATCAGAGCACACAAGGGTTGTTATTGAGCATGGTGCTATACCCAAATTTGTAAAACTTCTTGCTTGTACAAGTGATGATGTTCGAGAGCAGGTTGGTTTTTGGGTACTAGATTTCTTCAAATGACACGTTCATTCTCAAATGTGTGACCTTTTCTTCCCTCTTTTATTTTGTATGCATTACTTTTGAGTGAGCAGGCAGTGTGGGCTCTGGGTAATGTTGCTGGTGACTCACCTAATTGCCGGGATCTTGTGCTCGGTCATGGTGCATTGATGCCATTACTGTCACAGTTCAATGAGCACTCCAAACTATCAATGCTTAGGAATGCTACTTGGACTTTGTCAAACTTCTGCCGTGGCAAGCCACCAGCCCCATTTGAGCATGTGAGATTTTTCTTTTTCTCCTGTCACCAATTATTTCTGTTAGTAACCTTTACATATAGACACAGTTAGGCACATGATTGTATTATGTATGTTAATCAGTGGACTTCTAACTTAGTAGCACTCCGTTCAAAGTGGTGATGATTAAGTCTTGGGTTCAAGTTCTAACTATGTCCTAAAACTAAAGAAGGAAAAAAACATTTGTACACAATGCTTTATCATACTGCAATAATTGAATCATATTTGGTGATCTGTGTTCAGGTTAGGCCTGCATTGCCAACCATACGGCAACTTATCTTCTCGACTGATGATGAAGTTTTAGCCGATGCTTGCTGGGCCCTGTCTTATCTCTCTGATGGCACAAATGATAAGATTCAGGCTGTCATTGAAGCAGGAATTTTTCCACGGCTTGCGGAGCTTCTGCTGTACGTAAGAGGGCATTTTCATGCTACCCTTTATGCTCACAATGATCCGTTGCAACTTTAGCTGAGCAAGTGTCCATAATCCATATATTGAATATCCAAAACTATCGATAAATAAATATTTGCAGGTTATTATGTCTAGTAATTGTTATATTTGCATTTGTTGTCACCCATTGCGTAACTAACTAGTATATAGCAATATAGTTTCTCTCTCTCTCACCCTTCTCGGGGTGTAATGTAAGTTCAGTAACAGATACTATTTTTTCGGCAGTCATCCATCAACAACAGTTCTCGTTCCTGCCCTGCGAACTGTAGGTAACATTGTCACTGGTGATGATACTCAGACTCAGGTACTTACTTCATTCTATTGTGATCTATGTTCATGAAATGTACTTCTATGTTTATTTGAAAGATTTAGATAAGCAAAATAAGCATTATATATATACACGGTTTTAATCGCATATAACCGATAAACAACATAAGACTCTTTAAGAGAGTAAAAAGATTACCGCTGAAGTAATCATTGCCATCACTGCCACCAAGTTGCATCCACCTTCTGTAAATCCTTCTCTGTTTTGCCACATCCATGACGACCCTGAGTGCTGCCACAATACCATGATTGCTTACCCTGGTTCCCTCGTTACACTATTTGCATGAGTGTTGTCATTTTGAATTATGACTACCTCCAACTAATGACCATACATAAGAAATTAGTTGTTTCTTGATCACCATAATTTTCTTTAACTAATGCTGTCTGTGTTGGCCTAATGTAGTTTCATTTACAGGGAGCATTTGGTTACAATTTTCTGCACCTCTTTATATTTGTGTGTGTGTTTCCCCCTCATTTCATTGTATATTAGATTGAAGTCAATCTTGCACAAAATAATTTGATGCTCTGGTTTTGCATCAAATTTTTAATCTCTTATCATATTTGCTCCATTATTATGATTTTGACTCTTGAAGTATGCTTTCAGTGTGTAATTGACAACCAAGGCCTCCCTTGTCTTTACCAACTCCTGACACAAAACTACAAAAAAAGTATCAAGAAAGAAGCCTGTTGGACGATTTCAAATATCACAGCTGGGAATAAAAATCAGATACAGGTAATTTTCTCAAATGTGTGCATCTCTCATGCTATGCGTTTTCACGACTTTCTGTGACGTGCACTATGGCCTTGTTGCTTTGCTGGTTGATTGTTACTCGTTGAATTATACAAATTTCTCTTACCATGATTATTTTCCTAGACCCCAGCTATTTGTTCAATTTTTGCGAGTTTTTAGTGCTCTATCTAAATACAGATTCGAGTACCCCTTCTGTGAGTTATTTGAACTGATTGCTCACTCTATATTTGCAACAGGCTGTGATTGATGCAAATATCATACCTCCTCTTCTGCACCTACTGCAGCATGCTGAATTTGAAATTAAGAAGGAAGCAGCATGGGCTATTTCCAATGCCACCTCTGGTGGATCACGAGAGCAGATTCAGTATGTGTTATCTGCTTTCTTACCTTTTCTTGTTGCTTATTATTATTAATAGAAGTTTTTTTATAAATACCGCCTACATTGCCTAATGGGTAGTTATCATGGTTGGTTTTAGAAATTTCCTTCTAAAACAATGACACACTATGTTTCTGGAGGGCAATAAACCTTTCTGCTGGGTTTTAGTCAGTGACCAGTTTGACAGCAGTGGTTAAGTTGTTGGTGCCAGTTTGACATTTGGGCTTGCAATTTTTCCCATATGCCAATGATCGCCAAAATAGGATCACTAGCTCTTTTCAGTTGATAACTATATCCTTAGTTTGTTTGGAAATGTACTGTTCATGAGGTTACAACTGCTTTAAAATAAATTGGCTTGTCATCAACCTAGATTATCCCATTTCTCTGACCTAGAATTGACTTAGTGGCTTCACTGGATTTTTTTAAAGCAAGCTATCATAAGTTGGCATCAGTTGCATTCTACCATCCTTGAGAGCCTTAGAATCTGATTGTTATTTAGTTTGTACCTTAAATCTCCTTTATTGTATATATATTAATCAGTAGTATGTTACTGATCACCACCTTTGGTTTTTGGTTGTTTGAACTCTGAACAGATACTTTGTGAGCCAAGGTTGTATTAAGCCCCTCTGTGATCTTCTAGTTTGTCCGGATCCAAGGATTGTTACAGTTTGCCTTGAAGGCTTAGAAAACATTCTCAAGGTTGGTGAGGCTGAGAAAGAGTCCGGCAATAGCGCAGTGAATAACTATGCTCAGATAATAGATGACTGTGAGGGGGCGGACAAAATCGAAAACCTACAGAGCCATGACAACCATGAGATTTATGAGAAGGCTGTCAAGATTTTGGAAAGGTATTGGATAGAGGAAGAAGAGGAAGGTCAGGATGTTCAAGATGGCGGTAACACGGAGTTTGGTTTCGCAACAGATAACCAGAATGTTCCCCTTGGAGGATATAAGTTCAGTTGAAACTTGAAACAGTGGAGATGCTCTCTTTTTCAATCGTTTGGTGAGATGTGTGGTGGATTTGAATTTCAAAGCAATTTAGCGGGCGGCCAGGGTTTTTTTTGGCGTGTTGGCCCCCTTCCTATCACTGGTGTGTAATCTGTGTGCCTTTCTCATACTTGTATGCTAATATTTGACTGTTTCAGGAAACTCGTCGTTATTTTTTCTGTTCAAACGTGTTTCTCCAGATCATATTTACTGCTTAAACTAGTTACTTTCTTTTCTTTTCTTTTTCTTTCTGGTTAAAAGGGTAGTTTAATAATAATTGATGCTTTCTCCAAAGGAATTACAAGGTTTAGCTCCTGTTAAAAAACAAGTTTGAGTTCAGTTAGTTATAAAACCTACAGAAGTTACAAATTCTTAACGACGGTGCTCATCTGGATCCGGCCTCGATCTCCTGGTATCGACTATCGAGCACTGGGCCCGGGTAGCAGAATACACATATTTTTTCCTAATTTTGCAAGAGAAATTACTCTAACCATGCCTGCTTTTACCTTTATCCCTTCATTTACTAATCGATGATTAATCTTATTTGCACGACTTAAATTAAGACAAAGTCATGGGGTGCTTCGCTACGATTTTTGTTCTTTTTTGGTTGGCCTCTCACAATCACAACCACTTGACAAAACTAGGTCACGAATGGGCCACCACCCACCACCCACCACCACTTGACAACGATTATTGATAAGCAATATAACGACACGCTGTTTTTATCGAGAAGATATGTTTTGCGATAATTTCCTCCGTTTTTTCCCATGGAATGGAACTGGGACAGGATCTTGAATAAAAAACTTAACGAATATTTTTACCATCGCTAATTATATCCACCACTCCTGTCTATTTTTCAAAGGAACAACAGTCAGGCATTTAAATCAACAAGAAAATAAAGTTCCGAATTTTTATTTTTTATTCTCCTCACAGAAAGGAAAGAAAGAATAGGCTGGAAATGACTCCAATGCAAGGAACCTTTCTGACCTTTAAACGCAATAGACGCTACGACAGGACATGTGCAACAATGGACCCTTCTCATCATTCGATCGACGGTTGGAATTAAATCAAAATCACATCCGGTGCTCATCATTTTTTGCACATCACAATTTATGCCCGTTCCAATTTTGATCAATCAATGGCTGGATAACTTTTATCAGTCAAAGCAGTCCGTAACTTTAAAATATGTAAAACACAACCATGGAGAATTTTTACCCACAAAATAGCACAGAACTCGCCACACATAAGATCCACCGTCCATTCCATTGACCATGACAATAATAAAGATTAAAAAGAGCCTACAACAACTGAAAATCAACCTAGAAATTCTCAGTTTACAACTTTAATCTAACATAACTTGATCTAAGATGAACTTACAGAGTCTACACCGAGCTGTTTTAAGATAGTATTAGTTATTCCAACTCTCACATAACTAACTATGCATGATTGCATTCTCCCAAATTAAACACAAAATCCTAAAACAGTAATGCATCATAACAATACAGGATCCAAAGCAATCCTATCCTTCTTTCAACAAAAGATGAGAAGGGTTTAAAGAGAGAAAGAGAGACCTATCCGTTAATGGTCAGTCCTCAAACCATCTGAGATCCTGGCCCTATCGCTTCGATGGCCTCTCATCATCCTCCCCACCATCATCATCGTCAGAATCGCCTTTACCGGACCTCTTCCTCTTTGCCGGAGCCTCAACCTTCCCAACATCCTCATCACCATCTGAATCCTCTCCACCATCACTGTCTGAATCATCTCTTCCAGACGCCCTCCCCTTTGATGGAGCCTCAACCTTTCCGGCAACCCCATCATATTCATCTTCATCCTCGTCTTCATCCTCTTCCTCACCATTCTCTTCTGGCTCAAAGTCACTTGCATCCTCCTCTTCTTCAGCAGGAGCCACTGGTCGAACAAGGTACTCTGTAGTCATGTCCTCCTGGAGAGAATCCATAAGAGACAAAAATCAGTATTCAACAAAATACACGAGTCAAATAGCTTTACTACAACAAAGGAAACTATTGCTTCTTGCCACTTTCTGAGCAAACTCAGAAAAGAAAAAAAAACCTTAGAACCAAACTCTTAACAACAGCAGATCATGAAAATCCAGCCATACTACAATGATTACCGGCTCAAATCAACTTAAATCAAGTGAGCCACAACAGAGAGAGACCGCATAACAAGATCCTATAGCAAAACCCAAAATTGCGTTTGTTTGGATTTTTTGGTAGCTCTAAAACACACCCTACAGTAAATCTAAAAGCAAAGATTAAATGTGACACTAGCTTCGAAGAATTAAATCGCACACAGCAACAAATATGACCGCTGGCGTAGATCCAGAATTTAATAATTATACAAATCCATAAATCACTAGCAAGCAATCACATCTCTATAACACTATGAACAGCTAAATAACAAGCAGATACCAAAACCAGATAGAGCTCACAAGAAATCAAGAAGCACAGAACTAACTCGAAAACGCCAGATCTGAACGGAATTAGCAGAAAATTAACTTTAAAACTAAAATATCGCAAAGTAATTAGCAAATCTACGCGTAATATGAACCGACTTTCACACAAACACAACAGTTATATGCGTTACCTCATCTTCAACATCCTCCTCATCGTCGTCGTCATCGTCATCGTCGTCGTCGTCGTCGTCATCGTCTCCGCCTTCGCCTTCATCATCCTCATCTTCATCATCAACGTCCTCTCCATCATCAACAGAGATAACTGGAGGCCCACCAGAGGAGTGTAAGATCCGGACGTCATCATCATCGTCGTCGTCTTCATCATCGCCATCTTCGTCTTCATCGTCGTCGTCTTCCACGTCGCCATCATCGTCCTCGTCATCGTCGTCATCTTCCTCCTCTTCCACGTCAGCTTCTACATCTTCCTCCTCTCCTTCATCCACGACTTCTCCGTTCAGGACCCTAATCTCCTTCTCGTCTTCGAAAACTTCTCCTTCTTGCTCCATGATTTTCATGTTCGAAGCGCGAAGATAGCCTAGAGATTTTTTCTTTTTTTTTCGTGTTCAAGGAGATTTTTAATTTTAAATTTAGCGAAAAAACAAATTGAAAATTAGAAATTGAAGAGTGGGAAGAAGGATGGAGGATTGTTCGTTCGCTGTACCAGTAGCTCTGCAACTGATGATCTGAGCCGTTGAAACGTGGATAAACGCGGATTGATGACGTGTTGGAGAATCAGACGGTGGTGATGAGAGAATATGTTTTATAAGGAGATAGGGTCGTTGCGGCGCCTCAATACTTGCTTCCAGAGTCAGGTGATTGTCACGTGCGAGGAAGCGGTTGGAGTATCTGGGGTTAGGGTTTCCTTTCTTTCTAAAAAAAATAAAATTTCGAATATTCCTCTGGAACCAGTATGCAGCCCATTGGGCTATCTGCATAATACTGGCCTTTGATGTTTCCTGCAGTAGCCCAATTAAAAGTTCAACCTTCAAAATAAATGTTAGTGGGACGGCAGGAGGAAAAGATTGAGATGAATGGTGAAGTTAGGGAAAATATATTAGTGATAATAATAGAAACAAGAATGTGGATGATTATGTAATATGATATTTAGAACGTGGTAGATACGATTCGAGTAGTTATGCTTCGTATCTGATTGATTCGCGGGTTTTTTCCGCTCCTTTTGTGGGTACCTGAAAGGGCGTCGAGGATCTTCCCAGCGTATACACTCCGACGATCAAGTCAGTCGATAGTCATTACGAGTATATATTTAAATATATTGTTGGTATGCACAAATATGTAATTAAGCTTACTCTTAAGGTTATTTATCATTGTGACATTATAATTAGTATTTGGTACAACTTACTGGAACCGTTTGGTTGGATGGGGTGCATGTTGGCGATGTCGTTTGGCGTATGATGATGGTGATGCATACCGTTAGGCATACAATGATGTTGAGGATGTCGTTAGGCACATGGTGGTGATGATGCCGATAGGTGATGATGAACACATGATGATGATGATGAGGGTGCCGTTAGGCACATGATGGATAGATGATGAGGGTGCCGATAGACATAAGATGAACAAGCGATGATGATGCCGATAGCATGCTGTCCGGTTGCTATAACCATTTGCATGTGTAGCCAAATCCAGTATCTACTTTGTTGGTGACCCGGCGACGCCGAGGAGGACCAGGCAATCGTGCCAGTAGGATTTTTAGTTGTTGTGGCCAATGACAGTGAAGTTGGTGTTGTCGAGAAATAAGGTGATGACGAACTCTACTTCCTCTACTTGACTGATCAGATGAGAAAGAGCCTTCTTCCTTCCACAAAAAAGCCATGGAAGAAGAGGTTCTTGCAGAAAGTGAGAGCCCTTTGCTCAGGGAGAGAGAGAACGAGATGCCCCCCTCCCCCTCCCCCTCCCCTTTCTCCTTTCTCCTCCCGTCCATCCTTTCCTTTTATAGGAAAATCCAGGGTGGTGCCTCGAACTTAACAATTGATTAATAAGTGGTTAAGTACTAAAATGCCCCTAGTAATTATTAGTATTATCAGATTCCCAACTGAAAATGAACTCGAATGTTTACCAAAGGCTTCATTTCCGATATATAGGAAGAAATGATTCAAGTCTTTTTAAGAAACAGTTGTAAACATGACAAAGCATGTCTATTAATATTGGTATAAAATGATGTCATTTTGTTTGCCAATGCATAAGCATAAATATGTATGAACAATAATAATTCTCATTTGGCAGTGGCGCATACTTGATGCCTGTACGTGAAGGATAGTCCAAGCATGTAGAGGTTGTAATTAATATGATAATATATACCGATATATGGAGCCGATAACATGCACCTGTTTGGTGTTAATTGTAGATGACACCTGCTTGCTTGATTCAATTACCTGTGTTTGCTAGTGTGCATGCATGCTATCATACGTATTTTCCATAATATGCATCTTACCGTGCATACAATCCGTTGGCTTTTCTAGATGGTATAGCAATTATATATGTATGCTGATAGTAATAACTAATTTAAATATCAATGGCACATTTTTGCTTCAAGCATTATTTGTTTGTTACGACAAATACTGCAAGAATTAAAAGCTTTAAAAGAGTGTAATTGTACCTCGAAGCTTTAATTGCTCAATTTATCGGATGGCTATCGGGTAGCCTTTTACATGGCTTCCGGATGGTTGCCGGATTGCTTCCGGGTTGAGATCTTTGTCCTGTGTGTGCAATGGGAGGCCGTTTGCCTATACTCTAGTCTTTGAAGACCTTTTTGGCTCTGTTAGTGTTCCTAAGCTATATCACCATCTGTTCACCAGGACCGGTATAGGCTTAGAAACTTTGTTGTTCACTCCTAAGTCGTACTACCATCTGTTCAGCAGGACCGGAATGGGCTTAGAAGCTTTGTTTTTTACTCCTAAGTCATACCACCGTCTGTTCAGCAGGACTGGAATGGGCTTAGAAGCTTTGTTGTTCACTCCTAAGTCGTACCACCGTCTGTTCAGCAAGACTAGAATGGGTTTAAGAAGCTTTTCTGTTTTTACCTAAGTCGTACCACCGTCTCCTCAGCAGGACCGGAATGAGCTTAGTAATTTTGTTGATTGTACCTAAGTCGTACCACCGTCTGTTCAGTAGGACCATAATGGCCTTAGGAATTTTGTTGGACTTATCAGGCTCTCGCTGATGAAGCCGTTAGCGTACCCAAGCAATAACCTGAGCAGTCCAATAGGTTTATCGGGTTGTCGCCGATAAAGTTGTTAGCACCCTTAGTCCATTCGCCTGTCTGCTGGAAAGACAGGGTTGGATCAGAGTGATGCCCTGTTTGTGAAGCGCAATTTTGCTTTCTTCTCTTTCCTTTCAGAACCTGAATTTATGGAAACAATCATAGAGAAACACAAGCAAAGCTAGCTATGTTAGAATATATATATCACAGATAGTAAAGTATGTATTCGGTGTGCAGAAATTTTTCCATACTGATAATGACAGGGTCGTTATTCACCCGATAATTATTATTCTGAACATTGTTCATCAGGGTTTCTATTCACCCGATAACATTCCTTCGGACATTGCTCTCACATAGCACTAATCATTCGATAGATTTCATTCGGATAATGTTCATCAAGGTTGTTATTCACCCAATAACATTATTCTGAACATTGTTCATCCGGGGTATTATTCACCCAATAGATTTCATCCGGATACTATTTAGTCAGGATACTAATCTCCCGATATAAGAAGATTCACATAATGATGATTTTTTTGAATATATCTCATCTGTAAATTCTCAGTACAAATCAGTTCAGATCCAGAATCAGAAGACCAATGATAAGCAGATATATGAAATGAATCGAGCAAGCCAAACACCATACTATGAAGTAGGAAGATCGGACTATCATCAAACAATATTTTCAGAAGACTGGCGGCCACTGAAGTACAGAAGTAAGAGAACCATAAAATAGAGTAGGTTTTTGTATTACTTCAATTTTTCATGATTAATTTACAGAGAAGAACAAAATGTCACCCTCTGGTTACTCCAAACACATCATCCGATTCAATCAACTTTGTAGTAAGATAAAAGTCATACTCTCCATGTGAGTACCGGTGCACAACCCTTGTTTGTTTGCTAGGATCACGAGAAAGATAAATGGAGCAACATTTTCGGGAGTGCTAAGTAATAATAATTTGCCCCACAATTAATAAGTGTATGGAGAATTTTTAGACATCAAGGAACTCACTTGATCATCTAAATACTCTCAACGAGAGCACCAAAATGATAATAATAGAAACAGGGATGTGGGTAATTATGTAAGATGATACCTAGAACGCGGTAGATAAGATCCGAGTAGTTTTGCTCCGTACATGGTTGATCCACAGGTCTTTCTCGCTCCTTCTGTGGGTACCTGAAAAGGACGTCGGGGGGTCTCCTCAGCGTATACACTGTGACGATCAAAACAATCGGTAGTCATTACGAGTATATATTTAAATATATTGTTGGTATGCATAAGTATGTAATTAAGCTTACTCTTAAGGTTATTTACCATTGTGGCATTATAATTAGTATTTGGTACAACTTACTCTTCATCCGTTTGCTTCTCTTTACTGTTTGAATTCCTGTACCGATAGCTTGCTAGAACCGTTTGGTTGGATGGGGTGCGTGTTGGCGATGTCGTTTGGCATATGATGATGGTGATGCATACCTTTAGGCATACAATGATGTTGAGGATGTCGTTAGGCACATGGTGGTGATGATATCGATAGGCGATGATGAACACATGATGATGATGACGACGACCACGATGATGATGAGGGTGCCGTTAGGCACATGATGGATAGACGATGATGATACCGATAGACATAAGATGAACAAACGATGATGATGTCGATAGCATGCTGTCTGGTTGCTATGACCATTTGCATGTGTAGCCAAATCCAGTATCTGCTCTGTTGGTGGCCCGACGACACCGAGGAGGACCAGGCAACCGTGCCAGTTGGATTTCTGGTTGTTGTGGCCGATGAAAGTGAAGTTGGTGTTGTCTAGAAATAAGGTGATGACGAACTCTACTTCCTCCACTTGACTGATCAGAGGAGAAAAAGCCTTCTTCCTTCAATAAAAAGGCCATGGAAGAAGAGTTTCTTGCAGAAAGTGAGAGCCTTTTGCTCAGGGAGAGGGAAGGAAATGGCCCCCCCTTTCTCCTCATTTCCATCCTTTCCTTTTATAGGAAAATCTACGGTGGTGCCTCGAACTTAACAATTGATTAATAAAATGGGTGGTTAAGTACTAAAATCCCCCTAGTAATTTTTAGTATTATCAATTAGTAATATTTTTTAAAAACTAAAATATGAGAAATTAACTAAAAGAAATATATAAAAACTTCAAAAATGATAGTGTCAATTTAGCGGTAAATGTAGCAAAATACTACTCCCTTCGGTTTGTTTTAAACGACTTTTACTATTTGGACACACATATTAAGAAAATCGGATGACTCACTATTTAAGATAATTTTACCTCGAATTTTTTCTCGGACGTACGTTAAGAATTAACGTACGTTCAAAAAAAAGTACGGAATTTTTTTAAGTTAAATAGTGAGTGATTCGACCTCCTTAATATACGCGCCCAAATAGTAAGAGTCGTTTAATAAAAACCGGAGGGAGTAAAAAATATAAAGGTTAGGAGGCTCCAACAAAGTTTAAGGAGACTCTACCTCTTATTTAGACAGGTTTTATATAATTTTTATTCATCACTATCTGGTATATGTTTTTAGGAGGGTCAGTTTGAATATAGGAATGTAGGGAAAAGAAAGTTGAGAACATTAGTTTCCTAACAAGGCACACGATGCATCTGGACCTATGGTTTGTGTGTGTTTGGGTTATTTAGGCTTGTTATAAACCATATGCAATCCTTGGGAGGCATAGGTGGAATCCAGTGAATCCGGTGGGCTTCCCATCTCTATCTAGTTAGGCCCAATGTTCTATTTTCAAACGGATGCCCAGCTGTGACTTGCGTGACAAATTATATTTCTATCAAAAATATTTAAGTATACGGTGACAGCTCGACAGCGACGGATTGGCTTGTTCTCGAAGATGATGAAACTAGATCTACGTGACACGTAATCAACTCTCATCTTTATTTATTTATTTTTAATTCCACGTAATCAATTTTGAACTTTGAACACATGTTCCGCATTTAATATTTGGCAATTAATTTTGATAACACGTCACAATGATATCTTCCCTTCTTTCTCAATGAAAATTCCACCCAACACCACACACGCACATGCCCTGCTACTAGAGAGAGAATTGGAAGATCAGAGCAGAGTAGACTAGACTGCTCGGAGACAACACGACAGAGACTAAAATAAAGGGATTATGTGTCCGATGTGGCACACACCGGGTTTCCGGTGGCCGGGATTCAGGTTCGGGCTATCGACATCCATTTTCCGGTGGCCGGAGGTTGATCTTTCGTATTTGACAACAGGGTGGAGTCTGCAGAGCTTCAGGTGGCTGGATTTTTCAATTGATGATTTCTTGTGGAATTTTGTTACGGTGTTGGAGTCCATAGCTTTAGTCAGCATGCTTTGCTACTTCTTTCTGTTCTGCGGCTGTACACTCTGACTCTAATCAATCAGTAATTATATTTCCTAAATTCTCTTTAATTCTTTTTAAAAAAAGCTTAATTTGTTGTGGTGACACAGATTACAGTTGACGCTAATGTAGTGACCTAACCCTTCATCTCTAATCTCTATAGTTCAATGGCAATGAGTTGTATGGTTTGATGGTGAGTAACTGAGTATTCTCCTACAACTGTTATGCAGATTCCAGGATATTGGATGGTTAATTAGTTAGAGTTTTGGTACTACAGTACTGCCTCAACATTGCTCTTGATATTGTAATTACTAATTACTCTGCTTTGTTGAAAGTGGGGGTTTTCTCCTCAGTACTGTTGTTTACTGAAATATTAGATATATATATGTGCACACGCGCGCCAAACGAAGTGACAAACACATCAACTTTTGTTTTTGTCCCCACCTGACAAATTAGCTTTTGAAAAGCTTGTGTTGTGCTGATCAGGAACTCATTGCTCTAAAAAGTTGGTCTATATCTTTTTGGTTTAACTAATTTCCTGATACATTCTGTTGATCTTGTCATGAAAATATGTACTAGTAGTTTTGCACATAGTAATTGTTAGTACAGGTTTCTTGTCATGATCATGTCAAAGGATTTTTGCTGTTAGTAGCAGAGTTTCAATAACAAGATGAGATGAAATATGCATGTTTTTTTTTTCTGGTAATAAGTACACACTATAGGGTGGCCCATGATGAAGATCATGATGATATCTATTTAGCTGAAAAGGGGTAAAAAAGAACAGAAATAAAAAAAAACTTAGTACTATATCTTATTTAAAGTACCATAACTAAGATCCAACACAAGTCATTAGAGAAAACCTGCTGTTGAAGATGAAGGATCAGTAGAGGCAATGTTATGCAGAGGCATCATTACCAGCATTGCCTTCCACCATGATTTGCTATGTCATATGTGCCAACATGGTTAGTTAATTTTTCCGCTATTAATTAATTTCCTGATTAATCAGTTGTAAGTTCTAGACTCTACAGGTAAGTGGATACTGGATAGCTTGTACTTACCAATATTTATGCAGTTCGTCAATTAAATTCCAATTCTATTTTTATTTAAAAAAATATATTTTTCCCTTTTAAGTGCTGAATTTACCTAAATTTGCTTCCCCGTTTCCTTTGAATTACAGGACTTTCTGAAGTTTTTCCCTACACAAAGCACCATAACCGATTTCTCAAAATTCAACTTTCAGCTCCTAGCCATGATGAATTAGTAGACTGGGTGGGTTGGGTGAAGTCACGTTTTCGTTGTCTACTACTCAAGGTAACCATCGATACGAAGAGCTCATTCCGTACTATTATGCATCGAGCCAATATGAACAAGGACTTTTCAACACTATGTGATGTGATGTGTATTTGGTGCAGCAGGAGACGATGCAGGGATTTTGTGACCCAAATCCTGTAGAGTATGTTGACATAGAATCATCGGAACCCAACATTGTTCTCTATTGGGGCCTAAATCCTGGGAGGAGCAACTTTGTGCAGGTCAAATGCGTTGAGGAGGATTTCATGAGGAACATATGTAATGACTATCACGGGACTTGCTCGAAGTTGAAATTATCCATCGTGCAAGCATCTCAACTTGCTAAGAACGCCCTGTATCATATCATGATGGTATAAATGGGAAGAAGATAAAGCCTGTTGGAAAATTCCTGACTATTAACAATAACCAAAGGATCCCACTCTATTCACAGCATCTCCCCAACTATTTTGTTGGGTTCGTCGTGACAGCCGGGTAAGTAAATCAAAATCTGGAATTTAAGCTCATCCGTATTTAGATTACCAAAACCACAAACTCTTGACAGGAGTTAGACTGTTAACTAGGGAAACTCAGAAAATGAAATACAATGTAAAAGCCTTTAGCCTTGTTAGTTGTTGCTAACAATAGAACAATACAAAGGAATAGAAGCACGATACCTTATTTTTATGATTAAGAAATCAGCTTTATCTTTGGATTATAAACTGTTAGAACTGAGAACGTATCCTGTTGTTGTTGTATCATCATAATCTTTTTGCAATTAGTAGACATCTTTGCCTTCCACTCATTCATGGAATCGTGACATGGATTGGAATTTGGATGGATGGAGATAATGGACCCTGGCCCCCACTTTTTCATAATGCACAACTTGGATTTGTGCAGTGGAAAACGTCACAAAGCCCAAGCTTTTTGAATTTTGGGCTTCTTTTTTACTTGCATCATTGCATGGCTAAAGCTACTAAGTTTATCTTGATAAAAGATGATCAAACATTATTTCCTTTTATTAAAGAAACGCTTATAGTACCAATTTATTCATACTGAAAAAATTTGTTTTATATAGAATAGTATTACACCTTCATGATACAATAGATCCACAAGAACTATTAAATAGCGACTTATAACAGGAAATTAAAATGAAGTTGTACCTTTTCATGAATAGCCTTTTAAAAGACAACATTCCAATGCACATTATCTTTGAAGAGATGTGTTTGTTAAAAGAAACTCTTCATCTAATTATTATTATTATTATTATTATTATTATTATTATTATTATTATTATCTAAATAAATATTTTATCAGAGAATGTAGCTATTATAGTAATTTTATTATAAGATGGCCAAGCCACTCTATAAAAACAACACACAAGTCCATTCCTTCAGTTATCCCCAACTACATCCGATCTACGAAATTCGAAGATGATGAACTCCAACTCCAAGTCCCTTTCTTACATCTTTCTTTTCCAAGCCTTTGCTTTCGCAATCGCTCTCTTGCTAAGCCAACGCGGTGTCGTTCAATCCGAGGCGCATATGGTCGAAACGACATGCAAGCAGACTCCATCCTACAACCTTTGCATCTCTACACTGAAATCAAACCCCAAATATAAAACCGTCAGAAATGTTCCAGATATCGCACTCATACTGGTTGATGCAGTTAAGCACAAAACGATTTCCGCCTTAAACCTGATTAAGCAGCTGATTAGGAAGATCCCAAAGCTAAAGCAACCCTTAATTGCTTGTGCTGACAAGTATGATGCCATCTTAACCATGGACGTGCCTGAAGCCGTCCAAGCCCTGTCGTTTGGCAACTACAAATTTGCTGAACAGGGTGCGAACGACGCTGCGATGGAAGCCAATTCTTGCGAAGCCATGTTCGATCATGGCAAATCTCCACTCACCAAGTATAACAAGGATGTGCACGACATGTCACTGGTCACTTCTGCTATTGCAAGACAATTGCTTTGATGCAAAGCAATTGAAGCATAAAGCTTGTAACCATAAATAAATAAATAAAAGAGTAGGTCACTTCTGTCATAATGGTTGACCTACTCAAAGCTAAAACAAGCACAGCCGCTGACGTCATCAAGCAGTTGATTCGAACCAAACCCGAACTAGCCAAACCATTGAGTGCTTGTGCTCATGTTTACGATAGGATTTTGACGGCCGATATCCGTGAGGCTACCCAAGCCTTGTCCTTTGGTAACTACAAATTTGATGAACAAGGTGCAAACGACGCTGCGTTGGAGGTCAATTCTTGCGAAGCTGGGTTCGCTCGAGGCCAATCACCACTGACCAAGGTAAACAAGGATGTGCACGACCTTTCCGCTGTATTAGCTGCCATTGCCCACCGATTGCTTTGATGCAAATGCGTTTCTTATGGGATTTGAATATTACGATTGTGTAATAAAAATATTGAGCAATTAAATAAAGTTCTTGTCCTTGAGCCCAGCCCATTTTATCTTATTTGACAAATAATATATTTTCCAAGCCCATAAAAGAATTGTCGGTGGACTTGGGGTTGAAAATCATTTTTGGGTACCCTTTGAACGCTTTTTTAATATACTAGGTAGTTTGGCACGTGCAAGTGGCAATTTTTTATATGAAATTAAATTATTTAATATATATTATTTATAAATTAATTTTGGTCATTTGAAATATATAAAACCACTATTTAAATATTGTTCTAAAGTTATATAATCGAACATATAAATTATTAAGCATATTAATAATAAGTATTAATAGAAGATATAGCTTAATAGTATTTAAATATTATTCTAAGGTCATATGATCGAACATATAAATTATTAAACATACTAATAATAAGTATTAATAGAAGATATAGCCTAATATTATTTAAAATTGTTCTAAAGTATTATAACCAACCATATAAATTGTTAATTTATAGTTTTTTAATATATAATTTGTATAATAGACTTTTATATAATAGTATTTAAAACCTATCTATTAAGTTATTTGATTAATTTGGAATTCAATTCCTATATATAATAGTATTTATTAGTTTGATTGGACTTGTTAATTATAATTTAATATTATGATTTGAAAACCTTCTTTCCTCGTCCACGTATACATTGGTAAAAATCTTATTTTTTACATTCTCCAAATAAAAATGCCGTAATCTCTCAATACCAAATTTGTTGGGCTGTAGCGCTGTACAAACTATTTTTCTCCATGTTTATGTATGAAAAAAAAATCACATAATTAGCTAAGGAAAAATAATTCCTTATCATTACAAATTTTACGAAATCAAACTTTAATAATTTAATATTTGTGTATATATATATATTTTTAAGAATAATACATTATAAAAATAATTTCATAGTTTTTTTTATATTTTATTGAGGCAAGATAATTTCTTGTTTATTTTATAAATTTTTTTATAATTTTTTTATTTTTAACTAAAAGGAATCATCACTTTCCACTTTTTTTTTTCTTCTCTCATTTTTTTTTCTAGTTCTTATTCTAATAATGAAAACACATCAAATATAAAATAACAGCAACAATAATAATAATAATAATAAAAAAGTCTAAAAATAATTGTGATTATAATTTAATAAAAGGGAGAATTTTGTTACTGTATTTGTCCTTTATTTTTTCTTCTTTTCGTAATAATATAATATTTTGTTATCTTTTAAAAGAAAAAATATACTTTCTTAATCTGTGGGATTAGAATAATAATAGTAGTAATTGTTATTAGTCATAAACTATTATTATTATTATAAATAAATAAACTATTTCAATTTTAAAATATTTTTTATTAGATTAGGATGATAATAATGTTAAGAGATTTATCTATCTCATATAATCCATAACTTTTGGTTTTCTTTTTTTTCCTATAACTTATGGCTTATAATATAATTTTTTATTTAATGTTCTTAATTATATAAACTTCATCAACATTCGTCACTCGCATTAAAGATCCATGAGTGAGATCTTTTGTGTACTTTTACAACAGCCTATTGTATCAGTAGGGATTTTGTTGTGTCTTGACTATCTTTTCTGGTGCTTCCTCTGTTGAGGAAGTGTCACTCTTGTACATTCGTTTTTCTATTCTTCTTGCTGCTATCTGCTTGATAGTGGCTAATAAAATCTCTTCAGCTTATGAAAAAAAAAAAACAGCCTATTAGGTTACACAAATTTAATCTCATCCATTTGTTATTAATTGAAAAACTAATTTAACTTTATGGTTTAAGTAATTTAAGTTTACAATAAATATTTATTTAATTATTTTAGGTATAATGATAACTTATAAAATAGTAACTGTTTCAATTTTAAAATATTTTCTTTGTGAAAAAATAAACCATGTACTGCCGTAAAATTATAGTTAAATAATTAAAATAAAATAAAGACTATTAACCCATGTAGACAATATTTATGTACAATATATAATATTTCTTTCATAAAAATAAAACTAATGTAAATTATTTTGATAATATATGGATAATATTGTCAATAGTTGTAAATAAACTTCTCAATTATTTTCATAAAGATTGTTCTTTATTTTACCATATAATTTATGTTAGAAAAATTATAAATATTACCATTTATTTGTCACTTTTATCTAGTTTATGTTTCATTAACACTTTTAAAATCAATCCTTTTACTAAATTAAATTAAAAAAATATTAACTCGAATAAAGAATATCATTTTAAAAATAATATAGTAATACTTAAAATAATTTACATTTAAAAATAGATTAAGATATGCTTTTTTATATTTAACAAATAATTTACATTTAAAAGTAGATTAACTTATATTTTACTCATTGTGACTATTTTCCAATTCCATACTTTTAAGGATATTTCTCACATTGTACCTCCACCAGTACATTGCATAGATTGATCTAGCACAACTTTTTTGAATGTAGTGAGGAACTTGTTGGTAATCAACCAAGGAAATATTTTTATCACCCATGCCAATTTCACAAACAACGATAAATTTAAATTATTCATAAATATAATATTAAGTCATTTAAATATATATAGTTTATACAAATATAATTTATTTTTGCTTACTTTTTTAACTCACAATACTAAGTATATTTTTCTATGGTAAGTTTTTTACTAATTTCAAATTCTTACTAAAAGTTACATATATAATAATTTGTTATTAATTAAATAAATGGTCATTTAATAATAGAAATAAAATTGCATTACTTAATTGAAAAATTAATTTATAAGTTTGTTAACTTATTATTAGTGTTATTTTAAAATATTATTATAAGCTACTCCCGTGTAATTTTCTAAAAGACTAACGAATGTAGCATACTCGATTTTCTTTCCACTTTTGCCATATAGAAAAGATATAATTTTTTTATTTTAAAGTCTGTGTTGTTATTGTTTAGCTTGAAATTGAAAACATTATCTAGTTTTTATCTAAAAAACTATATAAAAATATCAATAAAATACATTTACGTAATCATTAAGCATATACTCAAAATATTTATTTTGTACCATTTTATTTATTTATTATATAATAATAATAAAATTATTAACTTTATTGATTAAAAAATTAAATATATTTTTAGGTAAATTACATAAAGAAACCCTAAAGTATACAAAATCTCCCACTTTAAACCCAATAGTCTTGAAATTTACAATATAAGCCTGCAATAAAGTTACAATTTTGGTCTTTCTAATAGTTAGAAAATTAAAAAATGATAAAAATATTATTAAGTTATTTAATTATTTTATCAATCATTAATTATTTTAATTTGTTAAAATATACTGATTAATTTGTTAAGGGTGATGTTGATTCAAACCAATTAAAAATATAGGGAATTTACTATGACATTTATGATACAAATTTAGAACATTTAATTACAAATTAGATTAATTCCTCTCTATTCTTCCTCCAATTTTTCGCATAAATATGATCTCATTTTTTTCTTAGAATTTTAGTCTCTTATTCTAACAAAATCATTCATATTATATTTTTTCCTATCGTTAAACATCCATATGCGGATCAAACTAATTAAATATATGTGATTAAATATGTGATTCAACACAATCCATAAGATTAGAATCCAGGATGTCATTTTGATTGTATTAAAGAAATCAGACGTGGCAAGCTGATGTGGCATTGTTCCAGGAGCTGATGTTGTTTGGAGAATGAAATTTAGGAGAATTAAGAACATTAATCAAAAGGATAAATAGACATGAAGTTTAATTATTAGAAAGGACTGGAAACAACTTTAGAAACAACTTAGCTTGTTAGCACTTCTTTATACACCACATTTTTAACATAAGCTCGTCTTTTTTTTTTAAGGTTGTCTGTCTTGACTAAAAGCTTAGTAGTTGACATTGAAACTCCTCTTGATAGTGCCACATATAACTGTCCATGCGAGAAGACATCTTCAGGCAAGTAAACTCCTACATTTGGTATTGTCTGCCCTTGAGCTTTATTTATCGTCATGGAGAAACAAAGTCGCACTGGAAATTACTTTCGAACAAATTTAAATGGATATGTTCCAGCTTCTGCCGGTGACAAAGGTATTCTTGGCAAAAAAACACGTTTACCTGCATGTTGGCCAACTGTTATTTCTGCATGTATGACATTGCGTTCAAATCCTCGACAAACCATTCTAGTCCCATTGCATAATCCATTTGGTGGATCTAGATTCCGCTTTCTCAAATTCAATTTCATCTTTTTGAGTTCTAGTATATGTGGCGGCAATCCATTTAGCATCAATGTATTTAGGAATTCTTCTTGGTAACAATTGTTTTCATCATCAGATGCGATATCAAAGCTCTTAAATATTGTGCCATTTCCGGGGAACAATGATATCATTCTAATATTCAACTCATCAACATATTCATTCTTGGTAGCCAGTATAGCACGATTTGTTATGTACTCAGGTAATGTTGTATTTTCTCGAAGTGAGGGGTAGACATTGTCAATCAAACGGTTAATGGAAGATTCACAGTTGTCATATTTAATTATCATCTCTTCTGGTGAAGATATCATGTCATCATCTATTGTTGGCTCTTCTCCATTTCCTATTCTGAGTAAAAATTTGCTGAATTCTAAATCTGAGCTAACCCTCATATTTCTAGATAATTTCAGTCTTCTCATATGGTGCCATAAGTATGATCTTACCAAACTTGCTCCCACAGTTTCTGATCTTGTCCCTCGTGGTACTACAGGTAGTACTTGTCTGAAATCACCTCCAAAAACCACAACTTTACCACCAAATAGTTCATTGTTGTTCATTATATCCCTTAAGAATCGATCAACCATCTCTATTGCGCAACGTTTTGCCATTGGAGCTTCATCCCATAGAATAAGTCTTACCCTTTTTATTAATTGAGCATTGGGTTCTTGTTTTGAATAGTTGCTTTCACTTGATTCATGAACATCTATAGGGATACCAAATCGTGAATGAGCAGTACAACCTCCTGACATGATTGCAGCAGCAACCCCACATGTCGCAGTTGCAAGTCCAATCATCCCACGTGATCGAACATTAGCAAGCAGTGCTTTGTATAAATATGTTTTTCCTATTCCTCCTGGTCCATCGACAAAAAATACCCCACTGGAATTTGAATCAACTTTTTCTATAATTGCCTTATAAACCTCTTCTTGTTCTGGATTTAACTTTGATTGTGTCTCTATATCATCCAATGTGATTTTAATGGACAATTCATCTGCAATCTCCTTTGTTGAATCATGTTCCAAACTTATCTCTTTTAATGTAGGTAAATCATAGTCCTTAACACTTTTCCCCATACTTTCTAAATAAAAATTAATACTCTTGAGTGTTAATGCAAATACCTCATCTACGCTTGAATTTCGATGAGTTCTTTTATAGTCTTCGGATAATGCATCACAATAGAGATCCCATAACTTCCTTACATCTTCAGGTTGATAATAAATTAAATAAAAAAAATGTAAACGTTAATAAAAAATGGCTTAAATTAATATAAACATAAATAAAAATATTCGGGGAACAACACAGTTGGTTTAGAACTCTTGCTGAATCTTAATCTTAATAGGGGAACATTGTAAAAAATTCCAAGAATTCACAAAAAAATTGATTTAATTATGGATAGAAGGGGCTTTTTGCCCGAAAACAATAGTCCAGGGGGGCGAATTTCAAAAAATGAAGTTCAGGGGAAGTTTTTGATTTTCGACGATAGTTCAGGGGTGGTAAAAACTATTTCCCCATCTTAATATTTATAAATTAAAAAGGCATTTGACAAAATATAAGCTATACGAAAAAAAATAGATTTAAAAGATGTAAAAGTGAGGATTGTAAATTCTACTAAATTTAGTTTTTTAGTGACTTAATTTGAAAATTACCTGACAATACACCAAAATAGTAGCGAATAGTCTGCGTAACTCCAATGGCATTTTAAACATAACTGCTTCACTTAGACACGCTGATATACTCTCTTCAGATTCAAGAAGTCCTCTCTTTTGTGCTGATTGTTTGAATGTTTTGCATATAACTTCATTTACTGTCAATAAATCTTCAAAAGATTTTGGCCCTCTAACATGATTCAATAATAACCTTAGAAAATACCTTTCTCCTTCTTTTGGATTTGCAGTATTTACACGGCCAATCACACCCCTTGTTGATTCTCTTATTTTCCATGTTTTTTCTTTAGATTGCCAGACAAAATGCACAGGAAATTCCCTGTAGTAAAAATATAAGAAATAATTATGTGAAAGATATCATTTTGAAACTTTAATTAATGTATTATATCTACACATATAAATAAATAATATAATATATATATACTAATAGTGACATTGGAAAATAAATAAGCAAAGAAATAAAATTTTAAGAATAAAGTTTTTTTCTTGCCTGTATAAATATTGTCTTGCATTTGGATTCTCAGAACATGTTGTAATTTTTTTTGAAGCAATCCCTAAATTTTGACAATAAAAATGAATCCAAACGATGCAATCATTACCCATAACATGCGCATTTGATACACAAAAAAGAAGAAGGTTGAGTGTTGACAGCAAAATAAGTTACTAACCTTGAAATCGAACAAAACCTTGGGCTGAATAGATGACTCAGCCTTTACATAGCTGCATAGTTGTCGACCATTGACAAAGATGAGAATGTTTCAAGTTCATTCTTTGTGACTTTAATAAGTACTCAAATTAATTAAATATATGATTTATATAATAAATATATAATTCATACCACAACTCGATTGGTAAGCAACCAATTTCATTCTCTTCTTTTAGCATGTGGTACCATCAAACCATTGGTCGCTTTTCTTTTGTTTGTAGACATTTTCCTACAATTGAAATAAATTTAAAACATGAATTTGCAAGTAAGTGGTAATTTAAGTAATTTATTAAATAGTGTATGAAATTGTATAAATATACATATATGGATCGAATTAAATAAATACAATATGGATCTATTGTGCTTAAAGGAAAAAGTTAAAATAGCACGAAAATATAAAATCTGGTGGAATGATGTTATCATTTAACGAAAGATGTTCAAAGCATGAAAATTGCAAATAACTAATTTAAGTTAGATGGCAGGTTCCACCTTTATTATAAGATAAATCAGAAAAAATAATGATGATGGTTCAAACAATTTCGACAATCATAAATACATACACATATGGACCGAGCTAAATAAATACATATATATAAGACTCAAATTAATTAAATATAAGATTTATATAATAAATATATAATTCATACCATAGGATCTATTGTGCTTAAAGGAAAAAAGTTGAAAGCAATCCCTAAATTTTGACAATAAAAATGAATCCAAACGATGCAATCATTACCCATAACATGCGCATTTGATATATAAAAAAGAAGAAGGTTGAGTGTTGACAGCAAAATAAGTTACTAACCTTGAAATCGAACAAAACCTTGGGCTGAATAGATGACTCAACCTTTACATAGCTGCATAGTTGTCGACCATTGACAAAGATGAGAATGTATCAAGCTCATTCTTTGTGACTTTAATAAGTACTCAAATTAATTAAATATATGATTTATATAATAAATATATAATTCATACCACAAGTCGATTGGTAATTGGAGGAATTGCCAAGCGAGCTACTACCAAAAACACGACGGATCTGTGAAGACGAAAACACAATTCGCATGTTAAATATACTACTAAAAAACTATTCGTGACATATAAATCTATTTCAATAATAATAATTAAAAAAAACAACTCTTTTTTGTTCAGTGATGCCATGTTAAACAACATTCAGGCTCAGGATTTAGTATCTTATAATAGCATTGCCCTCAAAATTCTATTTTCGTTCGTATTTGCAGCTCTCTTGAAAATTGATTTTTGGATGGTCTAAGGCATCAACTATGAATTATATGTTGTGTGTGATAAATGGTAATGTGAGGGAAATCAATGTTCTAATACATTCATCAATTGTGGCTGTAACCATGGTTGCATATGCTTTTCGCTTTTGGTGAATGTCAAAGTGCGGCAGCCTTTTTTAATCTAACAATCCATTCAAGGCAACTGACAGCCAGCATATATAGATGCAAATTAATTGAGATGGCAATAAGTTTCTGCACAAATTTGCTTACAATTTCTGTTCTTTATGCTTATAAATTTGATGTCTTGAATTCCATAAATCAATAAAAACGTGTATTATAAATTAGAAATAAACTACAAGTTCGATTCATTGATCTTAATGAAAAAATAAAGATGAAATCAATTATCAGAAAGTATTAAAGTTCGTACCTTATGAACTTGTAAAATCGATGCTGTATTTCTACCCGTTTTTCATATCTATTATACACTTATATTTGACGCGCTCGACACGCGATCAAACATGGATCTATTGTGTCAAGATCTAAAATATTATTCAATTTGAAGAAAATAATATTGAGTTAAAAATTTATTTACTGGACTTATTTTTAAGATTAGTACAATTCCTGTACAACATTATCATGATCTGCTCAAAAACCCCGGAAAAAAAAGCATTGTAAATTATCATTTATATTATGTAAAGTAAACAACATCTTAGAAGTTGGAAATTGGAATTTCAGCTCATGGAAATTGTGTACCCCTGTAATGCTCAATCCTCAAGCAAGGAATTAAAAAACATAAACAATGAAATGAGTTTACCTTCCTAAGAGGTACCAATGCAAGCAGTCCAACAAAACTGGTTACAAAAAGGAAAGAAGACATCCAACCAATCCCAGGTTCCTTGGTGCTCCCAACAATATTCCCCTCTGTATCAATCCCGGCTTGGTAATATGTCTTGCTGCTCAAACCGAGTAAGTATATTTCTTGATTTCCATCCAAGCTGGTAGAAGTTATTATAGAATTTCATCAAATGCTTGGAAACCTCCTCTCCGTTGCTTTTCTAAGAGACGGAACTGTATGTGCTATTCTTGTGGTGTTTGTATACGATTGGAAGGTGGAAGAAGCATATACGAACTTTAATATTTTAATAGGTAAGTTAATTAATTAAATAAGTAGTTGAATAATAGATTTATTCAATTTTAATAGGTAGGTAATTTTAAAAATTAAAAGACTATTACACCCTTAAATTTTTTAATAATTAAAAGCTATCATAGTAATTTAAGGAAATAAGCCCATTCGTGCTTTTTATATAGTATAGATATTTTTACAATATTAGAGAAAGAGGTGATTAAAAGAGGAAGCTATTTTTTTTAAATCAAGGAATTTAAATTTTTAAGTAAGAAATATTTTCACTAATTAATTTGTTGGTTATTGTAGAAATCAAATCAAGAGTTTATTTTTCTTC
This sequence comes from Viola odorata, assembly GCA_963691705.1. NCBI lineage: Eukaryota > Viridiplantae > Streptophyta > Magnoliopsida > Malpighiales > Violaceae > Viola > Viola odorata. Next base: position 343,187 of record OY829545.1, read on the forward strand.
CAATTATATTAATCGACTGGTCGTAAGTAGAAACACCCAGCTTTTATTCACGAGTATATACATATCGAGCCTATAAAAAAAACTATATATTATATATTATGTATAGTTAACAGATTGTTTGTCCAGAAATGAGAAAAGGGTTAAAGTTAATCAGATGCAAAGATTATTGGATGGGTTTGAGAATTGAATTGATGATAGTTTAATTTGGTTAGGAAACTAAATAGTACTAGTAAATTAGGGATGATAAAAGTTGGGTTCCGGAATTTAGTATTACTGAAATTATTTTGGTAAATTGGTAGGCCGAACCGAACACAGCAGACCCACGTTCACGTGGCATCGTGTGTTTGTCGTTCCTTTTTATTGTCTTCGCTAGTCAAAGAGGTTCGGCGCCGTAACTTGGCAGCAGCAATTTTTACCTGCTGTTTATGATTTATTCTTCGAGCTCTATCCAATGTCCTTCTATGAAACAAAATGGTAGGCAGATTTGTTGTTGTTGAGAAAATCATAAACTGATACGAGTAGTTTTCGAATTTAGGTGTTGCGGATAATTTTCCAATTCCAATTTCATTCTCTTGATAGTACTACAATTTACGGATCAATGTCAACTCATTACAAGTTTACAACACATGTGATGATGCCTTTAGTTTTTCACACGCAACGCAAGGATGACGATGACGAAACGCATGGCGAAGAGACACGTGGCTCGTAAATTGAACAGTAGTAGATTCTAGAAGTTCACGAGCCAATTTGTTTTGTAGCAGCAGCAGCTAAAAAGAAACATCAATGGCGTAAAATCAAACAAGGTAAAAGCAAAATGGCTAGATGCCACATGGCCAACAATCAAAGGCTCTGCCGACTTATGAAACAATTGAGAACATTTTTGTTGGAAAACGACGAAATGCTCTTTCTTTTCCAATAGCTCGGGGTTGGAAATTTTAATCGAACAAATTTTGTTATGTTTTTCATCCATGGATTTATAAACCCAACCCATCTCTCAAACTTTCGTGAAGTTTGGCAACAGAAAACCACCAACAAATGTTTAGTGGATTTCCTCCTTTAAATAAGAGAACTTGATGGCAGAAGCAAACCAGCAGAAATCTTTCACTACATTCAAATCCACTCCTCCTGATTGGCTGCTCTAATCATGAAAAAGTCACTCCATCTCTTCCCTATCACTCTCCTGTACATTCTCCTCCTTCTTCTTCTATCATCTCCTTTGCTGACCAAAAGTGACGATCTCATAGAAGAAGTATGCAAGAAAACGCCATTCTACGACCTCTGCCTCTCGTCTCTGGAACAAACCACCAGCTCCGCTGCCGATATCAGAGGTATCGCAACAGTCATGGCCAATCTCGTCTTGTCCAACGCGACGGACACGCTCAACTGCATTGAGGAGCTGATCAAAGAGGCAACTGACTCGCAGACGGAGAGAGAGTTGGCTAATTGCGCCGAATTGTACATCCCTGTCGTTAAGTACAACCTACCTCAAGCCATTGATGCATTGAGAAGAAACAGGCTGGGATTTGCCACCTATGCAATCTCCGATGCCAGCAAACAAGCTGATACTTGTCGGAAATATCTGTCAGGTCCCGATCAATCATCCCTCTCTGATAGAAATAATCTGGTAAAAGATCTCTGTGATGTTACCGTATCCATGATTAGAATACTGCTCAATCCTTGATTACATCTTCTACATTCAATTAGGCTATGGTTCTTGGCTATGTGAGTGAGTATTTCTTGTAAAATCAATTAGCGTATTATTCAACTTCCGTCCTGTTTCAACAAATATGATATAATATGATATAGGTCGAGGCGACACTCAAACTCAATCCAGATAACCACTAGGCTAATAAGAGTCAGTACTACTAATGTTTGCAAAGTATGTAGACACTCAGACCTTAGTTCCATTTATTGAGTATTATAAAGAGTAGCCATCCACAGAATTTGAACAGATTAGCTGCTGGGAAGGCAAGTAACTTATCAACCATACAAAACGAAGTATTTGTTCGGTAATTCAAATGACTCCTTCTCAAACAAATATACATACAGGAGATATAAATTACCCAATAAAATTCAACTTCAGACGACGGTTGGTACAAAAAAAGGGCAGGGTCTAAGTGCAGGGCTGAATTAAATCTCTATCCGACAAAAAAGTTTGACTGCAGCAATCTCATTTTCTTCTCCAATTCATCCTCCAGCTTTTCTCTGAATATTTTCAAGTCGTCTGTACCGGAAACTGGCTCTACAGAGCTGCATAAAACAGATTGATCTTACTACACCATCATAAATTCATAATACATAAACACTGATGTAGTTGTTACTAAGAGATAAAAACACAACATCAAGTCAATAGGAATAAGGACTTACTTTTGAGGCCCAAAACTCTGTCCGTTAGGACCATTTGCAGATGACTTTCCCAAGTATATAACCGAAATCAAACCATCCTCTTTTGTCTCTGCTGAAATAAGAGATGCCTGTAAATTCCCAGGCGTAACTCTCGATGACATACCTGCAAAGCCAATGTCAGGACAACATAAGCCTAAGCCAAGCAATCTCGATGACAGTATGTATAAGATTAGCTTGAAACAGAAGGTTCAGTTTTCAATCACTACTAGGTACGCTTGTCAAGGGAATTTCTACACTCACAAATAAACTGTAATATGGAAAGAAAAGAGATTCAAATTATCAAAGCGCACACAAAAGGGGCAGAACTTTATAGACCAAAGACTGAGAGGAGAAATAGAGGAAGAAGTCCTGGAATTTAAGCTACCTCTTACACAAAGCTCGAAAGAAACGTAACATGTACAAATGATTAACAGAAGGAAAATGAAATTCAAATACTACACTAAGTGATCATTCAAAGTAATCTGCAGCATTCAAACTCTCTCGTCCATGACCAACACTCTGTACAAAGTGAAAGATGTATCAACACACCAAGTATGCTAAAAACGGATGACAAGGAAAACCGTGACCTCACTATGTTGAAGATCCAGTTCAAAATTATCACACCGTAATGTTTAGAACGATAAGGAATTGTGAATAGTTTACCTCATGCATTATAACACTACAACTTAAGGACTAAACAGGTAATGCTAGGAATTTCGATTACATCATGAGGATTGCCACTATATACAAAGGAGAAAAAGATCTAAGCATTACCATGACAAAGTATCACCAGAAAGAAGAGAACAGTAAACACCATTGCAAATATGTTGCTACTGGATGATGGTTTTGTGGGTTTTGTTTTCTTCAAAGCCTTCATACGCTCAATCCTTGCACGCTTCAACATGGCAAGTTCAGCAATCTCCTTGATCAACTTCTGGTCAGCTGCATCCAACGATGGCCCTCGTGGTGGCCGGGGAGGTTTAGGAGCTCTTTTATTGCTTGGCTTTTTACGTTTCTCCTTTACGAATTTCTTCTCAGCATGATCATGAGTCTTCTCTCCTCCCAACTTCACATGCATTGCAGAAACTCCATTACAATTTACCACATTATCACTATCCTTGGTTGTTTCATCAATAAAAGCACCCCAAACCTTAGCAAACAATGATTTTGATTCTGTTTTTACACCTAAAATGGACTCTGGGGTTGAATCTTCTGCACTATTACCCAAACCACTCTCAAGATCAACCAACAATTCCCTCTCTCTTCTACCTATATTATCCATTTCACACTAAGAAACCCACTCGAAACCTCCTCAAGCTCTAAATAATTAAAACCTTAATACACTCGCAATCCACAAAACATAATCAGTCCCTCAAGACAACCCATTGTAGGAAACCTCTTCTTATAGCTGATAGATTAGAGACAAAATGCAACTTCTGCAACAAAAATACACAAATTTCTTTTCACAATTACAATCTGCGAACGAGCTTGTTTTTAGCAACCCAGAAAAGGAAACCCCTTCCTTCAACGCTTATCTCCTGACAAAAGCCAAAAAGAAAGAACGAACGGAGGAAGCACTCTATCAAAAATGGCATTGCAATAAACAAGAAACAGAAAAAAATACGAGGAATTGAATAACGCAGTAGAAGGAGAAGAAGAGGAAATACCTTAGAAGAGGAGAAAGCGAAGGAAACCCAGATCCGATGCGTGGGAAAGGAAAGAATGGAAATAATTGGTGTTTATATATTACTAATAGTAAAGGATGGGAAAGCAATCAGCGAGAGATGAGGAAAGGACACGAGGGGAGGATGAGGAGGAAGGGTCACCAGAAAGGAAGTGCTTTGCGAATTATTTTTATTTTTGAGATTTTATTGCAATAATAATGAATTCAAAAAATTTGAAAATCCTGACGTAATGGTTAGGAGAAGAGGAAGAAGGATAGGAGCAGGAGCAGGAGCAGGAGCAGGAGCTCTCTATTGCTCTCTCTCCGTTTCCCTCTGCGTCTGTTGCGTCGTATAAATATTAAATACAGAGGCAAATTGAAAACCCCATGTGCTAATTTCCTTTCTACGAATCTTCACCGACAATTGGCAACTGCCCTTTTCCTTCCTTAACAATTTACCATTTTACCTTTTCTGAACGATTTTCTTACATTTTCCTCTTCCTCTCCCTCTTTTATTCGTTATTTTCTTCTCCTTTTTGATATCTAGATTTAGCTATTGAAATGATTATACAATCTTAATAAAATATTTCTTAAAAAATCTTGGGAAATAGGTTCAAACGTAGTTTATATTTTTTTTTTGGAGAATACAGCTTCAAATCAAATGGTGGACCGTGTCAAATCAAATTGCAAGCTCACGTCTCGAAATATAGTTAGGATACTCTATACAAGAGACAACAACATGTGTTCGTGGATTACTAATCATGGCCCATTAAGATTCGTGCACGGTGGATCAACAGCAGAGGCCCTACAGCCCATTAAGCCTTTAATTGTAGTGCGATATGTCAACCAATGTTGGGGTCGGGTTTCCATAATCGAAGCTAACCGAACCAAACTCACTACTAGTTAACTGATAAACTCTCCATACATGAAGATTAGACGAGCAACATGTTAAATCACTCGCACCAAACAACACAAGCTTCACCATCAATCTTGTCCAATAATTAGTGCAAAAAATAGATCTATTTGGTACAGTGAATGTGTAAGAATGACAGATGACCAAAATTCATTTGGTAAGGATGTTTTTGCAAACTCTACACGTGGTCTGTTGCTTGTACTGTGGAATTCAACTAAAAACAGCCCCAAACGACTGTTTCAATAATAAGAAATATCACATTTTTATTCAATTAGACAAGATATACATCATTTGGGTTCATAAATGTATTTAAGCAAACAAGGCCTAGCGTACTGTTGCGAAGAAGCAAACAAAGCAGCCATTAAAACTTGAAAATAGCAGCACCACTTGAAGGCTTCGAAGCAAAAATATAAAGCCCCAGCTCATTATTGCCGATAACTCCCTTGTCGATTCTTGATTGGTAGAACTTCTCCTGTTATAGTAAAGGACGTGTTAATATCTTATGACCCAAGGGAAAAAAAATCTGATGAAAAAGGTTAAGATACCTTTAAATTGAGGATGAACTGAGGAACGATGGACTCTTTCACCAAAGCAACAGCACAACCACCCCATCCCGCTCCTGTAAGCCTTGCCCCTAAAGCATCATGATCCCGGCAAACCTTTACTAGCTCTTCCAACTCCGGGCAACTAGTTACCAGCAAAAGAAAAGACATGAATAACCACATGCAGTGTGGTAAAAGAGGTGCAGTGCTTTTGATTTATATCACGATGAGTTAGGAATGCAAATCTGTGCATAGACATCTTAAGAAGTAAAGTTAAACCATTCACACCTGCACTCATAGAGAACACTACAGCTATGGTGGCTTTCATTCATAAGATGGCCCAACTTCTTCAGCTTCTCCTCATCACTGCACAACAAATCTTTACATGTTAATCCTTCGGAAGTGCAGAAATGGCAATAACGGGAAGAGAAGAAAATGTTTTTTCTCAACTTCCCACTGATAACATACCTCACATTTGATGATACAGCATCTTTGAAGGCATAAACCCGCTTGGCTTCAGAATACACATGAGCAGCCCTCTTGAATATGGATGCAAAATTTAATTAACAAATCAAATAGATTTGTCAAGCCACATTCAATACTGAGAAACTAGAAATAGATATACATCATAGCAAGAATACAAAATGGATCAGAAGATGCACAGAAACAATTCCCATTTTTCAGGTGATCACGGACCCAACACAGTAGATGAGTAAACAAGAGTCCAGACCAAATGCATGACACCTACACTGAGAACATAGAAAATCACCTGATGTAATTTGAAGTGCTTGGCTGCTTTTAGCACATCCAAAGAAGATGGGGAATTGCTGAAGACTGAAAGCAAATTTTCCCCAATTATTTTCTCAATTTCTTCAGAAGTATATGGTTCCTCTTTCAAAAGTTCCTGCAGTGAGGACAAGCCAAAATAAATACTTTGTTTTATGAACTAAAACACAGGCAAAAAAATTGACAAGTCAAAGTAGTAAAAGAGATACGTTAACAGCAATGACAGGGTCAGAAGAGTCATGAGTACTAGAAAACGACACACACGATCCCTCAACATCAGAGAGAGTCTTGACATTTGATATGGCCTCTTGCTGTTTCATTCCCAACTTTACTGCAAGTATAATCTGAAGAAGCATCCAAAATCACAATGTTAGTGTTAAAAGATCTCCAATAGAAAAAATGTGGAAAGGTCAAATGTAGGCAAGCTGGAACTTGTACTCGTATCATTCCTTTCCTATTTTATGAAGAACAACATGTAGCTAGGCAGGGCATGAGGGAATAGGGAGAAAAAAGAGGGTCTGCTGGGTTAAGTTCCTTTTATATAATCATAACCCAAGATTCAACAAACTTATTATGTATTTAAGAAACTAGACTGTAGTCTATAAAAAAATTGGTTTTACACGCATGATGCAGGATGTATACTTACACTTAGACTCAGAGGTAACACCATGCAACTAAGTCCTTTCAAGCTAATGTGACAAAAGAATCCTTGAGCTGGTTATAGAACACAAGCTTAAATTCTAATCTCTTTTCATAAAATAATGCTTACCGCAGCAAGCCGACATTCTACAACCCTATTATTATAATTTGTAGCAGCAGTGACTGCCTTCTGAGATTCAGCCAAAGAATGTGCAATTACAAAAGTTCCACCAGCAGGAAGTTGCACATCTGTTGCGCGAATGGGGTTGAAATCAATAAGCTCAGCAAATCCAGTTTTGGCCATAACAGAGATTGCCTGTCAAAGTACAAAAATCGATGCTCATAAACCAAGTGGACGTAGAAACAAAATTCCTCAGTTATCAGTTTCACATCTTTCTCTCAATGCAATCATGACTATAATGAAAATTATCAGTACAAAATCTAACCTGGTCCATTCCTCCTGATTGTGTTCCGATGTGCCTTTCACACTCGCATGTCAGTTGAGCAATTTCTTTCTACAAAACAGAAATAGCACTAAAATTTAGCAAAATGAAAGTAAAAGTAAACACACAGCACAAACCAAATGAATTTTTAAAAAAAGACACTTCTATCCCTCAACTTTATAAGAAGCTGCGCACAAAGTAAGTATGTAATCGGTTACATTTTCTCAGTAAGCATCATACCTTAGGGAAGTTAAGGTTAAAAGCAGCCATGATTGCAATAGTAGAAGAACACACAAATGCTGCGGAGCTCGACAGGCCAGAACCTAGATTAAAAAAAAGAAGCTGGTAAACAAGCACAAAGAAAAAAGATTGTTGAAAAAGTAACTCATGATTAGCTTCGAATCTACATACCAGTGGGAACAGTTCCATCAACCAGAATATCAAGTCCCACTGGCACACCGACATCGACCCCTTTCGATTTCAAAAACTCATGATAGCCTTTGTACCTAACACAAACAATAAGTTGTTTCTCTAATTTCAGTTAAAACAATTACCAAACCTAACTCAAATAGGAAAAACAAACAAAGAGAGATCATTTGCGACTTACCCACAGATGAAATAATGGCCCCATTTGTGATTCTTCAGGTCAATATCCTGGTTAGGATCAGCAGGGTAAGTACACGTGTCATACTTCTCATCGTTAATATTTGCGATGCGGATAAGCTTTTCAGCTTCTCCGGCGTCGTCGCGCTTCCTAATCGCCACAATAGTATCCTGCCTGATCGCCATCGGCAACACCGAGTATCCCTCATAGTCGATGTGTTCTCCAATCAAGTTCACTCTACCTAAAAATCCCAAAAAAAATACAAAATTGAAAGTCATTTGAATAAAATTCAACACCAAAGAGAAGGAGAGTGGGTTTTCACCTGGGGATCGCGCGTAGAGTTGAGGAGAGTGAGCGAAGAGTTGGAGAAACTTGGACTTCAATTGATCGAAACGGAGCTGAGCTTCTTCCAGCTGCGAACCTTCTCCATAGACAGGCTCCAGCGAGGAGTAGGTTGGGACTGGTAGGTCTTCGTGCTTCGCCGTATGATTCATCTCTAAACAAAGAAGATGAAAGGAAGAAGAAAATTTTAAAAAACGACGATTGAGGTATCAGTGTCTAGGAAAAAGAAGAAGGAAGGAAGTTTCTTCTGTTATTATGACTCTTATGAGCGTTGAGTCTAGTAGAGTTTTGACACGGATAAAGAACAAAGAACAAGCAAGACGAATTTTATTATTTTCTTTTTTATTTATTTACTATATTCACGGGCAAACGGGTGTCGTGTCGGATGGGATTTTTTAATTTAATTTTTTTTGGATAAAGTGACTTCTATTCGATTTCGATGTCACAGAAGGAATAGAATAAATTCAAATCAATCATTAATCAATGTCTAACCGTAAATCTAGAATGTTTACTAAATTATTATCCTTCTTGCCTCTAGGAGTATATTTTACCCGTTCAGGATTTTGTTTTACAGGTTTGAAATCATGCATCACCCAATCAAATCCCATCTCTTTTGCCTCAAATGCCCTCACTTGCACCATTTTTGCAGTAGAATAATAAAATTTGGAGAGCTAAGCTAGGACGAAGAAAAGAAAGTATAACACCTAGGCTATACAGTGTGCAACACACAAAAATGTGCACCGTCGAGAGTGGTGGGCCGACCAAAAAAATAGAGATGTGGGTGGGTCGTGTGGGGCAGATTCGAAAAGGCCCACACGAAAATACATAAACTTTTTGAATTAAGTACCCAATTTCAATTCTAATTCCACTTCTTTTACAAAAGGGCACGTGTCAACGACACTACGGACAAACGGACTTCCTTTCTACACATGATGTATCTAACTAGCTAGAGTTAATTATGATCGGAAATGGAAGACGCCTACTACCGATCTAGAACATCCTCAAACGGTTTTTTTTCAATAGCTAAGGACGCCGGAGATGGCTTGTCCTTCGTTGAGGTTACAATGAAATTGTGCATGGAACAAGGGCGGTAAAAGTTTGGAGCTTATTTGTGGTCATTTTTGCGTTGTCTCCTCACATTGTAGGGTTGCTCCATTAGTATGGTTAAATCTCTAGGTAGGATGAGGAAGATTGATGTAACTAAGTAGCTAGAGTTTGAGATGCATATATGAGGCGATCTAGATCTACAGTAGGTCTTCAATTTCTGATTTGGGTGTTTATCAAATTAAGTAGAAGTATTCTTTAATGTTCATCTTAACTTGAATTCTCCAATGAAAAATGGATTGTTGTTCTGTTTTACTTTTAGTGCTAATGAATGTTATGTTTAAGTTTAGCATAGTGTATATCGATCCAAAAGAAGCAATTCATTGTTTGGATCTCTTCTTCTCGCAGCCGCGCCATCATTTCCAGGGGACTTCGCTTGGAATTTGGAAATCGTATTCCTGATTTTTGTTCGTTTCTTTTTAAAAATGATTTTCATCAATTAAACTTAGGCCCAAAAGCTGATTTCATCAATTAAACATATTCCCCTACTGCTGCAGTTTAATAGGCATAAACAGCACTTATTACCCATCATCATAAAAGGGAATCGTTGAAGAAACTAGCACTTCCATTCGCATTTGGATAATTTTTTTTTAAATTAAAATTATTAAACCCAATTTTTTGTTTCATTAAATCGTTCCTGTTACTGTTTTATTTTTGCTTCCAGATTCAAAACTGAATAGCCCAATAGAGCCAAAGCCTGTTTCAACTCAAGAAAGCCCATAAATATGTAAATAATGGGCCAGCCCGTACAAAGCCTAACTTGGCAAGAGGCAATTGACGTCCGCAACCACAAACCGCCACGGCAGCACGCCCTCTTACCAAGTTAATTGTCACTGCTGCCTCAGTCATCTTTTTATTCCGTCCACTGTTTGCTCGTAGCAGCGCGGCGCTGCTCCTCTCTCGTTCTCTCCCTCCTAAAAATTGCAAAACTGAAAAAAAACTCACATACATACAAGGGTTTTGAGAAGTCAAGAGGGTTTTTGAGAAGTCTCCGATATGGATAGACACAGGGGAGACAGATACAGCGGTAATGACAGCAGCGGGAATTACAACCAAGAATCCTATCATAATCGCAGGCCTTCTCGCTTCTCCGATCCCCCTTCTCGATTCTCCGACGCACCTCCTCCAGTCAACCGCTATCCCGATAACGCCATCGATACTAACAGCAGTTTCAACCACCGCAGCCCCAGTAGCTATCGTGGGGGTGGTCCTGGCGTTGGTCGCCGCCCTTTTGAGAGTCCTCCGCGTCACGGCGGTGGTATGGGTGATGGAGGTGATGTTGGCCCTGGATTTCGACCAATTGGAGGTGGAGGATTTGGGCCAATGGACGCTGGTGGATTTCGACCAATTGATAGTGGAGGGGGTGAAGGGTTTGGGCCGAATTACCAGGTGCCACCACCGATGCCGCCACCACAGCCTTTGTCCGGACAAAAACGAGGGTTCCCTTTCGCTGCCCGAGGAAGCTCTCCTGGTAATCTTTTATTTTCGCCCAATCTTTTCTTCACCTGTATCTGTGCATATTATGTTAGTGCAATTCTCCAATCTCAATTATGTTGTCTGACGCGCTTTTGAATTTTATGCTTTGCAGATCGTTTTGATGGAGGCAATTTTGCCAAACTCTTTGTGGGATCTGTTCCGAGGACAGCCACAGAACAGGATGTAAGCCTTTTAATCGAAAACCATGGAATCAAAGATATATTATATCTCTCTATTACATGCTATCCAAATATTCATATAGTTTCTGTAGTACACCTTGTCCACCATTCCCTGGGTGTGTAGCTGTTCCTTCGCATTCGTGAAGCTCATTTTAGTCCTCATCTGGTTCATTACTGATTAAACGTCATATTTTCTTTTCTTGTTTTGTTACCGTGATGTGTATCCTGAGGTAAATTACAGAACTTCAAATTTATCTTGTGGTGCATGCTTATCATGTGGCTGTCTTTGCAGTTTTACTGTTTTCTTAATTTTTTCCTTTTTCTTGTGCAATCTTCTACCTACCTAAAGTGTGGTTATTTGGTCCTCAGATTCGGCCATTGTTTGAAGAGCACGGAAATGTGATTGAGGTTGCCTTGATCAAAGATAAGAGAACAGGGCAGCAACAAGGTACGTGCACATCTAAATTTAATGGAATAACCGTGATTTAGACCAATCTTATTTCAGGTCCTCTAAGAGGCTGATGGGGAAAGTCTCAGGCTTGTTGGTTTTGGTTGCTACGTTTTTTTTCTTGTCAAAACGAGAGGGCAACACATGTAAAATTGTAAATATACTTAAAATCTGTTTTTGTATTGACTGTTGGAACTTGAAGATTAGATTCTCCCCATCATAGTGGCTGCAGCAGTCAGGGGTATCATCCACATGTCGTTTGTAATGGGGTGTCATGGCCATTATGTAGTTTTTTGTCAGAATGTTTCACTTGCCTATTTTGAACATAGATTGACACTATTAAACACGTGGTTGTTGCTTGTAGAATGGGTGTTGGAAATGATACAATGTTAAAGATTTTTGTGTGTGGGTGTATTCGTCTTAATGGACCTTGGAGTGTTTAAATTTTGAATGGATTGAAATGTCTCTCCTCTCAATGAAGATGGATCATTGTCATTTATGGTTGTTGTGGAACTAAATAAGCTGCGGTTGTTTATTTTTGTGCTTTTGGAAATGCTTTGGAACCATGCACCTGCTGCTTATGAGACGATATCGCGTATAGCTTTTATCCGATTTTATAGGTTTATGTTTATACATTCTCCTTAGTTGAGTTAGATGATGTGGGAATGTATGTGAAGGTTACCTTTGGTTTAGTTTTCAGTAGGAGGATGCTTGTGTAACTTATGGTTTGGCTTATTCTTGTGGATGATGGTTGCATTTTGTGAAGTTACTTTGGTTTGGTTTATTGTAGCAGGATGCTTGTGATTTGGAACTTGTGGTTTGGCCTATTCTTGTAGATGATGGTTGCATTTTGTGAAGTTACCTTAGGTTTGATTTCAGTAGCAGGATGCTTGTGATTTGGAACTTATGGTTTGGCTTATTCTCATGGATAATGGTTGCATTTTGTGAAGTTACCTTAGGTTTGGTTTTCAGTAGCACGATGCTTGGCTTATTCTTGTTGATGATGGTTGCATGTTGTGGATGTACTCTTTTGGTCCAATACTTGTTGGCTTAGTTTCTTTCCTTGAGTAATGATTTTAGTTGGTGTATGTGGCAGCACAATGTATGTACTTAAGGAGAACTGTTGACTCTTTTTTCTTTTTGTTGGATATCGTCTTAGTTTGTATGTGGTAGTCGGTTGGATGGATGCAACTCATGGATATGAATTATGGTTACATATGATTTAGGTTAAGGAATGCAACCTGAGTTTTTTTGAGCAAATGTGTTGCATGTGCATTGATGTGGCATTTCATGCTTACGATCAGAATGGAGTGTGTGCTAGAATGTGGTGTATTTCAGTGTATCCCATTTTAGATGATGGTGTCTTGGTATTATGTAGTAGTCTAATTTCTGGGGCTGCAGTTCTTCCATCTGTAGAGTAGATGATTAGTTTTGTGGTTTTGCTGGCAATTCTGTTTTGTTTCCCCTCCCGCCCACCCTTTTCTGTTGTGCTTGGTTGGTGATTTTATTTCAAATTTTGCACAATTTTTATCTCTTGGAGAATGTTATCTAATTCTCATAGCTTTTATGCCAAAATTTATGCACTTCTAGCTTTTGTGGATGGCTGCTTTTGATGGGGATTCTTCTACTTCTACAAGATGCTCATATCTTCGTGTGACCTTTGCCGTACAGTGTGAATGCCTATCAATAGAGTAGTTTATTTTTCCTTTTTGCATTAGGGTGAACATGTATTTTTCTGTCCATAAGGATTTTGCAGTTAGATTTTCAAATTTGTAGATATCTTGTCGTGTTCATGTGGTGGATCCCTTTACTTGATAAACAATTATACCATTTCTAATAGATTTTGAAACAAGACGGTGACAGTTACTTCCCTGGGTATTTTGGAGGATGTGCGCTAATGTTATGGTGAATGCTTGTGTTTTAGTTCATTGTGTTAGGCAGGCACATTTTAAGTTTTAATTTTCTGATCCTCAACACCACCATTACATTATGTTATGTCAACGTTGTTACTGTGGTAAGATTTTTCTTCTCCCCAATTGTGATGCTGGAATGCGTGTCTTCTTGGTTGAGGGTGTAGAGAATAGGCAATATGTGGTGCCAAAATTCTTATTAGGCATAGATGGGTCACTTGTGAGAGATCTTAGTCTGCTTTATATGGCTGTTTGGGTCTACAAGATAGATTTTGTCTGGTATTATTGCCTTATGATTTGACTGTACCGACCACCAACAAGAACCATTTCTCATTATCTGAGGCCTTCTGTCTTCACTTCCATTGCATATTTGTGATATGAGAACGTTCTTAATGTGAGACACTTTAAACATTTGGTGTTCATTGGTTTGGCACTTTGTTTGCATTGCTGTTTTTTTATCGTGTTAACTAGTTCACATGTCTTTCTACCAAACTTCTGAAAGCTTCTTTTGTATTAAAACTGAATGCAGCATATGCAGTTTGTCTAGTTTTTATTCTGTTTTGTGTTAGCAGCTAATTTGTTAGTTAAATATTTCAGTCTCCCATACTCTCTGGTACTCTCCATGTATACACTTTAGGTCACTCCAAGTTACAATGATTTCGTTTATAAGCAGTTCTTTCTAATATGGTAGCTAATGCCAGTTCACCAATCTTTAGTTATAATCTGTTTTAGTTTATAATTTGGCTTCCTGGTAATGGTAGCATGCATGAACGCTTATATAATGCGTATAGAGTCTGGGACGTATGTTTATATATTTGCACCATCTTTTGCCGCTGTTAGAAAGGTATAGGTAGCCCAATGAATCAGGTTAAAAAGCATTTACTTATGCAGGTTGTTGTTTTATAAAGTATGCAAACGCCGAAGAAGCTGATCGGGCTATCAGAGCTTTGCATAATCAGCACACTCTCCCTGGGGTGAGCTTTGTTCCTGTGCTTAATATTGGATTGTATGTGCTGTCATGGGATTTTAACATGCTAAAGACGTTGTCCAGGGAGTGGGCCCTATCCAAGTTAGATATGCCGATGGGGAACGAGAGCGCCTTGGTAATGCATTTTGACGTACAAAAAATTCTGTTTTTGTGATAAATAATTGTGTCTACAAGTTTAAACCGTAAGAGCACTCTTAAATACTGCTTAACGCTCTAAAGTTTGTTCATTCAGGGTTTAGCTTTCATTTCATGGCAAGTCATGTCTGTGTTTAATCTTTCCGAAAGTGTCGTGTGTGCATGATGCTGAATTTATTTTAATTTTTTGATGCTTCCCTTTATAATAGGTGCTGTCGAGTACAAGTTGTTCGTGGGGTCATTGAATAAGCAAGCTACAGAGAAGGAAGTTGAGGAAGTATGTCACATGCCAAAATTGGTTGATCTTTTCTTTTAGTCTTCTCTAAAGTTCTTGTTGTCCCTCATCATTGCAAATGCCAACGGTTATCAGTTACAATCTCTAAGGTTCTCAGTCTTATGTTAACTTCACAAATGGCAAGAATTTTTCCTATCTGCATCTTATGGGTGGACACATCCCTTAGTTTTACTTGCTCCTGGGTTAGTGATGTATCTATGCAATCTCCTTAGCTGTGTCAATGTACGTTTTGCTTTTGACAGCAAGGATGTTTAAGTAGACTAACAGTGCTTCCTTCACCAGATATTTTCACCATATGGCCGGGTTGAAGATGTTTACCTCATGCGTGATGATATGAAGCAGAGCCGTGGTGCGCCCTAACTCCTATTTCACTGTTTACTAAAACTTGTATTTTCTATGCCATATAATAACATGACTTTCCTACATTTCTGTGAATGACATCAGACATTCACCCTCAAATTGTCATTGTATTTCTTGGACATTTTAAATTCTGGATGTTCTGCTTGTTTAGTTTTTAAAAGTTTTGACATGGTTGACACCATCTGTTTTTATTTCTAATTTAGCAATTGTAGATGTTTTTGTCCTGCTTTTTAGTGTACTTATGTGGTGTCTGGGAATTCTGTTTTCATTTCTCTGATTTTTATATGAAGTCTAATGTATTATTTAAGTAGTCATTGCTTATCCTTTTGGTTTCATTCATTCTGAAGGATGTGGATTTGTGAAGTATTCTCATAGAGACATGGCATTGGCAGCTATAAATGCTCTTAATGGAACCTTTACAATGAGAGTAAGCATGCTCCTTTGCTTTTCTGAGGTTTTATTTGCTGGATATATGCTTACATATTTATTTTCATTTTCCTTGAATCTTAGGGTTGTGATCAACCATTAACTGTTCGATTTGCTGATCCAAAAAGGCCCAGAGCAGGAGATTCAAGGTTTGGCAGCTGCTTTACCTGATTTTTTATGTGCCAGTTTATTACTTTTTCTACCTTCTCGGCTCCAAACTTTTGTTATATGCGCCTATCCTTGTGCATTTAGACAAAGTTTATGACGTTTCTTATATTTTCTTTCCCAGGGGTCCTGCATTTGGTGGTCCAGCTTTTGGCCCTCGGTTTCAAGCTCCAGGGCCTAGGTAATTTCCTCCCCGGTTGTGGATTTGTTTTTGGTGGAACTTTCTTTTTCTCATAGTAGTTTTTTTTGTTATAGACCGGCACCCAATTTTGGAGACCCTATGGGTGATCGGATCCCCCCAAATGCATGGCATCCAATGAGTCCTCCGAATATGGGGCCTTCCTCTGATTCCAGTGTCCGTGGTTTTGGAAGTCAATTGCCTCCTAGGTCTGGTGACCTAGCAATGCCTTTGAATCAGGTAAGGGCAACTGATAGTTATCTGATGCTTTGATGCTCGCCAGTATTTCTATTTGCCAGCCATATACAGATTTTTACCACACCACTCCCAGATACCCTGGATTTTTCACACATTTTTTTAGAAGTCGAGTAAGAATAATGCTTGATCTTTCAATAAAAAGTGATGACATATGACTGCATGGCAGGTTGATTTTACATGCATAGTATGTTTTGACTTTTGTCAGCAATGTTTAGTTTCATTTAGCTCAAAACTCTGTTGCATTTTGGTCGTCCTTGGATGCCTCTCCTAATGGTGCATTCCTGGGACTTTTGTTTGTTTTTGAAGATTTTTTCGACATTTGAAACCAACCTGTGGTTTTTGGCATTTCTAAAATGAGCAAGAATCTCTTTTTACTTTTTCAGAGCTTTAACCAGCCTTTGCACCAAATTCCTCCTCTGAGCCAGCAGATCTCACCCCTCCAAAAACCTTTTCAATCACCTCAGCAATTGCCACCTACATTTCAACTACAAGCTCAAGCTACATCTTCCTACTCTCAGGCTCAAGCGTCGCACACCAGTCAAACACCCTTCAGTCAAGCACCGCCAGTGCAGCATTTACATGCTTCCCAACCTCTTCTACAGCAGGGTATCCCGTCCACTACAGTGTTGCAAGCCCCTTCTAATAATAGCTTACCATCCCATTCTCTGTCTGCTGCAACGAATCAACAGCATCAGCAGCCACTGCTTCCGCCTCTTCAGCAGTCCCCTTCTGATTTAGCTCAGATGCTGTCACAACAAAGACAAACTCTGCAAGCAAGCTTTCAGTCATCTCAGCAAGCATTCTCTAAGCTGCAGCAACAGTTACAGATGATACAACCACCAAATCAAAACTTATCATTGCCGCAGAATTCCCAGCCAACTAAGCATCAGGTATGGTCAGGCTAAGATACTGTGTATCTCAACATGTTAAGATAAGCTACATAACTGGTAAATAATTTAACTTTTGGTTATTTGCTGAGATTGCCATCTCTTGCTTCATTCTCAGTGGCCTGGAATTGCTCCACAAATGAATCCCCATAATCATGCCACTACCACTGGAGATGTGACTCCATCCACTGCTCCCACTGTAGCAGCAGTTGCAACACAGACAGCACCTTCTGCAAAATGTAACTGGTCGGAGCATACCTCCCCAGAGGGATTTAAGTACTATTATAATAGTGTAACTAATGAAAGCAAGGTAAGAAAATTATTTGTGAATGAGTTTGCGCTCTGACACTTTGTGTTTGACATATCTTCTGATTCTGTTTTCTTTCGAGTTGTCAGTGGGAGAAACCTGAGGAGCTAACATTATTTGAAAAGCAGCAGCAACCAAAACCTTTAGTTCAGCAGTCTCAAACGCAGCCCAACCATCAGGTACTGCCCACCCAGCAAGTGTCACAAGCACAACCGATGCAGCATCATCCTCAGGTCCAAACACAATTTCGTCAACAGCAGCCACTACAGCAGCCTGCTTTTTCATCTGCGGTAAGTGGTTACATGGGTTTTTTTGTCTGAAATTTTGGCTGATATGTTTTCCTCCTTGCTGACTCCTTTTTTTGGAAACTCAGTATGCTGTTTCAGGACCTAGAGGTCAACAAGATGCTCAGGTAAAATCATTTGTAGAAGTTCTTTAATTTTTGAGTTGCTTAAACAAATGCACCCCTTTCTTCGTAGTTTGTCTTGATGAAATATGTAACTTAACGAACTAGTTTTGCAAGGGAAACCAACTCATCTTCATTTGGCCTCTTGGGATTTGTGGTTATACAGGAACTTGGTTATACACAATTACCTGCAGCAAGTAATTCTGTCAACAATCCAGCACACTTCCAGGTATCTAATCTTTTTCAGTGTGTGTAGGTCTTTCCCATAATTGCGGTGTTTCCTTGTAGAAGCCTTTCCTGTAATCATAGGTCATTAATAAGTATCTGGCTTCTGCAGGGAGTTCAGCCTACTCAGGAATGGATGTGGAAGAATAAGCCAGCAGGTTTGGGTAATTTACTTATCATAAATATTCTAAATTCAGTTTGATTTTAGTCTGGGGTTCAACTTGCAACAAAGTTTCTCAACCAAAACATAGGGGAGGTGGAAGTGAGCTCTATATTGGTCTATCGTAATAAATAATAACTCTTTCTATGTTTTGGATGCAACCGAGGCATCCCTTGCCATTAAATTTTGCATGGTGGGATGTCATTGCAAGACCTTAGAACGATTAAGGAAAGACCCCTCTTTTTGTAATTTGATATGGATAAAGAGGAGGGATATTAAAACCATTGAATGTGTTTCCTAGAAAAAAAACTTCTTTTCTTCCATCACTTATTCTATTGAGTTCTCCAGGCACTTGATAGGGAAGAATGGATATCTGAGGCAGCTGGTGCAAGAAATATTTTGCTGCTACTTCAATTGGATGCCTTGAGGTGGTGGCGCAGGTGAAGACAACCACTGCCGTGAGCTATGAATGCTGAATTTTGTGTAACCGGAACAGATTCTCCAGCCTTAGTAACAGTGGGGGGGGGGGGGGGGGGGGGGGGGGGATTTACTGTCATACAGTTACTTAGCTTGGCAAATAGTCCGCTGTGCCATTTCAACTTAGGGGGGCAATGGTTTGCCCCGACTGTGTAATTTCTGTATCAATGTAACATTAGCTTAGCTGCCGCATATTCGATGTAACAGTAAAGCTTAAATTGCGCTAGATTCCGGAGAGGGGATCTTCTCGTGTTCTTCTATAGCTTTTTTCTTTCATTTGACAATCTGCAATAGATTGCTCTGATTACTTGGATCAGACGGGTGTTACTGCAGATTTCATCAACTCGCGCTGGTGTTTGTTTGCAATGCATATGAAATTCAGTCACAGTTGTTAATGTTCGGAAGGTTTTGACTTATTAGTAATAATAACAATAACAATACACCCAAGTTGCTTAACATGCATGGCTTTTAATCAACAACCCTACAGTTCTTACGGATCTGACCGTTATTCCCAGTCAGAACCCCCAACCTACCCATTTTTGACATGGAGATCTTGAATTCATCAAAGAACAGGAGTGGGTCTTCAACATAGGATTCTACTATTGCTCGTGGTTGATCATCGGTGACTAGAGTCTGGTCGGATGGAAGCAGCCCTTGTCCTGAGAGAAGATTGACGTAGTACTGGTTGTCAAATGTTGCCGGAGTTACCAAGTCAAGATGTGCCACTGCGACCGCACTGTCTGTCACAGAGCATAGCTGTTGCAGTGACTGAATGAAGTCTAGGTTGATTTCTGGACCATTGGCGTCGCTATTTCCTTGGAACCTAGAGCTGAAAGTTGAGCATCTAGCCTTTCCGATCGTGTGCGCACCTGCAAAGCCAAAATAAGAAAAGAACAATAACGAAAAGGTTTCCCCCTCACAAATCATACGAATTTAGGAGTTGTTAGACCATGAATACTCGTCTGTCCAATTACCACCTCCGCCTATTAAAAAAACTGCTGTGGGCTTAAATTACCAGAGAGGGCGACCACGTCACGTAGCGTGAGGCCAACATTCTGAAACGTCGCCACTAACGTTGGGACAGTAGAGTTGGGAGCTGGGATGCTGGTCGTCGCCGCTGCTTTGCTGGCACTCAGGCCGTCTCGCCTGCCCATCTGAACTTCCCAACTTGGTCCACCTGACTGAAAATTAAGTAAGACTAATTAACATCCTGAAAATTAGCTCAAATAAATGGAATGATGAGAATGTTTAACTATTTGTCGAAAATGAAGTAGATTGCATACAAGAAGAACAGCATCTCTGGCAACAAGTGCAAGAATGTCAGCACAAGAAACAGTCTGCGGACAAATAGATTCCAAAGTTGATTTGATAGAATCAATCACTTCGAACCCTCTCAACGAATTCAAGTTGGGCGGTGCACTCTTCTCACCAACAAAATCCTTACTATCATCTAGCAACACCGACCCATCACAACCCTGCAAATTAAAGACTCAACGGAACTCAAACCATTTGTATCACTACTACAATGTTATAAATAGCAATTAGAGAAGGAAGGTGACTTGCGTTAACGAAGCAATCATGGAAATGTAGACGAAGCAACGAGGCGGCCATTCTAGGGTATTCAGAGATTGCAATTTCAACCCAGGAAAAGATGATAGCTTCCGCCTCAGGACAGCTTTCTTGGTACAAGTTAAACTGTAACAATGCACCAATGTCGTCGACACATGTTTCATTCAACGATGTTGGTGTCTTTCCAAAAACCATTACAACCTTAACAATAATTAAAAACCAGAAAAAGGAAAACTGTAAATTTCCCATTTTGTTAAAATCTTAATCTCCTACTGGATGGTAAGTTCTTGTCATTACCCTCCGTTTCTTATACTAGAAATTCTGGCACCTGGAAAGATAGTGGTTAATTTGTGGGACAAAGAAAGGGTCAAGTTCTGACTTCATCATGACCATTCCTACACCTAACCCCATGTGCTTCTACATCTTCCTTTCTTTGATTCTGTCTCCCATCTTTTGGGAATGTTTCTGCCAAATTCCGCAGAGTAAATTCAAATTCTTCCATCAAAGAACAGACAGAGAAAGCAAAATAGGAAAAGAAATTACTAATATTTGGAGTTCAACTGTTCTCTGTGACCATATAATTGGAAAATTTTCAAATGAAGTAACAAGTAGGAGAAAAATGGGACCACCCAAAATTAGATGAAAAAGCACAAGATATGACCTGAGTTTATATAATCTAATATTTTTATTTAAATAGTAACTATAAGTAAATATGAGGATGATGCGCATATTTTTAGAATAAGAATTAGTATCTCTACTGTATTACTCTAATTATATTCGGCTCTTGATACCTTTGTTCCATTCATGGTATGGGCCGAGAAAGGCCGACTGAAAGCCCATATGTTTACAAAAGGTCAAGTGGGCTTTATAGTGTAAATAAATTGGGCCCTCTTGTACGGAGTGATGGGCCCTAGGTACCGTGAAATGAGATGAATGAGAGAGCTTGATAAGAATTAAGAAGAGGAGGGAAGCATTTTTTTTTTCCTACTATTTTTGTAACGATATAGGAGCGGACTTACTTTAATTGATGATTTTTTTGAGTTAGTCAGTATAGTTTCAATTATTATGTGAACAGAAGTATTAAATGGACCATCTCCTAATTAGAGTGGCTAATACTATATAGTTAATTATTATGACATATAAATGTATGAACCTATATATAGAGCTTGTTATATATAGTTAGTCCATGCCTATTTACATATATGCAACAATAATTGTTTAATTGCCCAATCCTAATCATGTATGGATATAGCTAGCATGGTCACCCCTCTAATCACTTTTTTTAATTACGTGTGTTAATTTTGATGATTCAAATGATTTATTTTCCTATTACATTTTCTAATTTACCGTATCAACCTAGTATGATCACATGGGACTACACCAACACGACAGAAGCATCTATACGTATTTCGTATAATTAACCATATTTTTTTAGAGAGAAATTAAAAGTGATATAGGAGGGGGCCATGGGCCATATGGGTGCGGGTTTTCAAAAAAAATCCACTTTCTAAGTATGCTTAAAGGCAATATATACTCCATCCATCATCTAAAGAATATTCACTGTAACCATGCACGGAGCTGGAAATTGCTCGAGAATCTCGATCGTGTTCGTTCTTTCATGTCCCTTTTCTTGACTTCTTATGGTCTGCTTGGATTAGTTTTTGGCAAAATTTCTTTTTGCAAAAGTATATATTACTTTTACGCTTCTCCTCTGGGGAAATTCCCAATACTTTTCCTTCTATTTACGGTTCTTCAACAAGTAAATATATAACCCGCTGACCGTGAATGACTCGACACTTTAATCGTTAAGTAAATTTTTTTTATTATTCAATCCATATATATACGAAAGAAATTATAATATTTTAACCTTTAACGAGTCAATATTTTTAAAATAAGATTAGTGTAGGTGGTGTTTTACTAGTAAGCTCAGCAATAACTGTGTAAAAACTTTAAGTTGGAAAATCTATTCTAAACTTTGTAGAGAAGTGTGAAAGGTTGGTCTTCTCTCTCTCTTTCCTCACATGTCATACGCGTTTACACAAAATCCATTCACATTGAATCTTAAGTCTCTCTCTCTGTATGTTTTTTGAGAGAAACTAAACTACACCAGACCGTCAACTATTCTTGATGGATATTTACATATAAGCCGTATCCAACATGTACAAAATATTCACGAAATACCAATCTAATTAGGATAAATGTTGGTAGTACTGTGCATTACACATTAGATACATAAAAGACATGCTCTACTCAGGTACGTGATCTCCAAATTAAGGATGGATGAAGCAAGCTAAGCTAGCAATTGAATAGCAGGCAGCTAGCTATAGGGTCGAATATGGTCTTTCATCAACCGACCCGTTGTCTCCTACTTTTCCCATGCTTAGCCTCTATAAGCCATATGTATGCCTCTAATTAGAAACACCATATATATATATAGTTGCAAAATGAACTTAACACCAATATATAATAAATACATATAGCTAGATTGCAATAAGGACAAGACAATAGGTCCCCAATAGGCCAAGTGTATATTTGTATCTAACCAATGCCAAGCCATAACCCTAGCTAACCTTACCCCAACCAATCAAAATCTTTTTCAATACATTAAGCATTTCATTCAAATTAAGAATAACCCCAAGCCATCAATTTCCATCCCAAAATGATCACACCATAACCTCAACTATACCTCAACGAGTTCCATCTATATGTAGTGTAACTTCAAAGAGGGAATAGAAAAAAGCCCATAAATCATAAATATATCTAAGTGGTGGTCAAGTCCTTTTTCTTTCTCCTAATTAAAACAAAAAGAAAAGAAAAGAAAAGAAAAGAGAGCATGTTATTGTATTAATTAGCCTATGCAATGCATGGCATGCCTGCCGCAAAGACAATCTCGCAATAAACACTCAAGGCTCAAGAGGGCATATAATTTTCATAAGAATCCCAACTTTAGGGTTTCCCAGTTCCCACCATTGCCAAAAAGGATTCCCAACTTCATGCTATACGTACATGTTTTGATTCCCAATAAAATAAAGTCTGATAGAAAAAGGGTTTATCATGCAATCAAAAAGGTTTAAATGTTTCAAACCCTTGCCAATCTGTCAAAAAAACGGAAAAACTCTAACCCTAATTAAACATAAAAACTTTCAAATTACAGTTTTACCCCTTTTCACATTGTCGGGACTCGATTGTTATAATATACTATATCCAACCCAATCAGGAAAAACAAACCCAAATGTAATTTACCTTAAATAAAAAGGAAAAAGGGAAGAGAATCGCAATAATTAAGAAGCAAGAAGGAATGATGAAGGTACATATATTTTGATGAAAGAAGCAATTAAGAAGAAGGTATGAAGATTTAAAGAACATGAATGATGACTAAGAGAAAAGAAAAAAGAAGATGATACAAAACCCGAAATGGGATAATCTCCCGATACAAAACTAATTAAAAAGAAGAGAAGTATAGCTAGCCCGGCCCCCATATATGTAGCTGATGAGCTTCATACATATTTATAAGGCAGGCAAAAAGGCTAGTCATCTTCCCACATTCATTAATTATGATCAAGGCTCTGCACTGCATATATATCAAGAAACTAATTAAAGATAAAGATGATCATGTATGTTGTACAAATACAGAACCTCGGCCCACAAAAGTCGATCGGTTAGAGAAGAAGGGATCACATATACGTACCGGAAAAAACTAATCTAATAATTAGACCCGGCTCAGCTCGGCTTTCATCTATTCTTGTTTATTAGGCAGATCTTGCATTCTCATCATTTGGGTGGGTACAATGTCTTGAAGAAGCCCATCATCTCTAACCAAATTGGAAGTCCGTGGCGAAGGAGAAGGACATGAACTTTTCCCTTGATAAGCAAAACTACTCGCTGGAGAATAACTAGGAGTAGCACCAGAAGTGGTGGTGCTGGTGATCATCATGTTCAAATTAGAAAGTGGGGGTGATGAGGTGTACAGATAGGCATGTTGTTGTTGGTGTTGTAATTGTTGGTAGTGATGAGGTAATTGAGGAACAAGAAAAGAGGATGGTGACGGAGATGATGATGATGCATTAATATAATTGCCAAATGAAGTAGCATTTGGAATCATATCATTGAAGAATCCAAGACTATGAATAGTTGATGATGATGAAGATCGAGGAGTTATGGGGCTTGGATGCGTGTGTTGCCCCTCATATGTTGTCACCAC
Organism: Viola odorata; assembly: GCA_963691705.1. Lineage (NCBI taxonomy): Eukaryota > Viridiplantae > Streptophyta > Magnoliopsida > Malpighiales > Violaceae > Viola > Viola odorata. The sequence goes on from OY829545.1 coordinate 367,658, forward strand.
TATTGATGGATCATCTGATGATCTCTCCACCCTCTTCTTCACTCCACACCCCCCTGTAGTGCACCGGTAGTAACTCCTGCAGGCGCCACGAATTCTAATTACTACAGTTTCCTTTTTTATAGGCAGAAAGTAAAATTTGAACTTGAGTCCGATTTTGTTTTCTTTTAAATGGATGGAAATTAAATGGAGTGTTTAATTAATGGATCGGATCGATATGTAGAAAGAATTAATGTTGTGATACCTCGGATAAGGGCTGTTCTTGACAGCCTTTTGGCCGTACTTCCTCCACCTGTAGCCGTCGTCTAGATGATCCACTTCACTCTTTGTCATGAAGGCAAACCTTGGCTCCCTTTCCCTCTTTTGGTTCTTCTTCTTTGGTTTCAATCTGCAGTTCATAATTTTTATTTATTTTTAATTAGACCCAACAAAAAAATTAAAACAAGAAGAAGCAGAAGGAAGGTTATATATTATGGTTAATTACAGTTTTTTGGACTTGTTATCTTGATCCTGATCTTCGTCTTCTTCTTCATCATCATCATCTCCAAGTTTGGCGGACGTGGTGGTGTGTGCGTCATTTGCTGCTAATTCGTTAGAAGAGGAGGAGAGGGAGGAGGAGTTAGGAGTGGGCGGGTTGTTCAACACCTCAGACGATTCGGGCAGCTGTACTACTTCTGCCGATGAGGCGGGCGGTGGCGACGGCGGTGGCAGTGGCTGGTGTTGTTGTGGTTGGTTTTGCGGCAGAATTAGAGAGGAATTGTGAAACCAAGAGTCGAACAATAGAGAAGAAGCGGAGAAATCTTGATTAAAGTGAGGATCCAATAAATCCAACAACAACGCTCCCTTTTCTCCACCAATATTACTGCTGCCCATCATGTCAAAGATGCTGCTGCTGCTTATGGTTGTGGTTGGCATCGCTTGATCTTCTACTGCTGCTGCTGCGAATTTCGAATTTCCTATCCAATTACCACCACCGCTCTTTATCATCTGATCTTGATGATGGTGATGATCTGCTCTCTTCTGATCCATTTATGTTATATATATTCTCTCTTTTAAAAAAAACAAAATATGTGATCAACAGCTGAGATAGCAGCACATATTCTCTGCTCCCTTCTTTTTCTTTTTTTGGTTTATTTTTAGAAAGAGAAAAATGAAGAGAGTGAAAGCACTCGTACTCCTCAAGAAGAAGAAGAGTATTACTTTTTCTTTTTCTTTTTTCTTTTTGAAATAAAAAGAAATAAATAATTAAAAAGAAATAATTGGAATTTGGAGGTGTGAAAAGATGTTTTGGGTGTGGGAGTTGGGATTTTGGGCAACAGCTTGGATTATAGAGGTTTCCCATTAGCTGAATTGACCGGCATTTGCCCGTCACCTTTTACGTACGGACCATGTGGAATGGGGCCGGTGATGTTCATTTACTGCACCAGGACCGCTTTTGGGTCCACTTCCTCTTACGCGCCTATTTTGACTGCTTTCCCCGGTTGCGTGTACACCTCCCTCCCTCCCTCCTTCTCTTTTTTTTTTTTTAACTGTTTTGGTACACGTGGCTTGAAAAGCAAGACATCCCAAAATATAGTCATGTGCATGTGATTACTGCTCCTTTTCGAGTCTCTCGCGGCTCGCGCTCCCCTTCCCTGCATTTTTCTATTTTTCAGGTGGCTAACCTCTTTCTTATGTTTCCCTCTAATTATCTTTGCAAAAGCAAACATTGAGGTTCAATAAACAGAAGAAATACCCGAATTTGCACAAGGATCCATTTATCTATCACTAAAAAGAATTACTCACTACAATTCTTATGAAATAATCTATAGTGTTTGTGCAAGAGACTTTTTTTAACGTACAGAGGTAAATTTAGAGATGATTTTTTGTTTATAATATGATTCAGGACACTAATTTCCTATCCAACTTGGATTAGAATGTCAAAAATACGAAAATAATTTTTTTTTCCCTAAAAAATGCGTATAACAAACGTCGACTTAGGTTGCCCGAAAAATAGGAAGCATATATAGTTGAGAAAGTTGTTTTCTGTTTTGTTGCATGACTTTTCAAGCCTAAGTTTTACTTTTAACAAAATTTCTCCAACGTTTCTCCTCTAGGCTAAGCCACTTACGTACGTACCACCAATTAGACGACATGTAGCTTTATGTTAACTAAATTGTGCTTGGAAGGAGATTATTTCATTACTTTATTTTACCAGTTCTTGATCGAACACGATCATAAGATACCGAGGGGTCATTAGGCTAATTAATCCTAATGGATGGAGACCCTAATTATTCAGGAGAATCAGGGCAAAAACTAGGCGAACAAAGACAAGAGCCACCTTACCTTTGTAGAAGATCCAAACAAAAAGCTTCATGAAAAGAAACACAAAAGTTGACAAAAGCAAATCGAAAATTACCGCGTTGTGAGCGTGCGAGAGAAGTTTCGAGGCACGTGTGGCCTGAAGCGCGCCTGACATCAATCTGGACGTCACTTTCAACCTCAAATTTCTTCTCCGACAAGGCTTACATTGCACCGTCAACTGACCGACATTAAACCCAGAAACAGCGGTCTCCCAAATTTCATCGGACATTAGCCACGCTTTTGTTTTTTTAAAATTCAATTATATTATTAATTATTATTATAATACTAATAATTCAACTAATAATCTACGTCATAAAATTAGCTAATACTCGACAAGTTAGAGACATTTGAAGGAAGGGGAATGCATTTGAATTTCGAGAATAAAAGCGGTAAAATTATAAAAGGGAATGATTGTATGCTTTTGGTGAGAGAAAGTTTGCCATAATTCAGGGCCCTTGCTTTGCTGGGTCCCATCAAGGACGCACACGTGGAAGCTTTTTGTTCCTGTGATTGATCATAGATCGTATAAGTATTTTGTGAGTCAGTTTTCTTAATCTGTGAAAGCACATGCACTTTTACGCGGTTTTAGTATATCTATCCCTTCCAGACCTTTGATATATAATTCTTCATCTCGTTTCTTCTCCTGCAATTAATCAAATGTCTCATTTTCTATATGTACATGCTAATCATGGCCAATTTATTTATTTATTACCGAAAAAGAAGTCATAATCACTTTTTGAAATACACAGGAGTCTAGTACCCTAATGATTCGTATGGGAGAGAATTTACAGAAACGCGTTGTATATCTCAAAATTAATTAATGACTCGGAATTTTTACGTGCATATGCTATTGCTACCCTAGATGCACGAGCTATAGATTATTTACTTTAATTATAGTGGTATGCATAATATTCCACCAGAAAGAAAAAAATAGATTAAAAATGGTGACTATGCATCTTAGCACAGATGAAGATGATATATATTGGTAAGTGCTTAGCTTATATTAGGTAGGAGGACAGCGGTCGAGTTGGCAATACTATAAGAATTGACCGTGGTTCCAAGTCCAAGGCGGTAATTACGAGTCGTTCGAGATGTTCCCAACTTAGCCAGGAATCTTAAATTAAAGTCTGAACGCAGCGGTCAACAGCACAAAGAGTCAAACCTTTGAATATTTCTTTGTTCTCTTCGTCGCTGTTTAATTGCTAATTAGCGACGGCCGGTTTTATAGCGATAAGTATGGTTCCTCATCCTTCTCATGTATCGCCTCATCTTCGCTAAGGAACTCTTAATTTGCACATGCTAATGAAACAAACTCCACATGCCAATACATTATACCCAGTCAGAACACGTCGGATAATCCCCCAACTCGTAAAAATTACACTAGTGCCTTTATTTTCAATTTGAAATAATTACAATTATAGTACTTGTACTACTACTACATTATAATAATATGGTTAATTAAGGAAAGGTGAATGACAATCTGCTAAATTAATTACCACCGAGCTCCCAACTGCCTCACCTCACACATTTGTAACGAATCTAATATATACTCACATCATCTCACCTTATTATTCCGTCACCGACTTTTTTCTTATCATAGGCTTATAGCTATAGAAAAGGGAGTCCATATATATATATATAACATTTAATCATTTATGGAATCGTAAATTGATTCTTTATACACCATTGACTCTTCAAAAAAAACATTTCCTAGATTGTTTAATTATACTTAATTTGGTGGTGGAAAAGTCTGAAGTGGATGACTTTTAACTGATCGTGTAATTGCTTGTATGCATACGTATGTATTTTTTTATAGACGGAAGTGAAATGTGAATAACCATATTCGGGTATATATATAATCTATTGTTTGGACTGTTTTCTTGATGTTTTTCGGAGTTTATTATATGTATGACTCTGTTTCTGGATTAACGTACGTTGGCAGTTTTGGCAACATGCATCCACTACTATTGGCAGTTTTAACTTACATGCTTTCAAGTTTCAATGCGAATCAATCACCTACTTATTTTTTTTTTAAATTAGTACCAAATAATTAAATAATTAATAAATGAAATTGGATTCTGTGGATCGACCACTTATTCCTTACCCATTTCTTTTACGGCCGGAGCAGGATCCTGACTAGATTTTTTTTTCTTTTGTTTACGGGACTAATAAGTGTCAAATTATTATTTATAGTTTCTATAGATAGCTTTTAGACTTCACCTTATGCTATATGTATTGATCACAATAATAATACTGTAGTCAACTCAACTACCTAATTAGAGACATCCTTTTTAGCTTTTGAAGATTGGACTCGGTCAATAGCTTATTAATTTGTGCTCATATTTTAATTCAATGCAACAACTCGTGCAAATATAATTTTTTTCCCCGATAAACCGATCCAAACATAATGTTTTACTACTTATGATGGGCGTCAAATTCGTCAAAAATAAATACAATTTATAAATACCTACAAAAATTGCAAATAGTGGTAAGAGGTTCGATTTACAGAGAAAATGTAGACTTAAAACAAGATAAAATACTAAATTTAAACACTTAGGTGAATGGGGGGTTTTTGTTTTAAAACTAAGAATTGAAAAAAACAAAATAAAAAGAAAAAAACAGGTCAAGAACGAACAAACAAAAAAAAAAGAGTTCATAGTAAAAGTTAAAGCAAAGTTACGATTCATAAGTATTCGATCATTGATGCACAAATATTCCTTTCCAGTTTACAGAATTGCTATAGAATCAAGGTACACTTATGACTCCTACTTTCCTCATGTATCAAAACGACCTCAGGTACACTTAGAGATGATTCCTAATCAACTAGCACCTTGCTGGTTAAAAGGTTTACTAAAATTGATTGATTGTTGGATAGGGGAAGACAATTCTAAGCCTCGGCACCTCGGTTGTCAATCGAGGATTTTAGCGCTAGTTTGTCTACTTCGATCCTCTTGGCACATAAGTGGCCCAAAAGGCTTACCGTAACTAAGAAGAATGATGGTTTCATACTAAAATCCAAGTTGATCAGACATATAAACCTAATATGAAAGTTCAAGTATTTTAGAGAATAAATATATGTAAACATAAAAATTAAGAAGAGCGATTTAGATCTCACGAATAACTTAGAATCATAACCTAGTTGTCTTTACTAGGAATAAAAAAGGTTAGTCAGAGAAAGACAAGAAAAATAAAAAAAAATGGTAAAACTGTATAAATATAAAAACCCTGCGTCTTCAAGGTTGAAGACGACAAGAAAAACACGTTCAAAATCAGAGAAAAGAGAAGAAGAGATGTTGTTGGACTTTCTCCCCCTCTCTAAAACCCTAGGGAGACTATATATATAATTTCCTCCCTCAATAATATCTCTAAAAAGAAATAAATAAATAGATCTTAATTAAATTGTAATTGTATTTAATCACCCTCCCTCTCCGATTATAAGTCTACAAAGCTGAGATAAAGAAGGAAGGATTCCACTCCAACTCTTCTGCGGATAAGACCAGCAATCATAATCGCATTAGACATCTTCTGCAAGTATCGCTCGGAATCTTCTGCTAGCCCAGAGAGATCCTTCTTGGCCAAGAGATTGACTAAGGTTTCTGTCCGTCTGGTGACTCGTCTTGACCAAGAGACCAACCAAGAAAGGTGTCTGTCCTCATATCGTCCAAAATAGACTCGGTTCTGCTCCTTTCTGCCCATTCGCCCTCCAAGTCTGTTTCCTGCAATAATCATGGAATTCATACTGAAATCAATACAATTACCATAAAAAAATGCATAAAAATAGGTGATAAAACCACTACAATTTAAGCTCACAACTTAATTACTACTCCCTCTGTTCTTTAATAAATGTTGCTTTTCTACGAATTCTTACTATTCATAATACTTGTTATTTTATCGATTTCGAGGTATATATTTTGTGCAAATGACAAACTTTTTTTTATGCATCAGCCCAATTTGATGATGGTGTGATAATTTGAGTGGAAATTAGGAGAAAAAAATGAAACAATGTGGAATAAAATAAGATCAAAGATCATTGTTTTCAATTTTCTACTATTCTAAAAAGTCTATTATTAAAAGACAAAATGAGTATTATATTACCTATTATTTTCATTATATATTCACTTTTATTTCTTTTAAATTGATTCGATTTTTATGTATAAAATAATAAGTTATCCCACGCACTTTACTTATCAATAAGCACATGATCAGGGCAACCATGGTTTGGATAAATATTTTTCAGACTAATGAAAAATGTTGAGGAACTTTTTTTTCTTTTTCTCTGAGAATAAATTTTGAGGAAAAAAAATAATCTTTTAAAAATATGCCATGAAACTGAACTCAGCCGGGTTGACTGGTTCGTTCCTTTCTAGCTAGTAAGCTTCAATGAGAACACTCAGCGATGATTGCGGCATTTGAATTACTATAGTGTCGTTGATGAGAGTTTTTATGAATATTAATGTACCATATAGTAGTATTTAATTTATTTGATATGATATGAGAGTGAATTATTTATTGATTATGAGGATAGTCCATATCAATTTGTTATTTAAAAGCTATTTTGATGAAATTGGCGCACCATGATAGGTCAAAGTCAAAGCTGTATTTTATTTTTGTAAATTATTAGTATGCAGCTACTCTAAAGTCTAAACGCGTAAAAACACAAAAGAACAAAACGACTTTAATTACACAACGCAGTAAGGACAAAATCAGTCTCGTTTTGCGTGCACGCCTCTCTCAAAACTTTGTGCTTCCTTCATCCTTCTTCTTTTTCTGGCCATGATCCCCTAGAGTAAGGTGTACGCTAACCCACGTAAGTTCTGCTATTCGCAAATTTAAAGATGATATCAATGATACTCACCGGTAGATTCCCAGCCGCGACTATATAAAATTCAACATTTTTTTTTAAGAATAATGTTTGACGAACAACTTTCTAATTAACTCCTTATTTATTTAAATAAGTAGTAACTACAAAATATATACAGAATTAATATGTACTACATATTTAAATAATATAATTAGTAAAAATATTAGTACACTTAAATCACGTATTTACTAGCAACGTTGGTTCGGTTGTGGTTAAATGGTAAAAAAATTATTCACTTTTAATCAATATTTAAATCATGCTGATAAAACAATTTTTTTTTAAAATTTCAACAATACTCGAACGAGATCAATCTCGTTTTATAAAATATAAGAGGAAAAAAGAAATTTACACTGACGATACTTTTTGGAATAGTAAATGAAATTATCTATTGGTTTTCCTTGAATTCATAACATAATAGAGAATATATATTTAAAATAAATTCTTATTTTGGCACCAATTTTTTTCAAATTGAAACAGGTGCGTCTGTGTGTGTACAAAATATACCCTACAGAGCTGACTTTTGTAGGTTTGTCAAACCACACGGCTGTGGATTTTCACATCATTTAAGGGATGGGGGTCCTTGCGAGTAGGCATATTAAGTTGTTGTCCTTGGGTTCTGTAATTAAAGATTTCGTCTTGACTGCCACTCGACTTCAAGGCTGTTATATTTTCCTGGGCTTATGTTTCAACTTTGAAACTTGGGAAAAGCTTTTGCTTATTTTATGCCTAAACGATGAGCAGCAATGGCCCACGACAGCAACCGATTGGGGTCCGAGTGCACCAAATTGTAACTGACCACTGTGGATTTGAGCCCTATATAGCAGAAATGAGATAAGGATTGCCCTCTAAAATCTAGATTCTTATCATTTTTTTAATAAATAAGAGGCTAATCGTATTCAAATATGATCGGACTTCGAAGGAAGTGATTTTTCTAGTATGAATTTGCTTCAAAATTAGTGAATGGACACCGTGTTAAAAAAGAAGCATCTCTAACTTAAAATTCAAATATGCTTTCATAATTTTAAATAGCTGGGAATGGAAACAAGAAGACTGAAAACGGTCTTCTTGTGATAATGAGGATTGGATCATAATTACAGCCAGCAAAGTACCAAACTCCAATCTGCCACTTAGCTAATTCCAAAGCTAGGGCCGACATTATAGACAAGGATGAACCGACATATAATGAGGAGAGAAACAAGGAGACCAAATCCCTCTTGCCATCAATTGGGCTGTTAGTCAATGATTTCCAAAACCAAGAAACAGTCCTTTTCACAGCGGAGAACAAAGAAGTTGCTAGTAATTCATAGAAAACTGTCGCTGAGATATATAAATTAGTAGCTTAAATTAGCAAAACAAAATTCAAGTCCCAAAACGGCAACGTGGCCATGAGAAACCAAACCAAAATCCAAACCAAAACCAAAACCAAAAAGAAGCAGAAGAAGTAGGAAGTCGGAACTATGTGAAAAGGTTAGCCGTTATAAGCAATAATAAGGCTGCAAACCTGCACAACCATCACCAACTTTACGCAACTTTACGCAACTTTATGCAACAAAGTCCATAGAGCAGAAACCTGGCATGGCAGAAATAACTTCAAACAAACAACCGTCAACTACTGACTGCTACTGCACAACATATGTTACTTCTTCCAAGATCGCATCTATTGACTTCTTCTAAATACACCATTTCTGACCCATTACTTGACTTTATCAAACATCATTCAAGGTTTTCCTAATATCAAAAGATCAAAAGTTAAAACTTGGACTTTTTTTACTTCAAGAAAAATGCAATTTCATAAAAAAAAAAACATCCAGATCTACCACCCTTTCGAGGGAGGATGATATAATTAGACCTGACCAAGTAACCTTGGCTCCGCGCCACTTGGTTACGAACCCTTTTTTATGAAACTAACATCCTTCTACTTGGGAATGCTGCATTTCCTACCAGTTGGCCAATCTCAAGCTAATCAACATATGCAAATCAAACTTTGACTATCCAGCAAAAAACAGCTTACAGTAGAAGAGCACCACAATACCCCCTAGACCTACAGTTTGTAAACCTCAACCCAGAAGTCCTTATCGCATATCAAAACCGCATCGAATAATATGACCCTTTTCTGCCCTGTACTCCAATGAAAAAGAGACTGCGACAGGGAGTGTAGATTTGACGAAAACCCAAGGAAATTTTTAATCACCTGAAATACGTAGACAACATGTAGACTAGGATTGTTTTCAAACAGATAATTAGATGTTTCAACCTCTGACTGAACCCTAGAGACGCTTCGATTCATGAATCTTTAGTCTCAATGCCAGCTTGTCTCATTCTGCGCTGGTGAACATCCCAGTTATACACACGGGCAATGGTGACCTGCCAAGTAGAAGTTTTAAAAAACTAAAAATTAATGTGGTCCTTGTGCTAACTAGCAAGATATGAATGGCTTGGCATGTCTGAAAACTTCAGTTCAAAGCCCTAAAATTATTCTAGACAATACAAGAAGGTTAGAGGACTTAAATTTACGCTAGCCATACCTGTGTTATTGTGACTTGATCCCTCAAGAATTGTAAATCAGCAACAAGAACCTCTAAACTAGCTTTAGCATTGTCTAAATTCTTTTGAAGGAGAGCAAAGGCCTGCACATGGAATTACATATCTCACACTTTCATCCTTAGAGAAAAAAAGAAGTGGGAGGTTTTGCAACAGCACTTAGATAAACAGGTGCAAACCTCATCACAAGAGTACTCTAACATAACATTGGCTCCGAGCCACAAACAAACTGAATCAGCATCCTGAATGCGAGCCCGCGAATATATGCCTTCGGAAACTTCAAAATCAGCAAGAAGAGCCTATGTGAAAAACAGAGAAGCAATGAGAAATCATTAGTGTGAAAATTTATAAGAACATACATTCATTACTTCAAGTCCCTTTCATGTCCAATAAAAAACAAACATATTCCCTTTGAAAAACACAACAGGGAGATTTATATAGGCACGTTCAAAACGCCCACAAAGAGTTATTATAGCATATAAGAATAAGAACCCCTAGAAATAATTAAAAAAAATAGCATAAACATTTCCTCCATTACATACAAGTCAAAATTTAAGAAAACAAACAAATTAATCTAGGAGCGAAATGAATGTTACTTTAACTGCATAATGGTTTTAGATATATAATTGGCGAAGTATACAGTACATTTGAGATGAAGAAAAGATAAATCGCAAAAGGACATGAACACTAATATAAGGAAATGCTTCAGACTAGGATAAGGTTTTTCTGAATGGGAAGTTTTAACAATTCCATGATAGCCATATCTATCTATTATCTAATCTAGTAGAATAAATACATGTGGAACAAATAAGGGTTATTCTTCAAGTAGATTTCAAGCACGGATCAGCAGAACAGGCCATGAAAAAGTCTGAGCCAAGACTGTTTAAGGCCAAGTGGGACAGAGCACATTGACAATGCTATTTTAAGTAGTATATGGGTGAATGACAGGATTCAATCACTGAGTAAGGACACTTCAGTTCAAACATACATTTTGAGGCGTTGCAAGAAACTACGAATTCAACAGAGAAATTAAAGAGCATCATTTACTTAAAACATGATAAAGGTGGGAAAATAACAACTTAGGCTGCATGAAAACATGCTTCATAGGCATGGTATTCTAATGATGGGTCAGTTATTAAACAACTACCAGCTAAATAAAAAGACTTTGACAGGATTAAGAACTAGAGATACACCAAAGCAAAATGCAATAATGCGCAATAAGTCAAGCCTGCCAGAGTGAAAGCTCAGCCAAACTAATGTTCGAGACAGCACACACAACCTACAAGTCACAGCTGGTGTTTGATCCACTACATAAGCGGATAGTCAGTCACTACATTGCCTAATTCAACAATACAACATAAACTGATATTGATAAACCAAGCTACATTACAGAAATTAAAAAAGATTGGTATACAAGAACGCACCTCACCAGTACCCTTCTTAGCTTGTAAAGTAGCAACCACATCTAAGCACTTCTCAATATCTGGGATCTTTGCCTGGCACCAATAATGAGCAAAAGATATTGAGTTTACTTAACTTTGACCGTCGCCACACATCAAATCAGCCGAGTACAGTAGCCATACCTGAAGATCCCTCTGCTGAGCAAGAAGCTTCATTTCAACCAACTTATATTGCTGAAGCCTGCAGCAATGGTAATCACATAAAAGCACATCAATTCTTAAGCGTTTTCACTGCAACTTTTGTAAGCATTCATTTATTCCACCACCAAATCAACTTTAACTCTGAAAGTAATAGCTTGGTTGGTTATAAAAATAAAAAGGAATTACCTTTCTTGGAGGAAAGAAAGGGCGGAGTTAACGTCGAGGCCAGATTGAGTGAGGTAGGTTTCGACCTCTTGAACGAATTTAGCTCCTGGTATTCCTCTTCTCTCCGTTGTTGATGATGATGATGTAGCCATTGAAGGTAAATTAAATTAAACAAAACAGAAAAAATAATAGAAAAAGTGAGTACGGGTTTTAGGTTGTTGTTGTTGTTCTTCCGGTTTATACTCTCCTCTGCCACTGGTTTATTTTTCCCCGGTGCTTTAAGCCTTTTAACTCAAGAAGGAGGAGACTTTTCCAGAGGGGCGATGCTCTCTCCTAAACGGCTCGTCTCGACCAAATACGATGTCGTTAGAATTCTCCCCCGGTTTTACTACTTGTTTCGATCTCTCCGTTTCTTTTTCATTCTTCTTCGTTCTTCCTAAAAAAAATGTTTGGGTTTTCGTCTGAGCTTTTTGAACCCACCCAAAACCCGCCTAAAAGGCCGGTTCACATGTTGGGCTTTTGCTCATTTTGTTTTTGTAAAAGCCCAATAAGATACTCTCGGAAAGCCCATTCAAGCCCATGAACCATTGGGAACATATCCTTCTTTCTTTTTTGTTTAGAAAATTAGGAAAATATATTTGAGCAACCCGAACATATCCTGCTTATTTATTTTGTTTTTGTTTTTTCTTATCAAAAGCTAACTCCAATCACTTTTTTTGGTTGCATCGGATATGAGTTATATTAATTAATTTCTGAATTGATTATACGTGTCAAACATAGAATCCAAACTGAATTGTGAGTTATGTACCTGTGTTTATCGAAAACATGAGTTATATTTATGATCAAAGTCATTCAAAGTTTAGTTATTTTTAAGCACATAATAAAATATCGTCCAATAATGTGCCATTTAATAAAAATTTATGTGATTTTACATGAGTTCAGATATTAGAGTGAATTAATGAAAACTAATTCTTAGTTTTTCTTATACAGATGTTTGAGAGGATGAAAGTATTTTTTTTATTTTAGAACAAGGATGCAAGTATCATTTCATATAGTAACGATACTGGGCATCAAGCATGTTTCCGGGCTGATCACCAGGGGACACAACAAACCTTGCCCAGAGTTACTTTGCAACTTTTTTTTTTTTTAATAAGCTGAAGATTTTATTCTTGCCTAGAAGATGTAGGCAATCAGAATAGAAGAATAGGTTACTTTGCAACTTGAATAATCGGAACATGGTTGTTATAATTCGAACACTAAAATTCACTCGTGATTATCACTTATTTAATTGTGTGAATATTAAAAACTAACTTCAATTCCGGAATAAAAAAGGGCAAACTTAGTATTCCCTTTATTGTTCCATAAATCACATTATCGTAAATGATAATTTAATGTAAATAAACTATGGGATACAGTAAATGCATGCTTGTTCTTACATAAATGTTTGTTTTTAGATATGCAAGTGTTTCACTGTCGGGCATGCAGGTTACCCTCAAAATTTTAATAAACAATGCAAATTACACGGAGATGTATCCATTCATTCATTCATTCATTCATAGAGGTTCAACAAATTTATGAAATACATGTTTTTAAAATGGATGAAAATGACACCATGCATGCATCCTCTTATAAATACGACACAAAATTACATACGTTGCACGTTGAAAGGTGGAAATAGTTATCACTTGTTGCTTTCTCCGAATTGATTATAGTTATAGACTTATAGGATTGATAGAATTTTGGTCATCTATGGTGTGGGGTTACTGTTGTATACGTAGGGAAAAGGTGTCTCTGTTATGAGAATTGATGCTAGTAAAACCTTAGGTCTTCCATTTTTGGACCTTTCGCATTTAACATCGACTACAGTTATTTCCCCCCTTTATATATCTTGTGATGTAGCTTATATTATTTGTTATAGCAGTAACTTGACATGCAGTGTGATAATTAGCTATATAAATATTAGCGGTGAGCATTTTGAATTTCAGTAGTCATCTGTTCACTTTTGATTTGTTGGAGCTTAATGTAGTAGCAAGGCAGACCCCTCCATGTGAGCAAGAGTGTACTTTAGGTGGAATAATGCAATTCTTTACATTCATGTCCTTTTCTTTAATTTCTTGGGTTTCGTAGTTATCGCATTCGCATGCACATGCTTCATCCCCTTTTTTATCTTATTATTACATTAACTAATCTTGTATGATTATATACTACTCCCTACTAATTAAGTAAGTACTGTAAGCTTCTATCCATCGGAGGATGTTGTGACATTGTCCATGCCACCAATGATTTTCTCTACAAATATCATCGCATATACCACACCATTTTACTATTTCATACAAGTTTTTTTATGGATATGGTTAACAATATATATTTATATTAAAGGATCTATTCTTATTATTTTAATTAATTAAATCTCGTGAATTATATATCTTTTCGATTTTTCACTCAAAAAATCGAGTGATTGTCAACTAGAATTTACATTAAAGGTAAAATTATTAATAAATTTTATTAATTCAAAAGGTACATAAAAAGTATTTGATAGCCATTCCATGTGCTCTTGTCAACCTTTTATTTATTGAGAAGTTAAAGTATAATAGTTCTAAGGATTCGGCTCTTCTAATTTTTCCTTGAATATGAGCTGTTCTATTAGAGGAATCTGAACCGTTCAATAAAATTGGACGGATAAGATTAAAAATTCAAGTCATTAATGAGTTGATCTGTCAATAAAATTTAACTCATTAATTACTTGAATTTTTAATCTCATCCGTCCAATTTTATTGAACGGTTCAGATTCTTCTAACATAATTGGTCATATTCAAGAGAAATTAGAGGAGCTCAATCCTGGTCCTATGGTTGGATTTAGTACGATCCTATGCCAAGATTAGCAATTGTCTAAACAATCTCCTTAAAGCTAATTAGGTTCCATTCCTTTCGTATAAATTGTTAAAGTTGGATTCAATAATACTGATTTGGAAATAGCAATGTTAGCAGTATTCAATAACACTGACCGCTAAAAATTCGACGCTGAGCATAACAGACATCTTCTAACTTATGATTACATTTTGAATATTATGGGCCAATTGGAAACCAAAACTTTATCAAAAACGTCGGCAAATTGTGTTAATATTAATTTAATCATAAGTTTATCTACGATAAGAACACTTCTAAATTTTTAACCATTAGATGATAATTTAATGACTATTTTATTTTATTTTCGTAATTATAATATTATTAATAGTCTATTCAGTGAGTAAAACACGATATTTATATATATACACATTTTTCTTAAAAACAACCCTATTATTGAAGGAGTGTTATGTGATTTAGCCCCGTAGGCCATAGGTACTGGTTGAGCAGAGAACAGCCCCATCGGTTGGATGCATTTTGTTTTATTTGGTTAGTGTTGAGATTGACTATTGGTGCTTTAGTTTTCTTGGAGATGCCATTATTGGTGATGCCTTTATGATATAAATTAATTTACCCATTAATCGGTTATGCTATAATTTCATGTGCGCGTCTATGATAATTGTAGATGAATTGATCTTTTTTATTAACTGCGGATTATTTTATTATAAATGGTGGGTATGTACGGTGGATGATGGTGGCTTTGGAGCTTCTCTAAGTATTTTGTTTGTTAAATGTTTTGGATTGATTGAATAATACGTCCCCTCAAGCTCTCAAATCAAAATCATAATGTCTTTCTTTCCAAACCACCCAAGTCCCAACTCTTTTCTAACCAAGTAACAAACATGAAAACGCCAAAATTATTTTTTGAGAATTATGTGGTGGTTGTGTTGTGTGGGTTATGCAGCCCCCCTTAGTTTTTGAAATAGAACTGTTAACAAGATAATTGCAAGAAAATAATATTATTTTTGTTCGTTAAACATGGGCTAATCCCAATTACGATTCCTTGTCTCGAGAAACTAGAGAGTGGAATGTAAAGACATTAGTAGACATTGCAATCCTCTAGTCAGATTATCAACGGCGTAACAACAGACAGTTGTCTGTTGGCCCCTCTCTGAATTCAAAATCTTCAAATTCTCTTTCGCCACCATATTTTAATGTTTTTTTTTTCAAGTTTAAGAAAAGAAGAGGGATCAAAGTAGATGTTATCTATTATTTAGTGGATGTGTTTTTGTGTAGACCGTGAGCGCATGTTTGCGTATGAAGGTGCGGTGACAGGAATGAAAGTCACGGCCTGAGCATGAGTGGCTTTCGTCTTCTTTTCAATTACAGGACTGTTTATACTTTTATCCTTTTGAGTCTCCTCCATTTTGAGCATGAGTGGCTTTCGTCTTCTTTTCAATTACAGGACTGTTTATACTTTTATCCTTTTGAGTCTCCTCCATTTTGACAACCCTCCACCATTACCTAAGCTTAGTGGCGGATGTTGACAGGTGAAAAGTAAGATTCTTCATTTTGTCCCTAACCATGTATCTAATCATAATCCTACTATTTATTGTCCAAATTAATAACCAACTGTTTCTTTTCTACTTCTTCGACTGTGGTTTGAAATAAATTTGAATAAATAAATAAAAGAAATAGAAGGTGGGTCTGAAAAGTGAGGGAGGGCTTAAATAACGCACATGGGTGCATGTGTATTTGGTTTGTTGCATTTGTATGCCTGACCAGTATGAATGCAAACCATGTGCTCATTCATGTTCTCTCTCTCTCTCTCTCTCAACTTTCAATTCTAAAACTCTTATTAAAGAATTAAAAATTGGATTTGAGATGAGTTTTTCGCTTATGGTGATAATGTGAGCAGAAACCCAGGAGCTTGCATCTTAGCTTAGCTATAAGTGGTCCTTTGTTGTAAATTTGAAATCATTCATACGAACAATCCACAGTCCACACCACCAGTCACCACAGCACAGCACAGCACAGCACCCGTGTGCCTAATGTTGTGTCTGCAGCAAGAGCCACGTCCGGAAAGTGACGGATAGGATACCCTTAACTCTCCAGTCTCTATCCTTCAATTAGGGGGCAGGGGACATGTGTCAGCCCTTAAGCTCTCCTCAGCCTCAGGGTAGTGACCTTTGCTTAAGACCACTTTTGTCTGCACATTCCTCTATTAGAGACCATTTTCTTCCACATTATTAGGCTTATACCCTCCCATTCATCCATGATTCCCATTCTTCTACTACTATGACTTCAGATATATGACACTGTAGTAGGCAGTGGGGACAATCAGGCACATAACATGTTGCATTTGCACCACAGTCACTTTCTCCACTTCAAACTTTACCGCCAGTCTTAATCCTCCCAACCTGACATTTCCTTCCATTTTGAAAGAAAATAAAACAAGAGAAGAATCCAATCCTAACCCAACCCCAGTTGTCCATGATAAACCCATAAGGGCCGCCATCAATATTTTGGAGTTTATTCCTTGAGATAAAATCACTTTTTTCTCTTTTCTTTTTCTTTGAAGGAAAAGAAGAAGACGAATCAAAAATTGGGATCTGGAAATGAAGCCCAAAACCTAAGAAAATCAATTCGTCAGCATCATCCCCTCTAGAGACTAGACTTTGCAGAGTAAGTGCCTTTACTTCCCTCCAGCCCAGCCACTGTACAAACATAATTGTACATATATCATTTTGAGATGTTCAGTACAAGGCCAAATATAGGAGATCTTATGCAAATAGCTAAGGGATATCACAGAAATAAAATCTGCAACTGTTATGTCCTTCACCTAGAAGAATTGGACAACTCTAGATTTTTCACTCACTCCTCAAATCACTAATTATATGTCCTTCAACTAGAATTGGACCTGTATAAAAGTTGAAATTCCTTTTCAAGTGGAAGTGCGTATCAAACTATCAATCAAACGTTTCAGCACGACGAAACAACAATCCCCAAATCACTAATTATTACAGCCTAATAATCTTTTCTTTCTTTTACGGAATAATCACAATTTCAAGTTTATGATGCTGACATAGATTAATAGATCTACTGAGGGGTGAAAAAATTGAGAAAAAGAAAGAAAAGACATGTACGTATTTAACAAGAGAGAACTGAAAGCGAGAGTGAGAGAATTAAAATTTAAGAAAAAATATTAAGAAAAGCCCAGAAAGTGACATCTGGCCATAACCATAATAAGCACCAGCACGAGTCATGACTCAGCTGATCGGTGCGGAAGCAGAGCCGCCGGCTCCAGAATTCGAGCTTGAACTTGAGCCAGACCCAGAGAGTAGCTCAGCAATAGCTGTCATGGCTCGGACTTGCATCTCCAAAGCAGCAATATAATCGGTGGCTTCTTCTAGAATCACAGGCAAAGGTTGCTTCCTGCAACCGGGAACCAACCGGCCAAGAACTCGCACTTTCCTTTGCACAGCCGGTAAGCTCTTCCCCTTCAATCTCAAGATGCTCAACCTCGGTTTCTTTGACCGGCTACCACCGGTTCCGGCGGTAACCGCAGCCACAACTCTCTGCCTCTTTTGCTGCTTCCTAAACTTGAGCTTGATCCGGCTGGTCAGGATGGCTCGGCTCCATCTGGTTCTCCCTTTGGCGGCGACGGCTAAGACTCTGTCCGCGGCTTCTCTTACGGCTCGGCCCCGACGGGGAGCGGAAGGGGAAGAAGGGGTGAGCTGGACATGGCTCAAGGCCTGGATGAGTTTAGATGAGTAGATTTGTTCCTGCGCTTGAGTTTTCCATTTAGCGTGGTCTTGGATTTGGTTGTTGTTGCCTCTGGATTGCGATTGTGATTTCTTCTTCTTTCTTCTGGAACGATCAGCGTTGGTGGTGTTGGTTACAGGATTGGAGATCAGTGTTGACGCCATATCACTGGATCAATACTCTTTCTCTTCCAAGAATAATACAGATTATGGATATGAATATGAATATGCTATTCAAGAATCCATGCACCACAAACAAACAAATCTCCCTTCAATTTGATTTGAGGACAGCGGAATTAAACGACCTGAAGGAAAGGATAAATTCAGATTCAAATTAAAAAGCAAAATTCCAGACCAGATTCAATTCAATAGGTAAAGGAAGAGAGGGAGAGAGAGAGAAGCTATTCAACTAATAGCATCCAAACAAGGCCTGATCTTAAGAATATGATTAGGATGGAAAAAACGAGTGATTAAGAATTAAAGAGGGGATTTGTTAGGATAAGATGATTACCTTTGAAAGGATGAGAAGGATATGAGGAGATAATTACACATCAACAAGAATAATTAAGGAGTGGAGGAATCAGGTTGCGAAAAGCTGAAGCGAAGAAAATAAATGAGAAACGTGAGAGAGAGAGAGAGAAGAGAGGGGACGGAACGGAGTGGGTTGGTGTCGTTTCGCACTCGGGAGTGGGAGGCTGAGAGGGAGAGAGAAATGGCGGAAGATGGCTTATAAAGGAATCGAAATATGGCACGCGTCCCCTCCTTTCGTTAATTTTCTCCCTCCCTCTTTTTCTTTTGTTTTTTTTAAATAAAAAAATAAAATTAGTAGTACAAATTAAAAACTAAAAATTGAAAAGTAAAAAAAAAAAATTTAATCATCTTACTGTACTTTCGTTGATTTATTTTTTTCCCCCTCTCGTTTTTGGGCCTTGGCTTTGTAGAGTCTTGGCCTTTTCCTTCCTTTTGCTTTGTACTGTGTTCTGTTCTGTGGGTTCTCCCTTTTGTTGATGTGTATGGTCGCACTTGTTATCTTTCAACAAAAACCTTTCGCTTAGTTACCGATCTGTCCTTCTAGTCCTTTCACCCACCCCACCATTTCTTTACCGTTGACACACTCACTTGAAGAGCATTAACTGCATTTTAAATTAAATAACATTTTGAAATTTTTATTTATTTTATATTAAATGATATTTTACTACTTTTTAAATAATTTATTATTTAATTTTAATAATTTATCTTTTATTATTGAGAAAAATTAAATAGTGAGAAAATATTTTAGAAAAAATTCAAAAACCAATGCAATCGTTTTTTACTATTTTTAGGTAGTTTGTGATAAGATTATCATTATTTCTATTAATTAGAATTTTAATATGCCCAATAGAAATAGTTCATCTCCAATTCAAATTTAGTTATCCCATAAAAGTACACAGAAAATTAAAAAAAACCTATCCAAAACTTGCATAGAAAAAATACTGAGACAAAGAGTAACCGGTATGAAAAGTAATTTTTTTGGTATGTATAAAATACTAAAAAAAATAATTTAGTTGAGATGGAAGCAGTGTTTTAAAAACCAGACCAACTTAATAGTCGGATCGGAAAAATCGTAACCTGAAAAAGTTTTTAGTTTAGTTCAGCTATCTGACCGGACCTGCAAACGAACCGGAAAAAATAGATCCAATTGGCTAGTTTTTACAAAACTGACAACCTGGTCGACCCACTATCAACCCGGCTGGGTTAATATCAAACCAAAACATCGCCGTTTTGCCACAACAAAACGACGTCATTTTGTGTTTTTTCAATTTTATTTTTAAATATGAAAAATTTGATGGACCAACTCATTACAGGCATGGGTCAGCCTATTATAGACATTGAACTAGCCGGTTTAATCCGATTCAATTATTTAAAATTGAACAGTTTGATGTATAAACGGTTCAAAACTGTTCAATGGATCAAATCCGGTTGAACCCGATTGAATCATAACTATGGATGGAAGGAGTAAATATCTCCCTCTAAAAAAACATAAACTCAGAAATTACTGTACAATTTGTCCATATTCTACAGCCAAAGTAGAAGTTAACTTGACCTCTGACTCATATTTTTGCATGATTTCACAATTATTATTATTTTTTGGTTCTAAACCAGGAGGATAGGGTTTGAACTTCAACTTTGAATATAGGAAATGTTAGGAAAAAGGACCCCCAATAAAATGGCGGTTTGGAGTTGACTATTTGACGATTTCAACCAAGAAATTGGAAATTGGGATGGGTTTCGGCGTTGAGACAAACAGGCTGGGAGAACCAACGACAAGGCTATGAAGGCAAGGGGTATGGGTTGATGACATGGCAGCGAGCAATTGGACAAAAATGTGGTGTTGGCATCCACTAATTTGGCTGGAGTATGGGTCCTCTGTGATATTGATCTTAATTCCGTGCAATGATTAATGGAGGAGATGATCAAAACAAAGAAATAAAATTTAAAAAGGGACGCATGTGCGTTGTGGGTTTGCTCTTCTGGCACTTTCCCATCTCCGGCTTTTTTTGTAATTTGCTACAAGAGGTTTTGTATTTTTGCTCAATTTGTGAGGTATGGACAGTTATGCTCCACATCTCCTGCAATGGGTGTCCCCAACCATTCTCCACGGAACATTTTAATATAAATTCCATTTTACTGGCATGGCATGTACTACTACTAAACGTGATGGAAACTGATGAGCACAGGAATTGTTTACCTCTCTCCTTATTGTTCATGCAATCCACCAAGCAATTAAGCAGCAACGAAATCGGATTTGGAGTCCTTGTTTAAGGAGATCAAGCACATCATTCCTGCGGAGAAGAATAATTAATTAGAAGAAAAAAAGACGAGCTAATAGTGGTTAAGCATGTCATTAACTTGAGAATTAGTCTAAAAAGATGATCTTTGAGGAACTAATAATAAAAGGTTCACCAATGTGGTCTCCACTCAAACATTGAGCGTGATGAAATGTTGTAACGTTTGTTTACTGGTTCTACTGTAATTTTCAAAGTCACTAATTCCCTGCCTAAAGTGGCCAAAAGAAGGGTTAACTGGTGATTAAGGTCTTTCAAGACAAGAAAAGTGAAAACACATGGCCAGCCGGAGCTTAAGATAACAGCATTATGCCATTATGAGTTGTTTAGTTAATTTAATCCAAAATGCTAATCATGATGGACCTAATCCTATTCCTAATCCACACCAAAATCATGGTAACATGTGTCTGTCAAACCTCTTTTTTAGGGACAATGTACTCAGAAACCTTAAAATATGTTTTGGAAAATCTAAAACATTAGATCACATTATTGGCATGCCAAAGAGATTGCCTCCGTTGGATGCGACACAAAAGAACAGAGAAAAATGAGTAAAAAAATAAAAGGGGGAGAGGATGCGAGTCCAACAAACAGCACCGGAATGTGAGGTAATTATTGCATGTGGATGCTGAAGGTGAAGTGTAATTGAGAATTCAATTAAATAATTCAAGCGCATCCAGTCCACAGCACGACTGTCGTGGGTAGTTGATGGTGAAATTAAAAGCCATAAGTGCATTGTACTAGAGCTAGATATTATAACTCTAATCCAAACATACCTGTGATGGAGTGCAATACTCAAATTACATTAATATTCTCCTCATAATGGGTCAGATAAGATAAAGAAAACGGCTCGTTACCTTTCATTTAGTCCCCAACCAGCACTCGTGAATGGTGACATATCTATACCAGACCAGCTATATCCTTGGAAAATGTTTCTGAAATTTCAGAACTTGTTAGGCGGTGAGCATGCATTGCGAGAGGAGAATAGATCACAAAATCTAACAATAAAACCAGCTGGAAACTTTAAGAAACTTTCTGCCTTTACAGACTTGGTGGTCATAGCTGCATGTATAAAACTCTCAAAATAACCAAGATTTTAAAGATAGACAAAGCATAGGAAGATTGTTAACTCAAAATCTACAGTTGTTAGATCTAACAGATACGTTCGTTAGTTTTCGAGTATTACAGTTACTATTGTCTTGTATAAACTATAAAGTCATTTGCACACTACGTAGGTGAGAACTCGAGATGGTCAAAACATGTTCACATATCAAGATCTTCAGTTTGTGGATAGACAAAATGGGATGCAAATACAACCACAAACTTCTTTCAGACAACAGTAAAAGACCCTAGACCAGTTATTGAAACAGGTAATATGAAAAAGGTGCTCGATGGATGGAGAACACGCATCGAATGATTGTCACAATTCAAAAAAGCCTCACTAACAACATAATTATATATTTTGATTATTCTAAACCCATTGCTTTAAAGCACAGTTTGCTGTCTCTATCCCTGACCTATATAAAACAAGTAATTTTATTCTCACACTGCAAGCATAAAGTATAAGCTGGTGGATGACACCAAAATCTTTTCCTTTAAGCATAAAAAGCTCCACTCCTAACTCTGATTAACTAGACCATATCATCTATTGTTTATTAACTAACAAAAGTTTAGTAGATTAGATAAGAGAAGCTTACCCTGCCTTAATCTATCCCCTTAGGAAAGGGACCGGTCACTTTCCCTTTCCTGGATCCAAGAATTAAAGGATGCTGGCATGAAGATTGAAATCACTAAAGGCTAAACATAATTACTTCAAGCAGACTCATCATCATTTCTGAAAATCTATTCAGAACCAGTGAGATTTTCAGGCTTCTCTAATTGGCCCATTATTATCTAAGTGTCAAATTACTCTGTTGCCCCTGCATGATGAAAATTTCAAAAGAAAGCCTGATAGGACAATATGTTGTGTCATTTCTCTCACCTTCGGTTAAACGTTTTGACCAATTTCATGAAAAGAAGTTACTGTCCCGTTATTGTGCTAAAGGCATATCAAGTAAACTACAAGTTGCTGAGACCACTTAAACTTTCAAAGGCTTGTGATTATACATTTGATAACCTCCTTGGTGGTCTTGATTAATTGAATGCAGCCCATAACAAATCTTAATAACCATATTATCTTTACTTACGCTTGTCCAATCCTAATTATTATTCTGACTGACAAGTGTGATTGTTTCTATTTCTATTTGGTTCTATCCATGAGAGTTATTCAACTACCACTAAGTTTTCCTCACACAAAAAGTAATTCCCAACCAAGACTCTGAAATCTGCATTCACTTACTCTAGGTTTTAAGCTCCAAAAGTGCTCCTAAAGTAGCGTTTCGATGTACTAGTTTTTGTCTTGTTTGAACTTATACTGGTCCGTCCACAATCTCCATGGGCTAAATAATATTTTCATGTTTGCGATAAATCACATCCAATGGATAATAGAAACCTCTGGACAGCTGAAATATGCGTCAACCTCAGCAATAAATAGTAACCCATATGAATGGATTGCTCTAGTCATTATTTAGCTAACTTTTATCTGTTCAGGGTACTTAAAAGATACTATTGAATACCTAAAAAGAAATGGCTTCACCCTTTCTATACCAAATTTCAAAAATTTAGTTCCTAACAACAGATATTGAGATGTACCAAGAAAATAGTAGAATAAATGCCTTCTGAGAAAACTTGTAGCATAATTTTGTTTCAATGTTAATAGTCAAAATATCTGGCTCTGCAAGGGTAAGTAAAAGCTGAAAATAAAGCACTAAAAGAACTGAAAAGGGATGAGGCATTCATTGGTTAGTCTAGATATTAAAGAAGGGGAGCAAGAAGGGCTTATCTATTTGATAGGGGTTTTCCCAACTTATAATAGTTGGCCATGTGAATATGCAACAATTTCAGATCTATTTCACCTCAGCGTGTAGCAGGACCACTTGAACTCTGAGATCTCCAGGTTGGAGTTCAAGTGAAAACAACCTCACCACAAGGTCCTTTGGCAGACAGATCAGTTATAATAATTTTGCTTAAATTTTAAATTATGTTTTATGTAAACCCTTCACTGAATCAATAATCGTATTGTTTTATACTTGACACACAAAACTCTTTGGACAATAAAATTCATGCCAATTATTGAGCAGGCTGAGATCATTGAGTCAGTTAAGACAGATAAAGACAGGTGGCCAAAGCCTTTGACAGTATCCCAGACCTAAATGATAAGAGTGACAATTGGCTACAGAAATCAGATGCTCAATGACGAAATATATCGTCTGCTTTGAAGAAGATAAACTAACCTGAAGACAGGAGAATGTTGCCTTACATGGGTAGAAGCACAACATGAGTATAGATTCTGCCTCTCAATTAAGCCAATTGGCTGGATGCACAGTAGCCTCTTTTTCTGGACTCCATGAGCTTCACAAGAAATAGCTTCTCAAAGTTGCGTTCTCTAGAAAATCCGGTGGAAGTTGAAACATACTCATTATGCACAGGCAACTGCTGTCCACATTAGAAGGCCATCCAAATGACAGTTGCAAAGGTGGATATTCTAATACTGGTAAAAATGAAGATTGTAGAGGGGAGACTTACCACATTAATGTACACTTATACCAAATACCCTACAGAAGTCCTCTATCATAAGGTGGAAGCAACTGAAAAGAATCGAGGTTGCTAAACTGGAAATGCCAAGGCACCAATTATTGCTTCCTGGATTATTTAAAAGTCAGAAGATGTTTATTTGAAAGTAAAATAGTAGTTTGCATCCAACAGATTGAGTCGAGTTTTTAGATGTATTCATTAATACATGTGTATAGACAAGAAAATATATAATTTCTCTTCTTCCATAAAAGATAGCCCAGCGCTAACTTTTTATGCTATACTATATCCTTTTTGCTTCCATAACTGAAAACAATACAAGGTCTAAGAATCACCAAGTTATATATGCCCAAGATAAGGATGAAAGATGCACATATCTTGTTTGGAATATAACAAGAAAAGAAGGCATAGTTGTTTCCAGCATATGTAGCCATGAAATGGAGCCTAATTCTATATGAGAGCCTGATGACTAGTAGAACTGAGAATCAATGTACCATATGAGGATCAACTAGCGTTTAAAACCAATAAATTCACACAACAAACAAAGCAACCTGGGAAAAAGAACTAAGACCGCTACATATATACCACATAACAGTTCAAGTTGGTGTGAATGAAACAGCTGTGCACTCCAAACTCCACGAACAATAATGATTTACCCACTCCGAAGTACCAACCGAAAAATGGAAAAGAACAAGGCAACTTATCATTGACATAAACTCAGTCATCTTCCCACCCAATTAAAGCAACATTTGACCATAAAATCCATAATAAGCCTCTTTGAAATACGATTTTCACAAGCTTAAACCACAGAAGGGTTACTCGATGGTCCAGATTTGATGACGAGTGATGATGTTGCAGGAGCAAGACTGGCTCCAGTTGAATCTACGAAAGTAGGATCCGATGCTAAGTTAGAGTTCTGAAATACTGAAAACGAAGAATAATTTTGCAAAAATTAGCACGAGCACCAATATAAACTTAAGAAACCATTATATGAATTACGTGATGAAGAAATGAACAAGGATTTTCCGATCAAGCAATAAATAATTGAGACAATAATATGAAGTAATACCACAAATCAGTTAAATAACTTACTGAACATGTGACGATAATAAAACAAGTGAAATCAGAGAAACGCTTTCAGAGAACGCGGTTGAAAAGACAAAATAAGCGAGGGGACAATAAACGGAATCAGACCTCGGTCGTTTCGTTCGGCCGCCGAAATCGCAGTACATGATCTCAGAAGGAAATTCCTGGGGACGTTGAAGATTTCGGATGGAGACGGATTCAGCAGCAACAGAAACAGAAGGCGATTGAATGGAGGCGAAAGAGGAGGGATCGATGAAGATTAGGGATGAGAAATCAGGTTGGAGGCTGGGGATTTTGGTAAGAAACCTTAGTTACGATTAAGAGGATTCTTTCGACAGAGACTCTTCGGATCTGCAAATTGGAGTTTGAATTGGGTTGGATCTGTTTCATTTTCCATTTTCGCTCCCTTTTTCGGCGGGAGGATGAGGATCTTTGAAATATATTTTGGAACGGTTCGCGATTAAGCTGTTCGTTGAGAACTGAGATGACGCGCGTCCACGCTTTCAGGTGTGAAAAAATATAGCCCAAGCCCAATATCCAACTCAATCATTAGGCTACGTTCGAATTTGGGCCCAATAATATCAAGCTCATTATCCGAAAAGGCCCAAACATATGATTACTTAAGTAAAAATTTTGTTTTATTTTTTATTGTTTAGTGTAATACTACACGTCAAAGTCACTTGAATTTATTGGAAGATTTTTTAATATTATATTATAGCTGTTTGGGGAAGTATTTACCTCTCTCTGTTTAGCTCCACTAGTGAACCCTAAAATGGCAGCACAATTACCCCATGCCCATTATCAAATTAATGAAAATGCGTTTAATTATCACTCGCTAATGATAATTAATTATGTCTTTGATGGCCACTGCCTCTTTTAATTGGTTAATGGTGCTACTACTACCACCATGGCAATCTTCTTTTTGTACATGGTCATCAGCCATTAAATACAGTCCCTTCTCATCAAAACAACTTGTTAGAAGAAATTATAGGCTATTTATACGTCAACCCTATTTAGCAATATCCATAACTCATTCCAAACATACTTAAAGGTAATGGTAATTAACAACAATCGCATGTTTACCGTAAGTTCTATGTTTCTTTGCTTCTTTTTTCTCTCAACCCTAATATTCTTTATAACATTTTCTTTTCTTTTCATAGGTTTGCCTAATGTGACATATCATGAAGTTCTTGCCTATTCTTGTGATTGTCATCGTGTTTACGATGAAATTTGTGAAAACCGATGCAGAAATTCTGACCAACATGGACACTTTATTGATGACCAACCGCCGTCTCTTAAGCGTTGAACCTCAGAAATTTGTAGTTGGTGCTAAAGAATCAACCACTAGGGAATCAACTGAGAGTACGCCAACCTCCACCGACGGGGATGATCCCAACTCAAGTTTTGGGAGTTATAATGGACGAGCTTCTGGATCGGGCACCGGTACCGATACTCATCATGTTTATCCTAATAAGCGTTATGCACCTTCTAATTCAGATGATCATAATAAGTTTCATTAAATTGATTAAGCTCAAGTTGTTTGCTTAATTAATTACATCTATGTGAATATGTGATGTATAGATCTATGTTTGATGGTGTGTATTGCGTGGTGTGGCTATATAGCGAATGAAGAATAAGGTGGAAACAATTCCTATTGTTTCTTTTGTAAAATATTTTGAGGTTTTAGCTAGCTGAATGATTTTCATGATCATGTGGTGCAACTCTCGTTTTAAGCCAATCCTATCTTACGTAAACTTATATTACGTTGTGATTAAACTTATTACCTAATTAATATAAACACTCATCTAATCGCACACGAATTTTGAATATTGCTGGGTGTTTTTCCATATCGATCATCTTCCAGGGAAAGGATATGAGAATTGGAATTTAATTTTAAATCTAATAGTGAGAACCCATATGTTGGAAGATGAGGAGAGACTTAATATTGAAGTCTAGGACACTATAATCGTTTCAGAATGTCATATTTTTTTAGTAAAAAAAGATGTATATATCATTATGTTTTGTGAATCCTAACAAAAGACGTAATTATTGAAAAAAAAGTTTTTTTTAAAAAATACTTATCAAACTTATTATGAGCATTAAAAAATTAAGAGTAGTGTTAGGAACAATCACTATAAACAATTGTTCATCAATACTTTCCATGTGATTGGTGTACGATGAAAAATTTAAAAGTAAATAACCACTCACATTCACATATGACATATGCAAGCCAATCACACGTAGAATGTTGATGAACAATTGCTTAAAACAACTGTTCTTAACACAATTCAAAAATTAATGTAGTAAAATATTGTGATAAAATCATGTAACAGTAATAACAAAAAAATAAATTTCTCAAATTTAAAACCTAAAATTTGTAATTCAAACAACCTTACAAAAAAAAGACCACTAAAATGAAAGGAAAAAGGAAAAAAAATAAATTAATTTGTCCCTTTTTTTATTCTCTTTGTTCATGCATGCTATCCGATTAAAAAAGTGATTGAGTGATCAAGTCATGACTAAATTATAAAAAGTAAATTTATATTGTAAAAATCGAGCCTATCCACGTGATGAAACATTGGCTCACATAGTCAAATTCACTTTTTTTTCCATAATTATTGTCAAATTCACTTACTTAAAGAAAATTGGTAAAATAAGAAAGTAAATAGGTTTAAATTTTAATACTGGGTTTAGATACCCCAATGATTAAATTTGCTTTAGATTCTAATTGGGCTTTTATCCCCGTTTAAACTAGGCAAACCCACCCAATTGACGTCTCCCCTTTATGTAAATTGAAGCTACGATAAAACCCTAGTTCATCTACAAATTTACGAAAAACTACCTTGAATTAGATTAATTAATTAATCAACACTGTTAATTCGAATTAATAAACATAATAAAATTGTGATTAGGTGAGGGAGATGCAGAAACGGAGATAATGAATACAGTTGTTGGTTGAGAGATGGCGAGCGTCCACGCCGTGAGGTGGCCCGTTGAGGCTTTTCGTTAAGAAAGCCCAGGCCCGTTACCCAACTCCTTCATAGGACTACATTACGACCTTAGCCCAATTATATCCAACTCATCAGCCCAAAAGACCCAAACATATGAGAGTAATTTGTAAAGCAATTTTTATTTTACATATACAATACAATAATTAGTAAAGATTTGTGACTATTATATTATAGCTGTTGGGGGAAAATATTTACCTTTCCTCTGTTATCTCCACCTCTGAACCCTAAAATGGCAGCATAACTGATCCATACCCATTATCCAAAAGATTATATATAATTATTGCGAACGTGTTTAATTATCATTTGTTAGTTAATGATAATTAAGCCAAAATTAGGTAGATCAACTGGTAAAGAGTTTTTTTAATTTAACCAGAAATCTCAGGAATAATACTTGAGTATGCAATTATACTTGTGAAAAAGAATTTTATCATTTACTCGGGGTTCTACCTAGCTCGAATTTGTAGTAGTCGATACTCAATATAATTATTGGATTACTAGATAGTTTCGACTAAAATAATAATAATAATAAATTATTTCTTCGATGGCAGCCTGCTCCAATTGATTAATGGTGCTACTACTGCTACCACCACTGCTTAATTTTTTTCTTCATTTGGAATGCTCATCAGTCATTAAATACAGTCATCTCCACGTTTAATTAAAAGAGCTTATAGGCTATATATACATGAACCCTAATTACCCATTTCCATAACTCATTCGAAACTTTTGAAGGTAGTGATAAATTAATTAAGAATCACATGCATACCGCAAGCTCTAATGGTTAATTAGTTCAATTTGTTGATCAAGTAGTTTCTTTTAGTTTTTTTAGTACATATTTTTAGGAGGAAATCGAGAAATTACATAATATCTTTATAACTTTCTTTCCTTCAACATGCAGGTTTTGTCTAATCCGAAAAATCATGAAGCTCTTGCCTATTTTCATGATTATCATCGTGTTTACCGTGAAATTTCAGAAAACCGATGCAAAAATTCTCACCAACCGTCGTCTATTGGGGGCTATAGAAATAACCCCTAAGGAATCAACTGAGACTACGCCGGCCTCCGACAACGACAAAGATTCCAACAAAAAATTTGGGAGCTATAATGGAAATGTTCCTGGATCATCTGGTAGTGGTATCGATGGCGAATATTGGAACGCTTCACATCATTCTTATGCCAATATGCGTCATCCACCAAAAGACAAAGATGAGCATAATAAAATTCATTAAGTTAATTCGAGTTCGGGCCAAATCAACTCAGAAGTACGGCAACAGGCAACCTGGTGATCTAATACTGAAAAATCTTAAAAAAACAAAATAATTAAAGTCAAGTGTGTGTGAATATGTAATGTAATGCATATACATATATGTTAGATGGCGTGTTTTGGCTATATATATATATGTAGTAATTAAGGAATAAGGTGGAAACAATTTATGTAAGATATTGAGAGGTATCAGCTGCATGGTTTTAATGATCATGTGGCGCAACTCTCTCGTTTCAAGCCAATCCTATTATACTATAAACTTAAAGTTAAGCTTAATTAATGCTTGAAATAGCTAGAGATTAGAGAGAGCCGCGAGTAGTGATTAAAATTATTTATATTAGCTTAAGTAACTAACATAAATACCACTGTAATCTGATCACACACGAATGTGGATGAATTATACAGGACAACATAAAATCGTTTCATTAATGATCTTTTTTTAACTCTTTAATGGCAGTAAAATGTGGTCGTGGATGCTCTTGCCAAACAGTAACAAAAGATGGTAATTGAAAATTGTAATTTTTATTATAAAACTAATTAATTTTGATCATTAAAAATATTTATTTGTGAAAATTATTCTGATAAAATCATGTGAAAATACTATTATATCATACAGATAACAATAAAACTTTGTCAAATTTAAAACTTAGAAAGAAGAAAAAACCCAAACGACCTCTCAAAAAGAAAAGAAAAGTCCGCCAGAATGAAAGGAGAAAGAAAAAAAGATCAATTTAACTAATCCATCCCTTCTTTTTCTTTTTGTTCATATAGACCCATCGAGTTAGAACCTAATCAAAATTGGATAAATAGTGAAAACCACACGTATTTTATGAGATCCGATATGGTAAAAATCAGAACTAAGAAATAGTAAAAATGAGAATTCAATTCAAACCAGATCCACATGATTAAGTTAAAATAGGTTCGTTTAGTCAAATTTTACTCATTAGAAAAATATTATATAACATAATTAAGTCAAATAATAATTAATTAATTGTAATTAAGTTTAACCGGGTACTTAATCCGATAATAGATTTAACATGGGTTCAATTTACTTTGGATTCTAATTGGGTTCTTTGCAGAATTGATAATTGATGATGAAGCAAAAAAGTAAAGCATAATTTTAATTTTTCAAAGTGTGAGCATAACTTTATTAGGATCGTTTTTTTTCTTTTGTGTTGTTAATTATTATCTCTTTTAAATTAATTGGTGTTTCAGGAGAAAAAAGGCATGAATCTATGCTGCAGAATACAGAAAGAAACGGAAACTTGAATCGTTGGAAACACAAGTGTTCCAATTGCGAGAGGAGGTGAGTTATACTCGTTATATTTAAATTAAGTGTATATATTAACGCTTTTAATTAAGTGGCTTGACGTGATAATTTCTGCTGGATATATATATTGGAGGCTATTTAACAATCAAGCAAATATCTCTTTCCAAATATAAAAATCTTAATTCAACTAAAATAATAATAATAAATAAATAAATAAATATGTATGTTATTACGAAAACAGGCAGCAAAGCTACAAGTAGCACTGGAACAAGAACGTAGGGCAGTAAGTTATAAGCACAGCGGAGGGTAAGTTAGTAATTAAGTACTTATCATCATCACCAGCATCGTAACGCCACAATCCCTGATGCTTTGCCCGCTCTGCAACCGAATTCAAGCTACCACCAGCTACAATACCATCCCTCCTCCTAATCATGGTCTCATGATGAGCAACAACTTTGCCTTTGTGCCGGCTTGTTCTTATCATTGGCAGCGGAACAGCAGTGTGAATATGGGCCTTCAACAGCGTCGTCAGTATGGGCCTTCTAGGCCTGTACAGGAGCCCAGTCTAACTTCAAGCCGAAACTGTAGTCGACAACAATCCAACTATCAAACTGAAGATGCGGCAGCTCATTCGGTTGAAACAAACTATCAACATGTTTCTGTTCCTGGAATGCATGGTAGGATATTTGGTGCCTCTTTGATTCCACCAAACAATGGACAGGCCCATGTCCAGGCCCAAGTTCAGACCCACACCCAGCCCAAGCAGTACCTACGATAGAAGCTAGTGGCAATCTGAACTGCGGTTATATACTTCTACCTCTACCAATTGTAGTACAAACTCCATGCAATATTCTTATTCGATTCCGGAAGACCAGCCGGCTTGGTTCTATTTCCCGCCAGAACCAGTGGAAGAATTGGAGGATGAGAATTGGGCCCACAAATGTGCGCTCCAATTAATGATCAATGATGCATCTTCATTTTTTGAACTGGGGTTCTGCTAATGTGTGTATTTATTAAATGGTTAATAATAGCAGTGACTACTTTACTTGAATTATCTTATTAATTTAGTATTTGTATATTTTTTTATCCGGATTTGGTCTTTCTATTGCTTGAATAATATTAATTCAGTTAATTTTCCTAATGTCATACATACGTATCCGTCATGTCCGCATACGTGGCATTTTTTTACGTCACGTGAGATTCCACATCAATTGACACGTCATTAATTAAAAAAAGAAATTAAACCACATATCCGGACTTGACGGACATGAATGCAGTGCGTTAAGAAGAGGGGCTAAATTAAAATTATTTAAACGAGAGAAGGATTAAATTCAGACAAAAAATATATAAGTATCAAATAAATAAAGTAATTCGAGTACAATGGTTACTAATATCATTAACTCTTATTATATATATTTCTTTTTCTATTAGGACTTGTGGGTGGATTTTCTCATTTGACTTGTGTTTGAAGAATTTTTTATGGTATTTTAACTCTAATTTTAAGACAAAATCCTTTTAAATAATTTACCACATACTGAGAAGTGTGCACGGTAAGACGGGACCGAATATCTCAATTACTCTCTCTCTCTCTCTTGTTTAAAAGAAGTAGAAAGGCCGCAAGCAATCACGGGCTATAAACGACCGTTAATTGCTAAAGCCCAAAACTAAAGCACAATAGTGGGCCGGGTCTTGGGCCTGTAACTTATTACGGATTAGCTACTTCAGGCTTTTGTCAAAATACAATCAAACCTTCGTTGTTAAAAAACGTTGCCTGCCGGCCTGGAGAAAACGATCCGAGCTCACGACATGTGGAGTAGGATATTAGCTAGCTTCATAATGGCATGATCCATTCTACATTAGTGCTTTTGACCCCAAAAAAAATCTACATTAGTGCTTTGATTTTTTCGTATGATTTTGGTACCAAACAAATTTGTGGTCTTTTTTGGTACTTAGAAAAATTACATTTCCATACCTATATAATACAAAATTTACCTTAATTATCATAGATTATAATAATCGTTGAGTTTGAACATATAGATGTTTTGTTGGAAACATTTATGAATAGTTATTTGAGAACAACGCTATAGTCAATATGATCGTATGATATAATTTGGTCCAACATGCTGTGTACCACAATTTCAGCCACTAACAGTAACACCCACTCGATTAGACAACGCAATTAGCATCTCTAGTTAGTTATTAATGTTAATATTGGCTACTACTTTAATTTTGGTAAGCAACCTACTCCTTCATCCATTTGGAATGAAATTCGAAACTGGACGGATGCAAAAACTGCAATCCAATAAGCATATAACAATATTATTATTTTGTTCTC
This sequence comes from Viola odorata, assembly GCA_963691705.1. Classification (NCBI taxonomy): domain Eukaryota; kingdom Viridiplantae; phylum Streptophyta; class Magnoliopsida; order Malpighiales; family Violaceae; genus Viola; species Viola odorata. Next base: position 401,189 of record OY829545.1, read on the forward strand.
TCTTTTTTGGACAAAATTATTAAAAATAAATTAAAATAATTACTATTATTCTGTTCTGATACTGACTCCCTATAAAAGGCAATAGTATCACAGTTTCTTTTTTTCACAAAGCTATATATATCTCCTATCCTTCCAAGCGCTTGGAGTATTTTATTTATTTATTTATTTGCGTGCTTAAATAAAAATCAGATAGCGAGAAGAGAAGAGAAGGGGCATATCTCTAGTTTGTGCGTGGATCAGACCCCATCAAGGCCGTCCATTTAGAGGACCATCTAATGGTGTTAGATTCACGCACAAATTCGTGATCTGTCTCGTCTACCACACCATTAAACCTCATTTTGGCGCCATTACTAATTCCACTTTCACAGTTTCCCTCTCAAAACCCTTTCCACCTAAACCGACCCAAAATCGGAGAGATTCGGCGGAGTAATCAGATCCGATGGCTACAGAGTCGGGAGATGCATCAACCAGCGTGATGGATGATTACGAGACGCCGACTTCGACTTCCGACGTAGGGCCATTGAAAACAGCTTGGCGTAATGAGAAGGCCGCACCCGAAATTCTTCCGTACGAAACCGCTTTGGTGAATAGAATCAAGGAGCAGGTGGAATTAACGGTATTTCCAATCTCAAAACTGAAAGAATTGCACCAAATTACACTATTATCTCTCCTATAGTCTGCATTTACTCACATTATTCTTTCAATTTGTATTTGTAGGAAAAAAATGTGGAGGATTTTGAGAATGATGGGATAGATCCGCTTACTGTGTCACTATACCAGATGGATCTTGATAGGACTCAGTTTCTGCTCAGATCTTATTTGAGGGTTCGACTCCAGAAGGTGGTTTCTTATTTAGGTATTATCATGTGGATTTTATTTGATTTTCCTAATTATTTTCATGTGAATTTGGACGGCAGATTGAGAAGCACTTGTTCCATATTTTAAAAAATGAGGAGTATTTGAACCGACTTTCAGAGCAGGAACGAAAGTTTGCTAGGAGGTAAAATTTAGGATTCTCATAGATTGATTAGTTTGAAATTGAAAGCATGAAGTTTTTCTCAGGTTATCAGTCATGTGAATGGTGGTTTGATTATTGATTATAGGTGCACTGATGATTTGGGACGTCATCTGGATGAGACTGTTCTGTCTAAATTGCCAGATAATTACCAGTCGCCAATAAAGCAATCCATAACAAGCGAAGAGGATGACATGGGTACTTAACTTTCTTAATATTAGTTCTCGTGTTTTAGTTTCTTAATGTTTAGAAACTGCTTACCCTGTGTTCTGTTCTGTCCTCTATGGTTTGTTTAAATTGGTTCGGATAACTCTTGATCCTTCAGTCACTTTGCTATGAAGTTGTTGAAATAAATTGCTGATTTGTTTTAGAGCTTCTTTCGTTTAGATCACTAAGAAGTAACTTCATTGAACTTGGGTTGTCTAGATTGGATAAAAATATTAAATGTGTGCGGTTGATTCTGGTGTTCCCATTTCCAGACGTATTGTCCAAGTGGGTAGAGTTGTGGGTGGTGTTTAGCATACTGATTGATTTTGCTGTGTACAAAAGAGAACATTAGTATGCTTTGGAGGCTGTTGCTTTTTGATTGGTACCTCCACAGCTGGACCTGAAATCGTAATTAGGGGAAAGTTTGGGCTGCTGATCATCTCATTGATGCATATGATATGCACATTGTGTTGGTCAGTCTTAGAAAGACGTGTACAATATCTTCAACAAAGGACTAGTATTCCCTTGTTAAGCTTTATTTCTGCAACTGTTTAATGCTTCAAAGTGAGATTTTAAGATTATTATGTTGTTTCTTTGCATACATAAAGTGCCATTTCCTGTTATTCAGAATGAACTTCTCTTCTTGGCACTGACCAACAAGTACTACCTTCATGCATGTTTTTTGTTTAGTGATCTATTTGGTTAGATTTGCTATCAAATTAAGGACAAGTAATTTTTCTGTGCAACAAGTTTCAACTAGTGCGGACTTCGTTTCCCCTTGCTTTCTGTATACTTTTTACTTTCTCTAATTTGAGAGTATATGCATACCTTAGGAGGAGGAACAACTAATTTTTCCGTGCAACAAGTATCAACTAGTGTCAAAGTTCATTTTTCCTTGCTTTCCGTGTACTCTTAATTTTTTCTTTCTTGAATGCATATGAATACCTTAGGAGTACTTGTTTTCCCCTTTCGATGTTGAGACTAGTTATATTCATAGCAAACTAAGTTTTCTGTTGTCCCTTTGTTTTGTATGATATCAGTACCAGCACCCCAACTGGACAGTTTTGTTATCTGCAAAGCCAAGCAATACCTTTCTGGTATTGATTTTGAGCATGAGTACAGGTAATTTATTCACAGGCTAACATGACTGTCAACCTTCTAGTCCCCGCGTAGTTCTTTTGGATACAAGATGATTATACCTGTTTGCTGACTGGTCAAGATCTCGTTTTTCTGCAGCATGCAAATTACAGAAATGGAGCGTGATTTGCTTACGTTTGTATGCTACAAGTTCATAAGGAAGCCTTTCGAGCAGGGCAAAATAGATTTGGTGTAAGTAACCTAACCAGTCAGTATAGGATGAATAATGCTTGTCAGTATAGGATGAATAATGCTTGTTGTGACCTATGAGAATAGAGGAACTTAATCATATTAACTGATAACCTCTACTTTATTGAATTCTGTTATATAATTGTTATAGTTATCAGATGTGTTACTTTATATTTGTGGCATTCATGAGTGTTGAATTGGTCACATCTGTTGGGAGTTGATGCCGTCTTGTTGGAAACATTTTTCTCTGCTCATGCCATTTGTTGGTTGAAAGCAAGCAAACTAAATACCACATCGGAAAAGAAAGAGGCTTGCCAAAGCCTTATATATGTGGTTGGAACCCCTCGAAAAGTGATGAGGCCTTTTGGGTCTTGTCATTGGAAAGGAGGCCTCAAAAACCGTGAGGGCATTGGCCCAAAACGGACAGTATCATCACGTGGGGGAAAAAGAAAAATAAAAAGAGCGCTCGCTATTGTCGGATTGGTGTCGCCAGCTCACCGTCCTTGAGTTCGAACGGCGTCCTCGCAACAGAATGTCGAGCAAACGCCCTAGGAAATTTAACATGGTAGCGGAGCCGATGGTTTGTAAAAGAAAAAGAAAAAAAATAAAAATGAATGGATGTGGTACTTAGTTTGCAGCGGGAGTGTTGGTTGAAAGCAAGCAAACTAAATATCACCTGAAAGAAAAGAGGCTTGCCAAAGCCTTATATATGAAGAAAAGAGGCTTGCCAAAGCCTTATATATGTGGTTGGAACCCTTGAAAAGTGATGAGGCCTTTTGGGCCTTGTCATTGGAAAGGAGGCCTCAAAAATCAAACGCCCTAGGAAATTTAACATGGTAGCGGAGCCGATGGTTTGTAAAAGAAAAAGAAAAAAAATAAAAATGAATGGATGTGGTACTTAGTTTGCAGCGGGAGTGTTGGTTGAAAGCAAGCAAACTAAATATCACCGGAAAGAAAAGAGGCTTGCCAAAGCCTTATATATGTGGTTGGAACCCTTGAAAAGTGATGAGGCCTTTTGAGCCTTGTCATTGGAAATGAGGCCTCAAAAATCGTGAGGGCATTGGCTCAAAGCGGACAGTATCATCACGTGGGGGAAAAAGAAAAATAAAAAGAGCGCTCGCTATTGTCAGATTGATGTCGCCAGCTCACCGTCCTTGAGTCCGAACGGCGTCCTCGCAACAGAATGTCGAGCCAACGCCCTAGGAAATTTAACACCATTCCATAGATCATGTGTTAGACAAGAGTGAGAATAGGATTTGTTTCAAGGGAGAGTTACTCTTAAATCTCATGTATATTTCAACTTGAAGTTCTAGTCCTTCGAGAGATGGAAGTTCTCCAAGTTTCCTATAGTTAAAATGTGAGGAGCTATTGAATTATAAATCTGTGACATCTGTTTAAGGGGCGGAGAGGGGTCTCCAACGTGAGTCTCTTGCTTATACTATAATCACAGAATAGTCTAATTTGTGCGCTGAGTAACCACAACCACATGTCCAAATCTGCTATAAAATTCATTTAAATCAGAATATAATAAAGTGATTAGAATGTAAGCAAATGGAGGGATTGGATTTCCTGTTTGTATATGTGAATATTTAGAGGGATCTAAACAGAGAAATTTGTGGTGAACTGGTGAGCACTTGGAAGCAGAGATGCTTTATTCAACACCACTAGAAGAAACTAATACTTCACGAGTTTTCTTATACGCGCCGAATGCAACCATATAAATATCGAGAATATGTATGTACATGGAGAATATTAGGCAGGGGAATGCAGCCAAACAAAAGCCACGCAGATTTTTTGTCTTTGCCTACAATGTCAAATTTCAATGAGAGGCAGAGCTCTTCGTCCTTTACTACCAACCCACCAAGAAGAAGAAGCATATCAAGGCATTCGATACAATTATTAATAAATAAAAAATGTTAAAATTGCAAGGACAGCAGCAAGCTAGCACTAGCAGACAAAATCTAGAGCCAGAATCTTGAGCAAATCATGGTAGGAAACACAACTTCGATCACCATCACCACCGCACAATTTAATCATGGCTTTAATGTCATCGTCAGTGATATCATCAAACCCAGCCCACTGCATGTAACTCTTCAAATCATCATGGCTCAATTTCCCATCCCCATCTTTGTCCATCACTTTGAACACATCCTCCATCACCCCGCCACCTCTTGCGGCGCCGCCGCCTCCATTGCTCATCCTCTCCCCCCTAACACCTCCGCCGGCCAGAACACGCTGGAATTCCTCGAATTCCACGAACCCATCTTTGTTGAGATCCGCTACAGACATCATGGACCCTATGGCGTCATCATCATCGGCGCCGCTTCCAGAAAATCCGGAATAAAACATTCGAAGGTCTTCCTTGCTGATCCTGCCGTCGTGGTCGGCATCCAGAACATCAAACGCGGACCGGAAATCTACCGTTTTTCTCTCCGCGGACAAAATTGTACCAGATGGACACATTTTTATACTTCTACTGCCTCTGGTTTTGGAAGAGAGGCTGCTGACTAGTTGTTGAAAGAAATGAGATCTTAGGATTTTAACTGCATAGGACGAGGAGACGAGATGTGGGTTTTATAGAGGAGAAAAAAGCCAAGTGGGCTCCTAAAGAATTGGGGGCCCAATAGTAAATGAGACGACCGACTCACTGGCTTCCTTGACAAGATTCGAAGCCAGTAATTGACCACGGGGAAAGTTTGTTTCTCTACTTACGTATGTGCTGACGTAAGGATTCACATGATATTTATACTGTTTGGCTGTTTGGTTTTAACTTCAATCGGTTGTGGACAGCAAGCAACTGCAGCTGGATTTCTTTTGTTTTTTGCCAAATGGAGAATAGTAGTGTGGAAGCAGCATCTAGGAATATGCTAGGCAACAGTCACGCGTCAACTAAGAAAATGTAAGAAAATCAAGAGTCAACTAAGAGAATGCAAGAAATTTTACGCAAGTTGCGTGAGTAAGGTCGCGTCATTTTGAAAATTATTTTGTCATTCCATTTTATTGTTTTAGAAATCCATTTGAAAAGGTAGTTTTCTTTTAACCAGTGGCGGAGTCTGGCCTCGATGTTTGGGGGGCGAGATTAGTGACGGATTGAGAATTTGTACTCAAAAAGTGTGGAGGTTCGGAGGCAGCGCTTCTGATTTTTTTTGGAGTATTTTAAAGAAAATGCAAATGAACTAAGTAAAAAATTGAAAAAATGATTAAAAGTATTTGTATCCGTTAATAAATAACAAATATTTAGATAAATTTAACAAAAAGATAAATAAGAAGATAATAAAGAAAAAATTAATTATATATTAGAATTCATATAATATTATATCCAATCATACAATATACGTGATTGGATATAATTAGTAAAATTATTAGAAATATATCAAAGTAATTGATTATTATTTTAATTGTTGTGAAAGTAAATTAAGAATTGATTAAACGTATTAAATTTTTCAATTTAGAAAAATAAAAAAGTAAATAAGCTATGATAAATTGAGAAAAGAGTGGGTTTTTTTGAAAAGTTTAAAAGTTTGGGGGCTATTGGATTGAGGCAAAAACTGAGGCATAGGCTGGGCAAGGGCTAAAGCAAGCAATTTGAAAAGTTTGGGGGGAGGGGGTCTGTAGCCCCCTCTGGTCCTAACGAGGCTCCGCCTCTGCTTTTAACCATTGTGCCCGTTAAAACTAAGAGATCAAATTTAAATTAAGAAAGTTAATTTCAAGCAATTGGTTGAATTCGATCACTTTTTTTTTTATACTCAGAAGTTTTAGGAGGCCATGAGAAGGGCATCCCTTTTGTTATATATATCTCTTGTTTTTTTATGAATTAATTGTCAAACCAAAAAAACTTTGGAAGGAAGGAAATGCTAGCGATCCAAGACCTTTGTAATCTTATTTCGTGATGGGCCTAGCCTTCTTTCTTGGAACACGGGCACTTTTCCTATGGGCCGGGGTTTTTCCTGCAATTAGCTCACTACAGTACAGGTCCTACATGAAGGTCTTGGTTACCTTGTCATATCTTGGTAACTAGAGGGAGTTTCTAGTAATTGCAGCAAAATCGCCGCAGCTTAAAACCCTAATAACGTATCTGGACTAGTATATAAGCTCTCTGCCCATGGCAATCTTTTCGATTAGTTGTGGACGCTGCCAGATCTCTCTAGCGACTCGTTCATATCCTTTCTTTCTCTCCGATTTTTCGTTTTCCTAATTGTCTACTGATTTTTTTCTTTTTATATAAAAAAATTGTTTTAGTTTAATGATGCCTCTTACTAGGAACCTTTGATGCTATTTATAATGTTTTTAAGGTTTCGTCATATTTCATGAAAAAGGGGCTTAGATTCTTCTGCAGAAATTGAGTCTCTACGCCTCTGTACGCTACGGGCGTAGTGAATTTTATCCTGCTAAACTTTTCCCCTAATTTTTATTAATTATTATTATTCTTTTTGTTCCTTTTTTTATTTGTTATTGGTTTATGTTCGTTGGGGCTCCTATGATGGCATGAAATCTTTGAGACCTGAATCATATTGATGAATGCTATAAGCATCATTTCTGAGGTCCCCTTCGTCTATAAGCATCACTTTTCTCTTTTTTGTTCTGGATTCGCTCGATTTGCATTTTGTTACTGTTGTATTCTTCATTTAAGGAGATATGAGATGATGAATATGCACTGGGCTCTGAATCTATTGATGCACAATTGCCGCCTAGAAAGCTATATCTGATCTCTTTTTTTCAATTTTTACTACCGTTCACGTTTCTTTATACTGTTATTTTTTGGCAATCCTTTTTCCCTTTGACAATAATTCAGATATATCTCATCGTATGTTTTTTTATCCAAATTATTTATAGTAACTTTCCACGTTTAGTTTTTAACATTTTTTTTACAAATTTTAACAGACGGACTGAAGATGATTTCTACGTCCAATTGCTCCATTGCCGGAAACGCCAAAGCTTTCTAATGAGTATTGATCCGACAGAGGACCATATTCAGTTTTTCAAAATATTTTTGGATTTAACCTCTAACCACACCGTTAAGGATTATCGCGAGTAGGGATGACAATGAGGTAGTTAAGTATTATCATATTTGTATTCTATACCCGGACTTGCGTTCATATAGAGGATAAAAGAACAATAATTTTACTTGCAAATTTAGTTGAATTTTAAATTTCAATCAATTAATTTAATAACAATACTATACAATAATAGGTATAATACACTAATTGTAGTCAGAGGTGTTTAAAACAGACCTGAACTTGTGACCCGGGAAATCGGGTCGGGTCGGGTCGGGTCTGTAAATCTGATGTGTCTGACCCGAGACTCGACTCAACACAAAAAAATCTTAATTTTAATTTTTAATATTTGATTGATTTTAATTTTTAATGTTTGATTGATTTTAATTTTTAAACTTGATAAAATATGTGCATTATAATTTATAGTAATTAATTAACTAAATATGATCAAATTGAATTTTAAAAAAATAAAAAAACAAAACCAGGTCGGGCCGGTTTCAGTCCCGGACCCAAGCCGTTTTTTTGAGTCGGGATCGGGACCAAAAATTGGTCCTGTATTTGGCTCGAGTTTTTCCGGATCTGTCGGGTCCCCGGTCGGGTCTAACCCACCGACCCGGTTTCACAGCTCTAATCATAGTAAATGAATTGATGGAGAGTATAGTCATTTATGCCTTATTACAAACAGAAAGGAGTAGATGTCGATGAACGAGGGGAAAATCACTCCTCTCATGCTTGTGTGGTTGCCGAGAGGGAGGGAATCGGTGATGGTGAAATTGAAAGCGAGAGTTGGTGATTCGGCTTTGAGAACAAGGGATGGTGCTATGGTGATGGTGATTCGGCGGTGAGGGAAAGAGATGGTGTGGTGGTGAAAAGAGAGCAATAATGGTTGGCAGCAGTGGATGGTGGTCGAGAGGTGGTGATGCGGTGAAGGCGAGCGCGGTGGGAGATGCTAATTGAGGTGGTGATACGGTGAGGGAGTGAGAGTGGTAATGACTACAGTACCGGTTATGTAAAGTCCCTAAATAACAGTAAAAAAGAGGTAAAAACGTTCGCAAGACTTGAGCAAGTTCTTTCAGAAATACCACTAAAAAGATATGGTAACTCTCATGGAAATTTTCCCAAACAAAAATAAACAGAAACAATAACAATACCATACAATCCCTTAACTGCATATCAAATTGCTCTCTACGGTTAAGCCGATCATCAAAATTACGAAACCACCAGAATACTATGACAAGCACTTGCTCTTCTGATGTATGTTAAGAACTATGTAATCTTCTACCAAAAAAGAACTGTAACCAACGACTACTACCACTAATTAGGAAGTCACTTTTCTACTATGGAGTATCATATGATTGATCGAAAATTACAACACGGTAGAGACAATACCCCCATATGATACCAAAATAGTAGCGATGCCTCAAAATTTGAACATAGTTTCTTGGTTGGCGTCATCACCGAACAGGGTTTGAGAAGTAAATAACAATGAAGTAAACTACAAATCCGGCAAGAAGAATCCCCCCGTAAACGTACGTTTGCGAAGAGTGCACAGGATACTTGTATTCAATGTTACAACATCTCATCTTCTCCCTCTCAGTGGCCAAGATATGATCAACATACCTGCACGAAATGCATTCAACCGATATTAGCCCACAGTTTTTAATAAGGAAGAAAAAAACTAAGCACAAAAATATTAGGAAGTCAGGTAAAAAGCAGCCTGGGATAATAACTCACTGATGGATGAAAATAGAGCTTTGGAAAATTTCTGAACTGTTCAGATGCGCTTCTTGTAATCGGTGATCATATAACAACGAAGACAAATCTACTAGTTGCTCCTCAAGGCTCTGTTATTTAATTGGATAGCAAGCAACAGATGATTAGACATTTGTCATGATGTAACCCAACAAGTGACATCGAGAGACATGGAACTTACATCCAGGTATTTTTCCAATTGTTCGACTAATTCATGCGGAAAAGGTTCAGGCAAGTTAGTTGTCTTTTTGAAGAACTTCTCTGCCCATAGCTCAGTGGTTGTCTTGTTCTTCTTGCCTTTCACAGGTTCACCAAGAGGGGTTTTAAGATACTCCGCAGCAAAGGACTGTACAGACTGCCAAAGGAGAAAGAGTCAAAATCAGTGAATCAGATCGATCACTTTCCCTTGAATACTTAAGGATGAAAAAGAAAAAGTACCTCTGACATGTCACGAATCTTACGAAGTGCAGAATCCACGCGGGCATATATAGTATTCCTCTGCCAACAAAATACTGAATAAGAACATATCTTACATGATAGCATGTAATTGTACATATAGGCCATCCAGGGAAGAGCAACAAAAGGAAACCCCATAATTCATGCATCAAGTATAATGATTATTCAAGACACCCATTTTATACTTTCAGTTCTTTAGGGAGCAGCTAAATTTAAGTTCCAAGCTCAGTAGATTTTGTAATGAAATTGGCCTTACCAATGCAACATCCTGCAGTATTTTGCTGATTGCTGTAGTATTAGAGAATGGCCCAAATGGATGACAACCAGATGCCCAGAGCCAATTCACAATCGGCCTTTCATGTGCATGGGACACCTTCTCATATGGTGCACTGACCCCACCTACAGCAGAAGCAAGCCCTGCCAAAATGTGCCGCTGTGCTAGTGATGGAAGTGCATGTGTTCTCTCTGTTTCTGAAACATAACTGTCCCAAAAAGGAAACGAGGAAAAAATTATGGAAGATAGAAAAAGCACAGTGAAAGAAACAAAAATAAAATTAGGTAACCAAGGTAATTGAAACTCTTTAGGACAGTTGAATAAAGCTACAGATGCTTATTCAAGAGCAGAGTGACACTTCTGAATCTGATCATGACAAATCTACAAGAACAAAAAGTATTCAACAATCTGTTTCAATTTCAGGCACCTTCTACCCACCTGAGAGGTATCTTCTCATTGTTATGCTGAAGTACAATGACAACATCGTTGCTTGTCCAAACAAGGCTTTCATCCTCCATCGTTAGGAGTGGATCGACATCTGCCAACGATAACACAAAGCTGCAACGAGGAAACACAAAAAATTATTGCATTGAAATGGAGCAACACTAAAAGATGGCACGCAATTACAAAAATATAGTTGGACAGGAAATCAGAACGAAGGAAAGAGAAATCATAGTTAGAAAGTTCCAGTTCTAATTCTTTGGTAAGCACCACCAATAAGCACAGAACTTGAAATTCCTCATGTACCAACTTTTTTGCCTTCAAAGATGCATTTGATTTTAGTTTAGGAATCTAAAGACTGATACAAGTATGATTAATAAACAAATGACCTGAAGCATACATCTTGTGAAGCAAAGGGAAGAAATATTCAGTGCAGTTACAGAGCAAATCAAAGACAACATGACTAAAGTTATCAGTAATAAGAAACTCTAAAAGGCTAGGTGCATGCTCACACAGGAATGACTCTTGTTCCATAAGTCCGGTACACATCGCCTTGCATTCTTTGTACCGTTTTCTTTTTCTTTCCCTTCTCACGTGTTGATGTAAGACTTTGCCACAGAGGTTTATGCTTCAGAATGGAATCACCGGACCCATCAGATTCATCCAGCCAGTTCTGGAACAAAAATGATCATTTTAGTAGAATATAGACTAAGACTTCTATCTAGTATAAAAATATGCCCAAAGATCTATGAGCAAGATCCAGTTAAGAAAGCATAGCTCATCCAACAGGACATAAGATGATAATAACTACAGCATACCTGGCGCAAGAAAAATTTACTTGAAAGAGACGGATCTGCCACCTCAAGTAAACCGGCTGCAAGAACATCAGAAGATCGTTCCATTTCCTGCAGAGAGTGATTCCAACATAAGTAACTCAAGTGCAATAAATAGACATGTTAAGAAAAACTTTAAGAATTCAATCTAGACAAGGGGACAAGCTGGGTGGCAGGTCTAACATACTGCTGCCAGCAGAAATTGGAGATAAACAGATTTAACAAGATGCACTAGATGTTCAGGGAGCATAATCACAGCAGTAAGATGCTGGAATCACATCTTTCAAAGGCAATTATGTGAAGATAACTGACGGCCATGGAAGGCATTGTGTCCCCATCTTTTAATGGTGAACTTCCCACGTTACAAAGACTACATTACAGAACAACTAATGATGGTTGTATCAACACACAACGTTAAGCACATAGTCTAATGGAGTACCAGGCAATCCAAGCTGTAATAATAATGGCGTGAAATAAAAACGCACTTCTTTGAGAATAGCACCATCTAGGTATGTCTTGGTATGAACATGAAAACGCCCATCCTTTTTAGTTTCTTGCAAGGAATGGCCACGCATAGCTTTTGAAACGGCAATAGCCAACTTTTCATGACGATGCAAGCCGTATGAGCCACCAATGACCACAACCTCTTGCCCACTGTGAACAATCTTTTTCACCTATAAAAGCAAACATAAAAGAAGAAGATATAATTGATATATTTCCGTTGACTTTAAGGTGTTAATACTGGGTCATATAGAATAGCTCACCGCAGATTCAATTTCTTCAACATTTATGCTGTAGTTTTGACCTTTGTTCATAATATTATATCTATTATGGTTTTGGAGCACAATGATTGGTATAAGCAACCTCGTCGTTAAATCAACGGTCTCAAACCTAAGTTCATAGAGGACACAATAATTAGATAATCAAAGGATTCAGTACGTAGGAGCAAAATATACTTTACAGGCACACTGCATAGCAATGGGGCAGTAAGGCGGAGGGATTGCCACAATATGTTAGCATTTGGGAACTGCATCAAATAGTAATGTCGTGCATCCCTCAAAAGCAGGGTGAAAAAAAAAACTTCATGTGTTTACCTAACATCTGGTGCTATAACATGCTCAACTGAGGTTGATATCAAAGCAGCAAGTTGTCCAATAAAAGTATGATGAGTAGAACGATCAACCCCCCCTACACCTTTTGGAAACATCACATTCCGTATGCGAGGCAATGTTCTAGAACTCACACTCCCCTCTTCAGTTTCTATCTTTCCATATGTGCAAGGGCCTGCTGACAGGTCGATCACAACAAATCTGAATAGCATAGTTACAATGTCAGACCTAGGGTCTTTTTCCCCACAAACTACATGAGTGAACAATTTAAAACTTAACAAGAAAACTAATTAACTAACACAAACGTGTGATAGCAACATGGGGTTTGAACCATCATGTTGTTTGGCCTTGTACAATTCACTTGTCCTAAAAGTTAATAAGCATCAAATTGTTGTTAACTCCAACTTCTTGACTCAAACTAAGATTTCACCTCTGCAATATAGCAGTACATTGGTTTCAAATTCTTGAGCATCAACATAATTTGGCATATTCATAAATCAAAAACCAGAATATTGAACTTCAGGTCTTCAACACAACGACTGTTACCTAAAGTAATTTTTTTTGGAATATTATTTCAGGCAATTAAAACTCACAGAAGGGAAATTTTAATGCATGGCATGATTATATCACATGATATCCCATACCTTTCTGAACTCAGCCAAACTTGTGCTGCTCCTCCTCCATTATATCGATAACGATAAATGTAGTCTCCCTCTTGCTTCTTCAACTCCTCATCAGTTAACTCGGTAACTTGGCTATACATCAGCTGGAATAGGTCAACTTCCTTATTTCTAGGATCCATCCTTACCTACTCAAGAAAGAGTAGAACCAAGCCCCCAAGAGAAACAAAAAATGGAGAGGAAGGAAGTCAAAATCACAAATCATAAATTAAACAAGTAATCGTCCCATGGAATCCAGATGGCGAAACCATACCTTATCAAAGTTTACAATAAAGATCGCACTAGGAATAGGCCTGTCATTCTCAGCAGCAGAGTATTTTGGATCTTCCGAATCAAATATATACGTATATAGTTTCTGAAATATTGACTCCACCTTCGTTGCTTCCACCTCAAACACTGGCACCTCCCTTCCAAAGTCCGTCTAAAAACTCATAATCAGCGAACTTTAAAATTCATTCAAACAACAGAAAACTATAAATATAATAGTACTACACATAACCAGAAATGAAAGTACACAAAATGGGAATCACCTCTCTCGCATTGCCAGCAGGAACCATAGACTCTTTTAGAGCTTGTTCAAGGGCAATCAATTCTGCCTGCCCAGCCTATTATAAAACAGAATAGTGCAACTCAATTATTTAAACTTTCAAAACACATCATGTTATAGGAGGTATAGGGCTACTTACAGGGAATGCATTGAAGACGACGTGATGCTCAACATCAAGGGGCTCGCCTGTTTCTTGGCAAGAAGGTCTATGAGTAGGAAAACCGACTCTTAAGAACTCTTCTAGTTTATGCGGATCTAAGCTATACCTATACCCTCCGTCACCATTAAAACCAACAAGCACCACATTAACTTCCAACGGAACTTGAAACGGGACCTACGAAGGAAGATAAAGACAGAAAAAAAAATACTTAGTTCGATTCGAGGTAAAACGGCGATGGAAGCGAGATTACTGAGAGGAGGATACCTCGGCGCGAGTGTGGAGCATGCGGCGAACGTCTGATCGGACGCTGTCCTTGACATCGTGAAATGCGCCGTGGTGCCACTGAGGGTGACCGGGGTCTCGCCGGAATGCCTGGTGAGCTGACTCGGAGCGATTTGTGAGCAGACTCAGAGCGAGAATCAAGGTGTAGCAATAAAATAAGCTTGAAATTGATGATTTCATAGCTGCTAATTGCTATTGTAAGCGACGACTCATATGATTTGATTATTCTTCGCCGCGGCGGGGAAGAATTCGGACTTCACTGGACTGAAAATGAGTTTCAGATAATTTTAAACTTTTTTTCTTTTTCTTTTTTTTTTCTTAAAGAAAAGCCGGATTTTCCTGTAATAATGATACCTGATTTTCCTTCCTATAACATCCCTACATTTTGACCTGCATTACGAATCTTACACAACTGCTGAAGCAGCGGCAGCGGCTTTGTGGTAGATACGTCTTTTACGTGAATAAAATAAAATGCAACGGTTGACACGTCGTCAACGTCGGGTTCTTTTAACTTTTACCTTTGAGAAACGAAAGAGAGATGGTCCTTTCAACTCAGAATGTTTGCTGAATTCCTTTTAGATAATTTGTTATAGAGCCCAATGCAATTCTGTGCTGTTAGTTTCTCTAACTGCAACCTTGAGCATTCATAATTTCACATACCAGAAGCTCTACGAGCAATGAGCGAACAGGGATGCGATTCAAAAGCAAATAACAGATATAGATGCAAATACAACACCGCATCAGGGTACTGATAGGTCATTGTCGCAATTTTAAGTTCTTTCCTAATAAACAACATTTTACAAATTCAATCCTCTTACAACAAAGTGGGTCGCTATAAGTAGTGCAACCCTGTCAGGTGCCGCTTAATAGCCGCACAAGATATTACACCAGTGATAGTTTTGCGGCCATAATTAGAGAGGAGGGGAGAAGGTAAAAATAGAGCGGATAGGACCAAAAATGATCAGTGTTCCAGAGCACTTCGGATGGAGAGTGGCGGGTTTTGCACCATGCCCCTGGATATAAGATCGTGATCTAAGAACAAAACAATAGCAGTTATATCATCGTGGAAGTGGCGTCGAACCTTCTTGTCAATCTTCCGGAGATCTGAGTATCTCATCTCCCTTTTTCTCGCAGCTTCTTGGAGGGCAGCCTTCACCAGCCTTTTGGCACTTCCCTGAGTTCAGAAGTAGTTTGTCAATACAGGTTCGCCAATAAATCCGAGGCACGAATACAAGTAAAACTATATTTTCAATGTATCATGAGTTCAAAACTTCAATGAAAAAAATGAAATCAAGCAAATGAAGCATTTGTGAGAGAATTTCTAATCATCTAAGGTTAAGGGTGGATTAATAATGATATAGCTCCTATAGTGAGCTGCATGTTTGTGTCATTGAATAACGTTTTGCATCTTCAATATGGTGGCCAAGCAAATCAGTCCACAAGCTAGCATGTAAACACAGCCAACTAACAAAGCTAGTCAATACCTAATTTTACATGGACAAGAGCTGATGGTAATCACCATTGACCTTCTTATGGCAGTATGGAAAAAAGCATGAAGATGTTGAAAAGAAAAGAAAAAAATCCAGGAGAGGCCACCCAGGAAATACAAAGCACGGAATTCATTAATGAAGCTTCTTGCCATTCTCCACACAACGAGACATGTCAATTTAGCACAATCATGGATGATAGCCAACAAGTAAGCATCAAGGGATAAATGCACTGAAATGCCTCTTTAAATATGCAAGCCTAACCTTGTTGCAAGATTTTACTTTACTAAGTAACATGCTAGCACAAAGTAGCAAACACTCTAAGAAGCTTGAAGTGCAAAAATGATGCAAATAAATTTAGTGGAATCTTAAAGTAAAATGGAATTTGAGAAGGAAAACAGAGGACAAAGACATACTGCACGTGGATGGCTCTGAACAATATCCACAGCTTTCTCATTGCTTAAATGTTCCCATAGACCATCAGAAGCAAATATGAGGAAGGAATCATCTGGGTGGAGAGGATGCGACAGAATAGTTGGATTGGCACTCAAAACAGGCATGTTGACTGGTTGAGGAACTCTGAATTTTGCTGCAAGTGGTTCCCTGTTAAATCGTGCATGTTTCAGATACACATCACCTATAGATTTAGAAACCTGCAACAATAGCAACAATGGAGTTTATGATATAAGGTCACCATTATAAAGAAACAATGTCACATGAATATAGAAACTAGATGTTGCTATTACAAGATAAACTAAAAAACAGTTAAGGAACTCTCCACATGCATGGCTTTTGAACATCTGGAAACACCATAGAGGGGATAAGGCTAGAAGGGCTAAATTCTCTTTTTTGAGTGAAACTATGCATAATTCCACAATAATGATATATACTTTATATATATTGGGATACATAATAGGATCAGGCCACAGGTCTGCCTTCATAATTTTTCAAAGAAATAACCTGAGGTACTCTAAATAGCAAATGCTTTTCTGAATAAGAATGAATACCTATAAATTTATCCAGAATGATATAGTTCCACTATAAACTGAAAAGCTAAAGCTTTTAGGTTAAATGGTCTGACAGCTTTAACTTAACCAGAAGAAATGTATATCGTGGACCACGTGTCTAAACATGAACCACAAGTTTCAATCCAGCAAATTCTGAAGGTTTAACAGTGTATTTGAAATTACCTGGATAATTCCCTTTACTCTCCAAACTCCATGCCTAAGGACAACAACCTGGGGATCATTTGGATGCAATTCCTTAAGTTCATGCCTTATAGACTCAAGGTTTGCATTATGTTCAGTTGATAATTGTATAGCAGCAATTCCACCAGTGCTGCCAACTCTCTTTCCCAACACAACACGAGAGTCTCCAAGGTTTGCCACAAAGAGCGTCTGTTGATGTATCACTCCAACTAGACAGCATGATCCAACAGATGCTAATTGAGGATTAGTATTCCAGGAATCAGACACAAGAGCAGTAAACCCTTCCTCTGTTGCATAAAAAGCTCTTCGAATGGTCTCACTCGTTACAACACCTTGTGTCTCTGCTGTAATTGCTGCATAACCACAAAGCCTAAAAATGGCAACATAAGAAAAGCTCTTTCTTCTAAGTAAATAACATAAATTCCAAAAGTAACATGTTTGAAACAAAAAAGCAAGAAACTACTTTCACATGACTTGGTACTATCAGACCCATTAATTAACCTTGACGAGAGTATACTTTCACATGACTCGGTACTATACATTGCCCAGAAAGCATTTTAAAAGAACATTGCTTGCTTTAAAGGGCTCAACTGCAGGATTTCTTTAACTCTTGAAATCTGATTCCTTTTAACTCTTGAAAGTAAAAACATAACACTTCTAAACACTAAACAAACAGGACCACAACAATTCGGCAATAATTGAAACCAAGAATCACATTGATTTTAGCTTTGAATACAATGACAAGAAGATTATCTTCCTCCTGAAAAACAACCAAAGAAATCCACTGTTCCAAATTTCAACAGTTGATTCTAAATGTTGGAAAACATATTGTCTTTCAAAATCTTCCACTAACAACTGTCAAAGAAATGGACGAGCACAGACACAATAAGAAGAAAAATAACAATAAAAAACTGCAGTTTCCAACTGTTAAAAGCAAAAACGCAAGTACTAATAGCTCCTAATACATGCGATCAATATTCGAACTTTTGAAAGCGAGCCAAAGGAAAGACGACATTGATTGAAACGCTTAAATAAGAAGAAGGTCACGTGTTTAAAAAATCTAACTATAAGTGCGTGTGATTATCATACTTTCTCGTGCCCGAATTCCATAAAAAAGGCCAATAAAAAAATCGATAGAGACTTAATTGAAAATCACAACTCAATCCCAAATTCACGAACCCAAATAAAAAACGTGTCCAATTTCAATCCAAGAACACAAAAATCCACAAATCATGAGTCAAATAGCGGATACTAAAAAGGAAGAATGTTTAAAAAGAACGGACCTTTGAAGTGAGAGAACAGATGATCACAGACAAAACGAGCTGCATCTGGACCACCATGACCATCATAAACACCAACAAAAGTTCCAAAAGGCCCAGACTCGATCTGGCTTTGATCTTCGAGCGATTGATTAGCTTGGATAACCGCCATTGAAAAATCTCCAGACATATATTTTCCAATTTCTCTATACCACAGCAATCCGTCTTTTCCTAGCTCACTGCAATTACTGTTATTACTGTGAACGCTACCTTGCCCATGTGGCCTAAAGCACAGAGACAACAGATTCATCAATGCCCGAAGCATCCCACATCTCTCAAAGGAACACCCAGTTTTTTGATTTAGCTGGTTGTCAGAGTGAGGAAAAGTGAAGTTGAGTATAAGAAGGGGGAGGAAGATGGGTTGGGAAGGGGTTAGAGAAGGGAAAGGGAGGAGGTGGTGGAGAGGGAAGGGTGTGCTCGGTTGTAGAGGAACAGAGAAAAGGTCATGACTTTGGTAGGGAGAGGCGAAGGGAAGATGGTGTGGGGCATTGTTTTGTTGGGTGTTGTTTTCTATGTCGTTCCTTTGTTTGTATGTACTGTTATGTAACTATGTTATTGTTATGGTAATTATGTATGTGATGGATCATGGATGTATGTGTTTAAATGAGTGATGCTTTAATCGCTTTAGAGTTTGTAGATGTTTAAGTATTGGATGATTAATTATTTTAAAAGTTTATCTTTGGAAAACTTAAGATAGTTATTAAATTGTATTCTATTTAATTATTAAGATATTTATTATTGTATATAAGTGTTTTCTTTAGAGCCAACCTAAGTGTTAATTAGAAAAGAGAAATTTTATGCATACTTTATAGCAAAGCAAATTTAGCTACTGATGACTCGGTTAATTTAATGTTTGGTCCTTTCTCTTCTTTTCTTTGTGTGTATTTTAATTTTTCAAAAAATAGCACCAAAGTTTCATTATCGCAATTTATTCAAATGTTAACTGTCTTATTTTATTCCTTCCAAATATTAAAAAAAAGCAAAAAAAAATGATTAAATAACATCTTACGAGTCTCATTAGATTTAATCAAAGTTTGACTTGTAATTATCCTAATTGTGCTTACTATTTTCATCGGAAAAAAATAAGTTAACCTCTTTTCGTGACTTTAGATATTTCCTCTTCTTTTGTTGAGTCCACTTTAGAAACTCAAGTCAACTGTTCACATCATGAGGTTCATTTTTTCAAATAAAAAAAGTAGATCTTTTCCTTTTGAAGACTTTGCTTCCGGTTCACATTTAACAATCTGATGTGACCAAACATCAATTATGATGTAAAAGAATTATCCACGAAAAACCATATTAACAAAAATCACCTTCTTTAGAATTTAATTATACTACAACGAAATTAGTTAATTAGTCTCGATCATATCTACGGCAGTCGACAAGGGATAAGGTGTTCCTTTTGTTTTACTGAAATGAAAAACAATCTCCACTTCTTTGAAAAATTGATGGTTGAGAATCAATTAAAGTCTTGATGTTGCAAAAAAAACATCTGGGTTGTTGACATTTCTTATTTCTGTGGCCACATTTGAACCTCTTATACATCTACAGTATGGTGATGAAGACACCCACTTTGTTTTCTTTTGCTGCCAAAACATAAAAACTGAAAACGACACCGTTGCTTCATTGTGTTGTTTGCTGCTACTGCCCTGGTAAAGCACTTGGGGCCATTATGCTGCCAAATGCCAATATATGACAATGAGAAATTGAGAATCCTCCTTTTCTTTTCCAAATTCCACAGACAGACAACTACAGTAACTGGTCTGCATATAATAACAAATGAGTATTTCATGTCCTAAACTACTGCCCATGAGTTAACTGGCTACATACCAAACAACAAATTACTCCATGCTGTGGCTGTGACAAAGCAGCATCCCAAGTTTTGCAATCTTTTGTTCCATTATCAGATCCTTCCACTACCGCAGTAGTTGAAACACATTATTTTATTCAGAACTAACGAACTTGAAATTTTTATGCCGTATGATTTATGTAACCATTTTAACAGTTTGGCAAGTGGATTTAATTAGAAAGAATTAAAGATGAAGCTGTTCCTAAATATTGTTTATGTTTTTCCATTAGGAAAGTAGGAAGAAACACCTTTTTGGGTTTTGGAATAATGAAAAGGGAGATTTTTCCATTTTCCGGTGAGTTGAGGAGCTGGAGACACCTATAAATGATGGTGACGTGAATCCTGAAGTCGAGCAATGCAACATGGCCACTGTATGGCACTGTCCTGTAACAGTAATCTCTCATGCCTGTTAAGCTAGACCATCCTTGCTAGATGCACTCTAGCCAAGCCAGCTGTTCGATTGTCTCATTCTTATGTTTGATTCGCACCATTAACATTCTTGATTTTGGTCTAATTATCATGCAACATTTTAATGTTAAACTCGTAGTTCCCTTAGCCATTAGTTGTCTATTGGAATAAATTAACGAAACACAACCAAGTTACTTTATGAAATATCCCGATAATTTATCAAGCATGTTATAATCAACCGGCGTGCAGGTCAATGATACGAAAAAGTATATAATAAATTAGTAAGTGGGCCGGATCTGTGTTGCTGGACCTGGTGGGTGGGCTCGGTTTCTGTTGGGACATAATTGGAAATTTATAAGAAACAAGGCCCACTTCTTTGGTTAATTGAGCCACAACACAAGCCCCAACAACATTTGTCCACAAGTCACCCTTTCTCATGTTTTTTTTAAGGAACTTTTTCATGGCTTTAGGATGACTATACTTTGTATTTTTCTTTTTAGGATGAAAAATTAAGGAAAACGTAAATAAATAACAAAAAAATATATTCATCTATCACGAGATTTCCTGAATCAAACTCAGCCCAAATAAATCATTATTTTAAATATCTTCAACTTTACCCTTACAGTTTTAAAATTTGCAATCAAACACTATAACTTTTTAAAAATTGTAATCTTATTCTTTCGAACAGTGAAAAATTTGTAAGAATTAAGAAGAATTGAACAGAAATGTAACAAATATGGGGTTATAACTTATAAGAATGATGTGAACTTTACCATATTTGTTATATATTTTTTAATTTTTATATATATTTTCCATTTTCTTCATTTTTTTAATTAATAGAAATGTCGAAACTGCAACTTTAAAAAATAATAAAGGGCTTATATTGCAATTTAAAGTGGGAGATTTTAGAAATTTAAGATTTTTTTTGGGTGTAGTTACGCTATTTATATAGGGGATAACTGCTATACACAATAATACCAAGTTGATAAATGACTAGCATATAAGGCAATCGTTAATTAATTACTGAGAAAAAAAGGTTAAAATTTAAGATTTTTGCACTCCCATTTAATGTGAAGGATTGTCGAGAAAATAAACCTTTAAGAATCTTTCTTCTGCCTTGTAGAAACAGACAGAGCACAACGGTAGAAATAGAATCGCAGTAACAATTCGAAAACTATTGGGAGCAAGTAATCTTAAAAGGGTAAATACTATATCAAAAAATTGTAAAAAATCCTATACACTTTCCAAAAATGTAAGTAAAATGCCTTAAACGTTGTCGATTCTGGGCCCCTCAACCTCAAATTCATAATCTACAGTCTAACGTATCCTTAATCTTCCAATTTGACTAATTAATTTCCTTAATTTAGTGATTATAGTAGAGATACCCTAAAATCCAGATTTGTCTCGGTATAGTATATAATACATTAGTCTTGCTTCCCTTAGCGTAGCAATTCTTGTCAATCTCAATCTTTCGTTTGTTTTCATCTTTGTAGTCAGGAGGAGTAGCTTGTCTGTTTAGTTCCCATGGCTCCTACTAATGGCCATATCGATCCTACGTTGACTTCTAGATTTTCTTTGTCACAAGAAAGAAACATTTGCTTAGATGGTGTTACCCTTTTCTCTGCTGTCCCTTCTAACATAACACTCTCTCCTTTCACTTCAATTCCTCATGCCTCTGATCTTGATTCCGTCCCGGCCGACTATATACTAAAATCGGTCGATTCAAAATCCAATGACGGATCCTTTATCGGGTTAACGGTGGAGGAACCCCTTGATAGAATCCTGAATCCAATTG
The DNA here is from genome assembly GCA_963691705.1 of Viola odorata. Classification (NCBI taxonomy): domain Eukaryota; kingdom Viridiplantae; phylum Streptophyta; class Magnoliopsida; order Malpighiales; family Violaceae; genus Viola; species Viola odorata. Next base: position 423,331 of record OY829545.1, read on the forward strand.
GGAAACTCCTGAACCGTAAATTCCTGAGCATTTTCCGGTTCAAAACATGGTGGTCTACTATGTGGGTCGGGTCTAACGGGTCCGATTTGCAGATGGAGACCCAGTTGATCCTTCTCCAAGTTCCTGAGCTGAAATCCTATGCCCTAATCCTTCCCCTGATAGAAGGGGATTTCCGTTCTGCGATTCATCCTGGTTCGGAACAGGAAGTGATTTTATGCGTTGAGAGTGGTTCAACTAAAGTGAAAGGTCGAGTCTTTACATCCTGTGCTTATCTTCATGTAGGAGACAACCCTTTTAATCTCATGAGGGATGCCATGGCCGCGGTTCGTGTCAAATTGGGGACTTTCAGGCTCTTAGAAGAGAAGAAACTGCCAGATATTGTAGACAAATTCGGGTGGTGTTCTTGGGATGCATTCTATTTAACTGTGGAGCCTGTTGGTTTATGGCATGGTGTTCAAAGCTTTGCGGAGAACGGCTTCCCTCCAAGATTTTTGATTGTTGATGATGGTTGGCAGTCCATAAACATGGATCATGAGCCTCCACTTGAAGACTCTAAAGATCTAACCGGACTCGGATCCCAAATGCTCTGCAGGCTATACCGGTTCAAGGAGAATGAGAAGTTCGCTAAGTACCGAGGCGGTACAATGCTGGGTCCTGATGCACCACCATTTGATCAAGAGAAGCATGATTTTATGTTCAAAGAGATGGTTAAGATTGCAATGACCAAGGAGAAACTAATGAAAGAAGGGGGCGACGTTTCGGGCTTACCAGAGCCAAAGATCATAGAGTATTTGAAAGAAGAGGAGGAGGGAGTGGAGAGCGGTGGACTAAAGGCACTTGTTGCTGATCTGAAAGTAAAGTTTCCAACCTTGGATGATGTTTTAGTGTGGCACGCACTGACCGGCGCTTGGGGTGGGGTTAGGCCCGGGACTACTGGCCTGGATTGTAAGGTGTCTGCTGCAAAATTAGCACCTGGATTGGAGAAGTCCATGTCTGATTTGGCTGTGGATATGATTGTTCAGGGCGGGCTCGGGTTGGTCAATCCGGATCAAGCTGGAGACTTTTACGAGGCAATGCATTCCTATCTTGCTGATATTGGCATTACTGGTGTTAAAGTAGATGTGATACATGTAAGTGCGATTTTCTTGCTGGTATTGGCATTCCTATCTTCACATTTTGTATAAACAATTCTCATATTCCTCTCTTCATTGTTGTTTCTGGTTACCAGACTCTAGAGTATGTATCTGAGGACTATGGTGGCAGAGTTAAGCTTGCGAAGGCGTACTATGACGGCCTGAGCAAGTCTCTTAAGAAGAATTTTGGTGGAACTGGGCTCATTGCTAGCATGGAGCAATGCAATGACTTTTTCTTCCTGGCCACTAAACAAATTTCCATGGGCAGAGTTGGTAAATTCCTATCAGAGTTGCTTGTCTTCCCCCACTTGACAATGTCAAATTTTCATGAAATCATGTTATCACAAATCTCGGATTGCTTTTCGTTTTCTTATTCGTTGTTTTCAGTACAGGTGATGATTTCTGGTTCGAAGACCCAAATGGAGATCCCATGGGGGTGTACTGGTTACAAGGAGTCCACATGATCCATTGCAGCTACAACAGCTTGTGGCAGGGTCAATTCATTCAGCCTGATTGGGACATGTTCCAATCAGACCATATTTGCGCTGAGTTTCATGCTGGATCAAGATCCATCTGCGGTGGACCTATCTATGTCAGCGACAAGGTTGGTCATCACAATTTCGAGCTCCTGAAGAAATTGGTGCTTCCTGATGGTACCATACTCAGATGCCAGCATTACGCCCTCCCAACTAGAGACTGTCTTTTCGAGAATCCTCTCTTTGATGGAAAGACCCTGCTCAAAATTTGGAATCTTAACAGGGTAATTTTGACCCTAAAAGCATCGGTGGAGTTTAAAATGCATTACCTTTTTTCAGCTTCTTGGTTTATAAAAATATATTATTTTGTTTTTGCTGAATTGCAGTATACTGGTGTGGTTGGGGTTTTTAACTGCCAAGGAGCTGGATGGTATCCTGAAGAGCAAAAGTGTAAGGCCTATCCAGAGTGCTATAAGCCAATGTCAGGCGCGGTGTCCCCTGGCGATGTTGAGTGGGAGCAGAAAGAATCCACAGCCAGCTACCGAAACACCGAGCAGTTTGCTGTATACCTCCACAAAGCTGCTCAGATGTGCATTGTGAACTCATCCGAATCGCATATCGATATTTCACTCCAGCCTACTTTCTTTGATATACTTACTGTCTCACCGGTGCGAAAGCTCAACGAAAAGGCCAAGTTTGGTCCTATTGGCCTGGAGAACATGTTCAACAGCGGCGGAGCAATTGAGTTCCTAGATTACGGATGCAGAGGAAGCGATTACTGCGTGAATATTAAGGTTAAGGGGACAGGGAAGTTCTTGGCCTACTCCAGTGAGAAACCTGAGGAGATTGTCCTGAATGGTAAGAAAGTGGAGTTTGATTGGTCAAGCAATGGGGAACTGAGGTTTGACGTCCCTTGGAATGGAGGGAAGTTATCTGATGTCCTTATTTCAATCAACTAGATGACTGAAGAATCAGTTTTTTTGCTTTCTTTTAAGATTACTTGCATTTTCCCATGTTTTTTGAACGAAGATGGCGTAAGAATAATGAAACCAACTTCTCTTTCTATTTATTTTGATAAATCTTTCGTTGCCATTTTTTTTTCTTGATATATATGTACCAGGATGCCATTATTTTGTCAGCTCCAGAACCACATCTGCCATGCTTAATACTCCTGTGTGTAAGAACAAGGTTTTAATTATCTTACCTACAGAATGACAAGTATATACGAAAACTAAGCACAAAAAGCATTTTGAGTTAAACTAGTGCAAAAGAAACAGAGTTCCAACATTTCTAAATGCCTATTATTCCAAACTCAGGTAAAATTTTAAAAGACGATGTAACTCTTCTATATCCGCTATTAGAGTCAGATTATATGAGAACAAGCAAACAGATTTTAAATAATTAAATTTATATACCATATAATCAAGAATCATAATCATCATAAACTAAAGTCCACCAAAATTTGAGAAAAAGAAAATCAAATCCTAGTCTTCGTCACTCTACCTTTAGGTCACTTAAATTCTAATAAAATTCAAACTAGGTCCCTCATTCCATTCCTTTCACTTTCTTCAAGAGGTTTTTGGCAGCAATACCTTTAGGTCCTTTTAATATTCTCCTTCTTATTCTTCAATCCCAAAACTTTCTTCAATTTCCCCCAAACCCTCCTGGCAATCCCAATCTTCTTCTTCCTTTTAGCCAACAACGACGTCGTTCTCCTCTGAACATTCAATTGCTCCACAAAATTCCCTACCGGAACCCCACACCTTTTAAAACTCGAAACCAAATCCGGATACAGCTGCGCCATTAATCCCTTAAACTTGACGGAAACATCAACGAGGTTAACAGCAGCCAACGCGCCGTTTGTATAATAATGACCAATTCTCGCACTCTCATTCACATAAGCACTGCAAGCAGACAAAATCATAAGACCTCGCTCCTTGAAATGCGAAACGACAAACGCTTCAAAATTCTTCGGCGGCGTACGCAGTAAATACACCATCGTTTTGCAGCACAAGACAAACACACCCTCATTGTAAGCGTTGGATCTCTTCTCCCAAATAACCCGACCCGGCCACATCCCGTGACCCGGTTCGTTAAAATAAGGTTTCTCGTTCAATACCAGAGCTTCGATCGACAGTAAAACTTGAAGTATCGTTGACACGTTTGGACTCCACCTCTCAGTCGTCTTCCTACCTGGCCAGGTATTCACCAGGCTTAAACAGACCTTCCCATTTGCGTACAGATTCGGGTTGATCCGCAATCCGAACGACCTGTAGTAAAGAAAAGGGGGCCGGGCCGGGTAATCGGAGGGGAAAGCGATGTCGAGAAAGTAGAGTCCATCGTGGTAAGGAGTACCTTTTGCGCCGATGATTACAGCTCGTAACAGATCGATGCGATCCTCGTAAGCACGAACGAAGATCGAATCGGGGAGGTGCTTTTCTAGAATCTTCCATTCATGCATGATCTTCTTAGAGACAGCGACGGAAATGTCGATTTTGGAGTTGGCATAGTAGTGGTCGGAGGAGTCGGATACGACGTCGAATTGGGGAAAAGGTTCGGCCATTTTCTGGGGTTGGGCCATCATGGGATGGTTGTCGTTGAAGAGAGAGTGATGAGGTTTAAGGATAGTGAGAGAGTGAAGTGGAAGAGACGATTGTTTGATGGGATTGAGAAGTGGCAGTAGGGCCTCTCCATTTTACTATTAACTACGCGTACCAATTAAATTAAATTATTTATAAATTAATTTTAGTCATTTAAAATAGATAATGCCACTATTTAAATATTGTTCTAAAATAATATAATCGAACATATAAATCATTAAATATATTAATAATAATTATTAATAGATAATATAGCTTAATAGTATTTAAATATTGCTCTAAAGTATTATACCCAACCATATAAATTATTAAGCATACTAATAATAATTATTAATTATAAAGTATTTTTACAATTTTTCTTGCTTAATTTTTTTGATTATGGGCTCATACTCATATATTTCATCAAATTTCTTGTTCTTGAGTCTTGTTCTCTTCTTTGTCTCTTTTTTGCCTTCAGCTTCTTCGTCAATGAGTATCAGTGTGGGCAAAATAATTACTTCCTCATCTTATTTTTTGTCTCTCTTCTTTTTTTGGCTTGGCTAATTTTTTAGTTTGTTGTTGATCATCTTCTTCTTTGATTTTCTTGATTCGCCTTCCTTTTTTTATCATCTTGTTATTCTTGTTATCATCATTGTCGTATTGTTCACATTTTTTTTAGTTACATTATTCATTTGAAATTTATTTTGTTGGCTCTTTTTCCAAACCACCGCTAATGACTCCTCATCTTCATCAATTTCTTCTTTAGTTTGTGTCCTCTTTTTAGTTGCATGAACCTCTTCAACGATAAATATATTCCTCTGTCGTTCGCTCTCATTTTTTTCACCGACTTGACTAAGAAATCAAATTCCTTGTCCTTATATGATATCATTTTTCTATAGTGTGGCGACTTCTCTTTTTTCTGTTACATTGAGAATAATATTGGTATTTTTTCTGCAATAAAATAACTTTAATATCACTATTCCAAAAAGAATTACCTTGTCGTCAACTGATTCTTTGTATTTCTTGATGTCACAACCAATTAGTGTTTCTGTATCGTCAAAAAGAACAATTGTTGCTTCATTCTCACCATCATTAACTTGTAAACTCAACATGTATCTAAAATTATAAGTTGAGTCTTAGTCATCTTGTTTTATGTTTAAAATAATTAAATTTTTAATTTGTTTGGAATTACCTTGGAATTGTCTCAATGCAATTGTTACACATGTCGCATGTTGCTTGACCCTCACCCATGTCAAATACTTTTTTGCAGCACTTTTTACATTATTCATACTAAGGTTGTCTTTTATTGATAACTTCGGTAATAGTTGCTGTTAGGACGTAAAAAGACTGCGCAGAAATAATAAGAGTTAATGTTAGTTTTTTCAGTTATGCTCATAACTAACTATTTTGCTTTATGGTTGGTACCTGTTGTATTGATGATGAAATTTTGTTAGCAATTTGTTCTACAGTTGCTTTGCTCGCATTGTCCATTCTCTTTGAAGGTGATTTGATTATCTTCTGGGTATCTTCTTGTTGAGTATAGGTCAAGCTATTGTTTATAAATATTTGCAAAGTTAAATGAAAAAAATATTAACTTAAATAATGGATAATGGTAAAATAATCTTATATTATATTTAATATATATACATATATTCTTACCATTGTCGGATTTCATCTACTTCATATGTTATGGGATTGATCATCACTATTGTTGTTCTTGTAGTTGATACTTGTAAAATTCCTAATTTGAGCAATTGCATTTTTATTATTATTAGATAACAATTGACTTGAATTTATATTTTATAGACTTACCTTGATATTTTGATGTTATTCTTTTTGATAAAACAATGATAGGATTTTCCTCTTTTATTTCATAAAGGGTTTCTCCTTCCTTTTCAGCTAAGTCTCCCCACAAAATCAATTTCAACTCTTTACCTCTAATTTTAAAATTTTAAGTATTGTTAAATAAAATTGCAATTATTTGATTTTATATACGGAGAAAACTGTAATTGAACATTAGTAAATAAATATATTACCTTTTGTCCATTAATAGAATTTCTTTAAATTTGCTATTGAATGGTTTTGCGCTAATGACGAAATCAATAATATCTGTCATTAAAATAATTAAAATTAGAATATGAATTATCAATTTAAAATAATGATTACAACGTTTTATAAATTTAGTTGCTTACCAATTCGTTTGCTTTGGTCACAATGAGGAAGATCTTGAAAGTTCATGAATTCACAGTTAATAACATCAAGGGGGATAGAGATTCACTTAGACACGCTGATATACTCTCGTCAGATTCAAGAAGTCCTTTCTTTTGTGCTGATTGTTTGAATGTTTTGCATATAACTTCATTTACTGTCAATAAATCTTCAAAAGACTTTGGTCCTCTAACATGATTCAATAATAACCTTAAAAAATACTTCTCCTTCTTTTGGATTTACAGTATTTACATGGCCAATCAAACCCCTCGTTGATTCTCTTTTTTCCATGCTTTTTTTAGATTGCGATAAAAAGTAGTTTCGACTTAGTTTATTTCAGTTACCAAAGTTGTTATAATAGACAAACTCAATCCCTAAATTTTGACAATAAAAATGAATCCAAACGATGCAATCATTACCCATACACATGCGCATTTGACAACAAAATAAGTTACTAACCTTGAAATCGAACAAAACCTTGGGCTGAATAGATCACTCAACCTTTACATAGCTGCATAGTTGTCGACCATTGACAGACATGAGAATGTATCAAGCTCATTCTTTGTGACTTTAATATGATTGCTTCATCATCATCCAACTCACTCTCTGTAAAATTACAGAACACTAAAAACCAACGATTTCAAGAATTTCCACAATCTGCAGAATTTGCAGAATAATAAAAACAATCTCAAAACTAACAAAAATAACAAATAAATCCTCCATTGATGCATAATAATGGAAAACATATGCATGCATTGTATACGAAACCTCTCCTTGCCTCAAACATTCACAGTGAATAGACAGATGAAGTTACCTTCGGCGATTAAGTTTGTGACCGCTGCTTTTAAGTCTATTGTTTCCACCGAAGCTTGAGGGGACTGGATGAAACAAAGCAGTTTCACTTAAAAAGGACCTGAAATTGCAACTGAAAGGAAAAGAAGCTCTGATTCTCTTAGAAAAGTTCGAAATCACAGCAGCCATATGCCGCCAAATCCTACGTGTGTACGGTGAAGAACAAAGTAGAGTGAATTAATTAATTAGGCTTTAATAGGTAGGTTAATTAATTAAATAATCAATGGATTTAATAAGTACTCAAATTAATTAAATATAAGATTTATATAATAAATATATAATTCATACCACAACTCGCTACCAATGTGATTAGAGGAATTGCCAAGCAAGCTGCTACCCAAAACACGACGGATCTGTGAAGACGAAAACACAATTAGCATGTTAAATATATTACTAAAAAGTTATTCGTGACATATAAATCTATTTCAATTTGTTGAAATATTTTAATCACATCCAAACTTAGGTCTTTAATCATTGACAGATTTGTTGAAATGTCTTGTTTGCTGCACCTACGGGTAGTGGGAAGACCATATGTGCAGAGTTTTCCATATTGAGAAATATGTAGAAGGGACCTGAAAGTATCATGCGTGTTGTGTATATCGCACCTCTTGAAGCCATTGCCAAGGAACGCCATAGTGGTTTGGTAAGGGCCTTGGAATGAGGGTTGTTGAATTAACTTGGAAAACAACCACAGACTTAAAACTGCTTGAAACGGATGCTGATGGCAAGAGGGAATTCAATTCTCCGCAAGGATTTGGTGGTGGTGGTGGCGGTCACGGCGATGGCTAGGACAACGAACATGTATAGATGCAAATTAATTGAGATAGCAATGAGTTTCTGCACAAATTTGCTTACAATTTCCCTTCTTTTTAATTATGGTTATAAATTTGATGTCTTGAATTCCATAAATCAATAAAAATGTGTATTATAAATTAGAAATAAACTACAAGTTTGATTCATTGATCTTAATGAAGAAATAAAGATGAAACCAATTACGTACCTTTTTGTTCTTTTGGTGCTACAATTGGAAGGTGGAAGAAGAAGAAGGTCGTGAAGTTTAGGGTTTAATACGGTTAATTAATTAAATAAGTGATTGAGTAATAGATTTATTCAATTTTAAGAGGTAAGTTAATTAATTAAATAAGTAGTTGAATAATAGATTTATTTAATTTTAATAGGTAAGTTAATTAATTAAATAAGTAGTTGAATAATAGATTTATTTAATTTTAATAGGTAGGTAATTTTAAAAATTAAAAGACTATTACACCCTTAAATTATTAAAAAATTTAAAGATATCATAGTAATTTAAAGGAATAAACCCTTTCGTGCTTTTTATATAGTATAGATTGACGAAATTGACGGTGATCGGATGGTTAAAAAGTAGGCTCCACTGGAACTGTGATTAAAGAACCTGAAACCTATGTGATTATGCTTGGGCGCAAGCTCCTGCTTGGGTCAGTCAACTATAGTTAGAAATAGGAAAACAACAAATTAATAATAATAATGAAAAAAATTAGACGGAGAGAGTGGATTTTTTTTGTTGAGGAATAATGAAATTTTTTATTAATAAATATTCTTGATATAAATAAAGGTTTTAAAATCAAAACAATGCACCAAAAGTAACAATATGTAGAGAATCATAATAATAGTTTCAATATAAAATTCAGACGAAGAGAATGAATTTTTAAATTCATGTATGTCTCAATCAGTTTCATGATAAACCTTTAGTTAGTTTTTATTTTATTTTATGATAAGTATCAAGTTAGTTAGACCCATCTTAAAAGGTCAAATTAAACTTGAGAAAAATCAATCTAATTCCAATTTTGAATTTTGATGAGGACCTTTTTAAAACAAGGGAAAAAGGAAAAAGGACATCATCATCTTCATCATCCATAATAAACATAATAAAAGTTAACAAATTTGCGACAAAATTGTTGGACTCCTCCTAAGCATGACTAACTTTCATGACTCGTTCCTTTGTCATCAATCGGCATTAAATGGAGATAATGTTGCGCCTACCACACACACTCTTTCCTAGCTAATTATAATTCATGCAATTCAAAATATCACTTCTTAATTTAATTTAGAAAATACAAGAAAACATATATACGTATAAAGTAGTTTTCATTATAATACAAGAAAACACATATACACATATAAGAAAACTGAAAAGCAATCCAATAAAATACAATTGCGTTTAAAATTCGTTCTAGATACACGAGGGTATTTATGCAAAGAATTTGTATATACCAACCATGAATCATGAATTGTTTAATATTCTTATTCCATGTTATATTGTAAATATATAAAAAAAAGGAAAACAAAAGTTTGGGTAATACATGTGTGGCAAATGGGAATATGCGTGGTCAAAGCAAGGACCGCCAATGTGCGCCACGTACCACTTCCACCTAGCTCGTACATTTTGTCTGGTCGCAAAGCATAAACATATGATATGGTAACTCATGCAAGCAGCTGGCGCCTGTCTTATTTGCCACTTCGGAGCAACAGATTTTCTTTACTTACTGGTGAAGTTTGATCTAACAATTACTCTACTATAGCTCATCCTTACCATCTATAGGAGAGTTGATAAGGTGCCAAAAGTAATTCACACTATCTTTTTACTTCCCTTTGAATTCTTCTTTTTCACTCTTTCCCACTTTAGCTTATAGAGCTTATTTCTCTTTTCAACCTCCATTCTTTATCTAATTAGATACATAAATAGTTTGACAAATTAGACGATTTTGTATGTAAAAAGAGCAAATGGAATTTAATTCCAGCACCTGACAGAGTTTCTGATGCAGGAAGGTAGGGACTAGATTAGATTAGTCCTAAACAAAAAAATCCTGAAGGCGATTTTAACAGGCCATCTCATTCCTGGAGAATTGAAAACAGAGACCGCAAACAAGGAAAAGTTGGGAATAGAAGAAGCAAAACCATAAGCACGAGCAAAACTTCGAGAGGGAACGGGAAGCCAACGTAACTGAAGAAGTTGCCGGTCTTCAATTGGCCTGGCATGGTCTCTTGGTTCTTGACGAAGGCCGCCTCGAGGAGAAAGTGGGTCTTCTCCAACAATTTCTTTGATTTCTTTGACACTTTGATGGATTTCAACAGAGATGGAACAGAGACCGCAAACAAGGAAAAGTTGGGAATAGAAGAAGCAAAACCATAAGCACGAGCAAAACTTCGAGAGGGAACGGGAAGCCAACGTAACTGAAGAAGTTGCCGGTCTTCAATTGGCCTGGCATGGTCTCTTGGTTCTTGACGAAGGCCGCCTCGAGGAGAAAGTGGGTCTTCTCCAACAATTTCTTTGATTTCTTTGACACTTTGATGGATTTCAACAGAGATGGGTCTTGTTGGTAATGACCAACTTGAGCTTCACCTTCAGCATAAGCCTTGCAAGCTCTTAAAATGGCCTTTGCATGCGTAACAAAATGTTCGCGAACAAATCTCTCGAAATTCTTCGGTGGTCTCCGCCACAGATACAGCATTGACTTGCAGGACAACAGATAAACATATTCATTGTAAAGAAGCGAGCTCTTGGGATCTGATAAGTAGTTTACAAGAGGTTCATTGTAATAAGGCTGCTCATTTAGGACAAGCGCCTGCAGTGACAGCAACACCTGAAGAGCTGTGGAGCTTGGACTCCAATTCTCTTCCTTCGACCCTCTCCATGTGTTGAGTAGGCTTAAACAGACATAGCCAGTACTGTACAGATTCGGGTTCAAATGTAGGCCATGTGAAAGATAACATATAGATGGGGGACGGTTAGGATAATCAATAGGAAATGCCAAGTCAAAGAAGAAGAGCCCATCATGGTAAGGAGTTCTTGCAGCACCAATGATCGCTGCTCGGAGTAACTCTATTCTTCCCTCGTAGGCTCGAACGAAGATGGAATCTGGGAGACCGCGCTTTAGAATTTGCCACTCTTTCATCATCCGCTTGTGGACATTACTTTGCGCATTGGTGAAGTAGCCTTTCTTCCTAAAGTAATGATCTGAGTAGTCCGTGACAACGTCGAATTGTGGCATGGGAGAGTACGTTAGATCAGCAGCAGTGTTGGGTCGCCTGGTTGTTAACCAGATCAGGGGACATCCAAGTTAGCACTTATAACATGTTCCAGTTCCACAACATAAATCAAATCTTCATGCTTGAGACATTTATGCTCTGGAGATGTGGAGAATTGGTCCAACAAAAACACCAAACGACTCCATCTCACCACCAAAAGGCAAATTTTATACACATAGAAATGGGGCCAAGTCTAAACTACCAAAACCGAAATACAGATCAGGAGAAGAAAAGCAGAACTCAAACAACAAAACTTAAGCTCACTTGGGCATAAAAGCAAACACCAATGCGACTACAAATAAAGCAGCAAATAACATTAGAGAAAACCAACAAAACCCCACAACAAGAACAAGGGTTCATCAATATCAGATTGATGAGCATGTAAATAGCGGTAGGAAGCTGTTAATCAGATGCTGATAATTTTTGTTGACAAATAATCTAAGATGAGAAGACATACCTGGAGCGGGAGTCTTTGGTGTTTTTTTCGCCAGGTGAAGAAGAGAAGCTCTCACTCATCCTGATGGTGTATTAAACTTAGAAATGCGTATGAGCTCAGGATTTATGTTGGAAAAATCTGCCAAGCAAAGTTAAAATCACAAAAATCGAGTCGCGTAGAAATACTATTACCCAAGATAAAATGATCTCTTTTGATTTAGAAATCAAACTAATAACAGTATATTAATTAAGAAAGAAAAGTTTTCAATTTTAATTGTGGTGTGTTGTCTTTTAGTTTGGTAGAATAGTTACTCCTCTGTCCTTCAATGTTTGTCTTCCTCGCATCCCAATATTCAGTAGGGAACGCATATCGAGGAGGCCGGATGAGGTACTATTTAACGTACTTCCCAGAAAAAATTAGGGGCAAAATTGTCTCAAATAGTGAGTCTACCGACCGTTTTAAGATATGTGTCGAAACAGTAAAAGCAAAAGCTAAAACGACAAACATTGAAGGACGGAGGGAGTAGTATTTATAGAGAGGAAGAGAATCATGACCATTAAGGTAGGGATTCATGGTCATTATGGAAAAAATTCATGACCAATAAAATACAGATTTTATGACCACTAAAAGAGGAATTTTATAGCCATTAAAATCTAGCCATTATTGTGGCCGTTTATAGTCATTGAAACTAGTCGTTAATGTAATCGTTGAAAATATGATACGAATAATCTTTATAATACCTCAATTTGACAATAATTTGTATCAAACATACGGTTAGACTTCTCTTTACCCTAGGGATTTTGCCTCGTTAATTACCTAAAACCAAGAAATGAAAAAATACATTTGTAATTTGACATTCTTACTTATAACTGCACTCTTTAAAAAAAAGAAATACTACTAATATTCTTAATCGCGTGGAAATTGGCTTAATAATAATAATTACTCCTTCCGGTACGTTTTAAATGACGTTTTAACTTTTGTTTTTACTGTTTCGGCACGTGTCTTAAAACGGTCGGCAGACTCACTATTTGAGATAATTTTGCTCCTAATTTTTTCTAGGAAGTACGTTAAGGATTAACGTACGTTGAAAAAAAAGCACGGATTTTTTTGAGGTCAAATAGTGAGTCATCCGGCCTCCTTAATATGCGTTCCCTACTGAATATTGGGATACAAAAAAGTCATTTAATTCGTACCAGAAGGAGTACTATTGTTACTGTTATTACTCTCATTGCCATGGTAATTGACTTTGGAGTTTGGACTGACTTCCATTTTCGGTCTTTATTTTCATGGATTCAGAAAATGGAATAAAAAAATTCAGATGAAGTAAGACATTATGAAATCTGACTAAAAATTTGTGAATACAGCAATTACATATTCAATCGTGACTGTACAGGTAATAAAGAAAGGATCCCTCCAATCAAGCAACAATTATTGGCTGGTTGCTAAACAAGTAATTATTACAGTTATGGCAGGGAATTACAACTTGGAAGCAGGTTTTTTTTTGCCCCGACCAGCAATGAATTCCTGCATCTTCTTAAACTGCTCCTTCGTCATTCCATTATAGTAGCTGTGCGCCCTCTCCTGAAAAAACACCCATCATTATAACCACTTTTAACAATTCAGTGGTAAACCAAAAAAAGAGTGAGAGTAGCTTTACCTTTTCAAGAGAAAGAGCATGGCCCAAATCCAGTTTCAGCCCATCATTTATAACAGACTTGTACTTTAACACCAAGTCTTGATTATTTCTAATAATCCCCTCCGCAACTTCACGGGCCTTCTTCATCAATTCACTTCCTTCCACCACATGATTAACCAGGCCCCACCTCTCACCGTCCTCTGCACTAATCGGCGTCGCCGATAGTGACGCTTCACGCGCCCTGTTCGCTCCTATAGCGCGTGAGAGTTTCTGGGACAGCCCCCACGACGGGAATATCCCAAACCTGAATAAAAAAACCCCAAATATTGAAACAATTCACCTGCACATTCTATCTTGTTTCCTAATAATAGTAGAAAATAAAAAACCGAAATTGCTTCAATTGCCAAAATCTTGAATTGCTTCAATTGCTAAAATCTTGAATTCAATACCTGGCATGAGTATCCACAAACTTGGCTCCTTTTGCAGCAATCAAAATGTCACACGCAAGCGCGATTTCGAATCCGGCAGTCACCGCAAAACCGTTTATTACTCCGATGATCGGTTTTCTGCAACGCTCCATCTGTGCAACCGGATCGGACTCCACGTCCTTCACGTCTCCTTTGAAAACGTCCTCCGCTGAGGTCAGATCTACTCCCGCGCAGAAAGCCCGACCCGACCCGGATAAAATGATCACTCGGACGGAATCGTCCTGATTCAATGATTTGAATTCCTGGGCCATGCGGGTCATCATGGATTTGGTCAACGAATTAAGAGATTTGGGACGGTTGATTGTGATAGTTGCGACGCCGTTTCGCGCCCGGGTAACGAGGATGAGATCTTCGGATCGCGTTTGATCCATCTTGCACTTTCTTTCTTTTACCAGAAAAACGGTGCGTGTATGCAAGCTGTTCTGGCTGTGGTGGAACTGGTAGGACTTCAACTTTCAGTTTAGCTGGTTTTGGTTGCGTATTGTATTTATCGAATATTTTTTACTTCTAAAAGATGGTTGAAATGATAATTTTGTCGTTGTTGGATTGAGTGTCAAGTCTTATCCTGTCCACAGGCATCAGCGTTTGGTTCTTTATGCACGCAGCAAACAACCGGTCTTTTTACGAGGAGATTTCCAAAAGAGAGAGTGTTTTAAAAGCGGCGCATGTAGGCGTCTTTGACAAAAACGACGCAGTCATTTAACGAAAAAAACTCATCTTTATGAAAAAAAGAATTCTTTAGGGCACATTCTTTTAGAAAATACGCGTCTTTTTTAATAAGACGTGGTTTAGAAATATACTGCTGCCCCTGTCCTTCCAATGTGACTGGAATAAGACGTGTCTGGGTAAATATTTGTTGGACTAATCCTTATTTTACTTCTTTCGGTAATGAAATTGTTTGGGTAAATATCATTTTTTTCTCACTACCAGAAATCAAAACAAACAAGTGACCCGTTTTAGATAATGCATTGGAAAGTGTGAGGTATTATTTAAGATGGTAAATCAATGCCTATGCCCAGTTGCATAAAAAATTGACATTATGGATTTCCGAGTAGATTCTGATCTGGAAAATTGGACCGTCCAAGTAGAACCTAAATATTCTACTTTCTACGGAACTTAGTAACTGTCTCGTTGATTTTAGACACGCATATTAAGAAGACTGGATAATTTACTATTTGAAACAATTTTGTCCCAAAAATTTTCTCGGGTACGTTCAAAAAAAAGTACGGAATTTTTTGGGTCAAATATTGAGTCATCCGGCTTCCTTAATATACGTGCTCAAAGTCAACGAGATAGTTGTTAAGTTCCGGACGGACTACTTTAAAACTCAGCTGTGTCTTCTGACTTATAAATACATGATCAAAATGAAGACTTAAATTTCGATATCAATAATCATTCTCCCCAAGATTTTTTCGTAGAAATAAGTATAGCATTCTGAAAAACACACGGACAACATAAATGAACTTTTAAATAATCAAATACTTATTTCAATTATCGAAAAAAATAAATAACTTATTTCTCTTGTATAATGAGATGCAACTTCTTTGCTAATCATAATTAATTCATAAGCAATCTCATGTCTGTAACAATCATTCTTTAAATCGCCTACATTTTACTGAATCGGAGGATCAAATTCTGCTGAGCTGACGAATGTTAATCGGCCACATGACAGAGGAGTCACCATCCAAGAGACGCTTTGCAATGATGATATTAGTAGCCTCGCTAGGATGGTATGCATCCCAAAAAACGTACTTGGATCTTTCAAATCAAACATTTGAACCAGGACCACATGGCAGCACACCACCATGCCGCCCGGCTCCATAGCAGCAAGCTGTATTCGGATTCTCAAATCCTGAAACAGAGAAAAATATACATCACATAACGTATCTTATATTATATAAATACAGTACTCTTAGAAATGAACTAATTTTTAATTTGCTACTAATTAATGGCGGACCGAATGCTAAGTAGTTTTGAATAACGTCATCGACAATGCGATGAACATCCGCGTAGACAAGATTTGACCCCTTCAGACTTGTCCTGAGCTCTGTTATAAGCACTCTCATTTCTGTGTTGTATCATCCTGTTATAGCGTTCGCTAAAGCAACACAGTCATCCCCTGCTAGTGGATTCATGTCTCTTTCGAATGGTATGCACCCAATCGGACCCATGTTCGCCATGAGAATCTTCCTAACTCCCAAACCATACATTCTCTGCAATGACAGGGTGAATTCAGATTTCAGTAATTAGATTTCAATATGGGATGGTTATTTTTGCTTTTCAGTTTTATATACCATGAGTTGTGTTCTGAGTTTTGAAATCATGCTGGCTACAAATGCCTCTGGGTTATGATCCTTTTCACAACAGGATCTAGGTAGTTGTTGATGAAATCATTCGAGCCTATTGTTATTGAGTAGAGTGACGATTGCAACAATTCCTGAGCTGCAGGGATGCCAATTCTTGCAATGATGTCCTGTCTGGTGTTCGCAAAGTTATCGAGCTGCGCATCCAAGTTGATTCGACCACCCTATCCATTACCCATTAAACATCAGAATCATTATTAATTACCTGTGCTTTAATCACGCACTGAATTAATACATTGCTATTGCGAAACCTTAGGCAGGTGCTACTACCAAAATACAAAAAAGTTGAGCTTAATTTCTTGACCAGTAAACATGGAGCAGAAAACTCACGAAAATGGCTCCGCTATGGTTAAGGATTCCACCTGCACCAGAAGCGTAGTTGATTACAGGTCCTTTTGTTGTTGGAGCCAAGTAAGGAGGAGTATAATCCTGAAAACCCAATTCCTGACCTGGAGAGAGCAAAAAAGTTGACAAAATAAAAGAGAGAGTAAGGCAGTAATTCTACTGGATTCGAGGTGCGAAAATGATACAATAATGAACAAAATTGATGAACTTGCCTATGATAAGAAACTAAAAGATTGTGATGTTTGCGTATCTGTCGTCCCACTCTAGTTATTTCACCAAACAAACACGTACCTAATAAGAAACTTGTATTCTTGTGGGATTAGTTAAAAATTGAAGACACAAGGGAGACCAAAAAAAAAAAAAACATTAATTTTCTATGTTTTTTCAGTACCATTGGAAGTTGTGCTGTGGGTGGTTTTTATATTAATAATAGATTTTTTTATTAATGGGCCTTTTAAAAGTATCATTTCTTTTCATGGGCTTAAGGCCTGCAATTGAAATCTTGTTATTGATATTCTAATTGGGCTTCGTAGACAATTATTCGAACCAGGCCTGCCAGGCTGCTTTAGTTTGCTCGTTTCGTTTCGTCCGTTAAATACGGAAACCAAAAATCATACAAGCCACATAAGTTACCGTTAGATCCGTCCTAAAATAGAGAGCCGTTAGTTGACAAACTTGTTGTTACATTACCAATTCATCGTTCGTTTGTGCCTTCCAAAACAGAAATTACACCTTTTTGAAACATGATAAAGATCGCTCATTGTTCCTCCATGAACATTAATTCGTGTTCATGAAAATTTCCCCAAACATGAGTTTCTCTTTTTGTCATCTTTGTCTTGCATTTGCATCGATTTTAATCGTCGCAATCTCTTCCTCAGGACATGTAAATGGGTTTTCGGCGCACAAAGTTATAAACTCTCCTCTGTTGACGGAGAAGATTGGTTCCAATCGCACAATCAAAGTGGACATTAACGGTAACGGAGATTTCAAGTCTGTGCAAGAAGCCATAAATTATGTTCCTGTCAACAATTCTCAATGGGTGATTATCCATATCAGGAAAGGGGTTTACAGGTAATTAATTAATGAAATCTCTTAATTCTTTTCTTTTCTTTTGTTAATTATATGATTTGTTGTTTCTTAATTAATTGGTGTTTGGTGATTTTGGGCGGCAGAGAAAAGATTCATATACCAAAGACTAAACCCTATATATTCATGAGAGGAAACGGAAGAGGAAAAACTACCATTGTCTGGTCGAAAAGCTCTGAAAATAATAAGGCATCTGCCACATTCACCCTGGAAGCCCGCAACTTCATTGCTTTTGGAATTAGCTTTAAGGTACATTTCATTTTTCTTGGATTTTTGATATTTATTTAGAACCAAAATTCCAAAACAATAAAGAGGTCCATAAAAAAAAATGGTCTATTTCCTATAAAAGACTAATTTCTTTCTACCATAATCGGATCTTACGTATAAAGGTGATTCTCCATCCTAATTTTCTCCATTGACTAGATTTGATTTGAACCAAAAACCTGAATTAAGAATGAATAAATATAAAGAATTACAATTTTTAAAATGGAAAAAAAAAACCCATAAGTATATCCCAACATTTTTTTCTAGTAGAAGCTATTAAATATTGTCATTATTTCTTTTCTTTTTTCAAAAAATAAAATGGGGGATTGTAGAATGAGGCGCCAACAGGGGTGGCATTTACCTCACAGAACCAGTCGGTGGCAGCATTTGTGGGCGGAGACGCGGCAGCATTCTACCACTGTGGATTCTACAGCACCCACAACACTCTATTTGATTATAGAGGCAGGCATTACTACGACAATTGCTACATTCAAGGCTCAATTGACTTCATCTTTGGCCGCGGAAGGTCCATTTTTCACGTAAGTAATGAGACTAATCTTGTTTAAGTGCGGTACGGACCTGAAGGGGATATACACGCTTAATTTTTAATTACTTCCTGCTCTCACTATTATAGTCAAATTAATTTTAAGAACCTGAAGAACTTAAAACCTGAGATTTTGTGGTTTATCAACCGTATTATAATTTTATATATGGAAATGCAGAACTGTGACATATTTGTGCTTGAAGACTTGAGGGTGAGCATCCATGGGTCCATCACAGCGCACAACAGGGAAAACGACGACGACAGTGGTTTCGTGTTCGTAAAAGGTCAGGTGTATGGTATTGGTGATGTGTACTTAGGAAGAGCAAAAGGTCCCTACTCAAGGGTCATTTTCGTAAAAACTTACCTTTCTAAGACCATTGTGCCCCAAGGCTGGACTAATTGGAGCTACTCCGGCAGCACAGAGTAATTAGCCATCGTTTCTTTCTTTTTTTCCGATGAATTAAATTTCAAATTCTGTTCCGTTTCAAACAAAATTTTGAAATCGGAATTCAGACGCTCACTTTTAATATATGGTGTGTTTGGATATGGGAATTGCAGGAACTTGTACCAAGCAGAGTACGGATGCTATGGACCTGGAGCAGCTGATGCCGGACAGCGGGCTCCTTGGTCCAAACAGATTAGTGCGGAGGAAGCTGAGCGATTCGCGTCCGTGGACTTCATAGATGGCAAGGAATGGCTCCCAGCTTGGATATGAATTAAGATTCGATTCGATTCATTTTATTAGTATATACTAGATCTTGATATTTCCCATCATCAACAATCAAGAGTGTTACTAAACAAATGTGACCATATGTCTTGGCATGCAGGCTGTGTAATGTATAGTGTACCATTTTAGTGACACACATTGTATAGTATAACTATTGGATGTTGACATGACATTTCTCCCATATACTTATTGATCTTTTATTATATACCATTTTGCCTATATTTATACATACTCAATGACCACCTTGCGGAGCCCTACCAAAAGCCACTCCCAAGACGTCGTTCACTGCCACTCCCGTTCACGGATTTTAAAAATGTTTGGTTATTTCCCTCTTCTTGGAGTATATAACTTTAATAACGCAAACATTTTGCCTTTTCTTGTTGGCAACAATTCATAACACACAACATATTTGTTTATTTGTTCTCGTAAATAGGATAGAAGGATAATAAGCCTTTAATGCTTAGTACATAGGTGACATATAATGTCAATACCTGCAACATAATTAAACATGCATATATGCATACATGATGCAATAATCTCTTTAATGTTGGGAACTAGTGTACCCTACCGATTCCTCCACCTCCACCTCCACCTTTTCCACCTCCAAAGCCTCCGCCAGCTCCACCACCAGCACCACCACCAAAACCTCCACCTCCACCGTTTCCACCTCCAAACCCCCCACCAGCACCTCCACCAGCACCCTTACCACCCCCAAAGCCCCCACCAGATCCTCCACCACCACCCTTACCACCTCCAAAGCCTCCTCCAGAACCTCCACCTATGCCTCCTCCGCCTCCTTTGCCACCTCCAAATCCTCCTCCAGAACCTCCACCTACGCCTCCTCCGCCTCCTTTGCCACCTCCAAATCCCCCGCCAGAACCTCCACCTACGCCTCCTCCACCTCCAAATCCCCCTCCAGAACCTCCACCTACGCCTCCTCCACTGCCTTTGCCACCTCCAAACCCCCCGCCAGAACCTCCACCTACGCCTCCTCCATCTCCAAATCCCCCTCCAGAACCTCCACCTACGCCTCCTCCACTGCCTTTGCCACCTCCAAACCCCCCGCCAGAACCTCCACCTACGCCTCCTCCTCCTCCTCCATTACCACCTCCAAATCCGCCGCCAGAACCTCCACCTACGCCTCCTCCACCACCATTACCACCTCCAGCACCACCACCTTTGCCACCTCCAAAGCCTCCGCCACCACCGACTCCTACTCCACCACCACTACCCCCTCCAAAGCCGCCTCCAGCACCACCACCCAGACCACCTCCATTGCCATTAGTAGAAAATTCATTTTCCTCTAGTTTTCGACATTCTACTGCAACTAGTGCCAGCACAAACAGCAATGCTAGAAAGCTGACATACTTAAACCCTTTCCCCATCTTGCTATTATAAAAAAAGGAAAGGAAGAGGTAAATAATTTGCGTGATTGTATAAAAAATAATAGATGAAGAGCCCTATTTATAGTATTTTTGAAGATAATGTGGAAGTTTGCATTGAATGGGAGTTCAGGAAGTCAAGATTAAAATGTTTCCTTGCACCACCAGCCCAGCAGAGTTGTAAAATCAAGTGTTTAATGAAATGACATGAAATTCAACTCCGTCAGGAATGAGTACATCAAAAGCCGGTGAACTCATAAAGATGGATGTCCCCTAACACTCAACTACTATAAAATATGTATGTATGTCCTGCCTTTTACTCCAAATTCCAAATAATTTATTTAATTGGCACACTAAAATGAACTTATTCAGATTTGCTGAGAGGCCCTACCATTAGAAGAATGTCAATGCAAGACATTAAACGATGGTTGAAAATTAGGGTAGCCGCATATCTAATCAGATGTCTGGATTGACACGTACAAAAAGAGGTCAGATGCTAGCTAGTAGACAAACCGGTAGAAACACGTCAATTTGCTGCCCAACCAAATCAAATATTATACCGTATACTTAGTGTTTTAATTAGTTTATCCCTAAATTTTAAAACCGTCTAATTTGTAAACACCAACAAATTAATCGCATTTAATTTTACTTTAATTAATCGCAATTGATAGCAAGTAAACTTTATTATTAATTTAAAATACATTGTTTTATTACGAGAGAAGTGAGTGATGTACTAGTCGGTGCATCTAAAATCTTTTGGTCCCTCCCTTATCATTATATTTTCACGACAACCATGCAACTTTTTCCAATTATCTTAATTACTTCATTTTAGTATTTCGTACCACAAAATCATGGGATTAATTAATTAGGCCCTAAGAAAATTAAAATTATCACCCGGTCCTCAAATAAATATTTTGGTCACAGGCAAAGTTGTGGCCCTTACGAGAACGTTGTAAAATTCTTTCGTCCCGCTTAAACCATCGCACGGCCCATAAATTTTTAAAATGGTTTCAGGCCCATTAGTCTCTCACCTCTATTTGGGCTCACTCTCACATGGGCTAGCATGACATGGAGGTCCGATCTTCATGGGTATGGCCGTCATTTTGCGAAGAAAGAAGCCGAGGAAAGCGTCCTAACTGCGAAGACACAGGCTAGTAGACCAGTAAACCTGCGACGGGAAAAGAAAGCAAGAGCTAGGGTTTGGTTTGCTGCCTGCAAATTGAGGCAAAAGGTGAAAAAGAAGGAATAGAAATGGAGGGTGCAGATGAAGGAGGAGTTGACAGAGTTGTTGATTCCAAAGATTTGCAACAACAGAGCAAAGCTCTTGATAAGCTCACTGACCGTGTGGAAGACCGCCAGCTCGATTCCACTCGAGTTCAAGAGGTGTATATTCTTTTAATTATTTTGATTTTTGTGATTTTATTTTATTTTTATGGTTAAGGTTCTTATTTTTTTACTTGTATGGGTTCATGTGAATAGGCTATGGCATCAATTGCTGCATCTGCAGACGCTGATTGGAATGCCATGCGACTAAGGTAAAACCTTGCCGTTTTTTTTTCAAGTCTTTCATATTCTTCAGTTGGGATTTCAAAATATGACATCATAATTGTATCTTGGTGATGTTTTTCCCTTGAATATGAGTTCACATAATTTAGTTTCCTGTTACTGAGTAAAGAAAATATGAAAATCAGAGAAATGAGGTGAATATGAAGCAAAAAGAGGTAAAAAATAGCTTTTGGGTGACGTAATTTATCTTATCTGAGGCGCTTTGATTTGGTAGAAATACATCCTCACAGACGAAGGAAAATTAAACTTTAGTTCCGTGTTTCTCCGTCTTTTGCTTAAATCCACATTACTAGATTGGCATTCCTCAAGAGTTCTTAGGTTTGGAAATTTTTGGATTGTTAAAAGTTGTTTAGGATACTTAACAAATAAGCTTGAGGGATCAAAGTGCAGTGGAAAAGGGTTATGGTATAGTCAAATTTCATACAGTGATGGTCTGATGAGCTCATCATTGGTTGATTAGCAAATAAGTTTAGTTTGTTGTTACATCTTGAAGCATACATCGGATTTATAGGCATTTGTCTCTGCTGTTTTATTTAGAATCTCTTAAGTGAGCGCAAGAAAACACTTCAAAGTTAGTGCATTTAAATTGTATCTTAGAGATTGATAGAATGCTAAACTTGCTAGTTAGAATGTGGAACGACTTTGATGCAGAACCTGAACATGAAAATTGAATGCCTTCTACCCCCTTCTTCTTTTCTGGTTGATGGCTATTTAGTATACATATTTATCATGAAATGTATGGAGTTTTTCCCTCACAGAGAGAAAGAGTTGGCTGCTGTTAAGATCAATGCTGCTGATGTTGACATAATTGCAAATGAACTGGAGGTACTTTCAACCATCATGTCCTCCATCCTCATGATGATATGTTAACTTGCCTGTCTCTGTTGTTTAATATATTTTCTTGGTTTGCTGCTGGGAACAGTTGGACAAGAAGGTGGCAGAGAGGACCTTACGCGAGCACAAGGGAGATGCAGTTGCTGCCATCCGACATCTACTTCACTAGAAAACCATCAGAATGGTATCACATTTGGGGTTTCAATTTTTTCTAGGTCATGCAGATGTGAACCTAAAAGAGTTCAACTAAGTTCTACATGAACTATTTGTACCCAGTTATATAAACTGCACTCTTGTTATGCTTTCTGCAAGGCCTTGTACAACTTTTTTGAATTCGAAATTTAATTCAATAGTACCCGATATTTTAGGCAGGATCGGAAGCTGCTAGTCCCCATCGCTAGCTACGTTTTCCAGTTAAGACTTTTTTGGTGGGTTGAATGAGGGGCAGCTTGAGAATGTGATCTCACCTAAACTGAATCGCAAAAGTCTTATTTCTTCGTGGATTATTGTAGAAGGTTGTTGTCACGTGTAATCGCTAATCGCTAATGACAGTTAGTATGACACCCAAGAAAAAAGCCAAATAACGCAGTTCATCGAAGTCAAAGCAACAAATGCCTGGCCTACTTTCCCCTGTAATCACAAGAACAGAACAAAAGAAATCATGGCCATGTTATGGCCTACTCATCCAAGTCCTTTTCTTCAGGTCTGGAAAGTGAAAAACAAGCACAAACAGATGAGTCATGCTGGCTGACAGTGCAGCTTGTTGGCGTGCAAAATTTGCCCGAGTGGGAAATAGGTGGCAGCGAACGACTGTGTCAACAAGATGTTTAGCTGCCATCACCTTCATGCATACATAAACAGATAAGAGAGATGTACAAATCCCTGATATTTTATGTATTTTAGAGTTGAAAATTGTGTCTGTACAGCTTTTGTAAGTGCTCCTAAGCATCTCTCATTTAAAATCACTAATGGGTTACATTACATGGGAACCCAATCAACATAACGCTAATCACACAGCAGCATGGACGGATATTGAAGATTTTTAATGATGTCAACAAATAAATCAAACGTCACAACCAACCCAATCTCCATCAAAATCAGCAACCAGCTCACATGGACGCCAACTACTCCCTCACTTGTTTAGTTTTTCCTTCGTTTGGTTGCTGTGAGCTTTTTATGCACCGGTCACGACGCATTTGATGCAAATCCGAGGGCAATTGTGGCAATCATCCTCTTCTCATCGAGCGGGAAGGGGTTGCAAACAGAGGTTGTGTTCCTTTCTGAGACCACGCACAAAATACCAAAAGAAACAGTGACAGCGGGATGTGATTTATACTTCCTTATACAAGGTATCTCCAGCTGCAGAACGGGCTGCCTGGAATTGAATGTTGTACTGTCTCTGGAGATCTCTAAGCTTTTCCAGCAATTCCTGGAATGTTGGACGGCTTTGTGGGTCACTGTAGACAGTTCATTTGCAGTTAGCCACAAATATCAAAATAGGAAGTATTTTACACGATTAAGCACTTCGAAACAAAGGGACTTCTTTGATTATTGATTATTGATTATTGTTAAGTCAAATCAATTCCTAAATATTATACAAATCTTCCACCTAACTATTGGATCCCCAATCCCAATATCAAGTTGATGCAGGCCAAATATCTTAAAGTTCTAATCTCATAATGTATTGACAACATCTAGAAGTTGGCACGAATCCTCCATGAACAACATGGCATTCATTAGATTAACCTCAATTTGTACCCAGAAAGTGCCATAACTCATAGGTTATATACAGAACTACACGACATGAAAAACATAACATGTCCAATGCCAGAGAAAGGTGCAAAAGCCGCAAAACGCTATGAATAACCAAATTACACAAACACACTGCACACAATTTTCTAAAACAAAAAATGTTGCAAGTTTGAACCATAATCAAGTAGTGGATGCTCCAATTAAGCACAATCATACATTAAAAGTGATTCTTTTACTAATGAAAATGAAAGCGGAAAAAAAATCTGGAGAAGTAATAACCTTTGCCAGCAGCTCTCTATTAATGATGCCCACTGTGGATCTACATCTTTTGGGATCTCTAATCGTTGGTTCATGAACCCTACAGCTCCAATTACCTGGAAACAAACCAAGGAAACTATTAATCATATGTGCAGTGCCATTTTAACACCATTTCTGGTTTAGAGCAAATGGATAAAACCATATCAA
The DNA here is from genome assembly GCA_963691705.1 of Viola odorata. Lineage (NCBI taxonomy): Eukaryota > Viridiplantae > Streptophyta > Magnoliopsida > Malpighiales > Violaceae > Viola > Viola odorata. The sequence goes on from OY829545.1 coordinate 448,532, forward strand.
TCAAAAGCATTTTTTCCTTTCACTTTCCAGAAATAAGTAACCTGAGTAATTTCAAAATGAAAGTCTACCTGCATAGAGTTGAGATTTTCCCAAGGGATCTTTTCAGTGACAAGCTCCCACAGTATTATTCCATAGCTATATACATCCGACCTGAATAGATAAAAACACCAAGGGAAGTTTAATTTAAGGAAGAGAATTCCCGATTCAGAATTCAATATTCAGGCTAAAAAAATATATAACGTACTTCTCATCAGAAGGTTCATTGCGGAGAACTTCTGGTGCCATCCATTGAGGCTACAAAAAAGACAACTTAATGTAGTGAGTACTTGAACAAAGTATTTAATCAGCCCAGTATGAAAATAATTGATTGAGATAACCTAAAAACATTACAAATGGCAGAAACAAGTACCGTTCCCTTCCCAGTTTTTGTTGTAAGAAAAGTTTCATGCTTCAGTCGTGATAGACCAAAATCACCGACCTGTTTGAATGAATAATAGTTCTTCAACTTTATGCAAGAAAATAATTCCAGAAATTTCAACCTGAAGCCAACAACAACAAAAGTTGCAAAAAGTTCTTATAGATACTGGCAGACCTTTACAGTCCAATTTTTATCAACCAGAAGATTTGAAGACTTCAAATCACGATGAATGATAGGGGGGCTGCAATGATGAAGGTAATTCATACCCCGTGCCTGTAGAAGGATTTAACAATAAAATATTGTATGAGTAACAACTTATCAGACCAAATGCTAGATATCCTAGCTAAAGGAACTTAAGAATATAACATCTAATAGGAAACTTCACAGGCAGTATGGGACCAAACACCCAAGCAAATCCTGAAAAACAAAATGGCCTATCCCCCTGAATTGCAGTTCTAAGAGGGAGAGAATATGAAAAAGTCCTTCAATTTTATTTTACTTTATTTTCATCATTGATCAAAATGAATAATCTAAAGAGAGATAACAACATAGTGGTTGCAAGCCTACTATTTTCACCATTTCACTCTGCAATAGCCCCTCATTACCAGATCAAGATGAATTACACAAAATTACTTTATACTCACTATATCTAATGCCATATGAACACGTCTCCTCCGATCTAACTTTGCTGTGCTCCTCTGTAGCAAGCGAAATAAACTTCCACTGCATTAAAAGGAAGAAGATAAGAGGCATCAGTCAGCCTATACCTACTCCCCACTTGTCAAGATGTCTTTGACAAATTAGTTCAATCACATGCTCCAATAAAGAAATGGATAGTGGAGAAAGGAGGTCAGAATTACCGAGGAAGGAATTCTGTGACAATGCAAAGGCGCTGAGGCGAAGTCACAGCACCCATGAAGAGCAGGACATTTGGATGTCGAAGCCTTTTCATAAGAGATACCTTCATGAATGAAAAAATATTGTAGCGTCAGCGCTTCATTCAAAAATAGCGACTACTAGCACTTTTAAGCAAGGCAACTGAGGTGAAAAGGGAGCGCACCTCTTGTCTAAATGAAAATATTAGATCATCTGAATATTCTTGCTTGGAGAACACCTTGACTGCAACATCCTGAAATATAATAAAAACCACAGAAACATCAAGAATTGATACCCTTGTCAAATACTTTCATACTTCTTTTTCATGTTCCATCCAATATACCAACAATTAAAGCTTGAGAACGATCCCAGCTAAGAAACCATTTTTCATTTTTATTTTTGCTTAAGAAAATAGAGTTGGCATGCTCCATGCATGCGTGAAACATAGGCTTATCAGAAACATAGGAAAAGATGCTTAAAATTATTTTACACTATGAGCATGCCTGAAGAATTCATTTTTTGACAGTTTGAATGTGCATTGGCTGGGATGTTGTATCTACAGAATGGAACTGTTAGATGTTCTTTTAAAGATGTAAACAAAGCACATCATATCTCAAATACTTAATCTGGATGCACTGTGTATTGTCCATCCACTTAGGAATAAAGTAGTAAAGGGAAGGGAAAAGAACATACTGATCCATACCACAGGGCATGATACACAGTGCCACATGAACCTGCAGGAATAGGGACAACAAAACAAGCATTATACTTCTCAACCAGATAGGGGACTGAAAATGAGTATAATCAGTTCTTTAGGGGCACATTCGACCAAATATGATTACCTTGCCCAATTTGCTCTCCAATCGTCAGGTCTTCCCATAGTATTTCATAATCCAAGCAATCACTGTCCATATCCAGCTTATTAATAGTACTACTGCTGGTACTTCCGCAACTGCTGACACTGCTTGTGCTGTTAACATTAACTGAGGACCAGGACCCAGAGGCCTCATTATTGGTAGCGCGATAATTAGTTTCAGCTGCATGGCTTTCTGGCTTTGCGCGAGGAGAGGGAACTTTTTGATGAGACGATTCACTCTCTGGGTCATTATGCAACCATGGCCACGCAAAACGGCTGTTCCTTGCCTCTAAGCCTTCTCTTTCACTTCCTTTCCAGGGCCAAGATAACCCTTTCTTACCCATCCATTCTTCTGCTTTTGATGTAATTATTTTCTGAATTGTAGGTTTTCCTTCTCCCTCGTCGCCAGAATCTCTGGAGTGTTTTGCAGGGGACTTGTCATCAGGATGAGAAAATACACCAAAAGGAGATTGATGAACATCTCCTCCTCTAGGTGTGCTAGCTCCACTATGGTCCGAGAGAGCAGCATCTGAAAAGCCATGATCTGAGTGATAGCTATCGCCACTACCACCTTCGCGATCCACGCCGTTTTCTCCTGTCCGAATTTTTGACTTCACCTTGTTACTCACCTTAGAAGCCTGTCTCAGCAGTTTTAACAATCAAAATATAATACAACATACAGATCTATATTCAGGCGAACACACACAGCAAAGGAATAAAGAATCTGACATACTAACCAAATTCGATATTTTTGAAGCAAGAGCTGCTTGCAAAGGCTGTTGAGGATCAAGCCCGAGTTTACTAGTAACACTACTTCTTGACCTGTTATAGCTAGAGTCTGTTTCCAAATTGCCAGAAGCTGACAATTCAGCAACTTTTATCTCTTGAAATGATCGCGAATCACTGGATACAGAAACAACCCCAATCAAATTACCATCATCATCGTAGAATGGGGTATTAGTTGCCACAATTGTAAACTTGTACCCAGCCTTATTCTTAACAGGAAACAGTCCAGTCCAACTCTCCCCCATCATATTTCGAGTCACTATAGTATTTCCAATAGGATGATCCTTAGGATCAACCATCAACTCCAAAACATCCTGCCCAAGCGCTTCGGCTGCAGAATAACCATAGAGATTCTCCGCAGAGCGATTCCTACACAATCAAGTATTTACTTTTATTTTCCAAAAGAAATAAAAAATGCATGTTTACCCCGAAACATGATAAGAAACAGAAATAAAACAGCAACGATGCACTCACCAATAAATAAGGCGACCAGTGGTGTCAAAAACGTGAATGGATTGTCCCATAGACTGCAATATATTCAAATACTGCCTATCGCTAAACTTGACACCCGACGACCCAATAATCTCTCCTCCTCCGTCTCTGCCGCCGCTTGAACTCTCTCTCTGCAGCGGCGATGCATGTCTAAACGACCCCGAACCTTTCTTCCAAGCAACACCAGCAGCACCACCACCACCCTCGAAACCTGGCCCACCACCAGCTCCACCACTGACGACTCTCCTCCTGCTCCCGCACCTCTGCGGCGAAATGGAATGAGACCGCTGGTGATGACTTACCTCCGCCGACTGGGAATCACTGCTAAGCCTCAACCTCGACATCTCCTGCTTCAAGTGCGCGTGCCCTGCTTCTAGCTCCTGGATCTTCCTCAGCAACTCTTCTGCTGGTGGAGTATCCATTTTTTTTAACCAATCAACAACACTAACAGACAACAATAATCGGTCTTAATTAGCATATGGTATTACAGACCAGCAAATTCTTCCTTCCTCCATTTCTCTTCGATTTTTCTTTTTTCTTTTTTCTTTTTTTGTGTGGGGGGGGGGGGGGGGGGGGGGGGTCTAAACTCTAAACTCTTAAGGGGGGTTGTTTGGTTTGTGGTCCGTGTATGGTTGGCTTCATTTCTTCCATTTTTGTTTTTGGTTTTTTTTCTCTTTCCATCTCATCATCATCCTCTGAATCTAACCATTAAGACCAGTAGGAAAGTTTTTTGATTCGTCCACGCGAGAAGGAGGCGGGTGGTAGTGTGTTTCGGTGTTGGACTGTTGCGTATCGGTCCAATCTACGGAGCGCGTGCATGTCACGTGGGAGGGCAGGTAGGAGATGGGAATTTCGTTCGGACTTTTTGCTTTAACTATTCGTCTTAAAGGCCTCCAAAGACTCCAATAGGATGCGAATCTATTATGTCCACTCTGTTTTTTGATCCTTCCACTCCACCTCCCTTAATTACCATCTTGTCCATGTTAATTACTGTTATTAATTTTATTATTATTCACAGAAATTAACGTATTGACTTGGTAATTGTTAATTTGCCATGATGATTTTAAGTCAACGAAAAGTAAAATAAAGCCTCTTGAAAACTTGAAGTATTTATTTAACGAAATGTTTTACGTTAAACATAATTAGTGACAGATAAATGCAGTGTTCTCCTTCTCTTTGTTTACTTAATTTAGTGCCTAATCCTTAATCCTCTTTTTGAAAATTTTCAGATTTATTTTTCCAAATAATGGTTGTGCTTTTTTGTTTGCGTGCGCAGCATGATTGAGGGCGTGCACTGCACGCACATAGTTTTCGCACGATACAGACAAAGATGAAATAGCATAAAACTTCTTTTTCCTCTATTTTCTTTCACAATTAGTTTAAACTAATTATATTTATATTATAAACAAATAAATAATATATACGTAAAATGAGCCTATATTTTCATGCATACATTAATTTGAATAAAAAATCACACAAATAGATTGATCATAATCGATACTAATGATGCATCACTAATAATTGATGCATAGTCACACTCCAATCGCCCCCGACAAAATGACCATGCTAATAGAAATTCCAAAGATTTTCCTTTTCTGTTCAAGCTTTTAAGCTCCTCTAAGCTTGCAATGCATGTGGTGTACAAAAATGGTATAAATTCAACTCTTCTTAAGCACAGAAAGTGACCTTGGAAGTTGACCTACTCCGTTGGACTTATAGTAACCCTCTTCCTTCTCTTTTTTGGACGAGATAATTATCAATTATTGTCAAGTTATCAAGAGAAAAAATAGTTAATAATATTAATATTAATACGCAGGGCAAACTAGTACAAATTAGGTACTACATTATTTTAGTGCACTAATACACAACATCGGAGGCAAGCCCTCGATGGAGTTTCAGGTGGGTAAATATGCTACAGCTTCTATTGGGAAACCTCAGAAGAAGTGGTGGACTGGAGATAGATGAATACTTACAGTTACAGGCAGGATAATAGGCTCGAACTTTTACAACTCGGGGCGCTCTATAATCACGCGGACCTCTAAGAATGATCTTAGGTCAATCCAGTTGTTGCTTCTTTATTTACAACAGAATATTGCAAGCCACTGCGTTAGGATCTGGCATAACTACATCAGTAATCAATACCTTCAAACTAGTCTCGAGATTAATTGACTACCTCGCATCAGCAAAGAAGTGTAATCCATACTCAGATGTTGCATGGGTGGAGAGCCTTACTGAAATAGGATAAGGTGAAACGGTTGTATGGCGCACAGACCCATCAAATCAGGTGGAGCCGGTGCAGGTATAATCCGAGGGTAACTTGGTGTCAGAAACCATCCACAACAGGTAAGGAAATATCAGGGGTGGGTTTTAGTAAATGTCACAAGCTAATCATCCTACTCAACAGTTTCTGCACCTCTCGGTGGCATCGGAAGTTCAACAATAATTAAGAAATAGCATCTCTCTGACTCTCTGATGTATTGGACTTCACCATTCATGAGCTTTAAGATCTTCCTGCACATGCTGAGGCCTAAGCCCTCTTGAGTCATCCATCGACTGCTGTGAAACATGTCTTGGACTAATTCAGAAGGAAGGCCTTCACCAGGGCAAGCCATCCTTCCAAAAACAATATATAGAGAAGAAAGAAGTGTTAGACTTTCATACCAACGACCCTGAGGAGATTTATGTTCAACAACAAAGGAGCAAGTAGTTATTCTAATGTTCTCAGAAAATGGTACAAATACTGCACAATACTATATGAGCAGGTATTAATTTTTTAAATGTTACACTATAGATGACTCGTAACATGTTCTTTGCTGTCCTTTATTTCCTTCAAATAACATTGCCAATTTCCATTTTCACGGTACCAAGTTATTCAACAAATTATAGGAAGCAGCAATTTCGATGTCATAATAGTTAATATTATACCACATAACAAATCAGGAGGAGCAGTGATGAACACAAAGGATTCAGATGTGTCAAGCAATGAAAGAAAGAATTATTTGAACTCACCACATTTTGAAAAGAAAAGTTATTTCAATATGGAAACTTACGGTATTACTGTGGCTACTAAATACTATAGAATTAGAAGTATCCTTGAAGAAGTCAGTGTCTAAAGAACAGAAAAGGTAAAAGAAGCGAAAGCCAATATTAATTTTTTGACCTATCAGTATAGATATTATCAAAACCAACGCCATAAAAGATTGAGGGGATAACAAACCTGAATTCTGTGTGCACAAGAGTGAGTCCATCAGAGGCTTGCTTCAGCGACGGACAAACACGAATCTCAACCCAACCTTCAGAAGATGGGGCATACCGCACCATGTTCAACAAGAAATCAGCCAATACCTGTTGCATTCTCGCTTGATCACCATAAACAGCCAGAGTTTTTATCTCTTCTGGAATATCGCGAATCAATTGTAGATTTCTTTCTCTCAGCAAGAGCATTACTTGACTGACAACAGCATTTATGACACTACCAAGTAAGAATTCAGTCTTCTCAAGCTCCAGTGACCTAATTCAAGAGCAAATGAAACCTCTAATTAGCCATATAAGCAGAAGATTCAAATAAACAATGAATAGAAACATTAAGAAAATTCCAGAAAATGCTCCATATGCAACCAGTAAATGAACTAGAAGTATATAAATGGCCCACATCTTATTAAAATTCACCTAGTCCAAATAGGGTTCTCAATGGAAATGAAAACTTGGGAGTTAGGATTTTAGGAACAACTGGGGCAACAATTAGGGAAACCATTTACTTAGAAACTTTGGACCATTTCCTTGAGGAAAACTCACCCATTTTCAATGCTCTCCAGATCCACATCTCGTATGATCTTCAACATCTGCTTTTCACAAGCAGCACTGATTTCAAGAAACTGCTTTTGGTCTTCAGTTAAATCTGTAGCCTCCAAAAGGGAGTTAGTAAAGCGTATACCACTTAAGGGATTCTTTATTTCTTGGCAAATGTAGGCCAATTCTTTCATCCTTGTAAAGCAACTTTTTTCCTGTTGCCTCTGAATTTTCAAAGCTTGCTGCAACTCCAGACTTGCTATCTGCAAGAAGCAGAATGCTCCAATAATCTGGCCCTCCATATTTACCCTCTTGTTTGCTGTCAAAAGACCTTCCACATACTTTCCATTCCGGTCATAGAAGGAAAATGGAAACTTGTCTGTATCTTGCCCTCCAATTGCATTGTGCAAGACTATCATGAATTTTGTCAACGCATCTGGACCCTTGAGCCGACATGAACTGCCAAAAACCTCTCCGACCAACAGCTTCCCAACAATTTCATCTCGGGTCCACCCCGTGATCTTCTCCATAGCCATGTTCCATTCCAAGCAACAAGTATTTTCATCTGAAGCAAATATGGGAGGAATCAAAGCATTGGGACTATGAACAATAGCCTCGTAATCACCTTGGATGCGGATGAATTTGTCCATTACTACTTTTTGACCAGTAACATCTTGACCAACAAAGCAAATTCCAACAATATTATTCATGTAATCCTTGCTACAACAAGCATTTACCACCACGAAGACAGCCTCCTTTTGATGCTCAGAGCCAAACGTCCTCAACTTTATCTCTACATTCTTACCTTCTTCCCCTGCAAAAGTTAAACTTATGATAATGCCATAGAAATGGATGGAGCATCTAAGACACACAAATTTGTCACATCTTCATTGCCACGAGATGAAAGAAGCCAGAACATACAAGTCGTGAATATATTAGATCAGAGTACCTCTTGTTCTTTAAGTGAATAGGGGGGGGGAATTAATCACCCAGAAAACAAGAGAAATGGAAAATAAATAGTCTGAGATACTTGCTTAGTGTCACAATAGAGACTGATAATCAGACAAGCTACAAAACTGCAAAAAGAACACCATGGCAAAATACAACACCTCAAGGAATGAAGGAAAACTCTATGGAAGATTCTCACAGAAAAAATGTGTACATATTTTTACATATAGACTAGATTCCAGGTAGTGGGTCCCCACCTCTGCACTCTACTGCATAAACATAGAAAAGGAAAAGAAAAGAAAAGAAAAGCAGGGTACCTCTTAAGGCACGCTGGAGAAGTATGCCTACAGTTTCTTCATATTCCTTAAAAATAAGATCCTGAACCAAAGACTTCCCCATAGCATCCTCAACTGAGAGCCCTGTCAACTCAGCAACCTTGGCATTCCACCCATTTATGCGGCCATCAACATCCACAGCAAATATTGGAGCAGTTGCAGTTTCTATTAATCTCACCATTTCTCTTGCAACCGAGCTGAGTTCATCCATCCCTTGCAACTCCATGTCCTCAGGTTGGGAATGAATAACAGCCTTAGGTGTTGTTGCCTCAGCATCCCTAAATGAGTCCCGCAGAATAAGCTGCAAAGAATGAATGGCATCCATTTCTGCATTCTCCCATGGCAAACTTCGGCTCTTTACCACCTCTAAAAATGCCTTGAAAGAGGAACGTGGATGCATCCTCTGCCCATCATCCTTGTCTTCTGGGTGGTGCTTTGCCCCACCCCATTTGACCTCTTTTGCTGTATGGGACCGAAACCAGAACAGGAAAGCCCTGTTAGTGATAAAAGCAACAGCCATTCCACAAACTGCATCACCAAGTAAAGCTGCCCCAGGGTACCCAGCATCAGCCAAACTGTCTGTGCTTAAACCAGTCGAGTCTCCATGAGAGGCCAACAACCACCCCACAATATCTTTTATTTGGGCCTCAGTGGGGGTCACACTTAGAGGAAAGTACTTCCCTTGGTTATAAAGTGCCGCCCCATCACACTTCACAAGGTCCATAATACTTGGGCTTTGAGTGACAATGCCAGTAGGAGACTCACGAAGAAGCATATCACACAGGAGAGTTTGAGTCCTCAAAACATGTTTCTCTGACATCTGTGAAGCCAATTGCAACTCCATGTTCAATTGAATCCCAAAAGCCTGCATTAAGAACTCACATGCATAACGAAGTGGAAAGGGAATACACCTAGCAGAAGTGTGATGGCAAACAACCAAACCCCAAAGCTTCATAGAAGTCCTCCCACCAATAGCTTCTTCATCATTTCCATTAATAATAATAGCCAGGACCAGCGAAGCAATAGATCCCATATTTGCCATATAATGAGCATGACAACCATGAGGAGCACGAAGGGTGGAACCAACCAGGCACAAGGGCTGCATAAGTCTCTCATCCTGAATAACACAAACAGGACTGGAATGACAATCCGCAATCATCCGAACCCTATTCTGCTTAAACAGAAACCTCGAAGCCTGAGGTATATCAGTGGAAGGATAATGTAAACCAATATAAGGTTCCAAATCAGGCCTTTTACTCTCAGCCACAACCTCGCCGTGCTCATCCTCATGAAACTTATACACCATAACCCTATCATACCCGGTAAGCTGCCTGACACTCTCAACAACAGTATCGCACAATAGCTTAATATCCCCACCAGGAAGTGACTGTAATTGTGAAATCGCACGGACTGCTAACTTTTGGGACTGCACAGCCCCTGCTATCGATAAAGCAGGATCTTCACTCCTTGCAGGCTCCAAATCAATCACAATTCCAACATCAATCCTGTGCAAAATTGCGTAAAAGGGTCTCCCAGAATTCTTAGAATGAATCCAAATAGGGTTCAACAGCGTGATTTCACGGGCCCCAAATGCTTTCTCAAGCACAACAACACTTGGAGGCGTGAAAACATTGCGAACATCAGTTCCAATTGAAAGGATTTCCTGTTTCTCTAAAGAAGGTACTGACTGAGGAGTTAAACCTAGCATTTCACGGGCGTTTTCGCTGAATGCAACAACCCTAAAAGAAGCTTCATCAACAGCGATCATACAGCCAAAAGGCTGGATATGGCCACCCCGTTGGATTCTAGACAAGTAAGCAGTGATTTGCTCTTCTGGTACAGATTGGTTAGTAGTTCTGACCGATTGCGAGTAATCAAAACACTTACCTGATCCTCCTGATCGTTCGAAAACCGCATGCAGCTGGGCATCTACTGTGTACTGAGCAATTGCTTTGCTTACTGAACCTGTGTTGTGGGCTCTCATGTTGCCAGACCCTGAAGACTGCGGAAGTGTTGCTCTGCTTCCTGATGCCATAAATTTGCTGCTTTCTACTCAACAGAAAACGAGCAGCAGAGTAAAGGGACGAAGCTAATTAAATTGGTCAGGCGTGGTACGGAGCGGCTTTTAGGAAAGGGGAAGGGACGAGAGAGGAGAAGTGTGATTCGGATTCTGGTTCTGGGAAAGGGGAATGACTTTGCTATATCTTTGCACTCGCATTTGATGTTGCCGTGCCTGGTAAATGGCAAATCGTAGTTTGTTGTTTTCTTGCTTTTTTCTTTTAAAGAAGTTTTTTTTTTTATAATTTGGTTGCGATTTTCCTTTTTCTGTGACTCTGATGGAATTTCGTTTGTGGGGATGGAAAGAGAGGAGAGGAAGAAGAGGGATATATACGCTGATAGGAGTGTGGCCAGCTGATTAGTGGACCCATAGCACGTGGGATTTTGAAGGATGGGACACTGAAACTTTTCTATTTCAAAAACCTTTTTTTTTCTTTCTTAATGTCTATTTTAGTCCCTACATTTGTCTAAAATTCTGATGTTTATGTAATTTGTTAAAATCAATCTAATTGATTTAATTAAATTAATTTTTAAAATAAAATTATAAAATATGGTTTTTTACAAATTTATGACGAGATAAAATTTTAGACAAATATAGAGATTAAAATGAGTATTTAGTCTTTTTTTCCCATAGAATTCATTGAAAACAAAAAAAGAAACTACCCCTTGTTTGGATTACCGGTATTTCTTTAAAGTTTAATTTTTTATAGTTTGTTTGTTTTTTTCCTATTATTCAATTCCAACCATCCGTTTGCTCATTTAAATGTCGCGTAAACAACATCTACAATACTTAAGGCCTTGTAATAATTATCTTGCAACGGTCCGAATTTCTTTTGCTGGTGACTCGTGAGGATAGGGGACAACGCAGATTCCTGCTAGCATCCCCACTTCAAGAGTTGCCCAGGTATCAGTCGGTTTCAGTCCACGTGACACTCTCATATTACCGGCCCACGTGCCATCTACTTTTTTCTTTCTTTATTTATTGTGTTGGATGGGACACCAGACCGTACTTCTCGCTCTAATGCTCCAATATTTCTTTTAAAACAGAAACTTTTTTTGTCTTTTAAAAATTTGATTCAACTTCCTACGAAGAGTCAATGATAAATGAGTGGTTTCTGTTAGTTAAATTAACAAACCGTTAATGTTAACTGTTGATTTTAATTAAAAAAATCAAAAAAAATGTAAAAATTCTATAAAAAATTGTAAAAATTTCAAAAAAATTAATTAATCTAAAATTTTAGAAAAAAATGTAAAAATTCTCAAAAAAATAATAACTCTAAAAATCCAGAAAAAATTGTAAAAATTCAGAAAAAAATCTAAAAAATTAAGACAAAATGTAACAAATCCAAAAAAATTGTAAAAATTATAAAAAAAATAAATTAATCTAAAAATTTAGAAAAAAATGTAAAAAAAAAAAATAAACAATTCTGAAAAATGTACAAATTCAAAAACAAAATTAATATTTCCAAAAAATATAAAAATAACCAAAAAAAGTTAATTAATCTAAAAATCCAGAAGAAAATTAATTAATCTAAAACTCTAAAAAAAAATGTAAAAATTGTAAAATCCAGAAATTAATCTAAAAATTCAGAAAAATGTTAAAAATTCAAAAAATTGTAAAAAAATAATTAATTGTATATTTTTACATTTTTCTGGATTTTTAGATTAATTAAATCTGTTTTTGGAATTTTTATATTTTTTGTGAATTTTTACAATTTTTTTTGCAATTTTAACATTTTTTGGATTTATAGATTAATTATTTATTTTTTTGTGAATTTTTACATTTTTCTAAATTTTTTAATTAAAATTAACGGTCAACACTAATGATCTGTTAATTTGACTAATAAAAATCGAGCTTTTGTCGTTGACCCTTTATATAAAAGAAGTTGAATCGAGGCGGATTCTTATTATTATCCTTTTACTTCCAAGCCAGAAACAAAAAGCTACAGCAGTAAACTAAAGTTCCCTTGGTGAACTCATCACTCCATTTTTTAGTTCCGGATGAGAATAGTACACACTGTACATCTTTAAGAAAAAATACGTCGGCCAAAACACTTAACGCAAAATCATTTCCTTACATCAGTTCCCAGAGAGAGGAAGAAAAAGATTACTTATTATTGTCCACAACAATAGAATGTGTAAGCACAAAACCAAAACGACAATAAGACAACGTTTGTATGACAAATGATTTGATAGAGATGGCCTAATGACAACAAGAATGGTAAATTCTCATACAAGCAGGGAGATGGCCAATATCTTTTGCACATGCATCCCAGGAAATTTCGTTATTTTCCTCTTTGGTAACTCCTTACGAATGTCTTATACTGTTATGCAACCTAAAAAACAAAAGCACTTGACCAACTAAACAGTACAAACACTAATCTAACAACCGAACAAACATTCGAATACATCGCAGCTCAAGCAACACAAAGACTGAAAAGATTTTGGAGAGGAGGCGACCCAAAATCCACGATCTTCTTATTTGGTGTAGAGAACATCCTCCCATGGGTGACGGTACAGAGGCTGTTTCAATCTCTTCTGGTCAAAGGTATGCCTGGGAGAAGAACAAAAAAGGTCAGACAAGCATATTAATAGCTGCTTAAAATTGCCATGCATTTGCATTGTGGTCTATCATATACAATCCTAGCTTTATCATCGGACCCACCACTAATCCTTTTTTAGTTTATCATAGACAGGCATATGCTGGCAAATGACTAAGCACCCAGATGAAACTGATTCCTTTTTTTTCATCCCATTTGAGTCACTTCAAGGAAAGTGATCGTAAGACCCTCTAAAAAATGGATCCGGCGATAAATAGCATGGCTGAAAAAGCAAGATGATAGAAAAGCTACTTACGGTTGGAAACCTGACTAGCAAGACATAAGTGTCAAATGCTTTCATGTAAACTAAGAAGCTAACATAAGACGGAACCAAACAGAGATGGCATAAGAATTTTTTTTAAGAATACTCACCCGATGAGACCAATGGAACGTGCCAACACGAAGAGCCCATTCAAATATCCAATCTCAACAATCTCATCAATCTCTTGTTTGGTAAACATTCCACTCCCAGCTAGAAGATCCAAGAAAAGGGACCCAATCGCACCATCAACATTTAGGACCAAGTTATTGGCTTTCGAAAGAGTATAGGTTTCAACTTCAACTGCATACTCCATGTACTTCACTGAAGGGAAATTTGTGCGAGCAAACAGCTGTAGCAGCTCTACTCTTTTATCCCTGTTGTCCCCTCTCTTGATCCTTTACCATAGGAAGCAAAAAGAAATCCAACACTCAGAATTTTGCATAGTAGCAACCAAAAGAAGGAAAAGATAAGGAAAAGGTCCCATAGCATGTCTCGGTCAATTAATCTCCCTACCTGTGCCCAATTCCAGGAACACGAATTCCCTTCTTTTTCATGCTTTCGACAAACTCATAGGGTGTCAAGCCCTGAGAAGATGCAACAAACAACTAAATCCAAAACTCTAAAAAACACTCAGTGTTCAGACCTGAGAATCCAAGTAATCATATGGCTCACAATTTCTCTTTTATCTTACCCTATCATAAGCATCCTTAAAGTATCGAGCAGCATCATCAATTGCACCACCAAATCGTGGACCAATTGTGAGCAAACCTGTTTCATAAGGTGTTATTCAGTATTCTGTCATATAATTGGCTCGATGATACCAACCTCAGTGAAAAAATAACGTTAAAAAAATAACAATTAAGAACCAAAAGAACCAAAGAATAGCTGCTGTTTACCTGAGACCAGACTAGAAACTAGATCCTTTCCAGCCCTCGCTGTTACTATAGTGTTGTGAGCACCAGAGACACAGGGCCCATGGTCAGCACATAGCATAATGCATATCTGGTTGAGGTAATATGGATCAGTGTTTTAAGTATAAAAAAGCAAGAATAATAGATAAAGAAACATAGACAACATAATTTGATCCAGCCAAAAAGAAAAAGGAGGCTTAGTTTGACTTCTGAATGCAAGTGAAAAATAAATGAAAAACAAAAGGGCGTGATGAGCATTATCGAAATGACATCCTCAGCAAATACTAGTATACAAACAGAAAGAAACAACCCATAAAATATAGTTCCATAATCACCATAAAGTACCTCAATAAATTTGGTGCAGTAGCGGGGAAGGCTGCGCTTGAACCATAAAAGAGAGATGACATCACCCACACCAAGCCCCTGTTCAACAATGGAAGACATTGGCACACCAGCATAGCATGGTTCCTCACCTGCATGATTAAATAGGATTTTAGTACACCAGGCATCAAACACCACAATGCCTTAATTGTAGAAAAAGTACCTCTGTCATCAGAAATTGTGGAAATTATATGAGTTGGTGCACGAATTTTTCCACTCTTAATTGCAGCGTTAAGATCCTCTGGGATTTGTGGAGGTGTAACCTCCTTCACAGGTGTAATCTTCCCCTCTTCAACCTAGGAGTAAAGAAACTAATGTCATTGAAAAGGTAATCACGAAGTCATGGAGCCCTATGGAACGTGAGCCAAGGTACTTATTTCAGGACAGGGAATTTTAGGAAAACAAAATGTTCTGTGTACAAGAACTAACCAACTTTTCAAATGCTTCTTTAATTGCAATCTCAAAAGCCTCATAAGAGGTTGGAACAGAAGCTCCAGCATCTTGTAGTGCCTGATTTTTTGCTTGTGCAGATTCCATCTCTCCGCCACTTTTAGCGCCCTGATTTATAATGCATCAAGGAAAACTAAGAATACTTTTTGTTCATGGCAATGGCAGCTGCTGCTTTCCACAGAGTTAAATGCAATACAGTTGAGGTAGTAACTTACAGCATGACCAAATTGTACTTCTGATTTGAAGAGGCGAGCACAAGTTCCACTGACCCAAGCAACTACTGGTTTACTGATCTTTCCTTGTTTTAGGGCCTCAACAAGAGAATATTCATCTCGTCCACCAAGTTCCCCAAGCACAACAACCATCTTGATCTGATGTAGATAATAAACCAGATTAGGGGAGGCAGAAAGCCTGAAAGCATCCAGCATCTATTTCCTTCTTTTTTTTCCTTTTCTTTTATTATGCACAACAACAAAACAACACCAAACAATGGTAATACCTGTGGAATGTTGTTAAATCGCAGAACATGGTCAGAAAGAGTAGATCCTGGGAATACATCTCCACCAATTGCTATACCTGCACAATTTCCAAACATGATCCAAATATAATCCCAAATCCAGACAAGCTAAGGTCACACACAATGAAAACAAAACCTAACAAAGCCTAGATAGAATGTACAAATACCTTCGTAAATACCATCTGTTACACGGGCAATAGTATTGTATAGCTCATTTGACATGCCACCCTGCAGGTGTAAATGCAGCCAGATTCTCAAATTTTGGAACATTCAACATTGATAGGTAAAAGGAAATTGATGAAGTAAAAGCCTCAGCACTAAAAACATGCAGAATCGATAGGAAACATGCAAGTTCTTTTAGGGAGATTGGTAAGACACTGACTAGGCAAAGTCTACCCAGAAACATTTACAACACCCTTTCCTTCAGTTGTAGGGAAAAGGCCACTCTATTGTTGGAAAAGAAAATCAAAATTATAGAAGTTCAGTAATCAAAATCTCTGAGCTTTAATAAGTATGCATGCCAAAGAGAAAAGAGGATCTTCAACAAGAACATACAGATTTGGAGACAAAACCAACAGATCCAGGCCTGTACAGCTTGCAAGCAATTATGTTATCAATAGTTCCAGCAGTGTCACCAATTTTGAATGCTCCAGCTTGAACTCCTCCAACAGTAGCTGGGCCAATGACAACCTGCAAAACCGCCACCACTGGACTTAGATGGCAAATTAGACAAGACCAAGTGAACAATTCCCTGACTACAAAATGTTGCATTAATCTCTCATAATATACACACACAATACCCAAATGCAGATTGCACTGCTTTGACCATTTGTTCCAGCTTAATTAAAGTTTTAAACGACACAGTTTTACACGTCGTGAAGTCACCTTATTGTTAGCTCGCGCATATGCTATCAGTTGCTTGGTGTCTGCCTCAGGAACACCCTCAGCAATTATAGCGACAACTCGAATGGTTGGCTGCTTAAGAGCAGCTATGGATGATGCAGCAGCACTGCAAATAAATTTACATTAAAACTATAAAGTTAAAATACACAAGTCATGTTATGAGGTCTAGTACGAACGCAAATACGAACCTTCTATATGATGCAAAGTTTATAAATACATCAGCTGTTGGATGAGCAGCACAGGCAGCATCAATGCTGCAAGCAATAACAAAATAAGTATCAGCAAAATTGTGACCTCAAACTGTTTCTTCTTTAAAATCTCAGAAATCTTAATCTGTCTCTGCTACAAATGATGTTTTAATGATCATGAAGTTTGAAAGCCTATGCTTATTTAGACAATAGTTGGCCTACAACAACATAGATTAGAATTGAATAGTTGACTCTCAAGTGTCAAGACAGTCAACAAGAGTCCTTGACTCACACAATTTCAAATGTTTGAACTAGACACATGGTAGGTTTTGAGTTACCCCAGGATCAATGTAAACACCACCAGATCCATACTTATATACCAAGATCTAATCATACTAACTATGCATAACCTATCGTCAACATGAAGTTTGTGCTAGATTACAAAAAGGAAGCGACTGCTAACATCATACTACTTTGTGACAATGATGAACAATGAAAATACAGCTTACGTGGAATGCACAGGGATCGCAATTTCCTCTTGACCAAAAAACAGCTTCTGAAACCCTTCAGCGCCAGGGGTAATAATTCCAGCAACAGACGGTGTTTCTCTCCCTAACACCAAACCAAAAAGAACACTATTCATCTACAGCTTAACAAGTACATGAAATAACAAAAACAGAATCCAACATTCCGTGAAATCCAATCCGAAATCAAACCAGTAGCAAATGACTGCATACCGCAAAGGAAGTCAAAATCAAGCATGCGCTGAATTGGAAGCTGCTTGTAGTTATAAAACAACGCCTGCGTGGTGCGCGAGAACAGCTGACCAGTCGACATGGCGCAGACTAAGAGAGAGACCTGCTATGAATCCCAGACGAAGAGATCAATCAATTAGACACGATAAGCGTTGTTTAGTAAACGTGGATCCTCGTAATGTTTACTCAATTTAAGGAATTAGTGAGCTAATGCAGATCTACCAAACGCTACCTAACAGATTTTTATTTTTTTTGAAATGCAAATTATAAATAAATAAAATGGATAAGAACGGAATGCAGTTTATGAACTTGATCTTCAAATGGAAGGCCGTGTTTGGATCCCTCGTTTAAAAAAACGGTTTATATGAGGTTAAGATGGCTAAACACACTGACATACAAGAAGAAGAATCCAAACAAGTCATAGGAAATAACGGATTTTGCAGATGGAACAGAGCATAGAATAAGAAAGGAGAGATCTAAGTGGAAAATATTATTATTTTGGTTAGTTTACTTTTGGAGAGGAGTGGGATTTGGATTTGGTGATGACAATGTTAGTTTACCTGAAGGGAGCGAGGATGGGCTCAACTCTCTGGTCTCGCCGGGGACACGTAGGATAAATTTTGAGGAAGAGAGGGAAGGAAATGAGCGTGCAATTGGAGAGGAGGCCGAGCAGAGTCAGCTTATATAGAGACAGAGAGAGCAGACGGGAATGGGAAATCAGCCCGCTAACCCATTAGTAGGAGGGTGAGATGATCACGTGGCACGGTGTAGTTAGTTAGTTCATACTCGCGTTATTTTTTTATTTTTTTATTTTTTTAAACTTGAAAATGTTATGAACATGCTCGATACTCCCTCCGGTCTCGATTAATTATCCAGATTGCTACAGTAACATTCAGTAAACCAAACACTAAAAAGTCAAATAAAATGTACAGTAACATTCCGTATTTCGTGGCCAGTTAATCGAGACCCCTCGGAGGGATTACAATCTTATTTTTTTGTATTATTATATTGGATGTTAGTCGTATAATCGTGGCTGGCGATTTCTACCTGTAAAGGAATTGAATAAATAAAACATGGTTATATAATTTGATTCATTTCTTGTGTTGAACGTTGAGAGAGAAGTTAGGTGGCTCCAGTTATGCATCCTGACCGTCGGAGTTGACTTGACTACAAAATTGCCCTCCGTTGATTTTATTCAATCTCTATTTTATTTTCCTCTTCGTTTTTTCTTCTTAACTTGTGGTCGTGGGTAAGAAATGGAGTAGTATTATTATTTTTTTTGTTTGGTAGCATAGCATTGAATGAATGAACACCTCAACTACCAACGGGCGATCGAATAGGAAAGGAATGAACTGGGGAATGCGTTGGACAGGGTCGCGGTACCCCTTCTGTTTTTTTTTTTTTCCCTCTTTTTAGGCGGAGGTAAAATACCAACCTTCTGTTAAATAATGACCATTAATTATTGAATAAATATTTTTTATAAAAAATATATTATAATATAAATCTTATAGTTTCATGTAATTGTAACATTTTTAGTAGTTAAAAATACAAAAAAAATGGTAAAAAAATTGAAAGAAAATGTTATAAATATGGTAGAGTCCAGTACATTGAAAAAAATTAAAAACTATTTAGAAAAAAGGATAAAAACCAATACTAAATTGTAAATTAAATTTAAACTAGTTTTCTATTGTCTTACATCCTCGCTTATGTTTTTGTCCAAATTTCATAATTTGTATGATTTTTTTACTATTTTATTTAAATTTTTAACTATTATAAAAAGTTAAAATTATATTTGTTAGAAAATTATAGAATTTTTATTACAAACTTTTAAACTATAGGGACTAAAATGGAATATCTTATAAACAATATATTGTTGAAGTTTTAAAACATGAAAGAAAGAAGAGCAGATGGAGGTCAAATTAGGACACAATTTTGTATCAGTAGTAATATTTTGCTTGCAGCCCCTTATGCTTGACTGTTTACTTTGGACTGTCCTGTTGAATTTTTTCTTAAAATAGATAAAATATAAATAAAATTTTAATGTTGTCGTTGAATTATAAAATCATTGATGGACTGTTCATTATACTTATTAAATGCTATTGATCGTGGCATAAGTAATTCAATTAATTTGTGGAAACTACAAATTTTAGCTTGGGTTGAATAAATTTTATGAGGTGATCCTCGTCATATTTATATTTATATTATTATTTATTAAGGTGTGCAAATTAAAGTTTCACGTCGAAAAGATAAGAGAAATAAAAAATAAAATATAAAAGTAGTAAAAAATTTAATGGAACGAGGCATTTTGTAAAAATTGTGCGAGTTCAGAATTAAAACGGATAATATTATTTCATTAAAAGACGTTTTTGCATGTTTGATAGGTTAAAGTGAAATTTTAGCAACTCTGATTCTTTCCTTGCAATCTTCAGACAAAGTCAACTGTTTGTTTTAAACAAAAGGAAGAAACTAAATCAGTCAAATAAGGTTTTCTGTAATGTTTTACTGGTGCACGGAGACATTTTGCCAGTGGACTATGGCCAAGTTGTTCCTTTCCTTATTTTCCCACGGTTAATTATTGTTTCTTCATTAAAAAAATATCATTGAATGCTTAACAAAAAAAGATCATTGAACATGTCAAATCAAATTGGATCTAATTAATTAATGTTTTTCTTACACAAACAAATGCCTATTCACATGATGTGTTATGTATGCCACGAGTTATTGAATTGTATTTTCCCATCAACTCAAGTCCACGTTATTGTGTTTCCAGTTTTTATGAAAATTATGAAATAGCTCAGTGTTATATTAAAAAAAATAAAATAAATCAAGGACAGTGATACCCGACCGGTTCAATCGGGTAATCCGAAGATAAGTCACCAGATTAAATTTGAAAAATCTAAAAAATTTCTTTTTTTTGGGTTTGTCTGGAAATTGGTTGACCCGACTAGTTGAATCGATTCCTAACCATGTTTAACATAGTGACCAATAAAAAATTAATCACTACAATAACACTATATTTGTGATAATAAATTAGAACATATAAAAAAAAGTTTATTTTTTATTTTTATTTTTTACTCCTACACAATTAAAATTTATTTAATAAATCATCACGGATCAATCCGATTCAACCTCAATTGAACTTCTAACTTTTGATTCTTTCCTCTAATCAGATTTGTGATCGGGTCGAGCTCCACAATCTTAAAAAAAGAAAAGAAAAAAAGAATTAATTTTATTAATTGGATCATCTAAAAGAAATTAGGAAAATTTTGTCCACAGAAATGAATCAAATGGGCTCCACCTTATCTAAGTGATTGTAGTTATATTTGGGCTTAAAGGGCTTCCATTTTGATCCATAAATAGTTGAGTTACAGACTCATCAAAACCCATCAAAATTGTTAGAAATGTAAAAGATGTAACAAAAAAGACTAACTAACGACAAAAAAAATCTAACTAAGACAATTGTTTACCATTTTTTGTTGTTGCTTAAATCAGATAACTAAAACTAGTGTATTCAGGAACAGCGTTTTAATATTTTAAACTTCATTGAGTTATGATTAATCTTGCTTGTATCAAAAACAACACACTCACTAATCACTAATCAATAATCATTAAAAGTGTTTAACAGTTATATTAAGCTTAATAGTAGCTCTCAAATTAGGTAAATCCATGAACTCAGTCTTCATAATCCCATACCCTTTCACAAATCTAAAAGAGCCGGTACCAGATACAACCCCAAATTCCCTCTCCTCCGTTGTAAATATATCAGACCCTTGGATTTCCAAAGTGCTCCCTTTAAATTCACCGTCGGTGAAAATTAAAGAAAAAACCATGTATAGCCCTTTTCCATCCAACTGTGAATTTACGTAAGTACCCTGGGCTCTGCCTATTCGCCTGGACTCGATACTGGGCCCTTCCGTCACTGGATCATCAACCACCGCAATGGACCCAAAGTGTAGAATGGTGGAACTGGGCCCATTTTTGCCGGCGACCGTGACTGCTGACGTGTCATCGCCGCTGAAGTGGTCGTGCACGTAGACCACGAGGTTTGTCTGGATTGGTTCGTGAGGTAGTTGGATGGTGTAGGCTATGTAGAGAGTGGCGACGGAGATGATGGTGAAGAAGAAAGCGGAGGACATGGCCGCTGTTAGGGGTGAGTGAGGACTGAGGAGGAGGATAGAAGAGAGTTGTTTAAAGAGGCGGAAGCCAGATTGAGATTAGGGAGAATATGCTTTGTCATAAAATGCTTAATTTTGATTAAGCTAGATGACAAAGTATGGATTATTAGTTTTAAAACGGTAGATGAAATTAATCATGGCGTGTAGTGATTAATTTACTTGTGTTTTTTCATAGATTAGAATCATTGTTCCAATAAATAAAGATAAACAATTGCTTGATAATTATATTAAAAAATTTAGACAATTGGAATGAATATTTGATCGAGCTCTGTTTGTATTCTAAGAAATAATTTTGTTCGAATAAAATTTGCATTTTCAGTCCATAATTTTAGATAAATTTGAACCATTAACTATACACTATGAATTCATAAACGATTCTTAAACTTAAATTTAAATCTCAATTTTTTTTATAAAAAAAATACTTCTCCATTTCAAATATAACAACAGTTATAAATATATATAAACCCCATAAAAATTATTTTTATACAAATAATTAATTGAATATCCTATCTATTTATGATTCTTAGTATAAATTATCACATTATGTAAAAAAATAATTTTATTCGAGGATGGTCATATGGGTTGCAAGAGGAGAGGAGAGAGACGACGTGATGCATTTTTTTTTGTTTAGAGTTCAAGGAAGAAAACCTGTTACGGAAAGTTTTGACATAAATAAATAACCGCCAATTCAATGTTTTAAGGGTAAGTTACGTTTTTAATTTCTTTGATGTCATTCCATTCCTAACGCTTACTGGCATGGCAGAAAAATATTGGATAGAAAAGTTTTTCCTGTCTTTCAAGATCCTCTGTTTTATCCTGTCATATTCTCTCTTTTTTTTAAGTCATGAACAAAAACACTCCTGTCCTGTTTTTTTCTTTCATTTTCTTCTCTATAACCATAAACCCAGTTCACGTTTTAAGCAGAAGCACTGCATCTGAATCCAACTCATACATCCTTGCCTGCGGCGCTTCCAGTTCCGGCACAGATTCTGATGGCAGGAAATGGAAATCTGATTCCAACTACATCAATTCGAAAACTGCAACAGCCAAAACCCAAGATCCTTCATTACCCTCCAAAATTCCGTACATGAAAGCCAGGATTTTCACATCAGAATCTACATACAAGTTTCCTGTTCCAAGAAAGAGTCGCCTCTGGGTCAGGCTCCATTTTTACCCATCTATTTATACTTCTTTTGATCCTAACAATTCTTATTTCTCCGTCAAAGCAAATAGTTTTACACTTGTTAAAAACTTTAGTGCATCAATTACTGCCCAATCCCTGACTCAGGCCTATATCATCAAAGAATTCTCTCTAATTCCGATCCAATCAGGCACTCTCAATCTCACTTTCACACCTTTAAATGCATCATATGCTTTTGTGAATGGAATTGAAGTAATCCCCATGCCTGATATTTACCATACCGCGACAATGGTTGGTTTTAGTGAGCAAAGTATTGATCTTTCTAGCTCTACATTACAAACAATGTACAGGTTAAATGTTGGTGGGCAGTTCATTCCGCCAACCAAAGACTCAGAACTTACGAGAATGTGGTTTGACGATTCTCCTTACTTGTTTGGTGCTGCTATTGGTGTCACCTCTCATTCTAACATCACCATCAAATATCCTGCCAATCAAGAAAATTCAACAGATATTGCTCCATTGGATGTTTACACTACTTCAAGATCGATGGGACCGGATAAGAATGTGAATAAGAATTACAATCTGACATGGGTGTTTCGTGTTGATCCTAACTTCACTTATGTTGTGAGGCTACATTTCTGTGAGTTTCAGCTGACCAAAGTTAATCAGAGAGTATTTGACATTTATGTTAATAACAGGACAGCGCAAGACGCGGCGGATGTGATTGGGTGGGCAGGATCACAAGGTGTGCCTGTCTATAAGGATTTTGCAGTTCATGTTAGTGATCAGATTGGTGGAGGTGATGATGAATTGTGGGTAGCTTTGCATCCTAGTGTATCGATGAAGCCGGAATTCTACGACGCACTTCTCAATGGGTTGGAGTTGTTCAAAGTCAATGACTCCAGAGGGAATTTAGCTGGTCCAAATCCAGTTCCATCACCGTTGTTGCTTCGAGCTGCAAAAAAGAACTATCTTTCATCATCTGGATCGAGTAAGGGTCCGGTGATCGGTGGCATTACTGGTGGGATTGCTGGATTAGCATTTATAGTCATTGTCTCAATCATTTTCATCAGAAAGAAGAGGGGTGCTAATGAAAGTTTGTTAGGGAGTGGATATTGGTTGCCACTTTACTCAGAATCACACACATCAGCAAGCAAAGCAACTCTATCTGGTAGAGGCAGTACTGTTAGTAGCCATCTTTCTACTATTTCACAAGGCCTATGTCGCCATTTCTCATTGCTGGAGATCACGCGCGCTACCAATAACTTTGACGAATCGAAGGTTATTGGAGTTGGAGGGTTTGGAAAGGTTTACAAAGGAGTTATCGATCAAGGGAAAGAAGTTGCAATCAAAAGATCAAACCCTTGTTCGGAGCAAGGAGTTGATGAGTTCAGGACAGAAATCGAGATGCTTTCGAAGCTGAGACACAGGCATTTAGTCTCGTTAATCGGGTTTTGTGAAGAAGATGGTGAGATGATTTTGGTCTATGATTACATGGAAAATGGTACGCTAAGGGAGCATCTCTGCAATGGCAACAATGACAAAACTCCTCTGTCTTGGAAGCAGAGATTGGAGATATGCATTGGCGCGGCGAGAGGGCTCCATTATCTTCACACCGGCGCGAGGTACACTATCATTCATAGAGATGTGAAGACAACAAACATTCTTTTAGATGAGAAATGGGTGGCGAAAGTTTCCGATTTCGGGTTGTCGAAAACGGGTTCAAATCTTAACCAAACTCATGTTAGTACAATGGTAAAAGGTAGTTTTGGATACTTGGATCCTGAGTACTTTCGCAGGCAACACTTGACAGAGAAATCTGATGTCTACTCTTTTGGTGTGGTGTTGTTTGAAGTATTGTGTGGTAGGCCAGCATTGAGTCCAAGATTGCCTAAAGAACAAGTTAGTTTGGCGGATTGGGCTCTAAGTTGTCAAAAGAAGGGAGTTCTTGATGATATTATTGATCCATATCTTAAAGGACGTATAGATCCTGAGTGTTTTTTGAAGTTTGTGGAGACGGCTGAGAAGTGTTTGGCTGATCATGGATACAATCGTCCCTCAATGGGTGATGTGCTGTGGAATCTTGAATTTGCTCTTCAATTGCAAAACAACTCAAGGAGGGAGCCAAACTAGTTGAAGACAGTAATTGCAAATGGTTAGTTAAGAAGTTACGAACATCAGCGATTGACTTCACTAGTCATTGCACATGTTAACCGAGAAGCTAATTTCGTTGTGGATTATCTTTCTTATCATGCGTACTTTTAGATTATTGTCGTGTGGGGATTGTTTCTTGGCACACCTTTGACGTTTGCGCCCTCTATTGTCCCAGAAAAAAGAAAGTTACACAGCCTTGCATTTCTTGTTTTTTATTTTTTGGGACGTTTTTTCCTCCATAGAAGTACACATTGTTGGAAAACAAAATTGTGAGTGGCAACTCAAGCATGGTTCATAAGAAAGTATGGATAGGTGATGCAATTAGGCGGACCGGCTGGGTTTGAGCTGAATTTCTTTCAAGCCCAAAATAGGCCTCGTGGGCTTCGGTTTGGGCCTAGCCTTTAAATGGATAGTGAAATTTTTATGTTTATTTTCAAAATTATTAATCATGTATGATTTATCAATTAAGTATCAAACTTGTTGAGTGGCAAACAATTGCTCAATGATCAGTTATAAATGAAACCTGGATTTCCATATGTGCAAAGATGCTTCTAAGTTCTAACAACATCAGTTATGTGCCCACGAATTTTCGCAGAGGGGTTGTTTCGTTACTCGTTGTTTTGGTTGCCTTCTCTGCGTCCTCTCTTTCTTTTTCCTTGAGCCGCGAGCCTTGATGCGAATAGATGCGAACATACGCGAACGTGCAATCTCTTTTACTCTCACAACATAGAAGAATTTGCCTTGAATTTTCTAAACAGGTTTTCCCATCGAGTAATTATTATGTATTATCGATTTGTCATATATTTTCTACGTCTATAAATAATTGTCATTTTTCTACTGAAAGTTACTGTACACTTTACTTAATTTTTTAGTATTTGTTTTACTAAAAGTTACTTTTCTGAAAAATAATTAAAAGTGTCCAGAGGGAGTATATCACACCAGCCTACGGACAAAATTGAAATCTTAAAAAAAAAGAAAAAAGAAAGAGAAATCATATTTATCTTTTGTTTCTTTCTTCTTATAACAGAAGAACACTCTACTGTACTGTCTAATCAAGAAACATGTTTCTGGTTTACAGCAAAAGGAGATTAAAAGAAGAAAATGGCTGCAACGTGATAAGTATATTACACGCTCTGCCACAAAAGCACCAGTCTTTGAGACCTTTCCGATACTGCACTGTTCAGGAGTAGAAAGGTAGAAACACCAATATCTTTGACGATCACTTTTATGGATTCTAGAATGACAAGACGTACAGATGACAATTCAAAAATGACAACTCGATCGTCCGTGGACATGCTATTTTTTTTTCTTCTTTTTGATGAGCACAAAATTCTTAGATAATAAGTTATTTCTTATTGATGAAAGATTCAAAGGTATTTCTTTGGAGTATTTACACATATTTTATGGAACTTAATTAGTAGTAAAAACTTAGCGAATTGACCCATCAGAAAATCAGAGAAAATACCCGGAAAAATATTCAAAAAGTTCAGCAAAACTTAGCGGACTTGAATGCAAGTGGGTACATGAAGGAATTTGAGTACGTGAATCTGATCATCTGATTCGACTTCAAAGGTTTCCCTCCGTTCACCAAGCAATCATCGTATGATAGTCTCTTGAAAGTTCTTGGATTTACCATTCTTGCGGAGGCAAACCATCCGCAATGGAGATGGATATTTGATGGAGCACAACCAGTAGAAACAGTACACGTGTTCACTATCTGCACTATGAATTCCGGAATCCCTGCCGTACCGGAATCTCTACTCTGTGATATGCTTATATCTCTATTTCCACAAGAACCTGTTGTTGAAAAAAAAACATCAATTCCATTTTTATAACCCCAAAAATGTGAGAAATATAGTAAATTATAAATAGATTTTTTTTCTTCTAAAACTCATGTTCTACTATTAGATTACCATGAAACATAAGCTTACGGTGGTTTATGAGATATGGATGATGATAAATTGTCGACTGGTAATTATTTCCAAATGATTGCAGAAATTTCTTTGGTGGACCTACAAGAGATCGATTGTGTAGCCATTAGAAAAATAGGAAGAAAAATTCAATTGACAAACAAACAAAACGTGGAAGAAAAAATAAAATAAAATGGAGTACATCAATGTTATGTCACTGTAACAAATCTGGATTTTAGCAGTAAATTTGCAGAGACAAAAATAATTATACGGCTATATATATATATACACACCTGATTCTTCTTCTGATCCATGAGTGCAACAAATAATGGTGAGCATAATCGAGCAGAAGAGGGAAGCATGGCAAGAGCCCATGACGAACGGGTTATTACTTCCGAATTTTTATCAAATAGTATTAGTTTCGTAAATTCTCACGCCTTGGCGATGGTATTATTATGTATACATATTACATAGACGTGAGAGAAAGAAGTTGGGAAATGTGGTTTTTATGGGGGCCTGTTTTGATGAAATGAGAAGAAACGATGCACAAGCTTGAAAACAAACATTTGGAAACGGGGTAGTGAGTTCAGTAGAGAGGACTGAGGACCACCAGTGGCTGTCGCTGTTAATTTTAATCTTAATATATTCTACTTGTAGCATTCTTTATGGTTGCCGAGGCAGAAGAAAGACATGCAGCACCCATGCGCCATTTATTGCCCAAATACCAAATTAAACTCATATTTCTCCATTTACATTATCAGACTGCTGCAAAAAATCACTTTAATGGCTCGTTAGGAAAAGAGAAGAAAACTTCATTAAAAAATAATCCGAGTACATTTGTCACCCAAAAAATAATCCATGAACTATATATTTTTAAAAATAAATTAAGATATAAAAAATTGAAATTATCCAAGTTGATAGTATAGTAATGTAAACCAGAGTTAAATTCCAGATTTTTATTGTTCATTCATCTAATCTTCTTTAGGAATCCAAATGGATCTAAAAGGACATAAAAGTAGGAGTGTGTTGTTACATCACAGCCTAATCGATACCCCTGAATCCTGATGCAGTGATATGCTGCAATTTACATCTCGTTAACGTACCAATCAGTTCATGGTCAACAAGACAATTAAGTGCATCTTTTTGTTCTTTATTTCTTTCTTGTCCATAACTATAAGTTAAATAATTTAGTAGGTTCTACCCAATGCATTTCGTATTTGATTAGACGACATGTATTGAGAAGGCTTTAATTGGACGACATACATCGGGTAAAGCCTACTAAATTATTTAACTTATGCTTATGGACAAGAAAGAAAGAAATATATATTAACCCATTCTTAATTTTAAGAAAATAATCAAGTGAAAAAATCTACATTTTCCTGATTAAAGCAGAAAATAACTACTCCAATTACATTTCCCGAAAAAGAGGAGACCTGGAGAAAGGACGAGCGAGGTTATTATGATCCTTTGCCATTCGAAGACAGTAGGAGCCTTTTGTTGGGCCGGGCAACTTCCCCAACACAGCAACTTATAGGACCAGCTTTCTCTCTCTCTGGGGATTTACGACTTTCCAAGTTTCCATTCTCATGTACCCTGCAAAATTCCATTTATGGTTCCCCAAGTTTTTTTTTTTGGGGGTCATTGATTGAATACAAAAGGAAGGATGAATTCAGAAACTCACATGCCAACATAGGACTATTAATAGTAAACAGTACCCATAGTATTCTAAATCTTGATTTATTTAATAATTACTAACCTAGTTGTAGCTTGTAAGTGGTAATTGAAGATTAATTGGGAAAAAAAAAGGAGGAGAATATCCTCCTACCGTCTCTTTTGTTGGTCCCTTCCCTTGTTCTCTAACAAGGGCTAGAAATTACCACAAAGAAAACAACTTCAAAAAGAGCCATGTGAATTTCTAAATATTAAAAAATGTTAAGCATATTTGCACTATTGAAAGAGTCACTTTCTTTAAAAATATGACAGTATTTAAACAAAATTAGTCTCAATTATAAATGGTAATTTATGATTATAATACTAATACTATTTGCAATTAATCTGAATAGTTGTCATACGAGGTCGGACACTTCCAATAAAGAAAAATGAAGAGAGTTCTGTTATTTGACCGGAGTGCGAACACGATGCGCCAGATGCACAAAGTAGAGTGGGGGTAGCTCACGTGGGCCTGTTAATTAGGCCTAAACCGGTTTCAGGGCTAGACCAGGATAGCCTTTTTCACATTTTATGATATATCTATGTTTAATCGAACCCCAGCCGTTTGGGTTGAAACATTAATTAGGCTTCCAAGACAAGACTAGCATCTGATTGTAGCCTAAAATCTGCTCATTCCGGAGCAAATTAAATGATTTTTTTCTATGAATTCTTACTGTTTATAATACTTGTCATATTATTTTTTCTGAAACATATATTTTATGCAAATGACAAATTTTTTTATGCATCAACCTAATTTGATGATGGTGTGGTAATTTGAGTAGAAATTAAAAGTAAAAATGAAATAATGTGGAATAAAATAAGATAAAAAATTATTGCTCTATGAATTTTTACTATCCTAAAACGTCATTTAATTTGCCCCGAAGGGAGTAACAAACACAGATAAGAGTCTTAGAGAGAGAGAGAAGTACGTACCTCCTAAAAACAAACAAGTACTATCGAAATTTATTTTTAATCACATATTCTTGAAGTTATCCGCTCATAATTAATACTTCAAGAAATGAGATTTGAATCTAAATTCAAATTTTTATGATATTTTTACCATAAATAAGAAAATTATGCCCCAATTATTCGTAGGAAAATGAACAAAGCATCCAGTGTTATAACTTATACGGGGTTAGAAAACAAAAACTATGTTTAACATTGCATAGTTTCTGGGCCTAATGTTGGGGCTGCTAGCTTATTGTAATATCTTTTCTGCATTAGCTTGTATTGCTGTTTAGGGTTTCTAAGCCATGTATTCTCTTACAGTTGTAATTGGGCTTGGGCTAGGCTCATTTTATGATATCAACTTGATGTGCCACTGCTGACGTGACGTAGCATTAGTATGGAGACCAATTATATAAATTACATTGCATTTGGTCCTTTGTTTAATACTCTCTCCGTTCCACTTTAATTGACTTTTTAGAATAGTAGAAAAACGTAAGCCGTTAATTTACGGACTTATTTTATTTCTCATTATTTCATTTTTTTTTATAATTTCCACTGAAATTATCACACCATCATCAAATTGGATTGATTCAAAAAAAAAATTATCATTTGCACAAAATATATGCTTCCAAAAAGATAAAATGACAAATACCCCAAATAGTAACAATCCGCAGAAAAGTGACAGGTAAAGTGGAACGGAGGGAGTACTTAATTAATACTCCCTCCGGACACAATTACTTGTCATTTTACTGTTCATGCACGCATTTCGAAGATGCTGAATGGATCGCTATTTGACCCCAAAAAATTTCGTACTTTTTTTCGAATGTACGTTAATCCTTAACGTACGTTCGAGAAAAAATTCAGAAGTTTTTGGGGTCAAATAGTGAGCCATTCGGCTTCCTCGAAACGCGTGCATGAACAGTAAAATGACAAGTAATTGTGTCCAGAGGGAGTAATATATATATATAAAACAATATATTTTTAGTATATTTTTTGTTATTATTCTTTTTGTTGTTGGACAATTGTCAGATATAATTCCCAGTGTCATTTCACTTGATCACCTGGAAAAAAAAAGAGTTTTGCTTGCCAAGACAATATGGCATCTCTAGTTTATAATTATCATGATCTCCCACTAATTATGTTCCTAATTACATTTCTCTACATCTTCATTAATGGCAACTCTATCCAATCTCCAAACTCACCTTGCCCTCCTTTCACCTGTGGCAATGGCATCAAAACCCACTACCCTTTTTGGCACCAAAATCAACAATTACTAGAGCAGAGCTACTACTGCGGATACCCAGGATTTAACCTCTCTTGCAATGACCAAAAGAACCCTATGCTCCATCTCTCTAATCATCTCTACCATGTCAAAAACATCAATTACTCACACAAATCTCTCTTCCTTGTCTACGGAGGATTACAAAACTGTCCGAAAACACCTCATGAGTATTTTGCACCAAGCACAGCTAGTAATTCCTTGTTCGGTGCTACTACGGGAGCAAGTTGTTACACTTTTGCAACAATTGCACATCGTATCCACCTTCAATTCCTCACCTAGAGTGTCTCCGGTTCCATTCGAAGCGGTCCTACGTGTTCGAGGAGGGAACAATACCGGAGTTTGATTGGCATCGATTCTGCGAGTCAACAGGAAGTACTCTAGCAGCTGCAGTCAACGGGTCCGATTTGGTTAAGGATTTTGGTCAAGCTTTGCAGGATGGGTTCGAGTTAACCTGGCATCAACCTAAAGGAGGATCCTGTGAATCCTGCGAGGCTGACGGTGGATTCTGTACTAATGATCTACACAAGAATTTCTCCTGCATTTGCGCGGATGGAAAGCGTCCTGATAATCGCTGTTATGCTAATCATGGTACTAATTTCTTTAACTTGATTAATTAATTAAACTCATTGCTGTAGTACTAAATACAAACAAAAATTTATTACCTTCAGAATAACCAGAGATATCGGGAAAAAAATTACTAATTTAATTACTTAATTTGGACTGATTTTTAAGCATTTTATGGAATGATGACAGGTGTTGTTTCAATTCAGCCTAAACTAAATTACATTGTCATAGGTGAGAATAGTATCTTTGTTGCAAGCAATTTCTTTTTTACATAATTAAATTCCTTGGAGTGATTAGAAAATCTATTTTTTACATTCTTAATTCATCTTTTCAGGTGCAGTGATTATGGGTGTTTTGAGTCTTGCCTTCGTAGCAACAACAATCTAGAAGAAATAAATGGATTAAGAATGATTAATTCCATAAATTTGGGTCCGAGCCCAAGCAAAGGGCCGAAAAGCAATTACAAGAATAAGCAAATGACAGCCCAAGGAGCCTTAAGGCCTTGTTAAGCTCGGCCCAATGGCCCAGTTAGCACCAGCATGAAAACTGAAAAAATGCTGTAAAATGAAGTCATGGAATTTTGTAATTAAGGGCATAGCAATTGCATTTAATATTTCGGTAACATCACAACAATTTCCAGAAAGCTCATAAAGAAAACCCATGAACCCATAAATGTCACCAAATTCAGTTTCACATGAAAATAAAATTTGAAATTTCACCACAATTCCGAAATCAACCGACCAAGGTATTGATTATCCAAACTTGCTAAGAAAAAGGGGTAATTATCCGTTAAAAAAAAGGATTACCAGCGGCACTGGGCTTTGGCGTTTATGATTTTTTTTTTGGGTCAAACGTTAATGGCAATTTGAACGAAGCGCTCACACCGTAATGTACCTGCACACTCTCCACTTCAGTTCCACTCTCTTATTTCTCTCTCTTCCTCATTCTTATAAGTATAACAGCATGGATTCTCTCAACGAAACCTCCATTGATTTTATAGCGTCTTCACTTCACGCCTCTTTCTGTAGGTAATTTTTTGAAAGAGCAGGCAAGATGATGGATGATGATTTTTGTGATTTATACGCAGACGTGGAAGCACAAGCAAGCTCTGTGATTAAATCCATACAGAACTACTCTTCAATATCCGCAAAACTTCCGCAGGAAGAAGACGCCGGTTATGGAAATGCTGAGAAGCTGAAAGAGGGAAGTTTGTTGGAGTCGGATTCGAAGAAGGTGGTATTGAAAATTTTGGGAAATTTGGAGGCCGATGGAAGTGATAGTGAGGATGATTTCAATATTGTGGCGAATGACGAGGATTGCGAGGGGTTTGTGGTTCTTTCCGGAAGGCATGGTAGTGAGGAGAATGAATATGACGATCCTGATCCTGATCGAGATGTTGAGGAGTGTCTGGGTAAAAATGGGTTGGATAAAAGTGGGTTTGACCCGAATGGGAATGGTAGCGAGGGAGGAAATGGAGTAAAAGATGTCAGCTTGCGACACTCGCAGTACAAGGTATTGAATGTGTGGAGATAGGCAGATAGCCATGTTGTTTTTGCTACCTTGGAGCATTTCTGTGATTTTTTACCAGTAAATTCATGTGAAGTTTGAGTTTTTTCTTTTTCTTTTTCTCCCCTTCTGTAAAAGATCATTTCATTAACATAAAAGTATATCCTAAAATTGCTTCCATTTTGTTTGTGTTTTCTTCTTATTTTGAGGCAATGTTTCTTGCTTTGATTATACTTTTATTATGCTATGTTGAGGAATTGTTTCTTGCTTTTGTAGCTTGTACAACACTCTGGGTCTTCATTTCCAAGCAATAGAAAGGGCAATGAATCTTGGGTAGGCTCTTGCTGGTCCCAATCTCTTAGTGCTAATTGGGAAGTAAACAGAAGCAAGCAGCAGAGCCCCTTGAATCCACTAGTATCTCATGGTAGACATGGCTTCTCACTTCCATGGTATAGGTTAGTAAACGCTACTATGATTCTATTTATATGCAATTATGGACATTTGTTATGCTGGTATGTGATACTTATTCGTGCGGAAGACTTGTTTTATTGTTCATAGAGTCTGGACATTGTATTTGAACTTTGAACCTTGGGCTTGCCATTCAATGTTGTGATTTATTCATGCAAAATTCCTAACTCATTAATTAGTAATAGCTGATGACCACAGTATTTCCTTGATTTGACTTATAAGGTAGTCATTTTCTGTCTGCTAAATAGGACTATACTGGATATAAACATTGATGCATTCGAAGAAAAACCATGGTGCTATCCTGGAGTTGATCTATCTGACTTCTTCAATTTTGGTTTTGATGAGGATAGCTGGAAACAATACTGGATCTCCACGGTATGTTGTTCTACTATTCTACTTGTTCTGGTGAAACAATTCACTTAATAGTTTATAATATCTTCACCGTGGCATTCTAGTACATTCCCTGGTTGGTCGTCTGGCATTACAGTATTTAGGCTACGGGTTTGAATATTTATATATATCCTTGAATGAAATTTACTGCTATTTCATTTGTGAACCATACTTCTTACCAGCCAAGAAGTAGGTGATGTGTTGGTATTCAACTGCTTTATTTTAGCTGGCAATTTTGATTACCTCTGGACAGAAACCTTATGCAAGTTGTCTGGCAGGAGAAAATCCGGCAGCAATCTTACATGCATAGCAGGAAAGCAATTCATGGATTGTCAAAATTACCCCAGATGAGAAATTTAGCCTTTTGTGGGGTTCTTCATGTCACTGTAAAACTACAATGTCTGTTGACTTTCCAAACTCTGACAATGTTATGCTATATACAATTAGCCTTATGAAGTTGGATATGAGCATGAGAGAATTGCTGAAGAAGGTGAATCTTCACCAAAAGCTGCTGAAAAGGGAGTGGGACATTTATAATTGGTATGTTAAATCATGGGCTCCTTATTTTGGTATCTTAAATCACCATATTAACTTGTTTTGTGATCAAAATCTTTTCCAATATATATTTCTGTTGGATAGTCATTTGGTCTCTTGTATCGGTTTCAGACAAAAGGCAGGGCAATTCAGGTCGAAGACATCAGTGGTGATCGTCAACCAACCATCAATTTAAGGTGTCCTCGTGATTGGGATTCTGATGTTGTTATACAGGTAAAAAATTACTTTGCATGTCTCATACTTCCTTTATAACATTATCATCATATTTTTATTACTCGCTTCGTGGTTGGGACAGGTCAATGTACAGGATTCAGATGATAATTGCTTAGTCTCCTATGAGGAAGAAGAGAATACTCATATCACCAAAACTAAACCACTGTCGTCCAAGGATTTAAACACAGATGACATAAGGGATGATCGCTATTCTTTCAGTGGCAGTAAGAATGAAACGTCTGCAAGCTCTTCACAAGGCAATGTTAGGTATCATCCCTTAAACTTTTTGTATAAAATATAAGGGTACATGATACCATGTAGTACAGAGCCTAATCAATCCCATTGTCTACACAGCAGCTAAAAGGCGGCAATAACTAGATTAATGAAGTAGAAAGTTAGAAACAATCAATTACACGTTATTTTTCCTTGTTTCATATATCTGTGCTTAGTCAAGGATAATTAATTTTCTAACTTTCTTATTGTTGGCCGTTGCAGTAAATACTGCAGTACTTTATAGTAGAAACTCTGTTTCTTTTTTCTTTTCTGAAGCCCGTGATAAAATTGGTGATTTTAATTTGATGTGGTTAGGTGCTCCCAATTGATATCAGAATCTGATCAGATGTCTCTAGATCTTGATGATCACAACGACAATCATGTTCAGATCTCTGAAAAAGATGTTCCTGAAGCATTGGAGCCTGTGGAGATGGCAGTGGAAGAATGTGGCAGAAATATATCCAAGTCAGATCAATGCATCATTGAGTCTGAATTATCACTTGATGATCAGAGCCATCTTAGTCCAACTATATCCTATTCTGCAAGTGATGTTGGAACATCCAGGGATGGTGATTTTGGTGTTTGCGAAGATTCTCCTCATCCCTTAAGAACATCAGGCCCTCAACTTCAGGATTCAGGTGCATCAAATACTAAGGATACTAAAAGCAATTGCATCACAAACAAACCTGGTACTAGCCAAAATTGTATGAGGCAGAAATCCTCCATTTGGGAAAGACGTAAGCATCTAGATAGAGATCCCTCTCCAACTCGTGGAGGTCATTCATCATTTGATCGTGGTAGGCATATTGGAAGGATGGATGATGATTATCGTAATGCTGAGGAGTTCTCATATCATAGGAAGAGGGACTTTTCCAGTGGTTATAATAATGAAATGTTTGCTGATGGACATTTTTGTTCTGACTACACAAAGCATTCTCGTGGAAGATATGGTAAGAGCACTAGAGATGAAACCAAACCTCAGGACAGACGTGACTGGAATGACAGACAGCATTTCCATAGAAAATGTTTTCCATTAGGTAAACAAAATGATCAATATGACCGCAGAAGAGGATTCTGTATGGAGGGCACATTTCATTCCATTAACTGGAAGCCCAGAAGATCAATTTCCGCATTCAGTTTCAAAGGTAGGGATGTTCGATGGAGAAGGGAGGGTGAGAACATCCTATCTGGGAAGAGGATCAATCGTGAAAGTTATTTGTCTGATAAAACAAATGAAGACTTCATAAAAGAAAAAAGAAGAAGATTCAATTCATTTGACAACCAGAGAAGGGACTCTTTTGATGGAAAACATAGAAGGGGTGGCGTATCTGCTAGGAGAGAATCATTTATTCTGGGGGAAAAGTTTAGATGTGATGATGATCCTTCTATGGGTTTGGATAGGTCACGGTGTATGGAAATCGATGATGAGTATCCCAACCACCATCAATATATACACCCTCGGTCTCACAGAGAATTTTATGCAACCAATGAAGGAAGGTGGCAGGATAGGCGACCACCAAGGAGTGGCATGTTTGACTTCAGGTTTGCTGGAAAACATCGAAGGGAAATATTTAATGTTGAGGGCAGGAACAATGGTTGGGTTGGTAGATATAATGATTCTGAAAGCACTGTAGATGGTATCGTTTATCCTGTTAGTGATGTTGAATTGACGAGGAGAGAATATGGTTCACAATCTAGTGCCATGCATGAGACACAATATGAATCTCTTGTTAGGTATCAAGATACTGGATTATATGTTGACAGTATATCATGTTCCAATAGAGTAATACCAAGACATGATGAAATTCGTGGTAACCATAGATATGAGGAGGAGGAGGAGGAGGAGGGGATGGTTGTTGGTGATATGAACTTTGAGAGGCATAGACACAAAATGATTGGAGAAGAAACTGAAGTCAAATGTGACGAAGAAAACTCTAATCTGATGTATGGAGATGATCAAGGACAGATGCCCTGGAGGTGCCTGGGTCCACTTGACTTGATTGCTGAGGAAGAAAAGGTAACAGTAGGGAAACTGATGCTGATACCTTTTGTCATTGTACTTGTATATATGAGTGCTCTTATTTTGAGCGTGTATTTTATGTTCTTATTAATTCTATTTATTTGCATGTTTCCCCTTCATCTTTTCCCTATTATAGTTCCATGTAATGTTTTATGAAGTTTTCTAAGCTTCTTTTTTTCCCATCTGCTCTGCTTCAACTTAATTATTTGCTGAGTGTCTTTGAGTGTCAACATGGCTATTCAGGCTGAAGGTTAGAGATGTCATTGCTTAATTTCTTAATATGCTGCCTATCATTTTGTAGCTGTGGAGTTATTGGTTCTCTTCTAATATGCTGCCTAACATTTAGAGGAGCAGTGTAGCCTTTAGCATAATGTCTTTGTTGTGATATCTTTTCAATGACGAGAAGAATCACCTTAACAACTGTCATTAGCATTTCTGATGAGTGAGTTGTTTGAGAAAATAGTTTGATATCCTGCAGTCCCCTGGAAGGCTATCCGATGGTGGAAGCATGTTGTGCAATGGTAAGCTTGAAACGATGGATCTGAACTTTGTGGAGGATCAGACCAATATGAAGAATTTTGAGGAAATTGGTATCCAAATTGATATGCTCATGATTGAAGCTGACTATGATAATTTGAAATGGCTCGATAAGTTTCCTGTTACAGAGCACAATGATGATTTGGATATTGAGGATGGCCAAATCATAACAGAAGATCCAAACATAAAGGACAACTTGGGGAAGATTTATGTTCTTGATAGTGCAGCACCAAATCGCAGTATGGAGAAAAATATTTACTGTGAAAATGCTTCCAGAGATGATGCTAACGGAGGATATGACGACCAACACATACAGGACACAGTGGTGAAGATGGAAAAGCGAAGGGAGAGATTCAAAGATACCGCAACCCTAAAGACGAAACCAGATCAGTATCCGATTCTCCAAGTTGATTCAGTGATTGATCCTGTTGAAACTAAGATGGAAAGGCCAACCCGAAAGAGGCAGTGGGGTGGAAGATAAGATTTTGTAAGTACATCTCATTTCCCTCAAGTCTTACCCCTATACAGACAGTATGAGGCCTCAGGTTTATCAAAATATCTGAAGTTGATAAGTACCCTGGAGTTTGGGATGGAACTGAATGTTGACATCAAAATTATAATAAGATTTATCGGATTTAAGAAGACGGTAACACTTGTTTTCGTTGCCAACGTAATAGAAGCAATTAAATTTTAATGGATGGCGATGAGAAATGTCTGCTAGATAATCATGTTCATTGCTCTATTTATCTTGTTCTATGCTTGCTCTTGCTCTTGCTCTTGCTCAGAGCTGGAGCTTATGTACTTTTGCTGTATACAAGTTTTTTTTTCAGTTTGTAGGTTCAGTGCATTGCAGTGGTGCAAATTTTTTCATTCTAGAAAATAAAATTACCCCAAGAAATGGGGATGAATGATGTAGTTTTGGATCATTAGTTCTGAATCTTCTGATCATAAACTATGATTTCTACCAACAGAAACTGTCCGCGTGGCATTATAATAATCTTCTGGCTAAGATTGTCGTTGCAAAGTGCGGACCAGGGGCATCCAAAGTGTTGATCGACGTGGCTATTCTTAGTCCAGTGACGTCTAAGACTGCAATTACTAAAACGCCCACCCTTTTTAAATTCCATGTTGTACTGACATCTTTGAAATCCAAATAATGAAAGGTCATATTAGTCATTGCACAAGGCCGCTCCTTCTTCCTGAAGCCCGCCCGGCGCTCTCCTCTGCCCTCCCATGACAACCGAAACAGTTTAATCCGTTACAAGCAAAATAACTGAAACCAAAAAAATGCATATCTTCTCGCCCTCCGCTTCTTCCTCTTCTAGCACAACTTTCACTCTCTTCTCTCCCTCTCCAACTCCAAACTTCAAAATCCCAACAAAAACCATAACGATGATCCCTTGCTCTTCCAAGCAACCCTCCCCTGTTCTAGACCGAACGCCGCTCTCTGTCGAATCAGCAACAACAAACACAGAAGTTACCAAAGAAATCACTGGCTCATTGGATGAAATGCTGGTTGCTCGGCGGCCAATAATGGAAGTTTCCGGCGATGAAGATTCCGGCAGCGGCGGTGAAGACGGCGGCGGGAAGAAATATTCTTCAGCGGTCGCAATCGAGACGAGGCTTGAAGAGTTTGCTAAGAAGATGCCAATGTTTGAGCCAGAGAGAACTGGATCTTCTCGGGAAAGGCCGCTTCTAGTGAACCTGGACTTGGCCTTGTATAAGGCCAAGATGTTAACTAGAAATTTGAGATATGAAGAAGCTGAAGCTATACTTCAAAAAGTATAATAGTTTTTTTTTTTTCAATTCTAATTTAGTTGATTCTGTTTTCCCCAAGTTGAGTGTGATTTTAACTTGAAATGGATTTTTGTGTTGTTGTTGTTTTGTTTTTTTTGAAGTGCATAAGTTACTGGCCAGAAGATGGGAGGGCCTATGTGGCATTAGGCAAGGTATTGAACAAGCAATCAAAAACAAGAGATGCTAGAGCTGTGTATGAGAAAGGATGCCAGGCAACTCAAGGCGAAAACGCCTTCATTTGGCAGGTCAATCATTAACTTACCAAATACTAGTTGAAAATATTTGTGCTCTTTTATCTTTGATTGGTAATAAATTTGGTGAATGTTGAAGGTTTATGAATAGCGCTCTTGGTAGTTTGGATTATAAGGTGCTGATTTATAGTCATTACTGCCGTTTAGCCTGGAAATTGATGCATTCTAATAGTAATCCATAAGAGGGGTCTTGACTGAAAGTTTATGAATCACTGGTGTGGCCATGCATGTTCATTGAGATTTATTAGAATGAATTGTATTCGTTTTTTAGCTTAACTTCATGCATCTGTAGTTTACATGTGGATTTAATTTCTGGAACAGTGCTGGGCTGTCCTGGAAAACAAATTAGGTAATACAAGGAGAGCAAGGGAATTATTTGATGCTGCCACGGTTGCTGATAAAAAGCATGTGGCTGCCTGGCATGGATGGGCAGTTCTTGAGCTGAAACTGGGTAATGTCAAGAAAGCAAGGCAACTACTTGTTAAAGGTCTTAAATTCTGTGGTGGAAATGAGTACATCTACCAAACACTAGCTCTGTTAGAAGTTAAAGCAAATCGGTACGAGCAGGCTCGCTACTTGTTCAGACAGGCTACTAAGTGCAATCCCATAAGCTGCGCCAGTTGGCTTGTAAGCTTTCCTGAGCATTTAACTTTCTGTCTTAAGCACATTGCCTTAACAAAATGTCTATATTCTTGAATCTGTTTAATGTCTTTTGTTGCAGGCATGGGCACAACTTGAGATGCAACAGGAAAATAATCTTGCTGCTAGAAAACTGTTTGAGGTATTACTTTTTCCGATTATAATTCTCGTGACTGAAAATTGGATCATTAATTCTCACTAACATTTATCATTGCCTACCTTTTGGTCTAGTTATTGTGGAATTGACTACAAATCATCTTTGAAATGCTTTTTTCCTTTCTATGTGTAGAAAGCAGTAGATGCAAGCCCTAAGAATAGGTTTGCGTGGCATGTATGGGGATTATTTGAAGCTAACATGGGGAATATTGAAAAGGCAAGAAAACTTTTAAAGATAGGCCACGCGCTTAACCCAAGGGATCCTGTTCTGCTTCAGTCTCTTGCTTTGTTGGAATACAAACATGCTACTGCAAATCTTGCTCGAGTGTTGTTCAGGAAGGCATCCGAGTTGGACCCAAGACACCAACCAGTGTGGATTGTAAGATATTTCTTTCTGTTACTATATAAGACCCATGTTAATTTAATCCTTAAAAAATCTGATTGGAATCTGAAAGATAATTTCTCTGAATTTATCTTTAACCTGCCGTCTGACTAAAGGATCATGCAGTTTACAGCAATTTGTTATTTATTTGAATACATTGTTGCCTTTTTATGGTATGTTTATTATGAAATTAATTGAGTTTCCAAATGTTTAGGCATGGGGATGGATGGAATGGAAAGAAGGTAACATAGCCGCAGCAAGGCGGTTCTATCAAAAAGCTCTAGCAATTAACACAACTAGCGAAAGTGCTGCACGATGTCTACAGGTGATGGCTGATGCCAATGCAGTAGCAACCTGTATGCAGCAAATCTTAATTCTGTGTCTTATTTGGATTGCCATTCATTGCAGGCTTGGGGTGTTCTAGAACAGAGAGTTGGCAACCTATCAGCAGCGCGGAGATTATTCAGATCATCATTGAATATCAATTCTCAGAGCTATGTAACATGGATGACGTGGGCAAAGTTCGAGGAGGATCAAGGGAATTCTGTACGCGCTGAGGAAATCCGTGACCTTTATTTCCAGCAGGTCAGTAGTTGCTCTTATTGTTTGTACATTACAGGAACTTGGCACTAAACTAACTAGAAGTGTTTTTTTTGTGTATTGGACAGCGGACTGAAGTTGTGGATGATCCTTCATGGGTAATGGGATTTATGGACATCATCGATCCGGCGGTTGACCGCATAAAGAGACTCCTGAAGCTGAATCAGAATCCATACCAGAAAGCACAGGAAGCTTTAGGAGGTGCATCAGGAACTACTGACAATATTATGGATGAAAAAATAATTGGACCTTCTAGTAAATACAATGGCAATGACATAGGAGGTGGAAGTGGGTTAGATGTGGATGCTTTCATCAGACAAAGGTTGTCTCTAAACCCAACTAAATTAGATGTTCAGCTAGATCAGTCAGGGAATCCAGCACCATCCAGGAGTAGGTCGTTTAGTAAGAAATGGGAGGCGGGTAAAAGTGCCAAAACGTTTTCCTACGTGACCGGTGCTTGATCGGAGCAAAAATCCTACCGTGCAGGGATTTTCCTATTGTATTCTGGTACAAGAGCTGTACTGGGTGGAGGAGAGAGGACCCTCTTAGCTAGCCTGGTGGTTTTCATTTATACAGTAAAACAATATAACAAGCTGTATACAATGACTTGTAAAGTGTTTTAACCCATACAAAGTAATAACAAGCTAATTGATTGTACATCGTTGCCTTAAAATCTATTCCCTCCCTCCCTACTTTATTAATCGTGGTTTGGAGGGAACGGGCTGGATTTTAGCCCAATGATTGCTTGGGCAATTTTGGTGGGTTTACGACCCTATTGACCTCGTGAGCTTAAGTTATTTACCGTTTTTTTTTCTTTCTATTCTCCTTCTCCTCCGCTCTCCCTTCTTCTCTTTCACTTTAATTTCAAACCCAGCAAAACAATTTCAATCCCATTGAACACCTCCCCTCTCCTCTCCTCCTTAATTTACATATTGTTTCCCTTGGCCGGCGGCAGCCCTCCCCTCTCCTTACTTTACCTGTTAGTTTCCTTTGTTGCTTTAGTTTCTGTTATCATCTTTGTCCCTTCCGTTTCTGTTTTGATGGCGGGATTTGTAGATTCAAGCTTGGATCTACAAACCCCAAGCAAATTTCTACCTTTTCTTTATGTTTATCAGTGTTAATAGGAGGGTATGGTGGCTTTGGTCCATGCAACATGGTGGAGCTAGGATTTGGTGGAAGAGGTTGGCGGTGCAGGAGCTGGTGGTACGGTAATAGAGGATCTGGTAGGTGAAAGGGGTTATGTGGATATTGTGATAGTTATGGTGGCGTTTTGCGGTGAGGGAGACGAGGAGGAGGAGTAGGTGTGAGGCGCAGCCACAGAGAATAAAATCAGTCTCCCTCCTCTAAAACGACATCGGAGGGAGTATTATTTTATACTAAGACTTAAATTG
Source organism: Viola odorata (assembly GCA_963691705.1). Lineage (NCBI taxonomy): Eukaryota > Viridiplantae > Streptophyta > Magnoliopsida > Malpighiales > Violaceae > Viola > Viola odorata. The sequence goes on from OY829545.1 coordinate 491,119, forward strand.
TGGGTGACTTTTTCGCTGCAGCATTCGTTGATCTATATATAGGTCATCTACAATAGAGAGAGAAAATGAAAGAGGGAGGGGGGGTACTGGGATCGAACCAGGTACATACTAACTTACATATCAAAAATTGATTGGTAGGGCTACGCATGGTGGCGCTGCACTTGCGCCCCACAAACCAATATTTGCTTGGCTGGGAATGAGTGTCACGACTTTTGACCAGTTGCGTTCATCTGACCCTACTACACCCACTACTGTATTTATAAACATCACATAATGTAATGTACAGTTCTTTATTTTCCCTAGCAATCGAAATAATTGCAATTAGCCGTAGATTTTAAGTTTCTAATATAAATCTGTTACGTTGTCAGAATAAGATTAATTTCCTACCGAAAAATATTTAAAAAAATTAAACGGTGTTTATAAACATGTTGATTGTGAGTAAATACTACTTTAATTTGTATAATTAAAGACACTATTTTATAAAACAAAAGTTTTGATAGAAAAATCAGAGGTAAAAGAGTGTCCTCTAATTAATCTCAGCCGTCGGAAAGATCTCCAGGTTAAGCTAGCTAGCCATTGCTGATGTTTACGTCATTATCACTGATGTAAACAGTGATCCATCTAGCAAATTGGCATACAGCTTTCCTCCTCTTCTACTTCATTTTGGACCGTCAATACCTCACCCCTTCGCCTGCAACTAGACATTTTATTTTCTTATTTTCCTGTGTTTTTGTCTCATCGCTGGCGAGAATCAAAGATATCATATCAAGTACACATTTGTTTTAAAATAATAATAGAAAAAGACTGCATGCGTAATTTGGATATTATTTCTTATTCTACCAACGGAAATGGACAAAATTCACTCTATATTTTGTTCCCTGGTATAGAAATTCAATAAAAAAATTGATTTCATCTTGGAAAGGAAAAAAAGCATATATCGCACTGAAAATGAAGGTGAAATTTGAATTTAACAATTCTAACTCTATTTATCGGTTAGGAAATTAGAAAAAAACTATTAACACAAACATTCCAACAAAAAGGCCGAAAAAGGTTAGTCTCAAAGCTGATAGTGCAAGGATTTTTTTTGCAAGTGAAAGCCCAAACGCAACTCGAAAAAGGATCGAGTGGGAATTTCCTGTGAGGCCCAGAATATTATGGCCCACTTAAAATTCCGGCAGTCCAAAGAAGTTACGAGATGAATTCCGTCAAGTCCAAAAAATAGCATGAAAATATTTAATTTGAATTTATAATTATTTAGGTATCGCTCTGCATTTGTAATTCATGTCTCAAATAATCACCTCTAAACTTGATAAAATTAAGAAACTACTTAGTTTTAGTGTAATCACATAATTATGAAATTTTTACGAAATTATATGATTGATTTTACCATTTATGTGAACGAGTAAAAAAAATGATATGATAATATGATACACCGAGTATACTATATGAGTCAGTTAATTATATAACTAGTTTATGAACTCGTTAATCGAGCACACAAGTGCTTAATACAAGGATACTAGTCCAACCGAAAACCAATTTCCTTTCCTGTATTAGGAACAAAGACAATATGCATGGAAACCTAAAAATCCCTTGGATCAACAAACACATTACCTACTTCCCCGATGATAGCCTCCGGTGCCGGCAGCTCCTCCTTTTCGCCGGCAATAATCCCATCCACTTTCTTCAAATACCAAAGATCGTCAATGCTAGACATTGATTCTTGAGGCACGTGCTCTATGAGAGGATCATTGACCCCTAACTCGGTGACAGTTACCTTACAGTCACTCACATTCTCAGCCAATCTTGACGCAAAACTCCATATTGATTTCATGAGCTCTTTCAATCTGTCGCCTTCCCCATAAATACCATACATAAAAATAAACCCAAATGGCTTTTGTAGAGAATTACATATTGGGGATTTCAGACAATTGTCAATCTTGTCCTTTGCATTGGACAAAGTTGGATGAAAAAAACTCAAAGGATTGATAGAGTACTTTCTTATGTGGAGCTTGTATGCTTCACAAGAATTCCATATGCTAAACATGACCCAAGAACTTGGTCTCTTGCTACTAATCACCTGATCATGATCAAGATTTTTTTGCAAAATGACCCATTCTTCTTCTTTGAAATAAGAAACCCATGTCCCAAGACTCAACTTTTCATTCAAGATGGCATCCATGTCCGACGGATACATGTCTTTATTGCTTGATCTGAACTTGTTGTTGTACAAAGAGATTGCTTGGTCAATTTGGAGCTTTTCTATCTTTATATGGTGTGACTCATGTAAACTTGCAGCTGGCTGAGCAAAGATGACCAACGAAGTGAACTTCATGTAATTGAACTTGGACGTGAAGAGATTTGTTGATGCCGCGTTATTCTTTTCTGTGGCTAGGAAAGTGTAGTGTGCTCCATGACCTATCAGCCACTCTTCAACAGCCTTCACCAGCTTTAACCCGATACCCATCCGTCTACACATATATGTATAATTCATTTAAAAAACAAACGTACTGGAGTTAGTTAATTAGCTATATATGCATAGAGACCTTATTTTTTTTACTTTGTAAAAAGTACCGGTGAGCTAACTCAAGTTAGGTTTTACGACAAATCTTAGATAGGAATGAAAGAAAAGAGAGGCGATAGCAGAAAAAATAAAAGGGATGAAGAGTGACTTAGATCTCGATAGGGTTCAAGGGTGTCACGAAGGAAGAGACATGAGAGAGGAAGAAGGGAATAAAATAGAGAGACATACCGATGAGTAGGAGAGACTCGCAGGCCAAGGATGCAACCCAGCCTCACGTCATTAATATTGAAGCCAAAGCGAGTCCCTACACATGACTTGATGCATCCTCTAACCACACCGACAAGCTCCCCATTCTCACGCAGCTCCGCAACCTGTAGCCCAATTAACCCTCTATATCAATAATAGCATTACGATAATTTCCAAACTCTATATATATGTTTCATCTTTTGGGGACAATTAATTAGCCAGAGACTACTTCCTAATGTTACTAATTAGTTACTCTACCCAAAAAGAAAAAAGAAAAGAAAAGAAAAAAACTAATTAGGGTTTTCCATTTCCATATATAGATTTGGAGTTGGGAATTAAGCAATGAATGCATTAGAAGGACCAAAATAAATACCCACCAGCATAACATGAACAGGAAAGAATCTAATCCTACACTTTGGGTCAGCCATCATGTTGGTGAAAATGGAAACCTCCTTATTATTACTACAACCTATCTCACAACTCTTCTCAAGCTTCCCCACCACTTCTATATCCCTTTCTTCCTCGTATTCCCTTATCACTATTCTGTTGTCTACCATTGTTTGTAGTAATTTCTAGCTAGATATGAAATATACTCTCTTTCTCAATGCCTCATGCTTTCTTCAATAGGCTAGCGTCCACACCATTCTTATAGACTCAAGTACTTCTCTTAAAATATTATCTCTTTTTTTTTCTTAAGTAATATCATATACATACGATTATTAAAAAAAAATTCATATACTTGGATATATCTCTATTCCAATATCTTTTGTTTGTTTCTATGGTCGCCATTATTGCATACACACTTTTTTTCTCTCCTTTATATAATATAATTTGGTTGAACTCAAATGTTGTTTCTACTCTCTTTAATCAATTAATCTCCATGTATAAACAAAATTAGTCTTAACCTAACATATGCATGTGTTAATCCCGAGCGTCTCTAACCTCTCATTTTTTGTTAATCAGTAGTAATATACATTTTATATATATGATCCTTGGCTAGCTCCATGCTTTGCTCCGTAAAAAATAATGCAGCTGCCTGCAGACTGCAGAGGGTCATATAGTAAACCCTACACTTGAGTACACTCTACACGTACGAACTTGTATTTAATTTATTCAGCTCGCTTGTGAAAAGAAAAGATGAGTAGCATTAATTTCTCAGAAGTCAGAACGTTAAGAAGCCTGGGCAACACCACAAAAATAGAACCAATAATGTTGCCAAAATGATTCTCTCAATCTTTGTAATCATTCGTATGCCCTATCTATTTATCATTGTCGGTCGTAATTTTTTTTGTATATCAATATATGTAGCTTTAATTTGCTCAAAAGAAGGTTTTTAAAACTGAAAGAGATAAAAGGTGGCACCGTGCGACATTTCTCTAGGTTTACACTCTTAAATAACAAAATTATTAATACAGTTTTTACTTAATTATAATGTAGGAATAAAATATTGATTTATACCAATAAATTATTAAAAGAAAAAGAAATTTAACTAGGAAAGTAATCATTTTAATAAAGGAAAAACACAATATTAACCTATGAAAAAGAAAAACAAGATAGAGTAATATATATATATATATATATGTACTCTATTCGTCGTTACCCTCTCTCTGTCAGGAAGGTGGAGACGCGCGACACCACACATTTATTTCCCAGCACCTATACGCTTCCAAAATGACGTATATGTCGGGGAAATATATATATACATGGATCATTTAATTAGTTGCTATTACGTATTTTGTTGTTTTCGCTGTCTTATATATTCTCTGCCATATTTTCCCAACTTTTTTTAAATTACATAGATGATTCGAACCTGAGTCTGATTCCCGAATATGATCTACCTACATTGTGATTTAGGATGATGACACGTGTCTCAAATAGTGCTAGAATGCCACTATTCTTGACACTTTTAGACACGTTTCATCATCTTATATCATGATGTAGGTAGATCATGATCTACCCAAAATTTACGATACTTGGTCAAAAGTTAACAATCACGTGCTATATTAACATATTCTCAAATTTCTTCCGGTGTGTGTGTGGTATGGTAGTGGATATTTGGAATGATTTTTAAGTTAGTGTTACGACTATAAGTTATTTGTAATGTATTTTTTTTCTAATTAACTCTTTTCCGGTTAATTTTAACCGTATGGAAAAGTATTTTTCATGTTTTTTTGATTAAAAAATGCAATGTCAAATGTATTTATTTGTTATTTTCTTTTAAAATATCTCTAAAATATATTTTATTCGTAAAAAAATTATTTTATAATAAACTGCAACCTGCTTTTTCTATTTTTTTTTACACCGTCTCTTTCGTTCCAGATAGGGATTTATTCTTTACTCCAAGAGGTAAGACTAAAATAGGGATTTATTCTTTACTCCAAGAGGTAAGACTAAGAGCATAAAGAGCCAAGTACACCATGTGAGAATGGGTGGTATGGTCGGGCGAGGAGTATGCATCAATCAATCATTGATTACATATATTCTTACGCTTACAAGACCAGATTTGATCGTTCAATTCAGGGACGATCCTAGCTGTTATTTTGAAAGTATGTTCAGTTTCATTATTATTTTTGTTACTATATCTTCGTCTTGTAACTCTGGCTGCAAGAATCCATACATTTTCTGCAACACTACCTTTTCAACTCGTTATTTATATGATTTCAAATGCAAAAGTTTGGATTGGATTGGGAAGTAACATCACATCACACTGGAACGATGACATCTTTGACGTCTTTTTGAACTTATTATCATCCTGGTCATTTGGCTTCTTGTTTCAAAAACTGATGTTTTTTTTTTGTAGTTAGCTCGATGGAGGAGGCATCAGGCATGGATAACAACAACACACTTGCGCATTGAATTTTATTGTATAAATAATTCAGTAATTATTACAGTTACAAATATTCAAAAAGATAATGAGTGACTTGTGTGAGTTGCTGGGTTGTATCAGAATTTTTAGATTTAGTGGTTTGACACTCTTTTAAACAAATGCGGTTTGTTCATTCTTTACATATAAAAAAATCGCTTACTGAGAGCACTTTATTTTTTAATAAATTAATCTGGTATATATATAGTTAGTGTTAACCGATCATTAAATTTAAAAATATTTGTAGTTAATACTAAAAAAACATTGGTGGTTGAAAAGTAAGGACAATGGGTTCGCCTATAGTATGTCCGACGTTCTTCAATCACCGGCATGGTTACTCAATCGGTAAATCCAAGCTCGGTGTTTCTCAGATGTAGGTTTTTAAGGAGTCAGGTCCAATAGTGGCCTAGGGAGTCGGTCCTTTGCCCTTCCTTTAGGGCTTCGTTTGTTTTTGAGAGCGTTGGTTGCACTGCTTCTGAAGCGGTGTCTTGTAAACTTCAGTCATGTTCTTCATGACATTTTAATTCAATATATCTTTCTGCTGATTAAAAAAAAAAAAATACTAAAAAAACATTGAATCCTCTTCTCTGCAAAACGGATTAATCCAACTCGGAAGAAAATGAATGGCTTATCTTAAATTGGACCAAAATGAATAGAATCTTCCTTAATATCATAATTTAAAGTGGAAAATATGATTACTACAACCCCACATCCAGATCCTTGGTATATACGGATTGTGTATGAGAAGTTATTTGGTTTATGAGATCTCTTAATTTTAAAGGTATATTAAGAATTGAGACTCTCATCTCTTACGAAATTCCCTAATTAAAATTGGGTCGTTGGGTTTCGATTTCAAGTTTACGACCATCAAGGTAAGAGATTGTCATAGAAGTAGTATGATTTGATTGTTGATTGCTCAACAAGCATACTCCAAAAATCAACCAAAATGAAATGACAGCACGGCAAACCACGTGACTAAGCACTTGCTGGAAAATACAGTTGATAATATCACATTTTTTACCAAACTGGAAAATAAAAATATTAACCGAATAATACCATAATAGAGAAATATTTTTTTATGCGAACAGTTCGCTGGAATTAATTCGCTGAATGATGTGGTTATAGAGGTGGCTAAGCCATGTCAATACTCTTTTAAAAACTTTTACTTTTTTCTAGAACCGTTTAATTTCTATAATATCTCCTTCTTTCCTTTCATCTTCAACAAGCCCAAATCTCAAACAATTGAATCATCACCCCAAATTTCAAGTCATTTAGCCTCACTGGATTGAAGACAAAGAAACGATCCAAGTTTGCGTTTCCTACCAGCATTGCTTTTACTTAAACCAAAATTGATTCATTATCACGGATTTGAAAAGAAAAAAATGAATTGATTTTGGTTTAAAAGGAGTAAAAGATTAAGAAATGTGTTGTTTTCTCTTTTATGTCGTAAATTTTTGTGTGTTTTTGAAAGGAGATTTTTGGAAGATGAACATAAAAAAATTATTTTAATTTTATTCTCGAAAAAATTAGATTTTTTTTTGTTGAAACTAAGTCTACGTGTCTTATCCACGTCAGCTATGCACATCATTCGACAAATTGATTGGTGAAGTTTGCTAGGCAGAAATTACTACTCATCATAATATATAGTCGTGTGATTTACCCAAATTATCCTAGACAGGTACGGTGCTCGCGTCACGGGTCAGGTGATAGTCAGGTAAAACCGTTAAAAGCAGCAGAATACTACAGTTAAACGTAAGAAGGTAAAACCTCGAAGCAAAAAAGCAACCAATCGTATCCACGTACAAAGTGGGATCACCGTCCACTGCGCTACCATCACGAGCACCCTGCACCTACGCCCTCCGATAGCGCGTCGCCATCAACAGCACCAATATTACCCTGGTCAGCTGCGCCTCCATCATTCGCGAAGCTGCTGATTTTCATCATCACCCTCTTCTTCCTTCCCCGCCTCTTCTTTTTGCGTGTGATCCTAAACGAAGACCCGGCAAAAATATATTTTCTAGCAACACCATATCTTCAACGTTGGATTTCGGAAGACTTTTGTTGTGGGGCTCGGATTTGACGGTTTCGATCGATCGAAGGATGCACTCCTGCCATTGTAGGGATTTCAGATCTTCCTTCACTTGATCGAGAGAGAGTGACGAATCGCACGGCGAGAAATTGCCGTTGGTAGTGGAGCGATATGGCGTCATCAAATCTATGGTGCTCAACGGATCGGATAAATCGCGCTAATTACATCGCAGAAAAAATAAGAAAAAGAAATCAGTAAATCAAAGAAATGATGAATACAAAATTAATTAGAAAAGAATTAATAACTTGCCTTCGGTCGCTTGTGAATTTTCTTGAATCCATGCATGAAAATAATCTGTGTCGCAAAAATCTCAAATAATTAATGGTTTGTTTGGTTGGTTACTGGAAAATGGGAAGGAAAATAGCTGATTAATTACCGGAAAATCTAGAGGATCGATGTATGGAAATTCAAAAATGGAGCCTGATTAAGCTGGTCCGTAGTGAAAGATTCACTGTTCGAATCCTGAAAGAACTGCTCGTATTCCTCGACTGTAATTGGCGAAGGTTGCTTCTTTCTCTTCATTCTGTCGCTTGTCCTACTTGCTTGCTTGATTGCTGCTATTGTTTCGCTGTGTGGGAATGTGTATGTAACTCACGCCTAACTTGTGTCTGCTTTTCTACATGACGAAATTATCCCCGTGTATGGTGTCAAATTTACGAAATTTCTTTCCCACAAGAAAAAGCAACTTTTCAACATCAAATTTCACCCAAATTTAGTAGCGAGTCGCGACAAGTCTCCGCTAAGTAAGAGTGAAATTAAGGGCATAAACAACAGCGGAGGTTAACTATTTTTTAGTCGGTGCGAAGCAATAGTTAACAAGGCTTGATTTTTTTTTTTTAAATAAAAAATATTAGCAATTTTTTTTTGGCAAAATTAGCAAACTATTGAATTAAAGTTGAATTTAACAGACACAATTTTTTTAAAGGTCTTTTTCCTAAAAAATAATGGTATGAGCAATTAGGGCGCGTTTATTTCGCAGAATTTTCAGTTTGAAAATTTGCTATTTTTCTGAAATTAGAGAATTTTCTTTTCCAACAGAAAATTGGGAAACGTGTTTACTTCGTACTAAGTGAAAAAAAATTCCTGATGTGGAAAACTTGTTTACTTTGCACTATTTTCTAAATTTTCCTGATTTGAAAACTGAAAAACGTGTTTACTTAGTACTATTTTCTAAATTTTTGAAAAGCAAAAAATTAGGATTGATGTGTCTCAAAGTGTCGTTAAAGTGTCCACTTATATTTACAGAGTGTTCTTATATGTCCCAAAAGTATTTGATTAAGCGGTGGTAGTTAAGCGGAGCTGTGTTGATGGAGAGTGAGAGGGTGAGATTTTGGAGAGTGAAATGGACGATGGCGATGCGACAGTTTGGTTTTTTCTGCAGGACTCGGGCTTGGGTAACGGAGGAGGGACTGGAGGAGTAAAATCAGAGGACGAGCAGAGGACGAAGGTGAAGAAATGAGGATGAAGGTGAAGAAACGGCGAGGACGAAGGTGAGAAGAGGCGTTCTAGGGTTTGAAGAGGAATGATGACGAAGGTGAGAAATGGCTGAGAAATTTCCTCAAGGGTAAAAAGGTAATAAAAAATATCATTAAAGTGGAAAACCGAATTTTTCAATTTACCTTGCCAACGGTTGAAAAACTGGAAAAGAGTTTTTTTTCGTTCTCTAAATTTATTTTTTGATTTTCCAACGGAGAATTTTCGTTTTCAAACAAAAAACGAAAACTTTGCCAAGTAAACATGTTTTCCGAAAAATTCTCCAATTTTCAAAAAACTAGAGAATTTCTCTAGGTAAAGACGACCTTAGTTTCACCATTTATATACGAGTAATAAAGTAAATTTAAGATAATATTCTGGGTGTAATGTTGATTTTTCATTGATAAGATAATAAAGGCAACTTTTTTAATGAAAGTTTGGAGTCTAAAATTTTATTTATTTTTAATAGACGTTTTGGTTCAATTAAAATATTTTGGGTCTCATTTGTAAGTAAAAGTTATTTATTTAATGATGAGCCTGAATAAAAAAATTGAAAAAAAATTATAAATGATCACATAAAATTTTAAAAGTGGATCAAATTGATATCACTTTTTTTTTGAATTTGTTCCTTTTTTAAAATTTCTCTCTTCTTCCAAACGTTCATTGAAAAAGAACTATAGTACTAAAATTAGGGCCGAATTCATAACCAAGCAAAGTCGGCCCAACACTTATCCAGTGACCCTATTATTAGAAGGAGAAAGAAGGAAAAGAAAAGAAAAATCTTAATTGAAAAACCCGCGCCAAAAAGCAACACTTATCCAGTGACCCTATTATTAGAAGGAGAAAGAAGGAAAAGAAAAGGAAAATCTTAATTGAAAAACCGGCGCCAAAAAGCATCCTTCCCTCCCAACACTCTCCATGTTTAGTCGTTTAGGTTTCAATTTTTCTTTTCGAGAGAATTTAGGTTTCAACTTTGGAGGTGGTGGCTGGTGAGTTACGAAATGAGTCGCATCAGTATCTTCAACGAGAATTCATCCATGGACATAGACGACCAACAACCACTACACAAAGATCAAAAAGAAGATCCGTTCCTTTCGTTCATCGAACGTGCTAGGTCCGTCTTATCTCCCGAAGAAGAAAGACGAGAAGGTATCGATCCAACCGCAGATGAATCTGAGACATCCGGGCCCGGATGGTGCTGGATTTCGTCTCGGATCCTCAAAACGTGCATCGCTTACTCAAGCGGAGTCACCGCCGCCATTCTCCTCTCAGATCTCTCTCAGGTTCTCACTCAAATTCTCTGTCGTTTTCATTCCAATAGCGCCTTAAATTTCTATTTGAACCTAAGAGGTATTGATTCGCTGTGGTTGATTTGATTTTAAAGGCGTGGACTGAACAACGCAGGGGTAGGGCGCCGAAGAGGAGGCCGGAAATTATTAATCAGTTGAAGAAGAAGCACAGGAGAAGTAAGCTGCCTAATACCGTCACGATTGATTCTTTACACGAAAAAAACTTCCTATCGTCAAGTAGCGTTTTGGAGGCTGTTATCGTAGACGCTTTTGTTCTTCCCGGTACGAATTGTGTGCTATCAAATCTATGCACATCTGATTCTTACTCTCCATAAATTTTTAATTCTTTTTATGAAAACTTTTCATGCCGGGAATTATTTTATGGAATTAGGTACAAATATCTATATGCTTACTTTGGGAGATTTTTGGAGTTCGCATACCATTGATCTTTATCTTCACCGAAGGTGAGCTGACTTCTTGTGTGTGTTTACCACGGTATGGTAGCATTGACTAATATCTTCTGAGTTTGTAATTTTGTGGTTGAGCTAAATTTTGGTGCAATCTCGTTATGGTAGATACTATGATCTGGTTGATCCTCGGAATGGGCTATTGAAGAAGGGAAGGGAAGTTTTACTCACTGGATGCTATCTTCGAACAGCCAGAGAAGGTGGATCTGGCCGTCCCAGACTTCTGCCAACTGAATATCTTGTTATATTGTTAGATGATGTACCTAATCCATGCCCTTTTGGATTCGTTTTAGTTTATCACTAGAAATCTTTTTGCCAACTGTTGATTTTATTCCCTCTTTTTTTGCTTTCAATTGCAGGATGAGGATGATGACGCTATGCTGATAGCAGCTCAGTTCTGTTCAGATTCTTTTACTTCCATTTCTATGGATGAGGCCAATAATGGGGTTTCTTATTCTCTATATGCTAGGTAAGTTTTATGTGTTGTATTTTGTCACCAACCCTTATGCCAAACTGTTTAACTGCTTTCAATTCCCTACTGTAAATATTCTTAAACTTCTCATGTAGGATTGAATCTATTGGGTCAACAGAAGTCCAAGGAGCTTCTGGTAGTGTACAGAGGAAACAAATAGCTCTTGTTGACAATGATGGTGCCAAGTTAAAATTTCTCCTATGGGGTGAGCAGATTCTTCTGGCAAATCTATTCAGGTAGATTCATTCCCTACATTATACACAGTGATGTTGTATTTGCTTAATTTACATGGTACTGTTTCCTTGCAGTGTCGGAAGTATGCTTGGGATTGATAGACCATATATTGCATGTTCTGCTGAAAGTGTTATTGGCACAAGCAACAAGCTGTGTCTTGAATATGGTAGTGCGACACAACTGTATTTGGCGCCTTTCATTCAACAAGAGGAACAAGTAAGTCGTTGATCTTCATGTAATTGTTATTCTTGTCATATAGGATGCTGAGTTAAGGCACTCTTTTATTTTGTTGCTCTAGGTATATATTCCCTTGACCCAAAGCCGATACCAAGGGTCAAAGTTGATGACTGCAGTGGATCCTACTCAGGGTCCCAAGATGTCACAAGTTGCATTGCCATGTGATTCTCAAGGATCTATTGATTACAGTAGTTACCCTTTGCAAGTGAGTCTCTATAATAATTCGTTTATTTAGTGGTTCTGAGTTCCATATTTCTCATCATGTCTCTGATAGTCAATAATTAATTTGATTTGAATGTTATATCACTGTATATATTTGACTGTCACCACCTTTTTGATCTCTTGACTCTATTCTGTTACCATGTGAAGATTTGTCTCTAATGAGTGATATTTTGTACACCTTCGTCCTTTTTTGTATGGTTATACATCTTCTTGTACAAGTCAATATTATTAAATTTCAACCAGTTATTGGTAACTTCTCTACCTGTGTGACGTTTTGCAGTCTTTTGTTATTGGCCTCCGCGACAAGATGGCAGGCATCAGCCTCTACGGTTTAGTTACTGACATATCTCGTGAAGAAAACACTATGAAAGTTGTATTCTCTTTGAAGATTGAAGACACCACGGGAGCAATTTGCACAAAGCTGCACTTCGATAAATCATGGTAGAAAAATTGAGTTTAGTCAGCATTGACAAAACATGACATAGAATTTCTGGAAATTCTTACTATCACATGCTTGTGTATCTCAGGTCACTAGGGACAGTAGGCCTTGGTCACACAGTGTATATATCTGGCTTGTCATGCTATATCACAAAACACAATAGGTGAGTGAGCTATCAATTTATCACTTCATACCTTCAGAAATGTCAGTTAAACTAGTTCTGACATTGGAATGTGAAGAATGTTTAGCTAGTTTCCTCAATCCTTTTAGTTTCTAGTTGATTCAGTCAGGTATTGCATCTTTCTCAAGAAATCTCTTTTGATGTTCATTTACTTCACTTGACAGGCTTGAAACATCATGGTTTGAGAATGACGTTGGAGCCTCTTTTGTGAACCTTAGTTGCTTGCCAGCATTGTTAAGTTCATCTTGTCTTACCAAGTTATCATCCCTTTCTGATCTTTCCAGTAAGGCTACTTGTACACACGTATGGTTCCTTCCCTTTGCACTTCAGTTTTCTTACTCTTGAAACTAATACATTTTACTACAGAATCATATGCTAGCTTTCACTATTTCATATGCTTATATCACTGAATGAGTTTGAATTATAATTCATGCATAAGTTATGATGTTTTGTACATGAAATTTATTGCACGTTCACCAAGGAACCTCTTTTGTTTGCTTGCATAATCATGCAAAAAAAATACGTGATCCCGAAAAAAGTAATGTTGCTACAACTTTAGATCCTCTTGATTTGACTTTTATTGAACATGCCACGTCTGTTCTTTTTTTCACATTGCACTTTACATTCCTTGCAGTCTTATGATTATTAACTAGGTGGAAATGTGTACAGGTTTGTCGAGTTCAGCTTGACCAAGTGAATCAATGTCATGTTAGTACGAGATTTTCACATTCTCGTTGTGGCCATGTTGTTAGCAAGTTGCCCAGCGAGGCTGTCAAATGCAGCTTCTGTCTCGACAATTGTGATGATGAGCTTGTGCGCACTTTCCACCTGAAGATTAACCTCGCAGATGCGACTGCAAAGATCTTTGCATGGTGCAGTGGTCAAAGTGCTGCAGAGTTGCTGCAAATATCTCCTGATGAATTTTATGAGCTCCCTGAGGTACGGTCTTGCTCAATCATTTTCATTTAAGCAACATAAGCTTAATGACCTATCTAGCTTTTACTTGCAAGAACTGCGATACAGATTTCTCGTTTTCAATATTCTATAGATTTACCCGGAAAACTTGTTTTTTTGTCCATTCGAACTCTTGAATTCTCTTGCAGTATATGGATAGCATTATTAATACTCTTACGTTAGCATATTCATATTCCTCACTGATCTTTATGTTGTTATTATGTTCAGGATGAGCAATTTATGTATCCTTCCTCACTAGAGAGCGAGAGCTTTATTGTGGCATTAGTAAATTGCAAGAAGCAAAGCTGTGATTTCAGTCAGAGTTTAGCCTTGGAGAGTGAAGCAGGTACATGGGAAATCACTCGTGCCCTAAGGTGCGAATAGTTATATCCAATTTGGCTGGTTAAAAATTCCTGAATAAAGTAACTGGTAATCACGTCTTGCTCCCAAAATTTCGAGTCTTAGCCCCTCAGCCTGTTACTTGATGTTTTTTGTAAAGATAAACTAGTGTATTTATATTGATGAACGAATAGAAAATGGTTTCTTGGTAAGCCAGAAAATACTTTTCATCTTTAGACGATGTTAGAAAACAAATTACTCAAAATATAAAAAAAAACGTCAATTTCTCCATCCACATTCGTGAATTTGAACGGATTTTATTAATAAAGCTCTATTTAGATTCTGGAATATATTAATAAAGAAATCTATTTAGTTTTCATCGCTATATAATTCATTGCCTTTATGGCAAATACTAATATGAATTATTTGACAGGATAGTACTGTAGTAGAGGAGCAGGTGATTTGCATCTACATAACCATCTTTACGATTATTTTGAAAATGAAAAAACGAACATTCTTTAAGGGTAAAAACCTGGTCTAAAAGCCCAAGCCAGCTTGATAGAGTAAGCCATTTGGGCCTGGATTTAGCACTGGATTGGAAAATTTATCAAGAACGTCTAGTTTGTCATATGAAGGCATGCCTGCTCAGCAGAAAAGAGCAAAAAAAACATGCCGCGTTGATGACAAATAAAATACAAGCATAATTCTTCCGGCTTCTCAGAGACTCAGCATCTGGAATCTAACAGTCGTTGACCGAGGTAGGTCGAGCATCAAAGTAATAAAGATTCACCAAGTGACAATGGTGAGTAAGTCAGAACTTTTAGGTGGTCGCCATAGCCTTGATCATATCAGCCTCAGGCATTTCTCTTACTACTGCTAGAGTTTTGCTCTGATAACATCTTCAAAACATTGACCAAGGCTCGTAAGCGATCTCTTATGTTCAAGCCATACAGAAGTTCTACGAGTGACTCTTGAAACTCAAAACCATTCTCCGCAACAGGATACTACAAAAAAAAAGAGTCAAAAGTAAAGCGCATTGGTAATTATTATACCATATCAAAGATTAAGCAAGCAACAAATGATCAACACCAACCTGGATAGGCTTGGGTATCTTGGTTTTGATATATGGCCACCACCTATCCTCAACAACAGATTTTACGAGACATAATGCTCGCAGTCCCTCAATACCAGCAAATCGCCCAAACCCACTGTCCTTTACACCACCGAACGGCAGGGACTGAAACCAAGAGTAAAAACACAAAATGATTAGACCCGGAACCAAACACCCATGACTTGAAGTTTTGATGAGATGGGACAACCAATGGACATCAAATGCAGTGAATTAATAGAACACTGAATCCCAATTGATTTGTTTAACTAGATCAATTGAGCTACAAGGTGAATAACCACCATCACTTTAACAGAGCTTACCTGACACATGTAGTTTGAGGCAAAGTCATTAATTGCAGCGACTCCACAGTGTAGCTGGGAAGCAATCTCTCTTGCACGACGTTGACTGCCAGAAAACACAGCACAGCCAAGACCAAATTTGGAGTCGTTTGCAAGCCTGATAGCCTCCTCATCGGTGCTAAATTTCATTATTGGCAATATCGGCCCGAAAGTCTGCATGTCATCCAAGACTAAAGTTATTTACAAAGTGATCCAGCTCTTCCAAGTAATGAATAAACAAAGAGGCAAATTAATTTGGAGTTAAGCTATAACAGCAATAAATATTTCTACACCATAAGAATATGATTAATCACATGAACTTTTGTCCTGAAGAGAGAATAAATCAGATCATATCACTATATAATGATGTGTACTAAATATGTGATTAAAATGTCAAAAAACAATGGTCAGCGTAAAAAGAGTCCTGCTACCTCCTCTTGCATCAGTCTCATGGTGTGGTTTACATTTACAAGCACAGTTGGAGGGAAAAACTGATCGACAGCACCTTCACCTAGATGACCAAAACTTCCACGGGCAACGATTTCTGCTCCTTTGTCTAGGGCATCATTTACAAGATTCTGAAGCTTCTCAGAATGTTCTTGTAAGCATATTGCCCCCATATCGTACCTTCCCGAAAGTGGTGGACCCTGTAACAAGAACCAAAAATAGCCAAAAATAAATCTCAACAAGTAAATAGTGGAGAGAGAGATGAGAAAACCAAAACAGATAAAATTGACTACATCACGTTAGTTAATCTCTTTCTATATGGACATCAGAATATGCAACAGTCAAATGATGAATGGTTAGAGGCATAAAGGATAACATTGCACCATAGCAAGAAACAAAAATGTACAGATAATACTTACAGCTGAAACAGATTTTACAATCTTAGTAATTTCAGCAACAAATGAAGAATATATGTCCCTATGGACATAAAATCTCTCAGCACCAGCACAATTCTGCCCGCTTGACTGAAGAGCAGCCCTGACAGCAATTTGTGCAACCTACATTGGGTAGAAAACCTAGTAGAATCTGAGTAATTGTATAAGCCAGCTAGACACCATAAGTCAGAAAAGGAAGGCAGGATTCATACATTAGAAACATCTACATCTTCGCACACAATAAATGCATCTTTTCCACCAAGCTCTAGTGTAACTGGTACAAGGTTGTCAGCAGCATTCCTCATTATCTGCAATAAAGTGAACCTTAAACTAATAAGCAAAGCAGATGATGGATATAGCATGCCGGTGACTTCAACTCTTTTTTGGGGGAAAATTTAAGAAATGTACAGGCTGCTCAATTCAACAGGACGCAAGTACGCAACAACAGCAAGCTAGAGCGGTCTAAAAACAAAAAAGATAAAGTCATTCAATTAGCCAATAAAATCATACCATCTTACCCACACCAGGTGATCCAACAAATATGACTTTGTCAACTGAAGACACCAGTGCTTCTCCAGTTTCAGCAAACCTATCAAGGCAACCATATTTATAGCTCGATAAACAATTATCAGGGAAACTACCTTGAGGAAAAAAGGCGTACCCTGTTATTATGTCGACTAGATTTTCAGGAGCGCCCACTGCAGCAAGAGCTGCTTGAATTATACGGAAGTAGAAACATCCAGACCAACTTGCATTCTCAGAAACCTACACTCACAATCATGTAGTTTTTCGATCAACTTGGTGACTGCAATTGACTCACGAAACCATAGAATATAAGTGTAACATATATCCACATGTATTAACATATAGCAAGAAATGTGTGTGATGCTGAGATAACTGAGCTACTCTTAATGGTAAATGCAATGAATGAGATTGTAACACTTCATAGATGGATGTATAACGGTGTATAACAAGATACAAGGACCTATATAATTAACGAATTATGCAACCCAAGTAGTAAATACCTTAATCACTATGCTATTTCCAGAGAAGACTGCTGCCAACATTGGATTAAAGATGTTGTGAAAAGGGTAGTTCCATGAAACAATGGCACCAATAACACCAAGGGGGTAAAATTCCACCCGTGATTTCTTGTGCATCATTGATCTCCCAGAAGATCTGCAGATTTATCATTCAATTTAGTGTACCATATCTATAACTTAAGAAACAGCAAAAACAAGAAACTTGTTAGAAAGATGAAAACAGGTACCGATATTCAGGCTTGAGCCACTTCTCACCCTCAGAAATTAGCCAAGTTATCTTTTCACAAGTTGTCATTATTTCTCCTAAGGAAGCATCTACCATTGTCTTTCCAGTATCACGTGAAGATACCCTGATCAAAATAGCACATGAATCAGCAAGCAACTAACAGGATTAGATGAGGCAAACAAACAATAATAATAGAGAAAAGGGGGCAACTTAAACTGTAGGTTCCTTAAGATAGCAAAATTCCGTGTATTTCATTGGTGACTTCATGAGTTTTCAATTCAAATTTTACAAATTCCATCCAGATTGGAGAGCACAGGTGCTCGGACAAAAAAGAACAAAAGTGCATCTAAAAGAAATAGTGTGTCAAAGGTTCTAATTGTGATGCTAATCGAGAATGGATTTAAAAGTACCCCTTCACCACCCTTACTCGCAGATAAGCTCTTGGTGTTCTATAATGTACTTCAAAAGTATCCTCAGAAACTGACGTCTTTGCTTAAAGCTACTTTTGGCCCATACTTTCTGTGCCTTCCTTGCCTGTGCCACACGGTCCTCGACCTGCAATATGACATGAGTTTCATTCACAGCCCACAGCATCATACATAAATGCGCAATAGTGTACATGGCTCCGCCTGCATATCATTAATCATCTCTAACCTCAGCAGGTGACAAGGCAGGAAAG
Organism: Viola odorata; assembly: GCA_963691705.1. NCBI lineage: Eukaryota > Viridiplantae > Streptophyta > Magnoliopsida > Malpighiales > Violaceae > Viola > Viola odorata. The sequence goes on from OY829545.1 coordinate 509,423, forward strand.
AATCCCAAGTATTTCATCGTTGCAGGCTCATAGCATTGAACCTTTTTCTCTGACTGCTGCGTCCTTCCTCTGGGAGGAATCTGCGCCATTGTCATACATCACAAGGCGCTCCCAGTCAAATACAATAGTGAATATTCAATTTAAGATTTACAGCGCTGCTAGGGACTATTACACAGTTTCAGAAAACGTAGAAAACAAATGAAAATGAAGAATATATTTCTACAGATAAACTTACGAACTCCATAAAATCTGACACAAAGTATGAATAAGAACCGAAGCAAGCAAGACAGTAGAAGTAGAACTCACGTATATGAAGCTGTTCTCTTGAGTTTGACTCCCTTCCAGTACTGTTGATCACAAAATTCAAAACGGAACGTTACTGTCAACGCCGTAAAGTGCAGCGACGCAAAAATGAAATATGTAGTTCATAGTACGGAGTAAGAAGTATAGGTAAGTGAGATTTACCGTCGGAAGCGTCGACATCGATTGAAGGCACATTGACAGGGATGAGCATCAAGAGGAAACGACAGATCGCGTAGGCAAAAGCGAGAACGATCAACGGCCACCAGAACGCCATGTCGTATCTTGAGAGGAGAGTAGAGGATTGGGATGAAGGTCTGGCTAGGGTTTTGATGGAATGCAGAGCGTGAATTTGTTTGTGAAGTGTGTGAGAGTGGAGGAGCAAGAAGTGAACCTTTTGAATCGAGTGAGACTCTCTCTCTGCCTCTGTATTTAATCCGTTTTTGTTGTGTTTTGGCAGGTTTTGCCGGTTTGGGAGTGTTAGAAAAAATAATAGGATTTTTTTAATTATCATTTTTCTTTTTTTCTTTTTAGATATTCATTTTTTATTTCTAATACTGTTGGTACTTTTTAATTATTTCTTTTATCATTTTCATAAAACCCAATCAATTTAAAACATGTTAATTTGAATTGGTTAATTTTAAATGTAGTAATTATTAAAATGTATTTATAATTTAAATTAATAATTATTTTATTACGATTGGATTATGAGTAAATAGATAATTAAAATAATGGGGAGGAAGAATACCGAGAATAACTGAGCGTAAATAACACTAGGGAACAAAATCTTTAAAGTTTAAACTCTATTTGGACTTTGGAATTTGATGAACTCTGTTTGGAATCGGAAAAAGAGAGGAAAAGACAAGGGACGGAAAGGATGAATATGAGACGTGAAGGAAATGTGAAGGATGGAAAGTGATTTTCCTTCCTTTTGTATAGGTGGGAAGTGGGAACAAAAAATATGACGATGGAAAATGAAAAGAAAAGAAAAGAAAACCAATTGATTAAAACAGCTGGGTCTGAAATAAAAGGGCAAAATCTAAATAAGTACTCCTAACTCCTAAGCGTAAAAAATAAAATACAACACCTAAGCTAAAAAAAAATACATCACTAACTCTGTAATTCAAAGAAAGTGAAGACCATGGGCTCGTTGTCCAGTAGAAATAAGGCCCAATTCTAGGGGCCCGGCCCATAAGTTCATGCTCAAAGTGCGGGAGAATCAAGAGGACGTCACTGCCAATGTGAATTTTGTCCAACGAAAAATATAGTTTCAAGAAAGAAAAAATTAATCGCAATTCTTTTTTTTTTAGTGTTCCGTAATTCTTTTCTTGTATTTGTAACTATGTCATAATCTTTCCATGATTCCAATTTATTCTATGAAATTTTTGAATTTTCTCCAAAGTAATCCGTTTAGCTTTGCTTATAATAAAGCTATATGCTTTCTGACACTATTTGGAGTAAGAAGGCCTTTCCTTCAAAGCCATGACATTTGATATGCTAGTTCTCTTCCCAAATTCACTATCCAATCTCCCAAGTCATCTTGGATTCTTCCAATAAAATGTCAATCAAATCAAGAGGCAGGATTGTTTTCCCTTTTCCTATTCCCGGAATTTAAGCGATCACACATCTAAGGTATAGGGTCATTTCCTTCTTCAATTTTTATTTTCTTTTCCAATATCTGTGGTCATATTTAATTGGACAAAACTGTTCTGTTACCTATTGCGGGTTGTTAGGAAATCATTTGGTCATGGAAAAGCATAATTCATCAGTAAAACAATTACTGACAAAAGACCGTGTTCCGGTCGAAATCCAGCACCCGGATCTTGTCACATCAATCAAAATAAAGATGGAATCCATATCTTCATCACACAGTATCTGCAGGGTAAAGGCCGGTCTTAGAGAAGCAAACAAAAGCTCATACATTCCTGACAAAGTTTCTATTGGGCCGTATCACCACGGAATGGAGGCTTTGAAACCAATGGAAGATCAAAAGTGGCACTATTTATGTGCTCTCCTCAATCGAAAACCGAACCTCGAAGCATGGCTAGATGATTGCGTTACAGCGCTTAAAGAAGTGGAGCAGAGAGCGCGTACCTGCTACGAAGATGAGATCAGCATAAGCAGCGATGAATTCCTGCAGATAATGCTAGTTGATGGTTGTTTCATTATCGAACTCTTCCTGAAGTATTCTGTAAAGAGTCTTAGACGCCGAAATGATCCTATTTTCATCACGCCAGGAATGCTTTTCGATTTGAGGTCTAATCTAATATTGCTAGAAAATCAGATCCCCTTGTTTGTTCTTCAGCGTTTGTTTCAAGTCCTTCCGATTCCTGAACAATGTAGTTTCTCTCTCGCTGAGCTTGCTTTCCGTTTCTTCAGGAATATGATTCCAGGAAATCAGAAAGCGAACCGCGACAAATTTAATCAGGAAGGTAATCACTTTCTCGATTTGATCTGTCATTGTCTCCTCCCAACAGTTCCAAGGGTGTTACCAAAGAGGCCTAGTTCTGGAAAACAACAGCATTGCGTGGTGGAGCTAGAAGCCGCAGGAGTTCGGTTAAGGCCGGCCAGGACAGATCACTTGTTGGACATGAAGTTCAGGAATGGAGTTCTTGAAATCCCACAGATACTTGTCCATCAGTATACAGAAAGGCTCTTCAGGAATCTAATCGCGCTGGAGCAATGTTCCTGTGACCATGTGCAACACATTACTTCCTACGCATTTCTCATGAAAAGCCTAATTTGCAGTGATAGAGATGTGAAATTACTTCGGAAACAAGGAATTCTCGTCAACTACGACGCGAATGAGAGAGATACTGGTAAATTGTTTGAGAAGCTTTGCGAGGATGTGAGTGTGAAGGAATTCTATTACGAAGGGCTATGTGAGAAAGTGAATGGGTATAAAGGGGCCGATAAATGGCATGTTTGCTCCAATAGATTGAAAGCATTCATAGCAGAAGTCCTGTGTTGCCTTTAGCACTTTTGTGGATAATAGCACACAATTTGGACTGTGAAAGTAGGCTTTTCTACACAGACAAGTTCCATGATGTATTAATGCTTTTTAATAGCGTCAGATCTTTTTTACATCAAATTAAGTATCAATCTTTGTTTTTACAAGCAGAGTGAAATCCGAACTTTATAAAAAAAAATACTCATATATTTACCACCGATTAGATAATTAATGAGTTATGTATTCATTCACTAATCCTCAATTTATTACTTAAAGAATTAAAATACTCAAACACTCATTATCTCGCACCAACTGCTTAGTGATATTTTCAATTTTTATTTTTAATTAAATAGTCATAAGCCTAAAAAAAACTAAATAGTCGTAAAGCATTTTTTTAATGGGTAGCAGCCATCAATTTTTTATTTTGTTTTTTACTAATCTAATCAGCCATCAAGAATCTTCTCCATACAAATAGTATTAGGTTTTTTTTTATAAAAAAAATAACACGCAAGCACTTGAAAATTCGGTCATGTTTGTTGAGTTTCAGATGACTCTCAAATTTATTTTTTTATGCTTAAATAAAAATTTATATTGATTGACTATATTTATAGAAAATATTTAGAGTAATTAGTTAAACATACCTCGAAAGCATAAATTAATTATTTTCTTAACTTTTATGTAAATGGTTTGACCGTTAATTATTTGAATAGAGAAAGAGTAATTCGTAAGAATAGGATAAAAAAAACTGAAAAAAGTATTAAAGGTGCGATGACATTTGGCCGTGCCCACCAACGACAAAGCAATCCACTTTTCCATATTCACAAGTGGGACTGTGGGGACAGCAGTATAATCCAGAATTCCAAATTACCCCTCGTGTCGTCTTTCTGGCCTGGACCCATCTCGTGTCCTGTGATCCTATCCTCCTCATCCCACCAGATATCAACCGCATCAACCCTCCATCACACTAATAATCCCATCCAACCGCTATCATTCACCAGAACCCATACACCTCGAACTACACAAGCAAATCCCACAATTATTCTTCTTAAATTCTTCTTCTTCAATTGCAATAATACACAAACACAGACCGCAACAGCTTGAGAGGGTAAAAAACGGAACCAGAAGCACCACACCACAGCTGGTCATGGAAGGGAGAAGAGTTGGAGTAGCAGTTGATTTCTCTGCATGTAGCAGGAAAGCTCTTAAATGGGCCGTGGACAACCTTGTCCGGGATGGGGATCACCTTATCCTGATCAACGTACACTCTGGCGCCAATTATGAATCCGGCGAGATGATGCTCTGGGAAACCACCGGGTCGCGTATTTTTTCTAACTCCGTCTCCTCTCTTTTCTTTTCCTGCTCCGTTCTTTAATTTTTGGAGTTTTATTGTTAATGGGTTTTTTTTTTTTTTCATTTTTTGGGCATATGTACAGCTTTGATTCCTGTATCTGAATTTTCTGATCATGCCGTGATGAAAAAGTATGACGTGAAGCCTGATCCTGAAACTCTTGACATTGTCAACACTCTTACCCACCGGAAAGAGGTGAATATAAAACTCTAATTATGCAGTTAAATATAATTTGTTATTAGTTACTTATTAGTTAATTGTTGTGATGGTTTTTTGTTGAGTCTAAAATTAATTAAGAGGGTTGTGGTGAATTTTGTTGGATAGATTGTTGTTGTGATGAAGATCTATTATGGAGATGCTCGTGAGAAGTTATGTGAGGCAATTGATCACATCCCTCTTAGCTGCCTTGTTATCGGTAACAGAGGGCTTGGCGCACTTAAGAGGTATATAACATTAATCTTGCTTCAATTACATGTTGAATTATTGCTTGGTAGTGGTGGTTGTGCTTTTTGTCCTTTGAAACTATCTGGCGCGTGGTGATTCCTTGTGTTTTTCTTTTCTTGGATTCCCAGAGTTCCCTCAGAAGAATAATCTCGTTCGAGTACTGTGGTCTATGTGCTTTTTAATCAGCTGGTTTCTGATAATTGAAGGCATATTTCTGTTGGAAAACTGATTTTCTAAACATCTGCTGCCAATACCTTGAATTGCTTTTGCTACTTACATATTACATTAGAAGAAAAGGAATCCTGTCCTTAGGGATAGTTTTGTTTCGATGCGATCACAATTTTACTCCTTTCTTATTCATTGTGTGGAAAATTTAGGTAGTTACCTCCTATTGTTTGGTCTTGATGCTCTTATTTGCTTGTATTTTGTTCAGAGTTATAATGGGCAGTGTGAGCAACCATGTTGTGAACAGCGGAGGCTGCCCTGTCACCGTTGTGAAACAGTCCGGTCATGATGCGTAAGGTCTTCTTCACATCCGGCAAAGGAATAAGTACAATGTATTATTATCGTTGGCTGGAGCAGGATTTCGCTTGTTCCCCGGACTATTTAATTCCCATGGAGATGTAGACTTCATGCTAGATTTCGTTTGCTCGTCCCCAAACTCTAAATTTCCATGGAGGTGTAGACTTCATGCTGTATCGAATGGAATAGTTCTTGTTTTTTGTCTTTGCATGTTTTGTATAAAGCTTGTTCGCTGTCAATGTGTATGTTGAAGTTTGTAGCTACGGATTGAGCTAAAACTTTCAAGTTTTCAATATTACTGAAGCTATTCTTTTGCATCTGTGGTTGGTGTTGAAATTAACTCCTTTTACCTGATCTTGAAAACCACTATGGTAGCAGATTGAAAGGCATTTGGAGGCTTTTGATTTTTTTTGCGCTAGGACAATCTTTTGCTTGTGGCAGCGAAATGCATCACCCTGAAATTAACCAAGGATCATCTTAACATCTTTTCTTGCCAGAATCTCATGTTTTTTAATTTTTGTTCTGTTTTCCAATTTTTGTTATGGAAGTTCAGGGCTGATAGAAAACAAAATTAGGAAAGGAAAAAAAAAACATTGATGACCCAAGTTTCATGGCTAAGATCTTGTTCTGAAAATTGCCATTATAGATCAGAAAAGGAGCGAGCTGCCAATGCCACAAGAAAATAAGAAATTCCAATAATCAATTACTCGTACTTAAAAATGTTCCCACGTTACCCTGCACTTTTAAACTTCAATTCATCATGGTTTTTGGTTACAGAGTAATAAGTTGGAAAATTAAGAATTAAAATAGTTGTTTTTACGCTAGCTTCATTTAATTTTGGCCTCAGACATTTTACTTAGTGGTCAGTATTTCCTCTGAGAATCACCAGAATAGGAGAAGGCTGGTTTACAGAAGAAACAAAGGCCACAACAGAATTTACTCCGGAAATCAATGCCTAAACAACAATTCCTCCTGAAACAAAAATAAGTTTCTATAGATAGAAAAACCAAAAAAAGTACTGCAAAGAGCATAAATAATCGAACCTGTCCTCAACTTTCATAGCCTTAATTAGCCTTTTTACATCTTTCCTGTATTGTTGAATAAACCTGAGAATTGAAGAGAAAATGGAGCCTAACTATGACCAAAAGAAGATGTTGATCGTGTCATCCTTCGCCCTCCTGCTCCTCAGCTCTGCACAGCTCATCAACGCTGATCTTTTCTCCTCTCTTTCATCTATCATTGGCGGCGATTCTCCTAGTCCGCCGCCTAGAAGCGGTTTCTCATTTCCAGATGAAAGTGGTCCGAACTATATCTCAGAACCTCCTGCTGGTGTAGATGCCCCGAGTCCGACTCCAACCGGATCATTTGCTTCAACCCCAACCGAATCAACAGCTCCAACCCCAACCCCATCCCCGACCCCAACCCAAAGCCCGAGCCCGAGCCCAAACCCAACTCCAAATCAAAGCCCAAGCCCAATTCCAACTCTGAGTCAAAGTCAAAGCCCAAGCTCAAGCCCAGCTCGATCCGCGAACCCGAAATTAGACGTATACGTCAAGAAAATTTGTGACTCCACTGATTACCCATCTTTATGTATGACCCAATTCACCAGTCTTGTTGGTGACAATCTTGACCCATCTTCCTTACTTAAGATGGCAACAAATTCTGTGATTAATAAGGTAAATTTGGCCCTAGAATCCGCTACTCAGTACCTAGCTGAAGCTGAGGCGAAAAATCCTGACATCGCCGGTGCCCTTAGCGATTGCAAGGAAAGTTACGAGGATGCGGTGGAGAATCTGATGAGCGCGTTGGATGCAATTCAAAGCAAAGATATGGACACCGCTAACACCATGCTTAGTGGCGCCATAACGGATTTCACCACATGTAGCGATGGGTTCACTTCTGAGAACAACCCAATGACACAATACGGTAAAAACCTGACAGACCTGGTTGGCAATTGTCTTGAAATTGCGACAATGGTCAAGAAGAAGTGAGGTGGTGGCCACATGTTTGTTTTCTTCATCTCTTAGCTTTGCAGTACCAACCAAGATCTGTACCGTGAATATCTTAATATCATTGTATTCTTGATTTTTTTCCCCTTTTGTCATCGATATATGATGTTTGCAAACAGCGAAGATGAATTTTTTTTATCTTTAGCTTTATCGAATGCAAGCGAGAATATTAGTATCGTGTAATTTAATTGACTGTATTTCCATGCAATGTATTTACAGTTTTAAATTATTATTTTATAATAAAAAGAGCGCAAATTAGCGTTGATACGAGACTCCAATTACATCATAAATGAGTCAATATTTTAACCACTTAAGTAGATTGGTCAAAAGATAAACACTTTGAACAAACTAATAAGCGACACGAACGAACATGTAAGATCCTTGAATAAGGACTTGAAGTTGGGATTTCAAAATTGATTGGTGATTTCTCATTTTTCTCCTATGGGAAGCTTTTTATTTTATTTTTTCTTTCCTACAAAGACTTGAAGTTTTCAAACGAGTGAAGAGTAGCAACTTTTTTATATACTCCAAGAAAAGAAACACTAGCAAAATTTTAAGGGAGTGAGTCCATCTCGCCAAATGTGGGCCCACTTCCCATAACACTTACTTTCCTCTCCATAATCCCCGTCTCCGCGGTCATAATATTCCGTCCAATGGTCATTGCATATCAAGACCGTGCAAAAAGTATACGCAGATTCCACAATTGAAACTTTCTACCCACACTGTACACTGTACACTGTACACTACACACACCTAAGAATCTATTGATTAGAATTTATAAAATTTCTTTTCTTCTGAAATTAATGTTGTTGAAGTAATATTGGGTCCGAAAAGAGATGAATAGTAATATTATTTTCTTTATTTTTCAGATTTAAACTTAAAATATGAGTTAAAAAATTATATTTAATAAAATTATAAAAGAAAAGTAAGAGAATTCGCTGAAAAATGTGTAAATGATATTAAAATTAAAACCAGTTCACTACTTATATGTATATATATAGTTGATGCTATTACATAATAACATGTTTCCATTTATTAAATTTTATATATCTATACAGTATACTTTCAATTAAAAAATAATTAATTATATTAATAACAAATAAGTAATTAATACTTAAAACATATTTTTAGTGAATATAATTAACCTTTATTTAATTTTCAGTGTACTATTTATATTTATATTTTATAAATGAAAATGTAATATCAATGAGAAAGTAATTAATGATAATAATAACAATAGAAACTACATATTATAAGTAAAAATAAATAAACATTATTAAAATTAATTTAGGTCTTGTTAGTCCGAACTGTGCAACCACACCCCTGCTCGCGATAAATCTGGTCAGTTTGAACGATCAACGATGCAGGGGATTCATTCCTTTAATAGGTTATATTCAAAGGACTATGTTTCTTAAGGTAGTCCTGCTTTTAAGGACACATAAAGATAACATAAATAGCCTTAATTATCACTCCAATTTCTTGGAGGTAATAAACAATCGTAAAACAGAAAATGGAGCCTAAATGCCATCAAAAGAAGATGTTTATTATTCTGTCATTCTTTGCGCTCTTGCTCCTCAACTCCGCACAGCTAATCGCTGCAGATTTCACCTCAAACATGACAATCGATACTTACGTCAATAATTTCTGTAACCACACTAGCGATTCTTCTCGATGCAAATCTCAATTCGGTAGTGCCAAACAAGATCCGTATTCCGCGCTTGAAATTGCGGTAAGCATCTTGATGAAAGAGATAAATTCTTCCATCGACAAAGCTAAAGAGCTTCAACCTGGTGCTCTAGATTCGTTTGCTGTCCATGGGTTTAGGAATTGCGTAGAAGTCTTCAGCGACGCCGTTTCGGATCTCGAGAGTGCCAAGGATGCAATTAAAGCCCGTGATGTTGGGTCCATCAGTACCAAACTTAGAGCTGCCGGGGTGGATCTTGGGTTTTGTGGGCCAGGGTTCCGAGTGAACTATATGGCCGAGTATTGTCATAATCTAGATCAAATGCTCGGCTATTGCCGCCTAATTGCTGCCATGATCAAGTGATTATCAATCCTTTTTTTTCTATGGTTGATGTTGTTTTGAATTACCTTTGTTTTCATTGTAACGGAAAATAGTGGTGTTATTTTCTCCTTGATGGAATTTAAAAAGTAAACAAAATAAAAGATATAAACGTAATAAAAGCCACTGGTTGATCCAGGGATTATAATATAAATCTTAAGACGTCACATTTTCAATTCTTGCGAACAAAATAAATAAAATAAAACAAGACAAGCATAGTCCTCCACATAAAAATCCCAAGCAAGATAAATAGTAGTACTTGATTTGTAGTAAGAAATTAATTACCTCGGTTGTCGTTTCTATGGTTAAAAGCCTCAAGACCCTGGCCAATTTGGCTTCTCATCCAATTAGATTCATCTCCATTTCTTGTCGCTGTAAATTGATGACGTGACAGTGACACAATATAAGGTCCACCCATTCTTGGAGGAAGAAGACGGGTGGTCGTCGGAGCACGCGCCTCATCTTCATTGAGTAGTTCAAGATTTGATCCATAAAAATCCAAATCATAATTACCTCCCAATTGCTGCTGCTGGTTCATTAGAATTTGTTGGCGATGATGAGATTGCACAAAACCAGCTGCAGCGTTATTACTATTCCTCACCTCCATTGGATTGTAATTATTTATCATGGCAGGAGGAGGATTACTAGGACCGCCAAGAATTCTAAAAAGGATCATTTTCTTGAAAGGACGTCAAAGGTTGATGACGATCAGTAGACGTGATGGAGGCTCCGACGGCGCCGTTTGTTGACGGTAAGTACTCCAAATCCCCTTTATTAATATTGTTTTAGTAATTATAATTACTATAGTTTGTAGCCAAAGGCACAGGTTTCTCCTTGTGATTATAATAATCATTATTCGTGAGAGTGAGTGCATAATTACGATCAAGGAGCAGGTGATTCTTGTAGAAATCTATCTCCTCAACAAGATAATCTCTCTCCCGAACGAGATTCTTGTAAAACCCTAACGGCCCGTTCACCGGATCTTCCTGCCACCTGGAGGCTTCCCAAACAATGGACTCGACCGCTTTCGGTCTGTCTTGAGCAGGAATTACAGAGAGAATCTTGGTCATGTTACTCACGCCAAAGATCTTGTGAGATGCTTGGAATTCGGGCATCTTGTCTGTGTATTGGGTGTTGATGAAGGTTTTGTATAGTAGAGTAGTAGTATTGTATGCGATCTAGGGTTGCGGGACTGTATGTTTATTTATACATACTTTTTACTAATGATTAATGTTAGAGATAATAGGTTATAAGTTAGGAAATTAAACTTATTTGGTACTAAATAAGTTTATTTAGTTAACTGGTTGAAAAAAGGGAAAGAAAATAAAATCACTAAACTTCCATATTTAATATTTTATTATTATTTGACGTACTATATAAATAGATAGACACGAGTGCCTAATAATTATCAAAGGCCCGGTAGAAAAATCCTTGTATATTTTATGAAAAATAAACTCTATAATAATACTTAAAATGCTATATAATTATTAGTTTATTACAATTTTTAATTGAAATAAGATTATTAATTTGCACTCACTTTTCTTTTTCTTCTTTTAAAGTTTAAACCCTTTATAAAAAAAACCCATCTAGCCACACTAAACGAGCGCCACTCATGTAGCGTCAGGTCCAATAGGCAACCGTTGAGCACATCGATCCACTACTCTTTCCTTTGGGCCGAAGACGGCAAGCCCACATTATATCATAAGCTTAATCAAGTTAATGATGATGGAACTTCAGAAAAAATGGAGATGATCAAATGTAACAGAGGAATATGGAGCAGCAGAGTAGACGCCATGTATTTTAATGACCATTTAAAACGACCGAAAATGGCAAAACTCACTGTATCACGCTATTTCATTGTCGCGTCTCCATTATCGACCTCTGCTTCATTGTAAAAGTATAACCAGCCCCATCCCCCAATCCGCTTTTCTCCCTCATGGAAAAAGACACCACGCTCTAATTTTCACTCTCTATTTCTTGTTTTCCACCTGTTCTTGTCGCCTTCTAGGGTTTTCTCCTACTCCTCCGATAGGTAAGTATCTACTGCATTTTAATGGCTTTTATAGAATTTGGCTTGCTTTGAGTGAAAATGTGGTTTCATCTCTAACCCATGCGATTTGTTATTCACATGTGACCAAGTTACCTACTGCTTTAAGCTGGATGATCAATTATGTGGATGAAAAATTGTGTCATCCTTTCATTTACAACCAGGAAATTAGTTCTTAGATGATGCAAAGTTGGTGTCTTTTCATGTTCATTTAAAAGGGGAGTAAAAGTTGAAATGAAATAACCACCAGCAATGGTTATACTTTGATTATGGTTTTCCCGCTCAATGATTCTGTCTTCTCTCGGGTTTTTTTGATGGGTTGTCTGATTTGGCTCATTTAGTATAATGTTTGCCGTTTATATGGCTCTGCTCTACTCTTTGTTGGTTGCTGCTCTATTTCCTCGTTTGATTGTATGCTATGTTTTTCCGTTGTAATTTGGAGTTATTGAGTGCAAAACTGAAGATTTTACTCGAGCATGTCCAACACACTAAACATGAAATTAGAGTATGTAAGTACAAGTTCGTACCTAGATGATGTGTAGCAATTTTTTCAATACTCCTGTAACCAATTTTGTGCCGAGACAACGTGGGATAACTTGAGGAGTTTGCTTTTGGATTGGGTTACTCTCTTGAATAAACTTTTTGTGGGTTGATGTATCTGTTTTATTTTCTTTATATTCATGTGCTAGTTCATTATTCATTACAGTTGAATTTCTAATACACACTAAATTTTCTGGTCTGCCGATATCTTGGCATTGGATTATGATTCATTTTTATAACTTGTACAAATTGCTAGCATAAATGGAATGTTTGGATGGGGTTTGTTCGGCTGGTGTCAGCTTTACTGTTAGAAAAAAGAGGAGTAGCACATCTCGCAAGCCTTGTTCGGATTCTTGGAAACTTCCAGAGGATTGCACGCTTTTTCCTCCATCCACGGTACTGTTAGGTAGTGGATGTAATGAGGAGGATTGTTATGGGGAAAGAGCGGTTTGTCCTGATGGACCTAGAAATGAGAATAGACCTGCAAAGCTTAAGCTCAAGCTTGGAGGCGTTGTTCATACCATACATACTAAATCTGCTGGAGAATATGGCTTGGATGGAACATCCTCCATAGCAAAATCTTCTCAATGTTGTGATGGTCCTCCGCTCATAAAGAATTTGCCATCTCAGGTAATCTCATGTTAGCAGGTGTTGTTCTGAGACTTCGCTTCTAAATCTCATCATTATTTCCTATGAGATCAGTGCACTTCTAGTTTCACTGCGATTGAGGGACAGTCAATGTGGCTCTCTAGTCTTGTATTTACTGATGTAGCTTGTTAGTTTTCCTACTGTTTAACTACTCTCTGCACTTTTTAGCCTTTGATGGATGATACTTTGGAACAATTTTGTCTTGTTCCCGTTCACTACATGATATGTAAAATAGACTCCAGTTTTTGTTTCATATCATTTTGTAATGATGATTTTTTTCTTCTAGTATTCGCGTACTGAAAGAGACTGGTCATCGAGAGGGAAGATGCCTGGTGGTAAGAGTAAACAGGTTTCTAAGAGACGTGGAATGGATTCAGAATTTGATGACGATGACGAGATACGCTTCCTAGGGAGACTTAATACTTCTAGACAGGCAAGACAAGGGGTATTGAAATCAGATAGTAGGCGGATGGAAGCTGGGATTTATGTGCATGGTGAAAATCATGGTCTGCTGATGACAGGCAAAGAAGGTAGAAAGAAGGTCAGATCAGACAGATTTAATGAGGATGAAGACTACAAAGAAGAAGAAGAAGAACCCACAACTGATGATATAGATCCAGCATATAGAACCAAGAAGCTGGGATTTGTTGTAGGTAGGAATGGCTCAACTACCAAAATACGCAAGGAGGCCATACAATCTAGAAATCTTGAGTTCCCAGATGGTTTACCTCCAGCTTCTCCTAAAAGTAAGTTGTTTTCTTTCTCACTCTTCTTTGGTGCTGTCTGTATTACAGCTAGAATATATAATCATAAGTACTGTAGGTCTTTTTGTTGATACGTTAACGCATTATTTCCCCTCATGGTTGTTCATGACAGAACGAAAGCAAAAACTCTCTGAAATGGAACGACAGTTGAAGAAAGCTGAGGCTGCCCAGAGGCGCAGGATGCAATCAGAAGAAGCTGCTAAGGAAGCTGAGGTTTGCTTGCAATTCCTATTTTACTCAGTAGCTGCTTCACCTAGTTGGCGACCTATATAATCTTGCATCTTGTAGGCTCAAGCAATCAGAAAGATACGCGGGCATGATTGTGCGAAAAAGAAGAAAGAAGAAAAGATTAAGATGCAACGTAAGGTATGTAGAATCATTGAGCCACCCCTATTTTCTCTGGTGACTTCACTCCCTGTGTCTTTTTAGCATGTTCTAATGAAGAATCTTTTGAATTAAATGCAGGAAAAGGCTGCCAAAGGTGATATGCTTGGAACAAACACCGTTAGATGGATCATTGGTCCCAGTAGAAGTGTTGTCATATTTTCTGATGATATCGGTCTGCCAAAGTTATTCAATTCTGTGCCCTACAGGTACAGGTCCTTCTTCTTACCTTGTTCTTGTTTGGCCTATACTATAATTTAAACCATGTGCTACTCGAGGGGGCTGATAATAACTTTTTGGTCCACAGTTACCCTCCACCACGGGAAAAATGTGCTGGGCCAGATTGTACAAACACATACAAATATCGGGATTCTGAGTCGAAGCTTCCATTGTGCAGCCTTCGTTGTTACAAGGCAATACATGGAAAGATGCAAACGATGATTGCCTGCTGATGTTATCGTCACTCTTCCCAGGTTAACCGTAGAATATCACTTTAGGTATGTTATTATCATTGGAGGTATATTTTGTAGCCGTACTAAGGGAAGTTATGCTAGTAGGATAGACGTTGATTAGCTCCAAAGGGAAAGTTGGCTATGAATCTTATGATACATCTTGTTCCTTTTAAGCTGTCATGTATTTTCAATGTTCTTACTAATCACATCATAGATAACGGCAATAGTTGATCATTAAGTTCATTGCCTGAAAAATGAAGCAACCAGAAAAAACATAAGTCAAGCATTTGCCAGTTATCGGACAAATACCAGATAACAGACTTTATACTTATAGTTATTAAAGCTTAAAAATACCGCCAACTTTATCATCTACATCAATATTACAATCGTTGGACACAACCCAATTATCACTTACTAACAAACTGTACCAATTCAGAATAAAGTATGGTAGACCCATAATATGTTTTCTTTCTCCAAACTGCTTCATTGTCTACGACCAATCCATCATAACAGCACCATATCCACTAGATTTCATAAACTTCTTAAGTAAGAGAACCACAATTGCAATGGTTAGTCCAACAGCAGCCCACGTAAACATACGATCATCAGCTGGTGTTTGGACCCTTGTCACAGTCCTTTGTGACATTCGATCAGCTTGGACACCAGCTGGAACCTCTCTTCTTGCTTGGACTCCAGTAGAATTGGGATTCACATTAGCAGGAGTCTCATTCACTTGTTGAAGATTACCTTCACCTACTGCAGAACTGTCACCAGCTGCCTCTTCGCTGGTGGCTGCAGATGCCTCCACCTCACCCTCCCTGTTGATAGTTGGGACTTCACCCTCTGATGGAGTTGGTTCTGGAACAGGAGGTGCCTTGCTTAGCATGTACTCATGGATCTGTGACATGAGAACCCTTGTTAGCACAAATTTAACAAAACCTAGAAAGCAAATGTATGAGGTAAGAAACTCAAACATGCCTCATCAATGAGCTTTTGTCGTTCAGTGTTCCCAAATCTTGGAGCTACATCGCGAGATTTGATAGCGAGCTTACGCCTTTCCTCCTTATTATAGTCTAGTGATCCCAATGCACCATTTGGATTTGTTGGCATAAACGCAATAAGGGCAACCAAAGCTGTGCGCACTGTTCTCAAGAACAAACAATCATTACAACATCAGAAACTCATGTATAACAAGTTTTCTTATTTACTAGTACCTCCACTAATTCTAAACAAATACACAACAAAAAGGGATGGAAATCAACAACCAGCAATTCTACAAATTCCTTGAACAAAGTAAAATTGGCATGAATACAAAATGAAGTTTAATTCACGAAGATCAATATTTCCGGGCCTGGCACAATAACCAATAACTAGCAAACTCTATAATGATCAAAACTCACCGCTCCATGAAGGCTGCCAATGCTCAGGATGGTGATTCGATATGCTCAGGCATATCTTAGTCTGGGTTTCGAAACGTCCATTCGGCTAACCAAATAAGCATCAAATCTAGTTAGTAGCTTATCCCAGATCATAAAATACTAACAATAACTAAAAAAAGAACACAAAAAAGAAGAAGGAAACAGCGCCTCACCGTCAACAGCATAAATGACGGAGGCTTAAACGGGTATTCAGCAGGTAATTGAATCCGTCCATGATAAATGCCACCTTCAAATTCAGAGTCACGGGGTCCCCTTATAGCAAATTGCCACTCAAATATATTCTCCTGAACAATCCAAAAATTCAATTAATCAAACACAAAATCATACGGATCTATGCAGCACAAACATTTACGAATCAATCAAACAATTGAAAAGAGTAAATAGAAGATTTCGAAGAGCACCTCGATAGGAAGGCTCGTGAAATCATCAGATGGATTAGACTGCATCTCCTTCACTTCCTGTAGAATCCTCTTCACCGCCGGATTCTTGCGATTGTACTTGTCCTCCGCCATTAGATCGGCTGTTCTGACCCAAGATCTACCCTTCGATTGGCTGACCGGCCGCCTTCCTATGTGCAATTACAAACGTAGACTTTATAGGATTGGATGGATAGGGGATGGGTGAGATGGAATGAAGACGGACGCGTTCCAATTTGATCAAATCGAAGCGATTTAGTTTTACTTTTAGATATTTGCTGTTGAGTAACTTTAGGAGCTGGGGAGGAGAAGAAAGGGAGCGACCACTTGACACGTCAATCGACGCAACTGTACTTGCGTGTCTAAAGATTATTGGATGGAATTTAGCGTGACACGCATTGTCGTTCGTGGTGGTCGTTACGGCGAGTGTTGAGCGGTCTTAGTATATTAGAGAAAAACTAATAATTGCCTTCTGGGCCGGGCCTGATTTTGTGCTTCTAACATAACATGGGCCATTGGGCTTTATTTTTCTACATTGTAATTTTGACAGTGAATTTTGAACAAAGTGCATTCAAAGTTCAAACAAAAAAGAAGAAATTATTGACATGCACAATGCTAGCTGCCTCGATCAGATCAACCAGCAACATAAAATCTAACATGTTTCTTAGAAATTAAGCTGTGTAATGATTCATCGGTAATGCTTTTCCCTTGCCCTTTGACTATATTTTGCAATTTTCCTACCCATAAAGCTAGTGATCGATTCCTACAAAACCTGAGCTTAGCCTTGAGTCAGTGCCACAGATAATAGTTCTGAGAGGATGGAAAGAGGGAATGCAGTGAATAATGCAGAATCAAGGAATTGGGAAGAATTCCATGGCATCAGCTCCTTTTGTTCTGATTATGGAGTCAGCGGCTACGACTCGTCATTCGCAGGATGCATTTTCCCCGAGTATCAACAGCAGGAGCAGGAATCTTTTTTGCTGTCCAGTTTGTTTGATGATCCAAGTTGCAGATTCCCTTCTCCACAAGTCCTAACTTTTCAGGAGCAAACTGGAGAGATCAATGAAATCAAGAATGGAATTGGAGATGCTGTTGAACAAAAGAAGTCAAAACAGATTCCAGGTTCTTCAACCTCACCTGGCCCGTTAAATGACTACTGTAAGGGGTGCGAAAGATCTCTCAAGCCAAGAAAACCACAAGTGAAAGTTTGGGAATTGTCAACTGAAGAAATCATGAGAACCGCGCGTGCGAGGTTTACACAGTATTGTACTCTAAATGTTTATACCACCACCTCCAATCTGGAAAACCTCTTCCAGCTCTCCTTCTCTGGCCATAATTCAGACGAGGAGGCTAAAAACGTGGCACTTGCCGAACTTCTTCTAGCTTCTGCTGAGAAAGTAGCCAATCAGCAGTTTGATTGTGCAATCAGGTTGTTAAGCCAGTGTGATCTGTTTTCTTCCAACAATGGAAATCCTGCCCAAAGAGTGGTGTATTATTTTGCTGAAGCTCTTCGGAAGAGAATCGATAAAGAGAAGGGAACTACCACGTCTTATTTTATGGAAGACGGGCTGTCTCTTGACATTGATGAGGCAGTAACGATCCCTAATGCCACCATCAAAGCGTGTCATGAAGTTCCCTTCTTCCAGGCTCCGCAATATGCTGCAGTCCAAGCGATTTCGGAGAATGTGGAGACAGCAAAGAAAGTTCATGTAATTGATTTTCAAATCAGAAATGGGCTGCAGTGGACCATCTTGATGCAAGACTTAGCATCTCGAAAAGGTTGCCCTCTTGAGCTTCTCAAGATAACCGCTGTGGGAACTACTTCAAGGAAGTTGATCGAAGATACAGGTGACCGCTTAATGAATTTCGCCAAGTCAATGGACCTACCCTTTTCGTTTAAGATAGTTATGGTATCAGACATACTACATCTCAAAAAAGATATGTTTGAGCTAGAGCCTGATGAAGTAGTTGCTGCCTACTCTGCACATTGGCTGCAGGGATTGATTGTGCAACCAGATCGGCTGGAGTCCGTAATGAGAGTTATCAAGGGTAGTAATCCATGTATAATGGTTTTGATTGAAAGTGAGGCTGATCATAATTCGACAGTTTTCATGAAGCGCTTCATTGGAAAGCTTCTTTTCGTCAGTGCCCTTTTTGATTGCTTTGAGGCCTGTTTGCAACGGGAAGATTCAAGCAGGGCAATTATGGAGGCATTATACGTGGGTGATGGAATCAGGAACACCGTAGCCTGTGAAGGGGAGGAAAGGAATGTGAGGCATGCCAAGATCGGTGTCTGGAGGAAATTCTTTTCCCAGTTTGGTATGGTGGCGGAAGAACTGAGCAAGTCATCCCGGTACCAGGTGGACCTGATTTTTAAAAAATTCCCTTGTGGGAGATATTGCGAAACTTATATGAATCGGAAAAGCCTGCTTCTGGGGTGGAAAGGTACTCCAATTGTATCTGTTTCTAGTTGGAAGTTCATTCCAGTGGGAAATAAGAGTTGAAATGATTTTTTTCCCTTTGCTGTTCTCCCAAGATTGATTTTTAGGTAATTGTTCGATTTTCTTCAGATAATGCCGGTAACAGTGCCAATGTTTAGCTGATCTCCTGTATTTTAATTGGTGTTATCTGTTGATAGATCATTATGTTTCAATGCCATGGTGCTGCCGGCCGTAAGTGAGAGGCCTACTGTAACTATCCTATGCCAGAAATAATGATAAAAAAAATTCAAATTGGTCTAAATCTTGATAAATTTCATGTGAAACTGTCGTTAGAATGGTCTGTTTGTTATTATTGTAGCTGTAACTTGGATAAAAATCTTCTAAAAGAATTTAACAATCAATAAATCATTTTTATTAGTTGCTTATAGCTGTACAATGCTATGCTGATGGGTTCTGCTGTCAAAAGTTTGACCTAAATCTGATAAGTTCTGCTCAGGTGGAATCTTTTAGGTTTGAAACTAACATCTATTTTCCTTCCCGAAGAACATTACAAATATTCCTGTCAAATCGATAGAGGTGGCCCCGACAGAATTCCTGAAATTCTATGGTTATGCTTCTTGGAAAGTATGTTCCTGTATTATCCACACATACATTAAATTCTTCTTGACTAGAATCTCTTGGCGGGCACACGAAACAGAAATGAACTGGTGATGATTCGTCGGAAATACAACCATATGCTGCACGGGAAATACCAGAATTTGTATTTGTTTGTTTTTGGCTGAGATTTTGTTCATATCATTTATGCTTTGTCAACTACTGTGTTCTCAATTTTTATACTGTTTGGACTCTTGTTGGTTTTGGCTGAAGTTCTTATGTGAATTTGCTAGGTTACATTTTGTCTGCAGCAGGCTAGTGGGATGCAAACCTGTTTCATTGTAGAATGTTACAGCCCTCTAACAAGACAAAAACTTCATGTTAAACCAACAGCATCGATCATTACATACCAGACTCAATGTTTTGATGGAAGATTCACTTCAACAAGAGAGAATATAGTTCTGCTGCCGCTACCAAGTGTAAGATCTGGATGAAACAAACTTTATAAATCTTTTTAATGTAGATACCTCCTGTGTAAAAATACTGTAAAACATCCTAGTCAAAAGCAAGGAAGGATGCCTGCGGAAAGTTCAAAAACTAGTGAAGGGAAGGAAAATAGAGAATTTTCCTCATCTCTAGAATCATTGGAGGGATCGAGACACAAAGGGAAAGAAATCAAGAACTTGAGCAAGGAAGGATTTGTTGAGCCAAGAAATGGCTTGGAAATATCAACTGAACAAGTCATGAAGATTGCAATAGTAACTAGTCTCCAACACTTTCCTGGGAGATCTAGCAATCTCATGGATCTTCCTTTCTATCGCGCTCCCTTTGCTGTTAGCGAAAAGACTATGATTCATGTGGAGCTTGCTCAGATGCTTATAGCTTCTGCTGATAAGGTGAGCAAGAAGCAATTTGATCGTGCGAGTCAATTGCTCCGCATGTGTGATGAAGTGTCGTCCATCTCTGGTAATCCGGTTCAAAGGGTTGCTTACTATTTCTCTGAAGCTCTTCGAGAGAGAATAGCCAGAGAAACCGGGACGTTTGTGTCAGCAACTATGGAAGGTGATAGAAGACATCTGCTGAATGTACAGGAGGCAATGGTGCATCCAAGTGCAACCATGCTTTCTTGTCACATGGAAATACCATTTTGTCAGATAGCACAGTTTACTTCAATCCAGGCCATTGTTGAGAATGTAGCCAACGCGAGAAAAGTTCACATCATTGATCTAAGGATCGGTTCTGGTGTACAATGGTTTATCTTGATGGAAGCACTTGTTGCGAGATATGAATGTCCCCTTGAATGTCTCAAGATATCTGCTCTTGCATCAACTTCAACACAGAGAATTCAGGTTCAGGAGACAGGCAAGAGGTTGACACATTTAGCTAAGACTATAAACTTACCTTTTTCATTCAACATAGTCATGGTTCCTGACATAAATGATCTCAAGAAAGACTCGTTCGAGAACTTGAAGGACGAAGAAGAAGCTCTTGTTGTCTACTCTTCGTTCTTTCTCAAGACTCTACTAGTGAGTCCTGATTGCTTGGAATCAGTTATGCATGTAATTAGAGACCTCAAACCAAGAATGGTGGTGGTTACAGAACCAGATGTAAGCAATGATTCACAACCTTTCATGGACCGGTTCATTCCATCAATTTGTTTCTTTAGTGCATTCTTTGATTGCCTAGACGCGTGCATGGACCGGAGCAATGTCAACAGAGCGGCAACAGAGAGTATTTTCTTAAGCTATGGGATACGAAACATGATTGCGTGTGAGGGTGAAGAGCGAACTTTTCGACATGAGAAGATTGATTACTGGAGGGGTTATTTATCAAAGTTTGGAATGGTGGAGACAGAACTGAGCAGATCATCTTTGTATCAAGCAATTCTTGTGATCAAGAAGTTGATTGGTGGGACTTTTTGCACACTTGATATGAATGAGAAATCACTAATTATTGGATGGAAGGGAACACCAATTTATTCCCTTTCTGTTTGGAAACTCACCTCCACAAGAGAAGATGGACAACATCTTGATTTAAATTCTTCACCTATGTGTGAGTGATAGTTTTTATTTATTTTCCAATTATTTCTATGCACTCATGTAATCTTTGCTCCTCCAGTTTGAACTATTATATTATGCAGCCATGCTTCCCTTTTTCTTTGTTTTTCCTGCAGTTAGTTTCAATAGTTGATAGTTAGTTCAGTTGTTCACGTAAATGGCATGTCGTCTATATAGTGAAACTACGCGGTCTCATATTAGACTACCAACGAACTTAACTACTAGTACTTGAATTGCAATGTAATCTGGGTCTCGACAACATGAGCGCATCTTCTGCTCCCCTCTTATCTATCCAACACAAGAACGCAACAAATCCGCAGTCAAAGAAGCCTGATTTTCCAATTTCTCTCCTTCAATTATCTAAAAATGTCAAGGAATTACTCCAACTACACGCCCTTCTCATCAAAACCTCCCTTATCAAAGAAAAACGCGCATTTGGCCGTCTCCTCTCGTCATTTACCTCCTTTGATGATGTTAATACTCTTGATTATGCTCGAAAGCTTTTTGATACTGCTGAAATCTCGAGAAACTCATTCATGTATAATATCATGATAAGAGCCTATACGAATCGCGGTAATCCACGAGAAGCATTTGTTGTTTATTCTGGAATGATGAGTGAGGTGGAGGAGGGAGTGGTTCCTGATGATTACACTTTTACTTTTGTGTTCTCCGCTTGTTCCAGGTTCGGCGGCATCTTTGAAGGGAAGCAAGCGCATGCCCAGATGATAAAATGTGCTCATCTTCCTAGGTTTGGGACTCATTCTCGGAATTCTTTGATGGATTTTTATGTGAAGATTGGAGAGATGGGAGATGTGATTAGCCTACTATTTGATGAAATTGAGAACCCAGATATTGTTTCTTGGAATTGTTTGGTTGATGGGTATGTGAAGTCAGGGGATTTGGATGAGGCAAGGAGAGTGTTTGATGAAATGCCGCAAAGAGATGTTGTGTCTTGGACTATATTGCTAGTGGGCTATATTAATGCTGGTTTATTGGATGAGGCCTCTTGTTTCTTCAATGACATTCCTCAAAGGAACTTAGTTTCTTGGACTGCATTGATTAATGGTTATGTACAGAATGGTCTTTATGAGAAAGCTTTGGACCTGTTTAAAGAGATGCAGAAGACAAAGATTGAAATGGATGCAATCACTATAACAAGTTTGCTTTCTGCTTGTGCTGCGCTGGGGGCTTTGGATCAAGGTCGTTGGCTCCACACTTATGTGGATAAACATGGGACGAGAGTTGATCCTCATTTATCAACAGCTCTGATTGATATGTACAGCAAATGCGGACAAATTGATTTGGCTTGGAAAGTGTTTCGGGAAACGGTAGATAAGAAGGTATTTGTGTGGAACTCTATGCTAGGAGGCCTGGCAATGCATTCATTTGGGGAAGAAGCTTGCGAGCTCTTTACAGAGATGAAGGAGTGTGGAATACGGCCAAATGAGATTTCATACATCAACATCTTAGCAGCTTGTAATCATTGCGGTCTCGTTGATGTTGGGTTGCAAATATTTAACAAAATGGTGAACGATGAGAAAATTCAACCTACAATCGAACAGTATGGATGCCTTGTGGATCTCCTGGGTCGTGCAGGATTGCTGCATGAGGCCTTTTCTATTGCTCAATCTATGCCTACGAAAGCTGATGGAAATGTATGGAGAGCCCTCCTCGGTGCTTGTAAGATGCATGGTAATGTGGAATTGGGACAGCAAGTTGGGAAGATTTTGATTGAGATGGAGCCGCGAAACGAGATGAACTATGTGCTTCTGTCTAATGTATATGCAGGGGCTCACAGATGGGAAAGTGCTGGTAAGCTGAGGAGAGAGATGAAAGTGAAAGGTTTGAGAAAGACACCTGGATGCAGCTTGATTGAACTGAATGGTCTGGTCCATGAGTTTGCTTCTAGAGACAATTCTCATCCCCAGACTGTAGAGATTTATACTTTGCTCAGAAGATTGGCTGGCCATATGGTGCAAGATAGACAAGAAATAGTCTTATGACAGGTATTCTTGTGGCTGATAATCTGTATATGAAGTATTGCTTGATGGCTTAGCACATTTTGTTACCCAAATAATAAGTTTGTTTTGCCAATAGTCTAACCAATATCGTGATCATTATCTTTTATTGATTCACACACTAACTGACACTCATTACACTTAGTTTGTGTATGAAGATGCTATAGCAAGAAATAAACTTGCAGGTACTCCCTGTTATTTTTTCTTTCCGTGTAGTTCTCTATATTTCTACCTGGTAGATACAAGAAATTAAAACAGAAAATTAAAGGGCAGAGCTCATAGATGAGAAATATTGAGTAGAAATATTTATTCAGAACAATAAACAAAGGACTTTGCGCCCCATTATGTTAAAAGAGAGAACAAGTTTTTAAAATACTAAGAGTGCGTTTACCTGAGAGAATTTTCAATTTAAAAATTTGCTGTTTTTGAGAATTTTTAATTTGAGAATTTGCTGTTTATTTTCATTCTGAAAACTGGAGAACGTGTTTACTTCGTTCTTGTTTCCTGATCAGAAAAACTGGAGAACGCGTTTACTTCGTACTGAATGTAAGAATTTCCTGATCTGAAAACTGAAAAACGTGTTTACTTCGCGCGTTTTCATTTTTTGTGGAAAACCGAAAATATTTGTAATGACGTGAACACCAAATATTATTTTGTCAACTCTTTTTTCTTAGTGCCTAAGCCAAATCCAAATCTCTAAAAATAACTTGGGAACAGAGTGAATAGATTAAGGCAAGGAAGGGGATTAGAAATTTATACTACAATGATTTAATTATTTGTAACATTTTATATTTGTAGTGTGAATAAGATTAATCATAATGATATGTGTATTTAACGGTATAAAATTGTCAACATAAAAATCACAATTTTTGTTCTTTTTGGTAAAAATCACACATCTGATTAACACGGTGATTCAATATGATTTAAATCCTCCTATAATTGTCTCAATCTTTTTAGTAATTAAGTTAGAACCACATAATTTATAATGTAAAATGCTCACTCAAATACGTAATTTTATAATTTAACAGTACTTTTTAAGGTAACGAATAGTTAATTCTTGATTTCGATATCGCGTTTCTATCTATACAAAACACTAGAATTTTACACAATAAATATAGTGAAAGTATTGAATCGTCTCAATGGTCACACAAGGTCACAAACATCATCTCAGGCATGACCATGTTTACTCTTCCATTGCATCGGCGCCTACTTCAATCACTTGAACCCTCTCCCTTAGTGGAGTAATCCTTGTTAAGAGGACCTCTGCAAGCAGTGACAAAAATGACAAATCAATTCATGCGGGTGGCTTTAAAAGAAATTGCATGTTATCTTGCTTGATTGAACCACGCATGCCTGTAGGGGGTTGCTCTTAATATCTTATACTTGAAACAGAGACATCATGCTACTACAATGTATTAGAAGTCAAGAGATTAGAAGTAATCAACCTACAAATTGCATTGATCCTATCAATATTAAGATGGGAGACAAATTCCATGCAATAAACTCAAGAGATTAGAAGTCTTCAAACCTGATCTGGATCCAAAACTAGCAGACAGAATGTAGCAGCGGGTCCTGAAGAAGAATCAAGAAATGGTTCATTAGCAGATTGCTGCTCGGTTAGAGAAGGAAGTCCTGGATTAGGCACCAAATACTGCAGTCTTGATTTGACAGAACTAGCAAACCAAGAATGAAAATCTCAATCTTGTAATACATTAGACTGTACCATTGGGAAACAACGGCAACCACATTTCTAACACTCAGATAACATGCCATACGAAAATTATGTTTTATGTTGTCTGCCTACAGTGATGTTCTACGCATATGCTGATTAATTCTTCACACGTTAACCCTTTTCTTATGCACAATGGCTAACTGTATTAGAAGCCCAACTGACTCAATTTAATAGACATTTTATTAGCTCTATTGCAGCAGTGTAATAGTTACTTTTCAGCACCAGTGTACAGTGGCAAATGCAAACACCCGCAAACAATACATCATCCTTTATAGATAATGGTATCGACACTGTAAGCAATAAGCAGTGAACGAACCTGAAGCTTTGCAGGATCAGGATTCGACCCATCAATAACATCAACTCTTCCATTGATCCGGAATTGCTCCCAAGAATCAGTAAAATACCAGCATATCTAGAAAGAAACACAGTAAAATGAAGCTTAGCATGCCTCATTATTTCAAACAAGGATCCTTAAAACAACCATCAATCTGAAGAAGCTCACTTATAAATATTACATAACAGAAGAACATAGTCTGCATTACTCAAACTCCACAAACAGTTATAAATATAACCAGCAGAATAAGTTAATGCCCCATGGATGATGCACCCAGTATCAAACTAACAACCATTCGTTTTAGTAAAACCTAACGGCTATTAGTCACAAAAATCATTCCCTGCCTGCCCCATAACACCTATTCTTCCCTCTAATCATAAACTCAAAAAAAAAGAGTAGTACTTCAAGAATAAATGAAGAAATTCTAGTTGAGCAATTAAAGTGATGCTGTAATTTTAAAACATGGTATACATGTTGCATGTTTCGTCTTCACACACAAAACATCAATAGCTTCTTCATCAATAGATGCAAACACAGCAGTAACACAAGCAACACAAATGCGGACAGAAAACCCTTAAGAGTGAAAAGAGAGCCATATATCAGATGGTTGCAGAGGAATAAAGTATCTAAGACTCACAAGGCCAGTACGTTGCCCCTAGATTTACAACTAGAAACATTGTAGAGAAGCTTATAGTAAATGGATTCTCTACAATGTTTAAAAAATGAAAAAAAGGGAAACTATTATCTATACCAACAACATAATCGTACCAGATCATAAACTCTACTTCTATGGACAGAGGTAGAATAATCAACAAACTGATTCATAAACAGCGAAGAAACAAAAAAAACAATCATAATATGACAAAAACATACATTTAACAATTTACCTAATGTTCTTTTTTAAACTGAAAAAATCAAAAGAAGAAGGAAGGAACCTTCAGCTAAACTGAAATTCCCATTCCCATAAATCCATTTGCAAAGCTAGTCAAATTTACTCACATGAGAATAGGGAAATACAACTACTACTCCAACAAGCTATATTTTATAACCTCCGCTTTCTGTTTCCGTGGAAATTTGATACAACTTTCACCCATCCTCCCATTAAACAAACTTTCACTCCATAGAACCTAACTACAAAACTACAAAACTAATCTAAGAATTTCACAAATCTATAAAACTTTCACTCCATAGATCACACCCAGCTTTTGAATGAACAGAAAAGACTAGGTGCGCTTGAGCCACATTTCCTTCACCGTGATATGAAGAATAGCAAGAAAAATTCTAACTAAGCTTGTGCGTAAAAACTAAGCTCTGTACACGAAGAGAAAAACAACATTCGTTGCTTGATCGATAACAACAATAAAAAATCATTCTGGAATGCAAAGAACAACGTGAAGAGGATAGATAAACATGAATGGCACTTTCAACCAACTCCCAAATTAGCAGCAAAATGAAAGGACCCAGTGTTTCCAAAATCAAGACCGATACCAAAGAGCTTTCAAAATCAAAGAACACTTGAACTATTCACAATCAAAGTACATCACGATTCAGAAACAACCACAAGATGATACAGTTCAACTGGGAGTAACCATACAACCAGAAAAGGGGGAAAAACAGGCAGGGAAACAAATGAATTAAAAAAATACAACCAACAACGACACTACAATACCCTCTAGGTGCGGCTTTATTGACAACTATGCTTCAGATCTAAGAAAAAATCAAATAGGAAAATAACAAAAAAAACCACAAATCTAAAAGAGGAGAGGACTCGTTTCTTTGGACAAGATTTTGCAGGTTTTGAGAGAAAGAAAGAAAGAAAAGACTAGAGGATTGTATTGTACCTGATTCAGTACCTGCTATCCTTGGTGCTGGGTGATGGATGCTGGGTGATGGAGAGTCGAGAGCAGGTGCTGGGTGATGGAGAGTCGAGCGCTGGACTGAGGACGAGAGGTTGATGCCGAAGAAGAGAATCGAATTTAGGGTTGAGGACGAGAGGTTGATGCCGAAGAAGAGAATCAAATTTAGGGTTGAGGACGAGAGGTTGAGGACGAAGAATGAGGAGGAGTGACAGAACCAGTATCGAGGGCGAAGAGGCAGAGATGAGTAAGGGGTAGAGTTGGTATTATGAAAGTTTCATTTAATTTTGCAAATGGAGAAGCGTGTTTTGCAAATGGAGACATTCCTTTGTAAAATTTTGAAAATAGGTTTTCGTTGTTTTCAAAACTTACACATGAGTTTTCAATCCGAAAATTTTCATTTTCATTTTGAAATGAAAACAACGCGAGGTAAACACGTTTTCGAAAAAAAAAATTCCAGTTTTCAAAAAACTGGGGAATTTTCTGAAAATTCCCCAAGGTAAACACGGCCTAAGCCTCGTTAATTTTCAGTCTGAAAATTTACTGTTTTTTGGAAAATAGAGAATTTTAATTTCAAACAGAAAACTCGAAAACGTGTTTACTTCGCACATTTTTTCTGATCTGAAAAATTGGAAAACGTATTTACTTCGCACACTGTTTTATTTTCCTGATTTGAAAAACTGGAAACGTATTTACTTCGTACTAATTTTCAAATTTTCGAGAATTCCGGCCCAACTACCCAAACCCAACAGTACAGGCCCAGCAACCAAGCCTAACAGATTGGGCCAGGAATAGTCCCAACCCATGACCAAAACAACACCGTTCTGGCCATCAACCAAGCCCATGGCCAAAACGACACTGTTCCGGCCCAACTCCCTCCTTCGAACTTCGTCTTCTTCCTTTGGTCACCAGCAATCCCAACTCCCTCCAACGCCACCTCCATCAATGCCGCTGCCGGCAACCCCGCTCATCAAACCAGCCAACAAAAGGACCCCAAAATCCGACAACAAGCAGCCATAAAAGGACCCGACCAAAACAGAAATCACCAGCAACAATCCAACAAATCAAAAGCAGCAATTAATCAATACATGAGCAGCAATTAATTAAATCAAGAGCAAACAATTAAATCCAAACAATAATTAAATCAAACATCAAGGCGATGAGGAGAGGGGCGGCGAGATTAGGCTCGGTCGTCGTCGTTGAACGAATCGAAGGAGCGGCGACAGAGGATTGGTTAGGGAAGGCAACTAGTCAGGGACGAAAGAGATGAGGAGTATCATCTTCGTCGGCGATGAGGCGAGGGGCAGCCGGCAGCGAGTGGACGACGAGAGAGCAGAGGTCAAATGTGGAGCAGAGGAGAAGGCTGCCTTGAGGGGTAGAATCGTATTAAAAAAAGTTTCATTTAATCCTCAGTTTGAAAACCGTGTTTTCAAATTGAGTGAAACTTAGGCCAAATGGAGTAGAAAAATAGAAAACAACTTTTGAACATTATTCAAATTTGTTCATCGTTTTTTAAACAGAGAGTTTTCATTTTCATTTTCTGGATGGAAATAACGCGAAATAAACACATTTTCTGAAAAAAGTTTCAAAAAAAAATTTACAGTATAGGATCAATTATACCGTAAGAGATTCCCCCAAATAAAAGTGCCAGGTTTCTGCACAAGGGATGCGATGAAGGAGTGACACATTTCCAGAAGGAAGCAAGAAGTAGATAGAAAACTGGAAAATTTTCGAAAAAATTCTGCGAAGTAAACGGGGCCTAAACCTTAAATTAGAACAAGGAACAAGTTCATGACGTCAGATTCATAATAAAAAATAAAATTCATCTGTCAGTGACCAGATTTTGGATTACTTTCTTATGGATTGAGTTAATGTTGCAGCTTTCATTATCAAGGACTCAAGGAGTGGACATCGGGCATCAAAATTTACATGCAACAGTGACAGAATTGATGATTTCATCAGTAGGATGAAAAAATGAAAGAACCTTAAAGCCTTCCAAATCAGAATTGGGATCAACAACAGGGTATAAGAATGCTCTAGCCCCATGCGCACTCCTCAGCAACAGAAAAGCCCCAGGAGCCATGTTTTTAGCCAAGTGGTTAATAACCTTAACCTTGTCTGCCTTGTCCACACCCACCAGAGCTGCCAAGAACACAACCCGGTATTCCTTTAGCTCACTGCTTGGCACATCCATTACATTCTTGGTGTGGAAAAACATTTGTTTCGACAAGTCTGTGTTGGGGTTATTTTCAATCGACAATCAATTTGCGCAGCAAACAATCTTATCCTAAGAATCAATAACCCCTAACTATCAAACTAATCAAAAGCAATCAAGAAAAGAACAGAGAGATTTTTAACGTGGAAAACCTCAACAGGTAAAAAACCACAGGACCAAGCCAGTCAATCCACTATATGATGATAAATGTGTACAATCGAGTAAAACCTCTCTCTAGGAATTATCTGACATACACCACTATCACCAATAGTACCAATCAAACAATCTAATCAATCAATCCGAGAAAAACAAGAAATATGAGAATAGAGAACCAAAACTAGATTTTCACTGCTTCAATCGGGACATGATTTCTATTACACCAGACAACTTCTCACCGATCTAACCGTTCAGATTGAAGAACCAGAAGTCACGCACCTGCTGTCCAAATGTCACCCAGATCCAACGGTGAACGAAGTCTCTGAGACTATTCTCCCGCAGCTGCACTGAGTTTGGTGAAAATCTGTTTTCTCTCTTCTCTCTCACAGGATGCTCAACAGCAACCCTCTCTCACAATCTCTCAGGATGCTCAACAGCAACCCTCTCACAATCTCTCTCAGTTGCTATTCGTTGCTATTTGATTTTACAATCTTTCTCAACTCAATCTCACATCTAGATTGAGGAGACCACGCTAGAGAAATCTCCCCCTCACATTTTTCTCTCTCTGTGCTTCTTCTCACAACCTGAGCCACCACATATATATATATATATTAGTGGACACCTAATTAATTAGGTTACACAATCCTACTCCAAATCATACTCCAATCTTTTATTTTCTTTTTCTTTTTCTAATCAAACTAAAATAAACAACCCCAATTGGGTTAGGCCCACAACAATCTCCTTCAGCCAATATGAGCTCGACTCCAACAGTCTGAATGTGATGAAACCAGTATTGGCCGAGTGGTCAATATCATAGTTGTGAAAGGAAGTAGTCTTGAAATGGTTAGTCGCTAAGAAGATTGACGTCAGCGGGAGAGGCCAGAGCCAACAAAAGCTATGCGCTTAGGGACTCGTTTGCAATGCTCGGTTAGCTTGGCGAATTCAAACTGGCTAAGCTTTTGATAATTGGAATAGTAAGGGAAGATGGTCACGTGGTCAAGTGCATTCTCATGGCCCAGGGGCAGATCCTGCTTTCAATGTTTGGGGGGGCGAGATTAGTGACGAATCCAGGATTTGTATTTAGGTGGTGCGGGGGTTCGGGGCAAGCGAGCTGAACGAAAAATTAGAAAAATGGTTAAGAGTATTTGTATCCGTCACTAAATAACAAATATTTAGATAAACTTAACAAAAAGGTAAATAAGAAGACTATAAAAAAAAAAATTATACATTAGAATTCATACAATATACGAATTTTTTACAATTATTCTCTACTTTAGGATTGGAATTGAATGAGAGATTGAGAGGGTGATCGATATGTGATGATTTGGTGTAGAAATTGAATTAAATGAAGGGATTGAATTTCGGCAGAAATTGAATTGGCTTTGGCACTAGTTTATTGGTAGTGATGATTTGGGAAATAAGGATTTGGGATTTAATTGAAAGGATTTTTCGTCCCTTACTGTGTACTAATTATTTTTTTAAACTTTTATCTCTTATGTTCGAACTTTTATCGCTTACGAGTGAATTTTATCGAACTATAGAGCGGACTTTTCGTCCCTTACTGTGTACTAATTATTTTGTTTTATTTTATTCCACATTTTAGTAATTTCGGTTTAAATTTTTATTCATTTTTAGGTAAAATTGCTCGTATTATCAGCTCGAACCGAACC
Organism: Viola odorata; assembly: GCA_963691705.1. Lineage (NCBI taxonomy): Eukaryota > Viridiplantae > Streptophyta > Magnoliopsida > Malpighiales > Violaceae > Viola > Viola odorata. The sequence goes on from OY829545.1 coordinate 540,821, forward strand.
AACAATGTATATATTTTTAAAATTTTGAAAAGTTTGGGGGGCTGCAGCCCCCCCTGGCCCTAACAAGGCTCCGCCCCTGCTTATGGGATCCTATGATAGACGAGAAATGACTCTCCAGCAGACCCTCAGCTTGTCCGCAACACTTGATGAGTTTGGACCTTATTTCTTGAACTTTGTCGTTCAATTTTGAGACGTCGATCGGACTTTGGTCCGTACATGTGACTACTAGTTGTTTGAAGAGAGAATTGACATTCTCCGAAGGTTTGAGGTTTTCGAGTTTTGAAATTTCTTTGTAAATGTAGCAAATCTTTGCAATCAACTGCTGCTCTTGGTTGGCCATTGAAATGGAATTAGCAAATTGCATATATATGTGAATTATTGTATGCCCAGAAAAAGTTGTTTTGGAATAAGAAAATTATGAATTATAGTATGCTGATATTTAAAATTATCATCAAATTTTTTGACTTTTTAGTAATAAAACTTGTCATGTTATCACCAGTTTATTGTCTATAGCATCACTACATTATATTGTTATTGCTTGTGTTAAACCATCTTGACAAGTTACCATCCAATATTTATTTATTTTTTAAATCTTATAAATAATAAAAATTTAAAAACTAAAAAAAAAATAGTAAACAAATTTTTATTTTCCAGGGCAGGGGATGATTTCAGCACGACTACCAGTCTAATTGTACGGACTAATCTAATTGTTATTGGGCTTCTTTCACGGAGAGCGGAAATGGGAAATATAGAAAGCCCATCATCTGGCCCAAATCAATAAGGGCAGCTAAGCCCAACACATTATTTTTCTGGGTTTTTTTTCATCAACTCAAATTCTGGCTCCTTCCCATGTGATCTAGATTACAGAAGCAGACACTATTCTGCATTAGATGTTGCCAAACGGTCGCCATCTGTCTCGTTCATCGGGATTTTTTTGGAATTGAAGTCAACTCCGAGTATAAATTAAGCCGCTAGCAGCTGTAGAAAACCCAATCGGTCGACGCAGAAAGCCGTCAAGGACGAAGAAAGATGGAAGAAGTGAAGAAGCCAGGTGTTATTGACAATTGGATGAAGAAGCACATACTACTCTATAAGGGAGCTACAAGACACCCTTTCATTATCAGCATACGCGATGGCCACGTCGATACCTCCGCCTTCAAAACATGGCTGGTATTTTAATCCTCCCTTCATAACTCTGCATTTTGGTTTACTTATTGATGATTAAATCTCATCGTTATTCTCCTGATTTAATTGATTCTTGCTCAAATGTTGGTGGTGAATGGTGATACTGGATATTTACTGAATCGATTCTTGCGCTAATTGCAGGGGCAGGATTATATGTTTGTTAGGGATTTTATCCCTTTTGTTGCAAGTGTGTTGATCAAAGCTTCAAAGAAATCTGATGATAAGAGCGATATGGAAGTCATATTGGGTGGGTTGGTGTCCCTGAATGATGAGATTGAGTGGTTCAAGCGAGAGGCTTCAAAGTGGGATGTTCCTCTCTCTGACATGCCTCCCCTCAAGCACACCCAGCAGTACTGCAGGTATTATGGATCTGATGTTGTAATTCCTGTAATAACGATGTTTTCCTTTTTGAGATGGATAGAATTGCAAGTTAGGAGACTTGAATTTGTAACCCCTCTTTGCTTTGCTAGGAATATCACCGAGTTATTAGCTCATTCGTTGCATTAACGAGTTCATTAGGTATTTGTTTGCTAGGATTATATTTTTCACATTTGTTCTGTTGTTGGAATGGACTTGCTAAAAATAGTATGGTTATGTGGGAATGAGAGTAAATTTGGAAGTCTGATTTGGTTGAAAATTTCTATTGAATACTGTATCATTTATCATCCCATAACAGGAAAATTGCCTTTTGAGATCATTTCCTACACTGTTATATCATATGTCCTTCAATTTGTTGGGGTTTTTCATCAATTTAACACAGTACTTGGTACTATGAATACGGTACAGATATCTGGAGAGTTTGATGTTACCAGAAGTTGAGTATGGTGTGGCAATTGCTGCTTTTTGGGCTATTGAAACTGTGTACCGAGAGAGCTTTGCTCATTGCTTGGAAGATGGTAACAAGACCCCATCAGAGTTGCAAGAAGCGTGCCAAAGATGGGGCAGTGAAGGTTTTGGTGAGTATTGCCGAACCCTAAAAAAAATTGCCAATCGGTGTCTCGAGAAGGCTTCAGGTGAAGTGCTGAAAAATGCTGAAGTAGCATTCCTGCGTGTGCTTGAGCTGGAAGTTGACTTTTGGAACATGAGCCAAGGTACGGGCTTAGCTTGAGCGTATCTGAAAATCATGGTCAGATGAAGGTTGTGTGGTCTATGGCGAATGCACCGTTATAACCGTTATAATAGTAACATTATAAGACATGCTTTTTGTTGTGTATGTTGTCATTTTTAGGGATCTTTTGTAAATGCTTGGTCCTTTCCTGTAAAATGTGTTTTATAAATAAACAGTTTTAGATAAGCTTTTGTTTCATTAGCTTAAGATTTTGTCTGTCATTTTAATCTTGATGATTCATCACTGGCTAGCATCTACAGTAGCGCACGGCGGAACAGTATATTGAGGATTGGAACTTAGGATTAGAGAGGGAAGATTGACAAAAATAGAATGCCAGTCTACTTTTTCAGAATCTACAGCTGCAATGAGTTGTCTGGTCAATCGTAAGTTTCCTTAAATTCAGTGAATATGTCACACTATAACGTTTTATTTTATTTCAAGTGATTTGGATCTTTATCTTCTTCCTGTTCGCTCGTTTGTTGCTTTCCTTGTAAGGGAAAAAAAGGAAAAACACATCAGGACAGGTCACGTTTTGAAGAGAATGTTTAGTGACAGTATAACAACAGAAAAAAAGGACAATAACCAACGACTTGCGTTACAAACATGAGAAGTTCTGGTGCATCTAATTTTCAGGAGAAAAACGATTATCGGACCAAATGAATATGGGACAAACAAATTAACTAAAACTTAAACATGCCAGAGGCTGTGATGGGGTGCACTGTGCCACAAACTTTCCATGGATTCAATAACCGATCAGACATTTCCAGACTTTGGTCAGTTTCCGTGATGTCATAAATGAGCAGGATCTCATTCAAGTACTTCAAATACTCGTCCAATCTCATCTTTTCGGTCCTCAAGACTTCGTTCTCAGATACGATAACGTGATGTCTTTGACCGAGTGAATTATAATCTTGATTTTGAAGATGCAGTTTCGTCTCCAATGCTGATTTTTCGTTTACCAAGTCTTCCATATGCTTCTGCCTCTTCATTCTTGATCTTCTTGCAGATTCTCGATTCGATATCATTCTCTTCCGTTTCTTCTCATCGATCATCGCATGGCATGCTTCGCCCTCCGATCCTGAACCTACTACCACCTTTGCTGAAGAATACATTTATCAAAATCCCAATAAAATTGGAGTTACAAGTTAAATGTAAAAAAGGACCGATGTTGTAAATTATTACAAGAAAAGTTACTTCATGAAAACACGTAGAACCAATACAAAAGCACAACTGATACAGAAAGAAAAAATTGCACTTGACAGGATAATCTGTGGTAGCTCATATCATGGTTCGGACCAGAAAAAAACTATATATTTCTGAAATGTAACAGATGCGAATAAGATAACGAGAGAGAGGAAAGGAGACGAACTAAATAAGATATTCAGAGGTGGAGACTTTGATCGTTATGATAAGGGGGTATTTATAGAAAACCAAGATCGGTTTTCATCTTTTTCTTCAATCTTTCTGGAATAGAAGAAAAGGGGGAGGAATATTCTAGTTGGAAACAAGAAAAGTAAATGTGTGGCTGCAAATTTCTATTTGTTTATTTGTTTCCTGATGGAGTATTGTCGTAGAACAAAGTTCTGGTGGCAATTGTCCTTGTGTAGTGGATAAGGTTTAGCCACCAAACCAACGATATGTACTAGTTCTATACAAAAAAGGATTGTTATGATCAGTCAACTGTCAGTATAGGAAATTCTTATTTTCTGGATAAGACTAACCATCACGGCTGTATATGATGGAAATTTAAGGATTTCTTACTGTTAGCAAAAAATGACCACTGTACAGTACATGTAGAAAGTACACGTACGAATTACCGTTGATTGGTAGACTGCTGCTAACAGAGACTCGTCCATCGTTAACTACACCTCCAGTTAACCTCGAATGCTAGCATTATTAAAGTGAATCGAAATGAAGTGTTGAAAATCTGTTCGCAGTGTTTTTTGGAAAAACATATGCATACAGGTGCATTTTTTTGTTAATTATATTATCCAAAAATTCTACTTTCTAATCCTTATCATGTATTCATATCCTAGAGGTACACGTACACTGAGTCCTTTCTATAATAATGAATTGTCTAAGATGGAAGGATGTTCACGTATCAACACTTAAGTTATGTTATCCGTCTTAATTTAGGAATCAAAAAAAATAATAGGCTATATTGCTCATACTATCAGCCATTATTAATTCCATGGTGCGACATGCGCTCAGTGGTTATGCAGTAGAGTACAACTAATTTAGTACTTAGTCCTAAAAATTAATGATCAGTCCTGGAAGGGCAAGAACGAATTGATGATGAAACGGGCATCCAAGCAAACGTTCTGGTCCCAATATTTCGTATATTCTACCGAGTATGAGATTATTCGAATATTATTTAAATTTTAAAAAGAATAACTCTTTTAGCATTATTTACTTTATTTTAAAGTCTCGAATTCAAAATTTTAAATTAAAAGTGATTTTTGTTATCAAATTAATTTAAGATAAGATCCATTTATTTTTGGGTTCACAATAAAATCCAATTCAAAATCATACCTTTGAAGGAAAATGAAAATTTATTCTCTCGCCCGTGAAGGAAAAACGCAAAGGTCGGTCTAAAAATTCGGAAGTAAAATTTGCGGATGGCCAATTTAATAGGGGCTTGTTTAGGATTACTTTCTGATTGTTTTCCGAATTCTAAACCGATTCAGCTTTCTGTCACGGTTGATTTAATGACCAAAATTATTTCAGGTAGAATTTTTAAATGTAATACTTCTCTTAGAAGCTATTTTTACTTTTAAATCGAATTTTAGAGGAAACAAAATATGTTAGAAAATTATCACAAACAGACCCTAATGAGCTCTAGACTCAAACAATTTTGGTAGCTTGAGTGTACACTCCAAAAATCATAGTTTTAAAAACCGAACCGAACAGCGAATCAGAAACGAAAATTTCATGGTTGAACCGACCGGATTGACCAATTGGACCGTTTTGAACCATTCACATATCGAACCGTTCAATCTTAAATAATTAAATCGGATTGAACCGACTGGTCCAATGTCTATAATGGGCCGGCCTATGCCTGTAATGGGTCACCCCATCAAATTTTTCATATATATATTTCTTTAAATAACACAAAACGACGCGTTTTAATTTAGCAAAACGACGCCGTTTTGGTTTGACATTGACCCAACCAAGTCGATAACGGATTGATCGGTTTTTTCTGGTTCATTTGCAGATCTGATCAGATAGCTGAATCAAACCCAAAAAAATTTCGGATCACGATTTTTCCGGTCTGACTGGTTTTTAAAACACTGCCAAACATTTTGGTTTTAAATACTGTATATATATTAGATTTTTTTATGTGTCAGCTCACAAACAATCTTTTTACTAATAGACCATTTCAAAATATGGCATTTTAATTTTTAACCATAGACTTCACTGATATCATCAGAGTTATTAATTAAAATGTAAAAAAACATTAAACAAAAGCTATGATAGTATTAGCGAACAAATGAGGTTTGAAATTTAATTCAACTTTCTTTTATCACAAGAACCTCAATATATTGCTGCAAACAAATAGTAAAATAAAAAACAAATAGAGATTTAGATTCCCTCCAAAAGCAAACCGAGATGAGGATTATTTGTAAAGACAAAGAAAGAAAAACTAAAAGCACTCAACAACATCCACAAAGACAAATCTATATATATATATCGTATCCGTTCTTTTAAATATCACTCCTGAAAGCCATTGTTTCGTTGGCTGACTCGATAATCGAGATCTCTTCTCTAGTTCCGCCGAAATTGAGATTGTATTTCGCTTGCTTATTGGGGAAGAACATACCGAAATTCTTCTCCATTGCCGGTTCCTTTTGGTTCTCATTGAACATAGCAAACAAGTAAGCCTCAAAAGGTCTAGGCCTCTTAGGGGTACCTTTCTTCACATGTTGAATAAAATTGGACAGGTAAGTACGAGCATTGTCAAATGATGCCCCGTTCGCGCCTTCCGATGGCCATCCGGTCTCTGACACCACGATATCCAAAGATCCACCTGCCCCTGTCTTCTCCATGGCAGAGTACAAGGAGTCCAACATCGCGTCAAAAAGATTTTGATACCCTTTCCCGTTATCCCAAACCACAACATTCGGCGAGTTGAAAAGCGCGTAGGGAAGGGAAATAACTCCCGGATTATACATGTAACTGAAATAAGTATAAATATTAGCGAGTAGAGGTGTTTTTGCGTATTGTAAATGCCCCAAAATCGGCTCCAAATAAGGCTTGACATCATTCCTGAAAGCTCCTGCCGACGGTGGGTAGGAGACTCCTATTACGGTGGTGTCGATTGCGGTAGAAACCTTGATCTGATCCTGAAGTCCTGCTGCCCTGATGGCATTGAATATGCTTACGATTGCGGGCAGCACGAATTTGGCAGCCCAGGCCGATCCACCGACGGGGCTGACCTCGTTGCCGACGGCTATGTATCGGAACTTGACGTTTGGCCAGAAGTCTAGGACGTTTTTCTGTACCCACCAATTTGCATCGCCCTGGTTGGAGAGATGTTGAAGATCTCCATTTGGGACGCCAAGCATTACTTCGATGCCTGAGTCTCTAAGAACTTGCAGTGCTCCGTGGTTTGGATCGTACAATCTCATCCGTCTGATGTTGTGCTCCTTGTACATACCAACCACGTCCCAGTGATTTGGTAGGTTGTTCCCCATCATACCATAGCAAACTCCTACTTCCGCATCTACAAGAAGCATAAAGAACAATTAACGAATGTTGAAATTAAATTAGGCAGAGGAGACAAACACAGATAACTTTGAAATTTTGTATACTAACGAATGCTGCGGAATCTAAATAGTATTTTTGAAGTGAACTAAAATAAAATATACACATTAGATAGTATGCAAATTTAGTAAACTGAGTTATCTTCGATTCCTAAAACAATTTATTTATAAATTAGTATATAAGTGAGCACAGACCTGTTATAGCAAGGTTTGCAATGGAGAGTCCAAGAAGAAGCATGAGTGCTGCCCCTAAGGACCTACTACTGAATGAAGAGAAGGTGGCCATTATTGGACAAGGTTTTAGAGAAATTGTGGTTTATGACATTACCGCTACTTCACTTCTCTATATATAGTGTCTTCATTCTCAATCTTAGAGCAAATAATTATAGTATTTTTGTCAATTTATCACCACAGCAGCCTATGCCTACCTATATCCTTATAAAGTTGAGAAAAGTTGTTTCATTCAAATTCATTTCTCATCTATCTATTCTATTGGTTGCCTTATTTGAAATTCAATTGATGTAAAATTGTAGTGCCAATTTGCCTTAAAGTACCACTATCTCACTATGATACTATCTTAAATCCTAATTAATTTACACTTATTAGCTGTATGAAAGACCTAAGATGCTTTTTTGATGTTTATTAGCTCCATCATTTATTTGGTATTTTGGATTTACATTTACTCGCATATTATAGTGGGATTCACCATTATTACATAATTGTACTTTATTCTAGAGATATTTACCTTTTATTAATACTCCCTCTGGTCTGAAATGTATGACTTCCTCGCATCTCAATATTCAGTAGGGAACGCATATCGAAGAGGCCGGATGAGGCACTATTTGACCCCAAAAAATTCCGTACTTTTTTTCGAACGTACGTTAATCTTTAACGTACTTTCGAGAAAAAATTCGGGGCAAAATTGTCTCAAATAGTGACTGTTCCGGCCGTCTTAAGATATGTTCCGGAACAGTAAAAGCAAATACTAAAACGTCATACATTTCGGACCGGAGGGAATAGTAAGGTTACAAGTCATTGATGTGATGATTGATGATTCTCTCTTATTTACTACTCCCTCTGGACACTTTTAATTGTCATTTTCCTACGGATTTTTACTGTTCATAATACTTATCATTTTATGCATTTCGAAGCATATATTTTGTGTAAATGACAATTTTTTTTTTATGAATCAACCCAATTTGATGATGTTGTGGTAATTTGATTAAAAATTAGGAGTAAAAATGAAATAATGTGGAATAAAATAAGATTAAAGATCATTGTCCTATGAATTTTTACTATTCTAAAACGTCATTTAAAAGTGTCCGGAGGGAGTAGCTCGTATCTCTATTATATTTATTATAAATAATTGCAAAAATTACTAAATAAAAATGACATGTATATTTAAATAAAAAAATTAGAAAAGGTACAATCCAAGCGCGTTATTTGCTCGACATATTCTTACTTGATTGTTATACTTTTTAGCTTTTTTCTTATGTATTTTAATTTTTTTTAGAAAAAGTACCAGTATTTTTACTATTACTCCTTGTATTACGTAATTAAAAAAATTTAGCACATGAGGTTGTCGTTCACTGGTTATTGTATGTCGCTTTTAGAATATACATTATGTGTTCGACTTTCGGTCTTGTAATAATAGTTAATAATATAATATTTTTTAAAATATAAAAAATAACGAAATTATACTACATAGTACATACTGCATACAAATTCCAGCTCACACATGCACGCATTTAATCAAAGCCCGAAAATAATTCAACGGGTGAAGTGGACCGGCATATTCTTCTAAACAGATCAGGATCAATGATATTTGTAACGTTATTAAGTTTATTAAAGAGTAAGTGATTACATAAATATAATATAAGACGAAATCAACAATACATATAATCCAACCAATAATTTCTTATATTTTATATATAGAAAATTATAGATAAAAATAAATAACTCGAACTTGAAATATTGCCCTTTTTAATACCAATAATTTCTTACTTAAATGATAAAAGTACGAAATAATCAAACTAAATCACTAAAATAAACCATACATATAAAAATAAAAAGCTTGTACCAAAAAATAAATTAAAAACACAGCCGAGGCTATCTATATGCATTTGCACAGTATCCGAGTCTAACAATTTTTCTCCTGAAAAGATAAATAATTAATATAAACTAAGGTGTTTTGTTTTTTTTCTCCCGCTGCGGTAAATTAACATGTGACAAAATTCATAATTAACTCATCGACACCAAATTAATGTATACTGCTATTGGCATCCATCTACACTGCACTCCAGCTTTTGTTTTTGCATTTAGTATCACATTACAATGTGCGTTGTGACACTAATATATCTAACTTCTAAAGTCTACACAAGCCGCCGGCGGCTGGGACTGATAGTTGACAGATCTACCATTTTATAAAATTGAGTTTTGATGAAATGATGAGCAAGTGCTCTGGCCAAACACAACACAAGGCCGCCCGACTCTCCCCTTCAACTGTTCAACATTTTTAAGCGTCCACCAACTATTCTTTCATTATAAATAAAATCCAAGGATAAAAAATGGTGAAATAAAAGGAATAAAACACCTTATCTATTCTTAACTAAATTTCGTATTTGAATTTTTAGAATTAAAAAAACCTATATTGTGAATGTCATTCTTTTTTAAAATCTCTACAATATTCGACGAAATTAGTCTCCCTAGAGAAAATTCAACTGTCAATTCACTACTTCTAACATATTTGTTTTGACCGATATGGTATTTTGAGATCAAGGTTAAAATCTATACCATCACAATCACGAGGCATTAAGACAAAACTAAATAAAGACAATTGTTTATTTTTTATAGTTCTGATGTTTAAAGGAACCCCATGGGTCCACACAGCGTGGATAAGATGGCTTTTGTTTTATATATACTAATTACTCCCTCCGTCCTAATTTATTTGACGTCTGATAAAGAAACACAGTTTTTAAGGATTTTTTTATTTTTGTACAAATTTGTTCTCTTTCACTTTGAACGGAAAAATACACCCTCTATCAGCGTTTTTTATTGTCACCTCCGCCACAGAAAGGAGCGTACGGCCGTCTCGATTCGGACGCAGGTGGAACCAAGCTGATCGGAGTAGTCACGCGCCACCAAATCGCCGATGAAGCTTCCACCTGTCCGCCACGCGCCGCCACACGCCGGCGCGTCCGGCATCCGTTACGGCCTCCGTCACATGCGTTCTGATCGTCTCGTCATTTCCGGAAAGAATCTATGTTCGACTTCGTGATCGGATCTACCAAACTCGTTTTATTTCGCATTTGAAATCGGAGGAGGAGAGAGAGTGTGGTCCAACTTTTTCTGACGCATTTCTGTCCATGAGCAGCAAGCATTTCAAATATGGTCCTTTAATTGTTTTGGTTTCTGTTTTTACCCCGTATGACGCCCGTCTCGTGTATAACACGGTTTGTCACGCAAGGGCTGTTTCGGTTAAAAAAAAGCTTGAGGACCAAAATTGTAAATTTTATGGAACAACACCCAAAGGCGTCAATTAATCAGGGTGTATGGTTTTTACTCTTGGGGCGTCAAATAAAACCGGACAGAGGGAGTAGTAATTAATTCATGGTTTTCTGGTAAGTGCCATGTCATACATCTACTCAATAATCTAACCTTAATTTTAATTTTATTTATTTTTGTAATTCTTTTATTTGGTGAAGTTATAAAGCTAATGGGCTTATATTAACACTAAGTAAATAGAAGCTGGCCCGGCCTTTTTCTAGGTAATGGGTATCCACTTCCTACCATATTTGTGATAAGCTGAGTAGATCAGGGCTTTTAGCCGACGTCCCATGATAGACAAACCTAATCTATGGGCTAACTTAATGAGACGGAGGAATCCGCCAATCGGCTATGAGCCTCTTTGGAGACCAACGCTCGACTTTTTATTTTATTTTGATGAGATACATTTATCACTTGTAAGCAAAATAATCAAACTTATATGTATCACAGCACGTCAAAAATTTATAATCACATGTATCTATGTATTACAACATTAATAATTCTTTATTGCTTTTACGGAATATGTTTTTTTTAAAGAATTTTAGTGTTACCTTTTTCAACATAATTTTAAAATATGAAATATAAATAATTTTGAAATTAACAAAAAATTCCCATGGCCCTACGACCTTCCAAAAAGCCCATAGAATCTCCTCCAAACTTGAAATGAGGTGAATATTCAATACAGTGAAACATTCCCTGCCTAGTACAGATTTGATTGGTACTTGGGTTGGGCGATATTGATTACTATATTTTTGGTCTGGAATCTGGATTGATTAATTAGGCAAGGTTGAGAGTTGGCTCGACTCGGGTAAAATTCTTTTTAAATAACTAAAATCATTAATTTTTAAAAAATATAATTTATATTATAAATATTTTTTCAAAACAATTAAACTGTATCAATAAAAATTATAGAAAAATATATTTAAAATCATAATTATTTTGTGAGATGGGACACGGAAATTGGCTTATTGAGTGGCTGCGTTTGAATTTGAAAGAACATTTTTTCCATAATATCGAAATGTAGCTCATATTTTTCTTTTAGATAAAATAATTGAATACACAAAAACTATAAATAAAGATCACGGCATCTCAAAACTAGCAATAAACTTGACAAAAACTATAAAAAAAAACCGAAGACTAAGATGCTAAAAATTAGACCAGCTTTTAATAGCAACCGTTTAGCACATCAACAAAGCAAAATGATAAGGAGACGACGAGATTGAGCACCTTGATCTATGTTACTATCCGAGCTAAAACTAAGTGGTTCACCAATAATAAAATGAGCGCTTAGACCCATATTACTGCCCAAGCTAAAGCTAAGCCATATATTCAATTCAACTAATGTCAAATGGTTTTTCCTTGAAAACCACCCGACTTCTTGGTAACCAAATGGACCACATAATCGCGTATTAATATTTCATCACATATTTGGTTGTTTCTTTCTTTTTGTGTAAAAAAAATACCCATAATCTGAAAAAAGAAACCCATAAAGGGAAAGTAAAAAAGCTGGCCAAAATAAGAAGGCCCACCCATCCGGTGACCAGTGGGACTCGTATTTCTAAACAGTGCATCAGCCGTTACAAAGGGGGAAGCCGCAACACAATGCAGGCTCTTACGGTGCCGTTCCGAATTACCCCAGTTTCGCACGCGACACACACGCGAGTGGTCCTCTTCCGTCATAGATAATTCCAAAACATTGAATTTATTTATTTTATTTTTCTTCCGAGAGTATCTTTTTACACCAAAGAGTGGCCGCAACCCGCAAACTTATAAAACGCTTCGTTTCGTTCTTCTTGTGCTTCTGTTTCTTCCCTTGTTGCAGTTCTCTGTATTTCTCTCTGTTTTCCTCGTTAACAAACCAAACGAAACAAGGATCCCAACACGCACGCCCACCTCAATCTGAAAGAATCTAAAATCCTTCTCCTCGCGCGTGTTTCACACCTTCCAACCCTGTATCACTTCAAATTGTTTGCAATCTCCTGCTCTTTAACCTTTCAATCTCTGTTCACTCTCAATCCAGCCAAGTTAACACACACTTCATCTTCAAAGGTGTATTTCCGCTTCAAATTCATCACCATTGAAGGTAATTAAAGATAATAACACTGTTAATTGATTAATTCAGTCATTTTATTGTGCTTTTTTCTTCTAATGGAGGAGCTTGATGAAGATTTCCCTTTCTTGCATTAGAGATCTTTTATAGACTTGTGTTTTCCCATTCTCATGCGTGTTTTATCATGCTGAATAGCAGGGAGTGGCGAGAGGTTGTCAGTTAGGGTTTTCTGGGAGGTAAAGAGGAATGCATTTGGATTTTTGCTGGTCAGGCTTTCAAAACGATAGGAGGGACTCGTCTGGTTAAACTATTTCCCAACTTAAGTAAAAGGTTATTTTTTCACTACTGAGATTTTTGTTGTTGTTGAGATTTATTGATTTAGAATAGGAGCTTTGTTTTCCGAGTTATTTTATTTCTTGCATTATAATGCACGTGTATACTTGATACTATGGGTATTAGTTTTGGACTCTGGAGAATCGTGAATTAAGGAACAACTTTAACTAGGTGTTTGTTTGCTATGCCATTCTCGAGCTTGTAAGAATAGCTTATTCATAATGACATTTGTAAGTGAATGTAGAGTGTTATATACAGTGATGAAAAACAGGATTCTGGTTAGGAATGGTGATTGAGAGTAGACAATAACTCCTTTAGTGTGTTATCACTAAGATTGTTACATTGCAAGTTAGGTGTTAGAACTTGGAAGTATCTAAGGATGTCGGAGGAGGCTTGGGAGGCCATCCTCTCTACGGATTTTATTGTAGAATACCAAAGTTTCCCATATCAAGCTCCATACTTTACCATTACTGTTTTGGGATTTACTTACTTTTGCTTAACATTTTATATGTAGAAGAATTGGAGAATGCTACAAGTGAAAGAGAAATGGGAATGAGGGTAGTATTCAACTTAACCACAGTAGAGTTGTTATAGCCAGTATAGAGCTTGATATGGAAAACCTTGTTATTATACCACAAATTTTGATGTCACCTTTTACTATACTACAAAAAGAAGCAACATCATAGTTAGTTTTTGATTGGAGTTGTAGGTTATAGGTACACCTAATCTTGTTGTGGTTCACTCTGTTATGTTCTAAGTGATTTTTTCTTTATTTTTTCATGCGTTTTGCTTGTTGTTATTCTGTATTTAACACAGAAAAGATCGATTTATTAACTTGCTTCAGTTTAATTTCTTTTGGTCGTAGGACTACAAAAATATGGCCCTTCGGATGTATACTCCCCTTGGAGATGCACATTCCGTTGTTGTCAAGCCTTTAGGGTTTTCCAGCAAGGTGCATGAGAATGCTCAACCTGGAGAGCCAGGGACAAGTCACTCAGCTACTACTGATGTAGATGTCGACCTTAGAGAAGTATACTTTTTGATTATGCATTTCCTTTCTGCTGGGCCATGTCAGAGAACCTATGGGCAGCTTTGGAATGAACTTCTGGAACACCAACTTTTACCTAGAAGATACCATGCTTGGTATTCAAGGAGTGGGGCACGTACCGGTGATGAAAACGATGATGGTTTTTCCTTCCCATTAAGTTACGCTAAGTTGGTGGAGAGGTATGCACAAGGATTGCACATGTACAAAAAATAAAATGAAAACTTGTCTGATGTGGCTTGTGCTTGTGTGGCTAGTTTCATATTCTTGCATTTGGTTAAGTGCAGTTAAAATGATTATAGTCTATCTTTATGATGTTTTGACTGACTTTTACTCATATAGTCATCTATTTGGGTCTTAAGGTATCCTCATGTTGAGAAGAATCACTTGGTAAAACTTCTAAAGAAGTTGCTGGTTAATACAGCCTCTCCATCTCCAGGCTTGTTTGGTGCAAATTCTCCAAATGCAGCCAATGTTCCTACCCTTCTTGGAACGGGTTCATTTTCACTTCTGAGCTGTAGGTGACACTATTCGGGCCTTTGATATGAATTATACACATCTTTCTCAGCATTCATATGTCCTGCCATGTTCTAATAAGATAAAATGTTGTTTCACTGTGGATAGAAGTCTATTCTGTGTAGTTCAGCACTCTCTATTGTGGAATGTGTTTCTTTAGTGAAGTTAAAATCTCCACTAATGGCTGCTTCTGGTATTCTTCTCTTACTCAGATGATAGGGATGCAGAGAAACTCCAAGTCAAGCACCCACCCACTCACATGAGGTGGCCGCATATGCATGCTGATCAGGTTCGTGGGCTAAGCTTGAGGGAAATTGGAGGTGGTTTTGCTAGACACCACCGTGCTCCATCTGTTCGTGCAGCATGCTATACCATTGCAAAACCATCAACCATGGTGCAGAAAATGCAAAACATTAAGAGGCTGAGAGGGCACCGGAATGCTGTCTATTGCGGTAGGGTTTTGTAGTGAAGAACTGGATTATGCTGTTTGTGTCCATATCCCTGTGAAAAATCATAGCCACATGTTATAACTGATGTCTTCTCTGAGACTTTTCTTCATGTAAATTCTGCAGCAATATTCGATCGCTCAGGGAGATACGTAGTTACTGGTTCAGATGATCGCCTTGTCAAAATCTGGTCTATGGAAACTGCATTTTGCTTGGCTAGCTGTCGTGGTCATGAAGTGAGCTTAGATACTCTATAATGCAAATATCTTTCCATTCCTACCTTTTCTGTTGCTGTTTAATTCAAGTTTGATTTAATTCTGTGCATGAAAGGGTGACATTACTGACTTGGCTGTAAGTTCCAACAACGCTCTGGTGGCATCTGCTTCAAATGACTGTATAATTCGAGTGGTAAGTTTCTTTCATCTTAAATTTAACTAACTTCTTTCTGCCAACTTTTTTGTTTGTTCTCTTGAAATTCGACCTTTTTTCTGATTCGGCAGTGGCGTTTGCCTGATGGCCTGCCGATATCAGTCCTGCGCGGACACACTGGAGCCGTCACTGCACTTGCATTTAGTCCCAGACCCGGTTCTATTTACCAGCTTCTTTCGTAAGATTGTTTTTTGATCTCCTTTCCTGTGGGAAGTTTCTCATTTACTTTAATCCTCTTTGTTGACGTTTTTAGTCTTTGTTAAGTATCTCTGATTATGCCTTATTTGTCTATCTGTTTTTTTTCATGGGAATGTATATGTTGAGTTATCTGTGAAGAAGTATGATACAAAAATTGCTACAGTTAATCTTTATGCCTACTGTCACATTAGTGAGGCGTAGGCCTGAAGAGGATGCATCTCAGTTTATATTTGTAGTTGGTCTATTTTATGTACTTTTATTTTACATGTTTAAATAGGATGCGGGGATGCAATAAAGTGCACCATCTTTTGGATTTTGTCGCTCACATTTAATGCTGTTGCTTCCTATAGCACTGTGGGTCTTGAGATTATGACATGGCTTCTTGTAGTGTACGATCACATGCCCTGATTTTTTTGTTATTGAGTGCTGTAAATTGGCCTTTATTAATGATAGTTGAGTCTATTAATCAGATTCAAGTTCGTACTTGTATATATATATATATTTATTTTTTTTGATAGGCTTGTGCTTGTATATTCTTTAATGTCTTTTTTAGCCTTTTTTTATTTATAATAATTTATAACAATAAAAACTATTATCTGCTCTGTAACTATTTTTTACTTTCCATTATGCCCTGCAGGTCTTCTGATGATGGAACTTGTAGGATATGGGATGCTAGGTATTCCAGCTGCAATCCTCGAATATATATTCCAAGGCCTTCAGATACTGCAGCTGGTTAGTTGCTTTCTCATGAAAGCCATGATGTATGCACATGCTGATTTGCCCCAAAAAACTAAATAAGACAAAGAAAACTTGAAATTTGGTCTCGTTGCAGGAAAAAATGGTGGGCCATCCTCCAGTAATGGCCCACAGAACTATCAGATTTTTTGCTGTGCATTCAATGCTAATGGGACTGTATTTGTCACTGGTAGCTCGGACCATCTTGCCAGGGTATGCAAACTGTTGTTTTCAATGCAGGCAATCACATTGTTTGTGTATTGTTTTTATTTAGCTTTGTCCATAGTTGACTGGTTACTCTGTTTCTATGAATGGATGTGGAGACATGGAATATCTTTTTAGTGACGCTAGTTACTCTCAGGTGTGGAATGCTTGTAGAGCCAGCAATGAAGATACAGACCAACCAAATCATGAGTTGGATGTGTTATCTGGCCATGAGAACGATGTCAATTATGTTCAATTTAGGTTAGTATGTCCAGTTTTAGCTACAATATTATTATTGACTTGGTATATTGAACACATGATACGGCCTCTTTTTGCAGTGGTTGTGCTGTTTCATCCAGATTTTCTTTGTTGGAGAGCTCTAAGGAAGAAAAAATTCCAAAGTTTAGAAATTCATGGTGTGTAATCTCTTTTACTTTTTAGTATTCCTTACATGGTGTGTGGACCACTTCTTCGTCCACTTTTTGTTTATATTGCACGTACAATAAAATTTGGACCACTGTCTTCATCATGGTGTGTGGACTTCCTCTTTTATTTGTAGATGATTTTTGTTTGTCCAGGTTTTCTCACGACAATATCGTGACATGCTCTCGAGATGGCAGTGCAATTATTTGGATTCCAAGATCGCGTAGATCACATGTAAGGTCTTATTTTTGTGGCCAGAAGAGTTAGTTCATCGCTTTCTTGTCAATTTGTGCTCTGTTACTTTTTAGTATTCCTTACATGGTTTAAACAACCTTGTTTATCAGGGGAAAGCTGGCCGTTGGGTGCGGTCATATCATCTAAAAGTTCCCCCTCCACCTATGCCTCCTCAACCTCCTCGTGGAGGTCCGCGACAGAGAATTCTTCCAACTCCTCGCGGTGTGAATATGATTGTATGGAGCTTAGATAATCGCTTTGTCCTTGCCGCCATTATGGGTAAGTGCTTAATCTGTTAGACTGTTTGGATGTATCATATATGTTTAGACATTCATTCGTGAGCAAGGGATATATGGATGTATAAACTTATCTTTTCCCTATTTCTTCATAGATACATGCTTAGACAAAATGATTTCCTGCTAGGTTGGAACCTAAAATTGATGTTGCTTTAGATAATTGGCTCTTTTGCTAGATTGCTGTTATTGAAATTGGCTTGTAAGTCAGAAGCAGATAATTTCAATCACACATGGGGGGTGGCTTTGCTTTCACTTGTAGCTTTGTTCGTCACTGTTAGCCAAGGGAAAGTTAGCATGATGCGTGTTGGTTTACAAAGTTTCATGTTATGTATTTGTCTTCTTTTTCTCTGATTCACTGATCCAGACCATTTAAATCCCTCTGTATCGGTGCGTGGAATAATTCAAAGCCACATCCATCCCTACTTGTTGAAGAACCTTAGCTAGGGACTAGGAATTAGTGTCGTCTATTCTATATTCTATTTAAGGAAATACGTCAACTAAATAATTTTTGTTATGGCACAGATTGCAGAATATGTGTTTGGAATGCAACGGATGGTAGTTTAGTACATTCCTTGACTGGCCATACTCAATCTGTAAGAGCTTCTTACTTTGTTTCATCGTTGGATATTAATTAAGTCAAAAATAGGATTGGAACCTGGATATTGACTGTTTATATTTAATTGATAGTCCGGATGCCTAATATGATTAGTAGTTCATGCTTAACTCTTTTTTAGTTGCTGCTGCAATCTTTTCTTCTGCCTGTGTTTCTGGTGTGAAAGCCCTTTCCCTTCTTTTCTCATATTTGATGTCTACATTATCTATTATGTGTACGCCCAATTCAGAAGCATATTTCTGCTCAACCATCATGTCTTACTTTTCCATTGCATGGGCTGGCTTTGTCCACTGAGAAGCCCACCTTCTTATCCACTATTTCTGATTTTAGCTGAAATTTTCATTCCGGTTAACAGAGGACTTTGTTTTTCTGGCCACTGCTCATGCTTTATTTCACTGCCTTTTTGTTTGTGTATATGTTAATGTTGGATTAATTTGAGAGTATGCTGTTTGTATTACTGTCAGACATATGTTCTAGATGTTCATCCTTTCAACCCGCGAATTGCGATGAGTGCCGGCTATGATGGACAAACTATAGTGTGGGATGTAAGTTTGTAGTTTGTTGAGGATCATTGTAGTTTCTAATATTTTTGTCTATAAATTGACTGCTTTAATGTCTCCTTTAGATATGGGAGGGCACACCCATCCGGATTTATGAAATTTCACGTTTCAAGTTGGTTGACGGGAAATTTTCAGCGTGAGTGCATGTTAATAAGTGCTTAATTTAGAAATTCTTTGATGATAACCTATTACGTTCTCTTTTATTAGTTGATGGGAAATTTCAGTACGAGTGCATGTTAAATGATATCCTATGCATGTTACTAGCGGTGCTTGCATCGGAATTGAAATGGATGTCTACATAGAATTCTCACAATGATATCCATATTGTCTCTTGAAATAGGGACGGAACATCCATTATACTTTCTGATGATGTTGGTCAATTATATATATTAAGCACTGGCCAAGGCGAGTCCCAAAAGGATGCCAAATATGATCAGGTATTTGCTCAATTGTCATGAATGACTGCTTTATACTTTTGCTGGGGTCTACTAAATCTAGGTCTTTTGCAAACTTTTTAATGTTTCTTACTCCATCTACCCCTTTTTTTTACAGTTCTTTCTTGGTGATTATCGCCCATTGATACAGGATACCTATGGAAATGTACTTGACCAGGTTAGCTAGCTTTATCCAGCTTCTATATTATTGCATGAACCATCTACCAAGGAAAAAAATGATTTTCTGCAATGCATACATGAAATTGTTGGATTTTACTAACATCCTAAATAATTTAGTTGCAATTCTATGAATTATGTGGTCATTCCTTGTACTGCTGAAGTACATCCCTATTTAATAAAATCATAATGTCTGATTCAGGAGACTCAGCTTGTACCATACCGACGAAACATGCAGGATCTCCTTTGTGACTCAGGTTTGTCACCAGCTTCACAGCTCTAACTTCTATGGTGTTTTGTGGCTTGTTTCTTGCAATGGTTTCATTCTCCCAAGTTTTTGTTTGTTTGTGGGATACTAGGGATGAATCCATATACAGAACCTTATCAAAGTATGTACCAGAAGCGGCGACTAGGAGCTTTAGGTATGGAGTGGAAGCCGTCTTCTATTAAACTTGCTGTTGGGCCTGACTTCAGCCTAGACCCAGATTACCAAATGCTACCTTTGGTGGACTTGGATGTACTTGTTGAGCCTCTGCCAGAGTTTATAGACACCATGGAGTGGGAGCCAGAAAACATCATTGTGCAAAGTGGTGAGACTGACTCGGAGTACAATCTCACTGAAGAGTATTCTAGTGGAGGCGATCAAGGAAGCTTGAATTCCACTTCCTCTGGTGATCAGGACTGCAGTGCTGAAGATAGTGAAGTTGAGGGCAAGGATGGCTTCCGTAGATCTAAAAGGAAAAAGCAAAAAGCTGAGGTAAGATTTTTCTTGTAATTTTTCTTTCCAAGTCTTACTTTTGGCTAGCAGATTCTTAGTTGCTATTTTTCACCTTTTTCAGATTGAGATAATGACTTCTTCTGGGAGACGTGTTAAAAGGAGGAATTTGGATGAGTGTGATGGAACTACATTCAGAAGCAATCGGTCTAGGAAATCAAAGATTGGCCGAAAGGCTTCTAAGAAGAAGTCTTCCAAATCAAAGGCTTTGAGACCTAGAAGAGCTGCTGCTCGCAATGCTCTTACTTTGTTTTCAAAAATTACAGGAGCAACTACAGATGCAGATGATGATGATGATGATGCTGGCTCAGAAAGAGATTTATCAGAAAGTGAGTCCACCCTGCAAGACTCGAACATGGAGAGCGATGAATCAGATGGATCCTTGCAGAATGAAAAAAATAGGAATTTTAAGGGTAAAGATATTTTCTTGGAGGAATCTGAAGATTATGATACATCACCTGAACTTAATGAATCCCATATAAATGCTGGAAACCGAAGAAGATTGGTCCTTAAGCTGCCAGCACGTAATTCTAGTAAAATTGTGGTGTCTGAGGGTATAATGCATAAGTCTGGCAAGCAGTCCAATGTAGTGGGCTCATCATCTAAATCTCGTCATGGGGGTGCTGAAGTAAATGGGCTTGATAGTATGCCTCCCGATCCAGAATACTCTTCTGGTGAGATGGAAGGGAGAGGGAGAGGGCAGAAGTATGATAGTTATGTAGACTTGACTGAAAGTTACAGAAATGGGGACTTCAGATGGGGAAGTGCTAGGGTGCGAACTTCTAAGCGCCAGAGGTTGGGGGAAGCCAGTTCATCCGCTGTGTGTACAATTTCTACTCATGGTGATAACCAAGAAAGATTGAATATTCCCAATGGATTCTTAGAAGAAAATAAAGATCATGGCAGCACTTCCCCTGTTTTGGAACTTCTTGATGAAAAGACTGAAATGGCACCATTAGATGGAACAACTGTTGGGGTTGATGCGTCTGAGGTAGTAGAGCATATTGTCAATGGGGAACTGGAAAGTGCCAATGAATGCACATACTCTAATGAAGGATTAGCGCACACGGCTAACTGGAATGGCAAACCTCCTGATGGCAATGAGAGCAATCCACCTGTTTCAACAAAGCTAAGGATGAGATCAGCAAATGTTTCAAGGGATTCAATAGAGGATCAGGGCAGGGATGGCTGTGACTTGTTATTGGTCAGCCCTGAAGACAAGGAACAGAAACAAGTTTATGAAGTCCCTGGGCTTGAGCATAAGGGCATAAACACTGCAGATAGATTGGAGCAAGAACCAGGTTCTCAGGTTGAAGAAACTGCTATACCCTCTGTGGATGACTCAGTGGGTTCCCATTCACGACCAAAAAATATGTTTAGTGTTGTTTATAGAAGATCGAAGTCATCTAGGGATAGAATTAACTCAAATGACGATGGCGGAAAGATAGAGGGCAATTCAAATGGTAGTAACCATGGTCCCCTGTCCAATGGGGACACACATGAAGGCACAAGTAATGGTGCTCATCAAGAAAATTTCGTGTTCTTGACGGCACCTTCATGTGACACACAGACGTTGAGCAGCAGTCTAAAGTTGGGGAGGGGAAGTGAATCACATACTTCTAAAAGCCCAAAGAACCATTCAGTTGGTAAGCGTGAACTTCCATGTGAAGAATGGGCTTCAAGCTCTAGGATGAAGGTTGGTTTGAGATCTACTAGAAATAGAAGAACTAATTATGTTCGTGACGCAAGTCCTGTGGAGAGACAGAAGTCTCAACAAGCAGCCAGAAGAGTAACATGGTTAATGTTGTCAGCGCATGAAGAGGGTTCTCGTTATATCCCACAGCAAGGGGATGAAGTAGCGTATCTGAGACAGGTTAGCAAGGAATTAGAGTTTTCATTCTATTTGCACTCTTATTCTTGTCCATGAAATTATTAGTAGGTCTTGTTGTTGAAATGATTTCTTTATTTCAGGGGCACCAGGAGTACATAGAGTATAGTGGCTCAAGAGAAGCAGGCCCTTGGAAGGCAATAAAAGGAAACATAAGGGCGGTGGAATTCTGTAGGGTTGAATACCTCGAGTATTCCACTCTAGCTGGATCTGGGGATAGTTGCTGCAAAATGATGCTAATATTTGTTGATCCTGCCTCTAGCGTGTTCCAGAAATCATTCAAACTAACTCTGCCCGAAGTGACTAGTTTTCCAGATTTCTTAGTGGAAAGGACTAGGTTTGATTCTGCCATACAGAGAAATTGGAGTGGCAGGGATAAGTGCAAAGTCTGGTGGAAAAATGAGGGTGAAGACGATGGTAGCTGGTGGGATGGCCGGGTTCTATCTGTGAAGCCCAAGTCATCTGAGTTTTTGGACAGTCCATGGGAAAGATACACCATTCAATACAGGGGTGACCCCAAAGAAACACATCTTCACAGTCCTTGGGAGCTTTTTGACGCTAATACACAATGGGAGCAACCACACATTGATGAGGAGAGCAGGAATAAGCTTCTGTCAGCATTAGCCAAGTTAGATCAGTCAGGCAGAAAAGTTCAGGTATGTATTAAAGGGCAAAATAATCTTTTGTTTTACTGTAACTTCCCCAGTTCGTCTATGAATTGATTTAAGCATATTGTTTCAGGATCCTTATGGAGTTCAAAAGTTGGCTCAAGTTTCACAGAAGACTAGTTTTATGAACAGGTACGATCTTTCGTCTCCATGTCCAGAGTCTTTCAAGTTCTTGGTGCATGTGTTGTTTGTTTCTCTGGCTGACTCTAATATGGCACGGGGTTCGGTCAATGCCAATACTATCTTCTTTTTTTATGGTTCGGTTATAACTTTCAAACGGGATCTGAACTTGTCAATGGTCAACGGTGTTCTCAGGTTCCCAGTTCCATTGTCGCTTGAAGTTATCGAGTCAAGGCTAGAAAACTATTACTATAGAAGCTTGTATGCAGTGAAGCATGACATCCAAGTCATGCTTTCAAATGCAGAATCGTACTTCGGGAAGAACGCAGAGCTTTCAGCCAAAATGAGACGTTTGTCAGACTGGTTTTCGAAGACGTTATCATCTTTGTAGCCCTTATTGTAGAGTAGTTATCAGTTAGGCCCTTTTTTTTGTACATAATTTACTTTTTTCATTCATTTATCCATAGGCTTTTTTTAGGTCCAATTTTGGCAATTGGTTAGTACTCAGGAATGCTATTTTTTTAAGGTTCTCAGGGAGAGTAGTCGTCTTGGGTAATTAAGCTGATTGTAGTGGAGAATTTTCCGCTAGAACATTCATATTCTTGTATAGGCAACCTTGATTAGCATTCTCGTTAATAATTACAAAGAAATACAAAAGCGGCAAATTACCTTTGTCCGTGGCTTTTCAACCTTCTATTGGTTAATATTAACTGTACAAGTAACTACCACTAAAACTGTTTTCATTCGAAAATCTACAAGTTCAAAATGCTAAAAAGGTTCAGGACTTTCACATTGATCAATCATTCAGATAACGGAAGGTGACTGTTTGCCATCGCACTTCTGACTAACACTACATCTTTGTTCATTTCACAGTGGTTCACAGAGTCAAGGTAAAACTTAAAAAGTCGAAAATGAAAAGAGTTGGAACAAAGGGACAGTATCCCACAGGAAATGCATGTATGAACTTCTCATCAAATACTTAAGAGTTCACAAGTTTGAACAATGAGAACAAATATTGAACCAAAGCTCCCTCTACTTAACTTGTTAGGATTACGCATACAGCTAAACTAAGGTCTAAATCTTAATCTCTCCACCTGTGTCCACAGTTAGGGTTGCAGCAGACGAAGAACAGTGTCATACCCTCCTCTCCTCTAGAAGTTGCCTGAAAAGAATTGAACATATCACATAGGAGTAAGAGGCATCATATAAATAAGGTCACTAACATACCACGATGAGTTCATTGGTCACTAATTGCATTGATTCAATAATCAAAACAAGTTCACCTAGAAAACAAAAGTTCTTGGCTACCAAACAAGCTGGATTACACATTGACTGATTTCCCAACGGACATAGAAAACACAAAAGCATAACAGATTTAAGTCACAACCAACTTGAGTATAGCAGCACAGAGAAAGACACAGAGCTCAAACTCTTTGTTCCACTGTCACGTGGGTATAACAGATATCACGTGGAGCTATGCTTAATGTGATCATCCTCAGAGCAGCGGTAGACTACCCTTGAAATAGTTGCCGGAGGTAATAATCAATTTGTGATACATAACAAACCAATTCCAGTATTACGGTTACAAGAGCAATCAACATAAATATAACTGTGACGAATGAGGCATAACCCTCACATGACCACTCTATAACAAATTAGAGTGTAAGCCAACAATCACTAGATTCACTGTGTTTTAGTTGACTGTGAAAACCACAAGCCCAGTTACAACATACATGACCCAGTAAAACAACAAAAAATGTTGTTATATAGATGTGTTATTCAAACACATTTCCAGGTGAAATGATTGTTCGTGTAAAAGCCTTGATATATATGCCTTTTTCCACTAATAAAAGGCAACAGATAACCACATTTGGATACCCAAAAAAGACAAGAAATGAAAAGAGGGACAACAATATCTTTGTAAATTTCACCTCCTACGAATAAACAGGTCAAGCAATATCACCTCCTACAAATAAACAGTCAACAACTGCAATGCAATGCCAGCAATTCCAGACAAAAAGATTGCATGAAATTTGCAGCGACACAAATATAGCACAACTAACCTGGAAGAAGACAGCTTCTGGATGGCCGCATTGTGCACAGGTAACAGATTTAGTACGGGGAAGTGTAGGATCTGCAGCTACATCCTGCAGTACTTGTGTGCGCTCGGCTACAGAATGGTGCACCTCATTTCTATACACACAGTTGTTATCGGCAACCTCCTACAGCAAGGTAAGAGAAAAAGAAGACCTAACAGATTAGACAAACACCAGATTATAACCATCAATTAGGCAAAGCACAGCCGCATAAGAAGAAGGTAATCGAAACCCTAACTCAGGAGTTCAAGATAGGAAGAGAGGAAAGAAAAGCAACCTGGTGATCGCAATTGCGGCAAGCATAGAGGAGGATCTTCTGTTCCTTGTCCTCTTTAGGGTACAAAATGTTGTTGCTGCAGAAGTAAAGCACGCAGAAAAACTCAGAAAATAGGGAGCAAATAAATTTCTTAAAACAGTAATGGAAGAGGTGCATGCGCGAGAATGCAGTTACCATTCCCGGCAAAATTTCATGGTACTCATCTTGAAGATTTGTTGTTGAGACAGCGAAAACGAGAGGGAAGGGGAGCGAGGAGTATTCTGGACTCTTGTTGGACTGCTTTGCCTTTTGTATATACGAATTCTCCTTTGGAGGGTATTTCCGGTATTTTGTTCCTGCTATGACGCGTTTACTTTTAATTGTCATTTTTTTACGTTTTTCTACTGTTTAGAGTACTTGACATTTTATCTTTTTTGAAACATATATTTTGTGCAAATGATAATTTTTTTTGTTGAATCAACCTAATTTGATGATGGTGTGGTAATTTGAGTGGAAATTAGAAGAAAAAAATGAAACAATGAGGAATAAAATAAGTCCGTAATTTACTATTCCATTTCTACTATTCCAGAAAATCATTTAAAAGTAAACAAAGAGAGTATTTTATAAGAATATTATCCGAGTCAAATTTAGAATAATTGATACTTAAAATAATAACCGGATCAAAAAAGTGTAGATTACTACTTTGTTTTTCCTCTTGACAAACAACGAAGTTCATGGGGGAGAGCATTTAAGAAGCTCCACGATATTTTATTTTAACACCTAAAATATCTAAATATTCTAACTTTTTAAGGGGACAAAATATCACCCCTGCACGGATTTTTTGAGCAAGGCATGTTAACATAACTAAATCTCCGTCTTAACAGAGAGCAACGGCCACAGAGAAGCAACCGTGATCAAGACAGGCATCAAAGCTAATGACGAATTCCAAGCAATTCCATTGTTTTTATCTCATCTATCAATACAACCGCCAGGAGAAGGCCTGGAATCCTAATACGGTACTCTGGCTTCTCATTTAAACACAGTAGAACATATAGCAACATAACCATTCATTTCTTGCAGCTCTAAGCTGCGAACATGGCCAGCTACGAAGCACTTCAACCATAAACATACAAGGAAATCTACCAACAAGAATGCAACCACAAAGCAGAACTAAAAATAAGAAAACTTGCACAAACCAAAAAACGAAAATTCTAATCACCTTGCATAAGAAAGCACAAAATAGTTGGAAATTTTTACTGTTAAGGTGGCCACTTAATCTTGGATTATTATTACATCTTGAAGCAACACCAAAAGAACAAAACAACCCACCACCTTCCTTAGCTTGATCTGATACATGCCAAAGGATCATGTAGTCTTTCTGAATGCAATACAAGGCTGATACTCATAAGACATAGCACAATGCTCGTTTCTTTACACTAGACGGATTCCTTTACTGTTTTCTGCTGTGCCTCCTCTTCCTTCGATGCTTCCTGTCATCAGTGTCTGAATCTGAACCTGAATCCAAATCAGATGACTCGGAAGATGAACTGTATCTCCGACGCCTCTCCTTCTCCTTCTTCTTCTGCTTTCTCTTCTTCCTTCGCCGCCTCCGCTCTTCCTCAGAATCAGATGAAGAACTATAATCGGAACTAATCTCAGAAGACGACTCGGAAGCAGATGATCCACTATCTGTCTCAAAAACAGAAGCTTCACTGTCACTACCAGAATCTGAACCCGTCCTATGTTTTCTCTTACTCTTCTTTGGCTTCTTCTCAACATCCTTCTCCTCTTTAGCACCCGCATTATCAAGATCATACGAAATCGAAAGCTTCATCCTCAGTTTAGGATTCTTAAGCTGTTGTGTCCTGGATGGACGTGACACATATACCCTCTCGTTCTTACACTCATAAGTCCAGTGCCCAGTTTTGAAACATTTCTGGCACTGGGCAGCACCACCTATGGTAGACATTGTAGGCTTATTAAGATCTTTCCTCTCACCTAATCTCACCTGCTTTTCAGTACTCATCAAATACATCTGCCTCTTGGCTTCACGCTTCTCCTGCCAACGACTAGGCCCTTCTTCTTTCTGCCCATACGCATTCACATTGCGTGCAGCAGCAGCAGCTGCTCGCTCAGCTTGCGGACGGCTAAGACCCTTTAAATTCAATGCCGCTGCGGCTTTAAACCTCTCGCCTGCAGCCTGGGCTTCATCTTCCTTCTTACCAGACATGATTTTAAAACCCTAACAAACAACCCGCACAATCTACTGAAACCTAGACAACCTGCGAAGGTAAAGCAAGATCAAAACCTGATGGAAAGCACCCGCCATGGTATGTAAATGTAATAACCTAAAATTGAAAGAAACCCTAACTCCATACACACAATTTCCGACTTTCAATGAAAAGTATTTTTAACGAGCAATTAAAACCAGATAGATCTTGGAGAAAGAGACAGAGAACACACCTTTGAGACGGCGAGGCCAATTGCAGCGACTGTCGATATTGAAGAAAAAAGAACAGAACGATTTCTGAGCTTTGAGGGAGGGAGAACTACTTTTTTAGGAGACTGAGAGAACCGAAATCTATATCGAAGGACAATACGCGTAAGGCGGTAAGCGGGCTAACCAGATCAGGACATTTTGTTGCTTACTTAGGCCCAATAAGGATCAAGCCCAATACCTATCGTGGGCCTAGAATTGCCATATCGAAGCCTGACAGGGCCCCACTGCAGATAGTCATATGATTCGTTCACCTACCCTACGAATCGCGAATCCGATTCAGCCGAATCCAATCGGATTCATTCGTGAACTGAGTCGAAGAAAGGACTCTGTCCTTACATTCTTTAAAAGAGAGAGGTTTTTGTTCCTTAAATTGTGGAGATATGAATGAAAATATTGATAGTTGGTGGACCTAGCCGCGCCCATCGACTTAAAACTTAAATTTTCAAAATCGTTTCAGCATATATAATTACTACAATGCTTCCATCATCCAACTCTTGGTTTCTTTTTTCAGAGTTCATAATGTTGGAATTCAAACATAACATGATACTAATACATTCCTCTTTCGTATTATTTCAATAGCCGATAATTTTGATAAACTTAACCCCATAAGATGTGAAACAGATGATACTAATCACAGCTCTGGAATCGTCATGGTTAAATCATGAAAGTAATGTGCATAGTAAATGACAAGCTTCCACCAACATAGATCAAACTTTGAGTATTCCAGGCATGGTTAATTATTAGATCAGAAGTCTACCAAACTAAGAACAGCCAAAACATTTATGTGCCGTAGAAGAAAGGTCCCGAGAAAAAGGAAAATCCTAAACAAGAACATGCTGTCCTGTTCTAGACTGATTCCTGATTCCTGATCCCGCAACAGCAACACCAGCCGCGTTTCCAGGCTAGAATATCCCTGAAAGAAGATTTGCAGCTGTGGAAATGGCAGCTCCAGTGATTGCACATTGAACAATCTGTTCATGGGAAGTGTCATCGGCGGTAAGTGCAAGAGCCACACCTGTTACTGCTCCTGCCACTGCACTATTTTTCTGCATCAAATTGAAGACATAAAAAGCAATTAGATAGACAACCTTTGACTAATGAAACAAGTTAGTCTCACAACCAAAAAGGTTAGCAGAGAACTAATACACCAAAAGTCACTGTTCTTTCTACAACTACTACCCTGAAACACAAAACATTATGCAAATGGTAGTCACTCTAGAGAATACCCAATCATGAACCCCACGAGCTTCCCTAAGTCCATACGTCAGACCTGAGTATACTCCTGCAGCAAGTCCTGCACCATTTAAAGACTAGCTAGTTAGACTAGAGGAAGAATCAAGGTACAATCATCGATTGCCATTGTTGAGAATCCACATAATTACACCTTATACCTCCGTTTGGGTGAAAGAGAAAACAAAGCTAGGAAACAAAAAGTTCATGTGCATACCCCACTGTAAAGACTCTTTTCCTGTGTTCTTCACCTATAACAAGAACAACACAATAAGGCAATTTTAAAGACTAAGCCAGTTAGTAGCGGCTAAAGACAGGTAAACCTGCTAATATGTGCTTATGAATTTAGAGATTATAGAACGGCCATAGCACTCGTATCGTGCAAGGGTCCCCATGAGACAACGGAATTGCCAAAATAACATATCGAAAAATCTCGAAATGGAGTTGAGGATTTGGAACTCACCATGGCTTCAAGAGATTTGTGGTTAGTTTCCCCTGCCAACCACGAAACGACCATGTAAGTCAGAGGCGTTGCAAATCAAAAATCAATCTGTAAGTAGCAGGCCTCTTATGATAATTGCCACCAAAATTTCTACTCCGATGCTTTACAATTTGTATGTTCTAATCATGTGACCCCCCCCAAAAAAAAATTGTCAAATCCATGGGCGATGAGACAAAGCGATGGCATATACCTTTGAGGTCAGGGAATCGGTGGCGCCTCTTGGCATCAATAGAGATCTCGGATGGCACACCATTTGATGAATCAAGTCCAGCACCTAAGGATTGATTAGTAATTTTCACTTGATTAAATTTGTTTTTTTGAAAGAAAAAAGAAATGGCTAATTTGTAATTAGAATCTAGAACTGATGGATCGATGTTACCTACCTTCAATGGCGACGAAATAAGCCTCACGTGACACTGCCTGAGCTGCTCCAATCTACACAAAAGAATACCAACGTAATTTAGGTAGGTAGCACAAGTAGCGATTATTAATTCCTGTAATTAATTAACTGATGATAATTGGAGATGGATTACGCACACCAGCAGCCTTAACAAAGCTCTCAGCAATGCGGTTGAGGAGAGGGTGACCAAGATCCAAGAAGCTACTCTTATCGAAACGGATATCTCCCAACAGCGACGATGACCTGTTCTCCACCGTATTCATAATTCCTTCTCTCTTTTTCCTCAAAACTAAAACTAGAGATGGAATCAAAATGAGTCCAAGTAACAAAAAATGAGATGGATGATCCCCTACGATTTAAGAGGCCTCAATGTTGAGTCTTGGAGCTTAGGACACGTGCCTTGGTGAGCTTCCGCCGTGGCCTCTCCTGGTAACCAGAATGCGCAACTCGTGGCGATTCCTAGGATGAATTCAAGACGTGTCGTCCACATGAAAAAAATCCAAATCCTGGTAGTAGGTACTATCCAATTCCAGGTTAAATCCTCTTTACCCTGTTTGGTCTACTGGCATTTGAAAATACCCCGTAGTAGAAGAGAGAAAAAACAAGTTATATATCAGTGAAATTTGTAATATTTTATGATGTTTATAGTATCATTGCTTCCTTCCTTAAATAAACTAGGTCGACAAAACCTCACTCACATCACACGAGTGGTGGAATGAAAAAGTCACAGAGAAGCAAATAGCAGGCAGTAGAAAGTAGAAACTCTGAATTGAGGAAACACATGTATTACCATAAATCGTATACTGAAGAAATTGCATGCGTTAAGAGGGGCTAGCAACCTACATCTACGTTCAAATGTTCAGTTAGGAATTAGCAGCTGCGTTCTAATTTACACTGGTTTATAGAATGACATTATATGATGTCCTACCATTGAGAAAAAACTTAGCCTCTTACAAGAAAAAAACTAAACCCTTCCTCTATTACAACCACACCACCACCACCACCAACCACAAAACTGAACAAAGTACGTATGCAGGGCATATATTGATGCCCTTTCTCCATATTGTTCACGCTAAGCTAAAGGAAAAAAATCCCCGAAAAAAGAAAGAAACAAAGAGGGATTTCAATTGACAAAGAAGAATGAAAGAAGATTAATGCTAGTGATTGTTTTACAAAAGCAGCAATTTACTCTGTCTCTGGTCACCACCAATACACCTGCCCACATTATCAGTATTTTTCCCTCCCGACCCTGAGCGGCCGCACTATACGGCTTCCCCCCTCCTACAATCAAGAGGAAGCTATAAACTGGATTCACTCACCCCTTCCATCCTCATTTCCTCTTGATGCCCGTTAATCCTTTTATATAGCACAGGCCTGATTTGCCACATCCACGAGTCAAACGAAACAGCGAAAACACATCAACCTGCTTAATTATCCTCATGTATATATAACTTAGGAACCATTGACTGCCATTTCCGGTGATGAACTTGGAGCTATCAATGGGCCATCCTCCCCCCCACTTAACTGTTGTCTATTGTCTGAGGTGCTGTGCAAGCAATCAGAACAGTTTCTAGAAGCTGTTGGCTCTTTCTCCTTGTGATTTTCCACATCTGAGTTGCTACAATTATCAGAAGAGTCTCTTGCAACGGCAGGCTCCTTCTCTTGATGATTTTCTTCACCCGATCCCTTGTCCCCATCAACTGTATGAGGGATTATATGCCCAGTGTTTGCTGTTTTCTTACTAGGTAGCGCTGCCTGGCCAAGTGTCGAGCATAAAGCAGCAAAAACACTGTTAGACTTGGAGTTTTTAACTAATCTCTGCTTCTTTGCCATCTCTGGCTCTTTGTCCTTGGAAGGCAATTTCCGCTTTAGCCTAAAGGATTCTATTGATCCTTCATCCTCTTCTGTGGTTTCCAGCTGTTTCTTGGGTGGAGGCGTGTAGTCCTCATCATCCTCATCATCATCGTAGTCAACCAGGCCACCAGATCTAGGACTGCAAGTCAAAGTAAAGAAATAAAGCGCACACCAAGAATTAAGAAAAGCTGTCTCATCTTTTCAGAAACAAATGGCTGTCCTACTTTGTAGAGATGCAAGACAATTACTGCACCTTAATGGCGGGTAGCTTCCTGCAACGCCATTGGATAATGCAGGCTGAGCTTGTGCCTTCTGGGCATGTGATGCAGATGCCGTGTCATCTTCATCACTGCTTCAGATGCTTAAAGTCAGAAGATGAAGCCTTAGGAAAAATTTCAGTAAATTTGTTCGATAAATGCAAACAGACCTTTCATTGAAGTACTCTTCCTCTTCTTTTTCTAGCGCACGCTCATCAATCCGTTTCCTCGATTCCAATGCCACGCCACTGCTTTTTGTTCCGCAATTCTCTAGACACTGCAACTATAAACGTCAAAACCGATAAAACAACAAGACAATAGTAAATAAGATAAATGCTCATGAGTGTATAATACCTGCTCATATTTAACTTTTAGAGACTGGATGGAGGCCAAATGCTCAAACTTAACCAAGTCATTCCAGAATGAATCAAAAATGTACTTGAGCAATGATTTGAGGTTTTCCTGCATGTAAAAGTATACCAGATGATGAAAACAGAATTCTCAACATAAGATGCGTTGACAGATAGAGATGAAGAATGTTAACCTTGCGGATATATTCAAAAAGCTCCAAAACTGCAGAGTTCAGAAGATTATAGCGATTTCCATTTGCCACAAAGGCATCAATTATTGGTTTGAGGAGGTTGTTCTTCACAAAATGATTTGTCAGATGCTCATCCTGGGATTGATAGATGAATAAAACATACATTAGACAAACACACTACCCCCAAGATCTACACTAATGAAAAGTCCACAAACTGTCAATATCTGATGCATCAATGATATCCCTGATCGATATATTTAAATGACTGATACTTCCGGTACCATATCACCCAGTATTTATTTATTTTCCCACATCGATTGGTCAAGTAGCATTCCATCAAAAGTGACTCACATGACGAGAAAGAATAGTGCGAACAAACCGAACAGAAGCAACTACGAGGTACTTTTCTTTTCTTCGGGTTAGGGTCAAAACTTTATCTATAACATTATGAAGAAGAAAGTTGCACCTGCAGAAAGCAAAGAAATTTCATGTTATATTCTTGGCAGCATTAATTGAGTCCATATCAATGCAAAACAGATTATCAAGGTTTACTTTATTCTATAAGGATGGTGAAGAACACAGAAGCATAGCAATTCACATATGTTTGAGAGTATTTCTGGCTTCACGCTGTTCTGATTTTCAATACTCCCACCATAGCCTGAAGATTTACCACTGGATTGAGCAACACCTTCAGCAGGACATGATGCTGTTATAACTTCTATTAACTGGCCCAAGTGCTTCTCATAAAAAATCTCAATTATGGTATCTCTCTGCAGAATGATATTCAAGGATAAGCATCACTCAGAAATGCACAGGATAAATTCACAGTATAATATTCTCCAAATTGAATATACCAAAACACATACTTTTGTCTCCAAGTTCTAAATATTTTTAAAAAAACTTTTTTTCTAAAAAGTTCAGCACATTGTCATCAAAAGGCACGTTGAGAATAAAAATGTTCATGATGATAAGCGAACTCAAACATATTTTTGGAACTCCATAACCACCTTTCTGAAAAAACGGAAGCATTCAAAATATGTACAAATCACCATGTAATCTGCCATCTAATACATATATATATTACCAAGGAGATGGTCACACATGGAATTAAGGCATAAAATTAACCGACATCTCTAGTCTAGGATGACTAACCAAAAAGATATCACATTTAACTCATTTGCTAATCACCAAAAAATAGTTACATTTGCCTGCAAGCCTACAAATAGGTAGAGATCACTGAAGGAAACAGTAGAAAGAAAGAGATGCCCTGGAGCTGGTATGGTAACTTCATTCACCACTAAACACACTCATTTGACCAAAAAATGCAACAGTCTGGAATTGAATTATCAAGAAAGGCACCTGCGCTCCTGATAATGTATACGAATCCAGTAAACTGCGGAGAATTTCAAGAAACTGGCAGTGCATATCCTCACCAAAATCAGTTATCATCCCTTTGACCTGTGATTACGCTATGTTTAGTTCTTTAAATAAATAAAAAACCATGCATGCATGTGAAATCAAGTACATAACATACCACAGAGTATAATGCACCAAATCACACAATGAGTTGCCAGATGAATTAATGTCATGAATAGAGAATCAAGAAAGTAGCATGCAATTTGCATCAACAACATGGGGACAGCACATATAAAAGAGCTAAAGCATCACTGAATGGGCTATTCATGGATATATTCTGGGATGCCTCACAGAAGGTTTCATGAAGAATTCCCAGTTGACCATAAAAAAGTCTGCAAAGACACCATAGACGTGATATGTTGCAACTTGCTGGCCACTCTAAACCCTGGACTTGACTAGATGAGAGTAATAAGGCCCAAACCGAAGACCAAAATGTTAAGGGGTTCTATATTTCCACTCAAGAAAAGCTCCAGGGCAGAGATCACACATGCTTATGCCTAACACAATTTGATGGTACCATCAAGAATAACCACATTAAAGCGGTATGCCAGCATGCTAAATTTGAGGCATCAAAGCTACAGTTTATGGGTATTGCAAAACCCTATATTAGCTTGCATACAGAAGTCTAGTCTCACCAGCAATCCTAGCAGTGGTATTCCTTCCTGCCGAACAACATATGAACGCAGCAGGTTTGGATCCTGATTCAAGAAAAGAATGAGGATATCTGTCCTGCATCCATAAGAATGATCTGCTATAAGTTAACTAGCTTACAAATGAAACTTAAATTCAAACCAAAAAGATCTTTACCAAAAAAATGAAAAAAGAGAACAGCCACTGTACCCAGTCAATACAAGCTTCTTGTCTAGACTCTGCAGAGCATCAGTGATGATATCAAATATACCTTCATTCATGAGATCCCTGTAATAATTGAAGAGTTTGCATCTTTAGACAAGAAAGCAGGAACGCAATAAACTGCACGGCACAAGCACAACACAGAAAGGTACGTTCCAAGTCGCAATACCCATATAACCCCAGTTGTCACTCACCTAAAAAGTCGGAGCTGCTGGACCATCTGCAGACTCTTGCTTAAACTGCAAAATTCATGCAAAAAGTACACCTATTTCGAAGAAAAATAAAACAGTCAACTAGAAACGCCATGAGGAAGCTAAAGAGTTGTACCAAAACAAGGGAACAGAAACAATCCTATGTTAACCTAATGAAAGACTCCATGAATTGTGTGTTAAACTTTTAGCTCGTAAATCACAACATAACTGACACATTAAATGATAATTTTAGCTGAGTAAGAAAAAGAAGTGTGAACAGATCAAACATATCACAGTAGAGAAGGATAAGTAATCCACACTTTCAGTGAGTTCTACTAGAGTAAGAATAAGAGGATGAATAGCATAACCTAGGTCACCTAAATGATCATGCAATAAGCAATTTACACCTTAAACAAGATCTTTAATTAATGAAAAGGAGAGCTTGTGAACAGAGAAGCATTTCCACAATGTTCCAACACCTAATAATATACTACAATCAGCACATATAAATGTCTAAAATTACCAAATTCTTTTTTGATTCTGCAGATGTGGCAGGTGATCTTAGCCTTGCAAATAACTCCTGAATAAAGGTACTGTCATCCTTCAGCAGAGAGACAACCTGCAAGAGCCCCAGGGATTTAGAGGTCAAAATAATATTGAAAACCTAATGGTATGAAACATCAAAAAAGAAAAATAAGAGGTTTTTGGAATCTTACAACGGCATTATTTGCATGAATTATGGAATTGAGATTAGCAACTGTGGCCTCGTCCAAAACTCTTGCCAAAACGACATCCTAAAAAAAGAGCACTAGATAAGAACACTCAACTTAACCAGAAAGAAAATCATCACAAACTTCAGCAATGAAGATCCAAACCTTCAAATAGCCAACTCTATATGTCTGGTGTATCTTGGATAGGACAAGGGGATCTTTGATGGGTATGGCCTACACAATGTAAAAGAGGAATGAGCAAAAATGAATAACTTCTTTCCTAAGAATCATCTCTAATACCCTCTATGGAAAACCCCAGATGCACATTCTCAAGACTAAAAGGAAAGTTACTCTTGACAGGTTACCTCCTTGAAAACAACATGCTCTTTCAGAAAATTACGATGATGTTGTAATTGGGAAGCCTCGGGATCATCTGAAAATATTGTTTAGAGTAAATCATCCTCAAATATATAACAGTACATATTAGAAGACATCGTGCAAATTATACATCAGCAACCATTGAGCAGTACTATACTTACATTCAAGTGAACCAATAATATCCATGATCAATTCATCTCCAAATATTTTCTCGAAGATTTGAGGACTATTTAGCAAAACTGCACATAATAATACATCATTCAATACAGAGGAGAGGCACGCACAAGTAATATATGTAAAAGAAATGCTTGATTGAAGAGAACAAAGAGAGCACTAACTGATCCCTCTCACTATTTTGAATATCATGTGAAGACCATCAGTATTGTCTAGGTCTTCACACATTCTGAAAACATCCATTAGCTTCTGGAAAAAATCTTGCTGCACAGAAGAATATAAGAATTGACTTACATATTCAAACAATCAATTCCTTAAGCTAGTTAGTTTGTCTAACAAACATACAAATTAATACAGTTCTAAGAAATGGCTTCAAAAAATCACAAGTTTAGCTAGAGATATTAACAAATTTTAGACTTCTCAGTTCTCTGCGACCTAAAATCCAGCTATGACCTAAAGTTTGAACTTTGATATTTGAGTACTGACTCAGTAACTACTGTCATAGTAATTCATAACCAGCACTAGGATAAAGGTCATATTATTTGTAGTTTTGTACCATGGACATGCATAACTTTGATATCCAGAAAAGGAGCCATTAATTTTTTTATCAACAAGAACCCTGGAGAAGCATCAAAATTGATCCAGAGTTTGTCATCAGAATCTGACAGTAAGACCCTTCCACATCCAGTAAATAAGTCATTGAGAGACAAAGCTTACATCACTCAATATAAGCTCCGTTAACCTCATTTGATCTGCAATCCCACTCTCAGACACCGTCTGCAAGACACAGTACAACTTTCATGAGTACATAATAAATGTGAGGATCAACCCATTGATGCCAAGGAACTAGAAATGCTAAACAATAGCGTGATAACCAAGAAGGCTCTAACCACATCAATTGAGATACAAAAGAGTTGGATAAAGACTAACATTGGTTCAATTGTCAAATAAAATAGTGGAAAAGAAAATCAGTGGAATACAATATAAATAAATTGAAAAACGGAGCAAGATATAAAGCATTCACCAAAACCTTAAGTATCAAAGGAAGTGTGGAAAGTTCAACTGCAGGCAACTCCCTCAATTCACTGTTCATGCTGTGAAATGTCTCATCTGAAACAGTTTAAATTCAAAGTCCAAAAGTAAATACAAGCATAAGAAAAAGAGTTTAAATTGAATAGAGAAGTATATATTTCTAAGGACTTGAGTTTATCTAAAATGCCCGACGATTCATTTTACATTATCAAGCAACTTCAAGATCTCAATACAGTATTTACGGATGATTCAATGATTAAAAACACACAATAAAGAGATGTAGCAGTCATAGTTAAATGTCAATACTTACTGTTCAGTGAACTAAACTGCAGACTCCTTTGCACATTGCAAATGTGATCCCTGAATAAGAATGGCACATTTTAGTACCATCAGATGATTGTAGGGACAATGGAAGAAAATCAATGAAAATAAAGTTATTAGATTACCAGATGTATGAGCACCCAGTGGTCTCTTGAAAGCTTAGTGCTAATTCTGTTGAATATTCGGGATCTCTCCATGATATTATCGTGTCTGGGAAAAGAAGCATAGAGATCAATTATCTCTGCTTCATGGCTGGAGATAACTACAAACGTCACACTCAAATTACAAGTAACTCATGGGAACAATACATTACCTTCTTGCTTTCTGTAAATGTCATCTGGGACTATACGATGCAAAAGTAATGTCTCATTGTCTTCTTCATCTATGACATACAACCCAAGCTCTTCTGATCTCTGCATAATAACAGTCCAAGCCAGTCAAGCTCTTTTTATATAAGCAGGAAAACACACAACATGTTTATAATCAGTTCTTCAAAAAACTAAGTTATTAACTCTGTATGTAGGTGAATTGAAAAAGTTCAAGCTGCTCAAGCATGTTTAACAAACCCGAAAATAAGAATCTACTCGAGGATTGAGAACAAACCTCCAAATAATCAACTGAGACATGCCCAGTCCCCAGGTCGTCCCATTTACCATCATCATTCAGACGATAGACCTTCACCCGCTGCATATCAGAAATTACACAGTTGATCATTGCTAAAACAGGAGAAAGGTTCCTGAATGACAAGCACATAGGAAAGGAAAAGAAAATCGTTCAAAAAAAAAAGCTTAGATTCTGGTGATGTCAAATAGATGTCCTTCACGACAATATTAAACCAGCAATTGTATCATCTCCAAGACTAAGCCATTGTACTCTAAAGAACTTTCATCAGTAAGCATGTCAATAATGTCATACTGATTATGTAGCACGAGTAGCTTTTCATAGCGGAGACGAAGAACTATTGAACAAAGCAACGAGACAGTAAACCATTAACAACAAGAGAGCTGCCAGCATATAATTCTCTCTTTCATTGGAAACTTGGAAAAGAAGAATCAACAACTATTGGACTGATAACTCAAGACAAACATTGCTCCAAGGCTCTTATAGTGAACAGGGTAGTTACTAGTTACAAGTACCATATCCATCTGGAATATTATTAGCACCAAGAATCCACGCGTCCATTTTCCCAGATGTATAACCGAATCAAACTTTGGAATTTCACACTACTTGCTTTAAGATGCAAACAAAATCTCCCATTCTCAATGTCCAATACTAGAGCACACAGTAACCTTATTTTCTTACTGCTGGCCAGTTCACCTCTAGCATATTGATAAAAAAAATCTAGCATAGGAATGAGACTACAATAGAACACCAAGCTAAACTAAGTTAACTAACAACAAAGATGGTGCATAAAATTCTAATGCGTCTGAAGAACAGTAATCGCATCAAACAGTAGAAGCACAAAAATAACCATTAGGACATGAAAGTACACTCAACTCAAAAGAGGAAAAAATTAAAAAAATGCCTCACAGCTTCCACGGTACCACCCTAGTGAATATTTACTTCAATGACCACAAAAAAGTTCTTGCAAAGCAAAAACAATAATAAATGAATACATATAATAACAAATTTGGATGACCATTTAGTTAATCCAATTGAGTGATAACAGTTTCCAATAATTCAATTAAACAACATAATTCAAAGAGTAAAATCGCACCACTAAACGTCAGTGTAAGTATCTGAATTATAAGGTACCGACATAACAAAATCAGACTCACCTGCATCGAATTGGAGTTAGCAGCAGCTGATTGCGATTTCTCTTGCGCGCCCATATCACCTTCTTCCACGATTTAACCCAACTAGTAATTGTTAGCAGCTATAGGTTGGTTAAATTAGGGTTTTAAAGGCGGGAGATGAAGAGAAAGAGGGCTAGGGAGAGCAACACAAAACAAGAATAATCCTCGCGGATCAAAAGAAAACCTAAAAAGCTCAATCACGGAGCCAGAACTAAATTTCCGATTTCTCTCACTCTCTTCCCTCTTTGCAAGTGTTTCTCCTCGACCTTCGATAAGTGAAAGAGAAAAGTTATAAATTTTTGTTAAACAAAAAAAAAAGAAAAAGAAAAACCGAAAAAAGGAAAGCAAAAAACAAGTTGTATTGTACATGCGTTAAGATGAATGTCAATGTCCATTGACACCCTTGACTTTTGTGAAAATTACGGGACGGCCATTGATATCCACGCGCTTACTTTTCGTAACCGAGTGGCCAATCACCACCCGAACGGAGAGTCTAGTGTGTGTGTTCCTGTTGGCGTGGGTCCTCTAGGTAATGATTCAACACGTGGAGCTAAATGTTGGTTGGTATTTGGTGACTGGGCGGTGAAAATTGAAAACCCTACCAATCATTGGGTAATAAGCAGACACGTCAGTTTAGGTAGCACAAAACTTTCATTAGCCAGAGCTGTGACATTAGTGCGTGGACTGACGTTTTACGACCTGGATGAACAAATCTCGGGATGGACAAAAGTAAGTGGATTGCCACGTCGCTTTAGATGAGTGGTTGAGGAGTGGGCGATTGCGGTGTTTGGAGAGCAGGGAGATTTTGGTCATTTTCGGCATAAGCTACTGAACTTGGAGTGAAGAGTAGTAGAGCGCAGCCTTGTCAGATTTAAGAAATGGCGGGGAGGTTTAGCCGCTCGGCGACACCTGATCTGTATCTTTTGAACAAATCAATGACTCGATCGGCTCGAAATCATCCGTGGAACATAATAAGCAACAGTTAAAACTTAAAACCATGTGCTTCGCAATGCAGGATTAGTGTTGATTAATATATTGTCTTGGAGATAATACGTAGTAGTTTATGTCTAAGAACTTCTGTTTTAAGGTCATCAGTATTTCTTGTTCGAGCTTCTCTGTAATTTGTGAATGAGCTTATTACACAGGTTTACGTCTAGTAGCTTCAACATGTAAGTAATGTTGTGTCATTAATCATTAGTATCTATTGACTCTACTACGAAAATGATTAATTAGAGAGTTTAACCTACACATAAATGTATGTATTTTATGTCACACTCGTGTGTATATACACTTCAAATTATATATTGATTTAAACATTAAAGTGTTTATCTCATTAATCATCAACGCTGAGGCGATTGCTAACTACCGATGTGGCATGCTTGTGACCCAATTTAATTGACATTTGTACATTTGAATTACCAAGCTTAAAATACTTGGTAATTATATATTTTAGTCAGATAATTACGTGGATGTTAATTAATTGATTTTGAACTTATGATTATTCATCAAATACTTATTTGAAAGTTTCTTTTACGAAGCATTAAAGTTCTATTTGAGA
Source organism: Viola odorata (assembly GCA_963691705.1). Taxonomy (NCBI): domain Eukaryota; kingdom Viridiplantae; phylum Streptophyta; class Magnoliopsida; order Malpighiales; family Violaceae; genus Viola; species Viola odorata. The sequence continues at coordinate 581,631 of OY829545.1, forward strand.
TTTTTTTTTTTTTTAGTAAACGTCAGAAAACAATTAGACCCTAATACCCCGTATTACCAACGGATAAAGAAATATTTTGGTATCTGCTAAAAATAAATAAAAAATTGGTAACTTGGTAGGACTAGGCGCCAAGAGTAGAATGGCGAAGACAAAGACAACAAGCAACTAACTGAAGAAGGAGATAGTAAAAGAGGAGGTTGGTTGTTTATCGGTCGCGCCTAGTTAACTCCGCCGCCCTAAACTCCCAACGGACTTCTCAAAGCTCCCTCTTCTTCCCCACCTCCTCCTCCTTAAGCTCAAAGCCTCTCCTCCTCATCACGCACTAATCTCCGCCAGATCTCTCTCCCTCTCCGCCCATCTCTTCCACTCACGCATTCCACATTTCTTTAACAGAAAATGCAATCCTCACTCACTCTCTCCCTCTCCCACCTCTCCGTTCTTCCCAAATCAACACTCCATTCTTCCAATTATGCCCTCCCTTTCTCTCCTTCTTCTCCTATCAATCTCCGCTTTTGCGGCCTCCGAAAAGAGGCTTTCCGATTCACTTCCCTCTCCAACTCCGGTCGGCAATTGCCTCATCAATCACGCGCTCGCCCACGCTCCGTCGTTTCCGCTTCATCTTCCGATAACGGAACTCCTCCCAAATCATTCGATTACGATTTGATCATCATTGGCGCCGGCGTTGGCGGCCATGGGGCAGCGCTGCACGCTGTCGAGAAGGTAACAGTTAGTTCTCGATGCTTTTATTTATTTAGTTATTCAAAGAAGGAAAGGAGAAGTTAGTTATTCTGGAGTTTGATGAGCTGGTGGTGATTTCAGGGCCTCAAAACTGCTATAATCGAAGGAGATGTGGTAGGAGGCACGTGTGTGAACAGAGGCTGCGTTCCGTCGAAAGCTCTGTTAGCTGTTAGTGGAAGAATGCGTGAGCTGCAAAGTGAGCATCATCTGAAAGCTCTGGGTCTGCAGGTAAATCAGTAAATAAGCATTTCTTTTAACAATTAGATTATTTGCAGGCAGCTGAACCTTCTTCTTTTTTCCTTCTCGTGGCAATGTTGTTTAGGTTGCAGCTGCAGGATATGATAGGCAAGGAGTTGCTGATCATGCAAATAATCTCGCCACAAAAATTCGTAACAACTTAACTAATTCAATGAAGGCACTCGGTGTAGACATTTTAACTGGTTTTGGTTCGATAGTGGTGAGTTATAATACCAATGTTGCTGATGATGCTTAAGGGTGGAAAAGTTAGAGTCTTAATGTTTCTTGTTAAACTTGTTCAGGGCCCACAAAAGGTTCAATATGGAAAAGACAACATAGTGACTGCAAAAAACATAATCATCGCCACTGGTTCTGTTCCTTTTGTCCCTAAGGGCATTGAAGTTGATGGTAATTTTCATGTCCTTTTTGCAGTTAGTAAACAATCATTGAAGTTGTTTCTGTCTCTGTTTTGATAAAGGAAAAAGCATTGGTGGCTGAAAGTGTATCAAATATAGGAGTTGAGAAACCTGTAAAAGAATGCATGCTATAGATTACTACCTGTTTGATCAATTCTGGTGCTGAGAATCCTAGCTGGTGTACTAGAATATATATAACCTGTTTATCTGTAAAAATCCCTGTGATCTGTGTACAATGTTGGCTTATAGACCAAGATCTTTCCGATTCAACGATCTTCTTCTATTTCTTATGCTTGTGAAGGTTTCTAATTGTGGGAGAGTGGTCTGCAGGGAAAACTGTAATTACCAGTGACCATGCTCTCAAATTGGAGTCTGTTCCTGATTGGATTGCAATTGTTGGTAGTGGCTACATTGGTCTAGAATTCAGTGACGTATATACAGCACTTGGTAGTGAGGTAGAATCCTGTTTGACATTTAACTTCAATCACCCCTCCCCCCCCCCCCCCCCCCCCCCCCCCATTGATTATCTAGATGATAATTAAGTTCATTTCTGTAGGTCACATTTATTGAAGCCCTAGATCAACTTATGCCCGGTTTTGACCCTGAGATCGGAAAGCTGGCTCAAAGGGTTCTGATAAATCCACGAAACATCGACTATCATACAGGAGTGTTTGCCACCAAAGTAACCATAGAATCTTATTTCTGCCTTTCTCTTAGTGATTGTCTCAATTGCTGCATTTAAATTCCGTGTATTTATTATTTTATGCGTACTGTATTAATCTTCTTTTGTTCTTTTCATAGATCACTCCAGCAAGGGATGGGAAACCAGTCATCATTGAGCTTACTGATGCCAAGACCAAGGAACCCAAAGATACGTTGGAGGTAATTAAGTTATGCACATTGTGAAGTTTGGGTATAAGAAGCAATGTATCTCTTCTAAGAGTCCTTTACAGAAAAAAGTTACCTAAATTCTTCTGCTTATATGTGAGAGTAGAAAGAGCTTAATCTTATATCTGTCCTTTCTGATGTACATAAAATATGCAATATGCGGATGGATGTGCATCATGTTAGAGGCCGAATAATGCTAGTACAATTTTCGAAATCCAAAATTTTGATCACCTATGTGCAAGTCGTGGAGACTGCATTTAAGTTTAGTCTTTAAGTTTCCTACAACAATGATGTTTTGGAACTTAGATCTTTACCTGATTATGGTGTGGTTCATTCATCTGGTCAGTTTGCAGTCAAGTATTCTTCATATGTCATGGCATCCATTCTTACTTTGGCTTTACTTTTTGTTATAGGTAGATGCAGCATTGATCGCAACTGGAAGAGCTCCATTCACAAACGGTCTTGGCTTGGAGACTGTATGCCCTGTTTGGATAATGATTTGACTTACATTAGACAGCCTTGTCCTTAGGAAGAAGGAATGCTTAACTGTTTTGTTCCTTCGCAGATCAATGTGGCAACACAACGTGGTTTTATTCCAGTTGATGAGCGTATGCGCGTTATCGATGCTAATGGGAATCTGGTGAGATCAACAGTGTCCAACATTGTTTACTAATTCATGGCGCACATCCATATTCGCTAATGCTTGTTTCCATGCTTATTACTTATTAGGTTCCCCACTTGTATTGCATTGGTGATGCAAATGGTAAAATGATGCTTGCTCATGCAGCTAGTGCTCAAGGAATTTCAGGTTAGATGTAGACCTATGTACTGTTTAGGAGTTCTAATTAGATACATGTTTGTCACTCAATATCTTTAATGTTGTCTTGAGAACAGTGGTTGAACAAGTCACCGGCCAAGATCATGTGCTAAATCATTTGAGCATCCCAGCAGCTTGTTTCACCCATCCTGAAATTAGTATGGTTGGATTGACAGAGGTGCGTGTTAAGTTTATCGTATTCTATTGCATCATTTTTCATGTTTCATCATGCATGCTTGTCTATGATTTCTGATCAAAGACAAACCCATCATGTTATTAGCCTCTGCATCATTTTTCCCACCTGTTTTGTCTTTTGCGCGATCTATTTCATGCATGATGAATCTTTGACTGAATTGTGACTTCCTAACATTACAGCCTCAAGCAAGGGAGAAGGCTGAAAAAGAGGGATTTGAAATTAGTGTTGCCAAGACAAGTTTTAAGGCCAACACAAAAGCCCTAGCAGAAAATGAAGGAGAAGGACTTGCTAAGGTTAACTCTCCTTCCTTACTGGTGCTTGTGAAAACAAAATTCATTAATTAGCAGAATATGCAATATTTGTACTATGAAGCTCGGCTGGCATTCTAGTCCAGCCTTTAAGGTGGCAACATCCAGCTTCCTCTTTTGATTAGCGATATCTAATTCCTTTAGCTTTCATGGTTAGTAATCTTTTCATATTCATGCAGTTAATATACAGACCTGATAATGGGGAGATACTTGGAGTTCATATTTTTGGTCTGCACGCTGCAGACCTCATCCATGAAGCGTCCAATGCTATAGCATTAGGGACACGAATTCAGGTGGGTTTTCTTTGTGAAACAACTTTGTAATCTCACTTTTTCTTCAATTATGATCATGCAATGAACTACTATAACGAAAAGAACTACTTCCTGAGGATAATTCTGAGCCTGCAACGTCCATCATTTGATTTGTTGTCGTTGTTTCCATCTTCTGACAAATTATGTTTTGAATGATGCAGGAACTAAAACTTGCAGTTCATGCACATCCTACTCTGTCTGAAGTTCTTGATGAACTTTTTAAATCAGCAAAGGTGAGCTTCTGATCTGATCAGAGATTTACCTATTACCTCTCTGCATCTATGCTAAATGGTGAAACAGTTTGCACTGTAGTTTCGCGGCACTTCTTAGTTTGGACTGAATGAACTGCATTACGGTTGCATTTACTGTACTCTAGAGAAATTACTAACAATAGGACATCTGCTTATGGAAGAAAGCATCCATGCATCAAAACGTTTCAACCAAAATTTTGCTTTCCGCACGTTTTTTTCAGCCATCATTTGTTAAGCTGAAGAGAACACCATCCATCTTCAAGGTAGTGACAGAAGTTATTAATTTATGGGACAGGTTAAAGTTAATATTTCGAGCTCAGTAGGTGAACCAGTTGCAGTCTAAGGATCACACTATTGGAAGCACAAAATTTTGAAGAAAATTTCCTTGTGTTAGGATGTGCCGAGGAAGATGATACCAGTTAGGACGAGGAAAGGAGATCGTCTATGTGCCATCAGAAAAATCTGTGTGAGGAATTGCCGCAGTTGCTTTAGAATTGTTTGGCCTTCACTATCGTACGATTTTGTGCAAGGTTTCTTTACCATAGTAGTCGAATTCATACTCTTTTACATTGTGGAATTTGTTTTAGGTTTCTAAATTTGAACGTCAGTTGTCACAGCAAAATGAATAATAAGTTAAGGAAATATCAACTTTTCTTATTTTGAGCTATTGACAAGCTTTTGAAAAGAATTTATTTCCGTAACAATTGTAATTTTCATGCTACGCTCTAGGGCTGAACATTTGACCCGCCAACCCGAATCGATCCGACCCGCTAAAAGTAAAAAAAACCGCCAACTCTCCCATGTACAGATACATAACTAACCTGTCAATTTAGTGGCGGATCGGTTTGTAGGTCAACTTTTCAAAAATCATAAAAAAACCGACCCAATCCGCCAACTAACCCTAACCCTAAATATAAATACTCTCATTTTTTCCTTCATTCTTTCCTTTTCCTTTCGGGCCGCTTTCTTCTTTCCTTTTCTTTTCTTCTTTCATTCTTCTTTCTTCTTCCTCGTTGCTGCCGCCGACACACCACCACCATCCTCCACCAATCCTCCTCCGCCTCTCCTCCTCACAACAAAACCACGGCCCCTCATCCTCGATTGTTTGTGGCTGGAATTTGATTTAATTGTGTGGCTGTTTTGATTTAATTTGGTGGCTATTTTGGTTCAATTGTATGGCAGTTTTGATTTAATTTGGTGGTTGTTTTGGTTCAATTTGGTGTTATTGATTTAGTGGCTGGTGTTTCCAGCGGAGAAGAAGATGGTAGGTTAAGGTTGGGTTTGGGCCGGCCCATAAGAAGAAAGGAAGAAGATTGGCTGCTAGGAAAGCCCAACCTACCGGACCCGCCAACCTATGGTTACCGAACCGACCTGCGGTTATATGTGTTTATAACCGACCCGAACCGTTAAATTTTGGACAGGTCGATGGCAGGTTGGGCCTATAACCAATTTGACCCGACCCATGTACACCCCTGCTACACTCTACGTTTGGAGTAGTAAGTTGCTCGGGATCGCATTTTCCTCATTTTCACTCTAACTAGGATGAGATTATTACGCTAAGATCCATGTTTCTAAAGTACTAGCAAGTAAATAAATAGATCTGAATATTGTTACGCTGCAAAACCAATGCTCTATTCAAGTTTAAAACAATAAACTTCCTGCAATACTAATTTCCAACGTGATTAAAAGAAACTCACTCTTGTTCGGAAAACCCAAGTTTAGTTTCATCAAACATCAGCACCTAAAAACCTCAGGACACCTAACCATTTAAAGTAACATTTCAAGCAACGTCTCATCTGAAGAAACTAGTCTCCAAGTCCTAATATTAGAACGAAGGCACAATTCTGCTAGAATAACAATGGATTTACTACTAGCATTCTTTAACCAACTATCAAATTTTGCATTTTCAAGCATTTCAAGCACAGACAAAACCAGGAAGTAAACTAAAATACCAAACCATACGATGGGAATTAGGAGTGAATAGCTCGAAACAGAGTGGAAAGCAAAATAAAAGCCCAATATTTGATAAGCCTTGAGCAGAATTTGTAACAACAATCCAACGTAAAAGACTCAAAATCAATTTCGCCAGTATTCAAAACGTAAATCAAAATTCATAAGAGTCGCATTAGGTGACTACTACAGCACTACAGAAATGAAAAAGCAGCTACTACAATAGCCCATTTTGAAAGGTACCGTCTACTCTTCCTGGGAAGCTGAGTCATCAACCTTCTTGTTATGCTTCCTGGCATACCTCTGGTTCCTCAGAAACTTTGGGTCCATCTAAAACACACAAAAACAAGAAACCAGAAACAAAATCAACACATTATTCCATTTAATTTTTCTAAAAATTAAAATAATAACAAACGCAAAAGAAAGAATTACGGGCATACATACCCCTTTGGTTGAGGTGTTGCGTTGCTTCTTTGGCTTCTTGATGCCATTCTTGTGAGCCTTGTAGGACTGGTTGTGCGCGGTGTGATTCTTCGACTTTGCCATCTCTGCAAATACATACACATCAGAAAAATCAATAAAACAAGAAACCAAATTCAAATAGTGTTCCTCTGGTCAAGGAGGATGATAAGCAAACGATGGAGATCTAAACTCACCTGAGACTACGAGCTAAACGGTGATGCGGCTCTGCTGCCAATTTAAGTTGTTCAGCCCTCTAGAGTAAAAAACCCTAATTCTGGTCGTTTTATATAGATAATTGTTTGTGATGACTACAATGCCCCTTCTGGCGTATGTTTGATGGGCCAGGCTCCGTATATAGTTTAGAACTTGACAAAATGGGCTATATAATAAATTGGGTTTCAGGCCGTATATAGTTAGTTCACCACTATAGGCTTCGGTCTTCAGTTCACCACTAACAAAGTAAAAAGTATGATATTACCATTAAACCACTTGATTTTGGTTTTGGTAACAAACCACACCACACCACATGGTCTGACGCAAGCCAACGTAGCAAGACAAGGTCCGGCCGCGTGTGGGTTTAGACTTCACAGTTCAGTTCAGCTCAGGAAAAAAAGAGGAGAGAAAAACATCGTCTACAAATGGCATTGCAATCACCATAGTTTTCTTGCCTTGTTTTTTTTTTATTTTTATTTTCAACCTTCTCATCCCAAATTCCCATCATCCCAGCTTATCATTTCCATCTGGTCCCTCCTTATAGATCCCAACACCATTGTTATAAATACAAATTCGTCTCTTTTTCTCCTATCTCCCTTGGATCCATTTCTTGGTATCTTTCTGTTCCAAATCGTTGAAAAAAATAAAAATTCAACAAAAAAATGTTTCTAGTTGATTGGTTTTACGGGGTTCTTGCATCTCTTGGATTATGGCAAAAGGAGGCCAAGATTCTGTTCTTGGGACTCGACAATGCCGGCAAGACCACTCTCCTTCACATGTTGAAAGACGAGGTTTTTTTGCAAATCACTCTCTCTTTTACTCCATTTTTTTCCTTGTCTTTGTTTTGGGCTACTGGTAATCATTGAATCCGAGGCGATCTGTTTGGTTGCAGAGGTTAGTACAACACCAGCCGACACAGCATCCAACATCCGAGGAGTTGAGCATAGGCAAAATTAAGTTCAAGGCTTTTGATTTGGGTGGTCATCAGATCGCTCGCCGTGTCTGGAAAGATTACTATGCTAAGGTCATTCAATGCTCCCTCCCATCATTTCCTATTGCTTCTATACTCTATTGATTGTCTTTTGGATTCTATGAAATTAGATTATGGGCCCTAATTGATGTGATTCGAGATATTTGATTGTGTTTTGGATACTATGAAATTTATGAATCTGGTTTATGACAAAAGATGCCTATTTTTCATGTCTCATATACTGGATTCGTATAGCTGAATTGATAGAGACGATGTGTTATCTGTTCATTCTCTGTCTTTGTTGTGGTGAAGTGATTCTATGAAATTAGATTATGGGCCCTAATTGATGTGATTCGAGATATTTGATTGTGTTTTGGATACTATGAAATTTATGAATCTGGTTTATGACAAAAGATGCCTATTTTTCATGTCTCATATACTGGATTCGTATAGCTGAATTGATAGAGACGATGTGTTATCTGTTCATTCTCTGTCTTTGTTGTGGTGAAGTGCGTGTGGATGCTCTATGTTATGCTAACAATTCATGAAATCCGTTGCTGCATACTAGTTGTCTTGTTTCTGAATTCCATCTGTAGAAAGGGTATGCATGATTTGTTTCTTCGCTCTATCTTGTGCTTTCATGTTTCCTAATGACTTTCCTTGTGTTTATCTGATTCACGGTGACAACCATGGATGATGGTAGTTTCATTGATAGCACCTTTTTCGTAGTAGCTTTCCATTATCACTCTTGAGGGCTTTTCTTGAAACTTTACTGCATCTGATGACTCTGTAGTTCCGGTATTGATAACTAGTTGCTCCTGTCATCAGCATCTTTTTATTGTAAATAGTGGGTTTGCTTCAGTTTGTGTATGCAAATCAATGTTTCTTTGCACACTCTTTTGGTCATTTGGAGTGCATGTAGATCATGAAGGAACTGAAGCCAAAATCATTTTATGTGTGAATAGGTGGATGCAGTGGTTTACTTGGTGGATGCCTATGACAAGGATAGGTTTGCAGAATCGAAGAGGGAGTTGGATGCGCTCCTTTCAGATGAAGCTCTAGCCACTGTTCCATTCCTGATACTAGGCAACAAGATTGACATTCCCTATGCAGCTTCTGAAGATGAGCTTCGGTATCATCTAGGACTTTCAAATTTCACTACTGGCAAGGGTAAGGTAAATCTTGTAGATTCCAATGTACGCCCACTTGAGGTTTTCATGTGCAGCATTGTCCGCAAGATGGGATACGGTGAAGGGTTCAAGTGGATGTCTCAGTACATCAAGTAGAGTCGGGAGTAATATTTAGCGATTCATTCTATCAAGAGTCCCTGTCATTTTCCTGCATTATGTCAGTACATTTAGACTGAATATTTTTGCTTGTCTTTGATGTCTTCTTTTTTTGGTTGAAGAATTAACAAGTAGTAGCATTTGATTGATGACGACTCAAGCCTTTATGATATTCATGTCCATGGAACAATGCTGTGTGCAACTATGAACGTAGTGATAATTTATGATTTTTATCGACCGGTATTATCGTGTAAAATCATTCTTGAATTGTCTGGCATGAGGTGTCTCGGATACAATCTGTCCATTTTTTACATTTCAAAAGCATGGTTCTGCACTCGTGTGTGATGTGATGTTTTATGTAATTGAGCTCTTCTTTTGATTTCATGCTGTGGCTAGTAGTAAACATTGTTACTTTTAAAGGTAGATTGAAGAGCTATTTCTTCTCAGTTTGATTCTCCAGTTGGCTGCTGCTTGCGGATTGTTGTGGTAGTGCCACAAAAACTTTTCTCTCTCCTCTATTTGGGCCTGGCCCACGCATGGTAAGCGACTAATTAATTAGCCCATTAGTTTAAAACCACTGGCCCTCCCCTGCCTTGCAATATTGTAAGGAATCAAATCAATCCTCCACCGACACCAGAATCCTGGGTAGTTGGATTGGAGTGTTTGGACTACAACTCCAAAGTCTTACAGCCATTTTTTTTTTTGAATTTTTCAAACCACCAAAATGTAAAATAACCAACTTTTGACCTTTCAGCTAAAAATGTTATGTTTATGTATGCGTGGGGTTTATGATTGTTATCTTTCGTCAGATTTTTGCAAACCACCGAAAAAATTCATCTCATAATTTCCACTCTCCCGCGTTAAATAAGTACTTAATTTATTTAATCTTAATAAATTTCATCTTATCGGAACAAAAATAATTTTATCTTAGTTATGAAATACTTATGTTTTATGCGCTAGATTTTGTTTTTTAATTATATTTTGAATTTTTATTATAAAAAAATTAGGATAATTTTGTGGGTTCGGATATTCCGAGGTACTATGCTGGCTACGAGTAATCTTGTTTAATGTTGTTTAATTTGCTGGCTGGAGAAACTATGGTTAGAATGTAGTAACTTCTTTTACCATGCCAGCTGAGTTTATACATACCCCTATCTAATCATAGAATGTAGCTGTGAAATCTCGTTACCGCGGCGCCATTTGGTGATGGAAATGGAATTCTTTCGTTGCACTGAATTGTTAATACACATTTTTTTATATTTAAAAAAAATTAACAGAAACTGTTAATACACTTTATTGTTCGGCAATTGTCACAGAAATCAACCAAATTCCGTATCCAGTAAAAGGGCGGATTATATTGCTTGAACGTGTGCAATTACCACTGCCACATCCCCAAATCCAAACATGAAATTAAGTACTAGTAAATTTACATAATTACAGCACAATTCACAATCAATTGTTCATTACCAACACTCCAATCACACTCAGTAAAACTGTTTTCTACAAAAATGAAAACAATTTTCTTCTTTTCACAAACAGAAAACGGGCCGGCGAGGCGACCATATCATACAGTATATCATTGATTGGAGGCCTGGAATTGGAACTGGGAAAGCTGGTGCATAAGAGTGACGATGCGAGCGTGATAGTCACGCGCCTGATTGACAGCCTCCGCCTCCAGCTCGCCCAGCTGTGAGCAGAGTCGCTCCTCCGCCTCCTCCGCCACGCTCAGCCTCTTCCACGCCTTCTCAAGCTCCGACCTCATCTCCTCCTCTCTCTCTTTGCTCTCTTTCAGAGCTCTCTCCAGCTCCTCGTTCCTCTTCTTCAACATCATTTCTCCGCCTTCTACTTTCCCCATACCCATTATTTTTTAAATTATTTTTTCTCAAATAAAAGTAAAACACCAACTGAATTCCTGATTTATCTCTCTTGTTTGTTGTTTCCTAGTAACTGTAAATTGCAATTGCTTGCTGTTCTCCCGCTTTTATACTGCAAAATTTACACTGCAACCCATTGTCCAGGTTCAATGTATCTACTGTTCCTCCCAAACTTTCTCAAAGTTTTGTTTTGTTGCTTACGCAATTGCTTGGCTGTAATATATCTCTTGTTTAATTTGGCCCCACCGCAGGTCCACCACCCATCCGATTCTATTATTTTTTGATAAAAACTGTGTAAAATAATCCAACGACTCTGATGGCATGACACCACACGCACGATAATATCTTTCTTTTATTCTTTTTTTTCTCTCTTGACATTTTCTTATATCTAACGAAATCAGAAGAGATCGGCCTGCTCTGTTACACGCAACCTTTACCGAATAATTTCTCCTATCACTGCGTCATCACCACGAGTAATTTTATAAATCAACGGTTCAAAAGACACGACGATAATACTAGAAAGTAGCTCAACGGATGCTAGATGGGGCGTTCCATCCGCTCACTAATCTCCGCATCACATCGCACTCATGTATTGAAAAAGTTAGTTTGTCCGTGTGTTATTCCAAATAAAAAGCTGTGATAATCAAGGAAAGTTTCTTTTTTCTCTCATGGAATTAATCAAACCCAAAGAACTGGTTTTCACTTATGCAGTGCCTTTTAGTTTCTAAAAGAGGACCATGTAATGTATGTAACATTCAGATCACTTCTACTTATGGTTTTAATTAACAATCAAAGAATATTCACCAGCAAGTCATGCCTACGGGCACCGACAAAGATCGGATCTTGCTTGGAAATTTCTTCGCATGCATATAGCCTATGTTGAAGTTTCAATAACTTGCAGTCTGAACTTTGAAATGAACCTGACAAAAATAGGCGCCCTTCCGAGATCATTCCTTGCTTCATCTTAAACAAATTTCCAAGGTTCCAAATAATCCACATCCAACTAGGTTCTTTGACACAAACCATAAAAGAGTTTACACACCGACCCGTTAAGAGCTTTGTTAAAAGTTTTTTTTCCAGGTCTTGCACAAAAAGTATCTGGAAAAACCAAGATATTAACACTGACATCATATGATATGACCCCTTCTTAATCCCCACAACATTTAAATGGGAAAACTAGCACAACAAAACTAATCTACAAAACTACACATCTACATGCTGCTAACCTATGTACTGACTCATCATCATCAACAATGGCCAGATCACCTAGCTAAAAGTGGTGTCTTTAATCCGTCTTCATCCGTCTGTATCCATATCAGGCTTCCGAAGCTCTTCACTTTCCAGCTGCATAAAAAATACAAAATATAGGATTACTAGTAAGATTGTATCTTGATGAAAGAAAAACTTATGAATAAACCACCCACCATTGCTTGGTTATAGGTCAACTTCATCCTCCGGTATTCCTCTTGTGCTTTCTTTGAACGAAACATGGCCTGAACACGTACAACAGATCTCTCAACACGCTCTTCAGCTTGGTGTCGGCTAGTTGTATAGAAATCTTCCTCCACATCACTTCCCAGTGTTGAATCTGCAACTGGTTCAGCCTGCTCAACACGAAGTCCACGAAAGCCTCTTCTCTTCAAACGCCATCGTAGAACTGCTTTCTCAAGCACTCCGACTGACCACATGATCTTCCGGTATTGCCTCCTAACTTGCAAGCCCCGGAAAGCAGCCTGCATTAGAATAATCGGAATTTCAGGCATTTAGCTAACAGGTCTCTTATATTGATGAATTAAAATGAAAACAGGTTCTTAGCAATGCTACAATCAGAAGGAAATAGGAAATTTAACATGCCACCAGGTCTCTCTATCAACTGCTTTTAGAGTAGTAACAATTTTGAGATTTTCTTTTGCCCCTGTTTTCTATTTAGTATTCATGCAGAATTGGAACAATACACAGTGGGGAGAGAATGCTTACTTGAATTCTGATAGCCTGATTACGCATCCGAAGGAATTCCTTCCGCATTTTCCATGTGCGGAATCTATACTGAATGCGTACAGCAGCTGTCATTTTTTTCCGATTCTCAAAATTGCGAAAGGCATGTTGAATCTTCATTGCAGCAACTATACTCCTTGCCTCTTCCTCTGGATTAGCAAATTCAACTGCTGTAGTGCGTACTTTTAGGGAATGTTCTCTGAATGCAGCTTGTATACGTGCAGCAGCATCAGCAGCTGTTCTATAAGCTGCTAATGTATCCTTAAGATACATCTCCTCCTCACTTAGGTTCTCAGAATTCACTGTTTCAGTTGCATTTGTTTGCAATGAGCCACTGGCATTTCCAGCTATAGTCATGGCCTCAAAATGTGCGACTAATGCCTTTTCAGACAGATAACCAGCTAGGCCCTCAAAACCCCGCCCAGCTGCAAGATCAGCTGCAGTGCATCCACCAGGACTTTCTTTGGTAGGGTCTGTGACCAAGTTCGCTTTTGCCCCTTCAGATAGAAGAACCGCAACCATCTTCTCCCTGTACATAGAAATTTCCAGAATTAGAGATGTTGAAAAGGAAGCAACTTCAATATTTGAAAGTCATGTTTTCACTATTGATAAGACGAATGATGATATAGGAACTGTTGCATGAACAATTTATGTAGTAAAATGGCAAACAAAGTGGTCATACCTTCCACAATATGCTGCCCAATGAAGTGCTGTCCATCCATGCTTATCACGATAATCCAATGATAAACCAGACCACGAAAATAAGCGAATAGCCCAAGTATATCCAAGGACAGCACATAAATGGATCACTCCTTGCCCTTGACTATCATATGGTGTGGTTTTACAGCCATCAAGTACCCTTTCCAACAACCATTCCTTTAGTAAGTTTTTCAGCATAAGTTCAAACAGGCTATCTTTTGCTTGTGTAAAAGAAATTCGATTATCCCCAATTGACTTCATCAAATATATCCAACTATTGAGTAAAGCAGAGGTCTTGTCAGCAAACTTCTTAGCCTCCTTTAGAGAAGATGGTGATACTTTACAGGTCAGAATGTTTAGTTTTTTGGATGTGGAGAAAAGTAAATGAGCAAGCCTCATCTGAAGTTGGAAGTCCTGCCACATGGGTTTGTCATCTGAGGAAGCCACAGGCTCTTGCATTGGAGAACTACGATACTCAAAATTCAGAATTTGGCTGATGGGCTTATGACCATCCACACTCAAACAAAGACTTACTAGCCCAGGAGAATGTGGTGATATAGAACACCTGTACACCCCAGGCTGGACAATTAGTGCAGGGACACATGCATCACCACAGATACAAGATAGATTGGATTTTGCCAGATGTGCATACTGATCGTGGAAATATCCGGTGACTAGAATCTGCAACAACAGTTAATTTATGTTATAGTTTCCAATTAATGTTCTCAAAATTACAGTGTCCACCCTGCCTCTGCATTTGAAAGAAATAGTAAAATTACTTATTTTTTTAAAGTGTATGGGTACACATTATTACTTGATAAACAGAAACCTAAATAAGGTTACTTATTTGAATCTTAATTTTGTCTTGGGAGTGCAATAAAACAAATGACAATTCGAACAGAATATTCAGGGTTGCAGTCTTTTTACCACACAATAAGCATATGCCACTGAACAAGACGTATTTTAATACACTTTTAGTGAAGAATCAAAGCCAAAATAGAGACAAACTTCTGGTGAAGGATTGTAAGAAAGGAAAAAGAAAACCTTTGTTGTTTCAGTAGAAAATGCCCATGCAGGTGAGAAATCCGTTATCGTAAATATTTGTTCAGGAACAGAAGAATGCTGTTGATCAACTGTTGAAGTAAATGAACCATTGCCAGAGGAAATTGAAGATTCAGGTGCAGTATCTACTGAACCTGGAGAGTCAGCTATGATGTAATTCATCCACCTTCCAAAACTATCCTGACTGTGCAAACCATCATTAACTGTAATGTCCAAGGAATCACCAGTGCAATAGACATTAGTATCCTTCCATGGTATATTCGAATTTACTTGGATCCCAGCCATCTGGTAGTTGTACATACTATCTGGAACACTGAAATGAATGGTATCACTACTAATAGGCTGAGTAAAATTGTCCATAGGAGAAATTGCTGGTGTTAAACTGTAAGCCGGAAGACAGCAACCCTGAAAGACAAACATTAATTAGTTATGCAACAGTATAGCATAATTCATAAAATTAAGGGTTTGGATACTTAAAGAACTAAAGAGTAATAAATTTTAAAACTTATTGACCGTCATAAATACTAGGTAATGCATAAAGAATGCAACCGCATATCAGATAGGACATTTTGACAGCTAAACTGCAAATACCGCCATGTAAAACACAAAAAGTATAAAAACTGGAGTTTCTCCAAACACGGCACTATCTTTGTTCGAAAAAGGATATCCCCACATTGAAAGGAAATGATGAAGGAACAAATATAATTTGGAACTAGCAATTATCATGCTTACGTCATTTAAGGACCCACTAACTGGAATCTGATTCTCTTGCCCAAAGTGCAGAACCTTATCTGCCAGCAACAGAAACATAAAAAAAATAAAATATTATACTAATGGAGAAATAATAACACTATTCATGTAAATAATGGCTTTCTGAACTACTTAATTTTTTACAAAAGCATTCAGTCAAAGACCTCCACTAGGCACGGTCAAATTATTAGGATCATTTGCGACCAGCTCATCCCATTCAAGTGTATTGATCTCATGAAGCCTCATTTCATGGTTTGTGGCAGTTGAACCAGGCCCTGTAGAAACTACCAAAAAAAAGTTGCAAATGAGAACATTTGATATACAGCTCACCAATTTTTTTCCTAAACAGCAAAACAAAACTTCTTATGTAGAGTGTTAAGTAAGCTCACCAATAAGTTCTTCCATGCCACCATAATGTGCACGAGCAGCTCCAGAGTCCAAGTCTGATAGAAGCCACGGTGCAGAGTGGTCAGTTACCGAACTAGAATTTGAATTCACAGGTGCCACTGGAGAAGCCTGCAACTTTATCATAATTCACAAGTCAGCCAGAGCCCAAAAAAAGGTTCTCGACAACCACTGGTTTTCTGAAAATGAAATAAATAACTGAAGAAACCAATAATCCTGTTAGGAGATAGTGTATCTAAAACTGACAGCGTCACAAGTTTTGCCGCCATTGTAAACAAAGAAAAAGGCTCAACCACACACGAGGGTCCCTAACATCAGAATGATTGGAGGTCTCTTCATTTCAACAAGAAGAATTGAGAAACAAACTGCCCTAGTATTTTTTTTATTTTTATAGGTACCCAGGCTCACCATGGAAAAAGAAATATGCAACACGCAAAGTTGAAAACCACATATACTCCAAATTAACTTATCTCACCAGACAAGCACCAAGCTTAAGAAATAGCAGTTTCATAACACAGCTAATAAGCTAACAGGAAACTGACCTCCTGAGTTTCACGATAATGCACAAGGACTATGTGTTCGAGAGTCCTGCAACAGAAAACACATAACCAACGGCATAAGGTAAATCCCACCGCATGATGCTAGAGAGATTCATCGTGTATGTCAAAGAAATAGACTGTAATGCCAACTTAATAACCACTTACTTATCAAGCAGCCAGTAACACCTGCGAACAAAGGTCGGGTTATCTTGGCCATGTGCATAGTACACATGAATTCTTTCTTCATTGCCCACCTGAACCATTAAACAAAAAGACAATTTACCAAAGCATATTCTTCACATGTAATGATACTTTGCACCAGCAAACCACAATATGTCAGAAATTCTTTGAAGCAAGAAGCAAAAATCAAAATGATCTTGCTGTTGTATACTGATGACCAGATAACGCATTCCAAACTACTGGAGAAACCACACTGAGGTGCAATAAAATCACATTGAAAGTGGAAAATATTAACTTATTTGAGCCAAAATAATCATGGGAAATAGAGAACAGCATAAAGAAGGGAATTCTTCTTTTAGTTGGTTCACCTAATAATATAGAAATCTGGAGCTATCAACAAAGTTACAGACATTCAAACAAACCTTTAAAGCCTGTGAAGCATATACATATTGTGTCACAATTTCATGATGCATCTTAACAGTTTAACGATTAAATGATATTGCAATTAGTATAACTGTAACAAGATGATGCATTATAAACAAACAAAAACGAAACATTTGTTCACCCCCTGAATGCAACAAGCTGAAAAAATAGAGTCCATATTTGCTACAACGTAAAGAAAAACTAATAATGTGTTATAGTAATAATTAGAAACTTAGTATAGGTAGAAGAGACATAAAAACAAAGAAAGCTGTAAATCTCACTTTCAAGTGTTCATGAGCTTCTTTAACAGTCTTCCCATCATTTTTCTTCTTCCAGTTATGACCATCTTTTCGGAAGTTCCTAAGCATCTTACGGTCGAACAACACAATCGTGCCACCTGTTACATTACATGGAGACAAAATTACCCAGCTAATCAGAACTGCAGATTAAACATTGTTTCAAAGTTTTTCAATAATTTATATTAAGGGCAGAGTAAAAGCCATTTTAACGTCATGAAATTTAGTGCATTAACCATCTTAACATAATTACTCATATTCCCACCATTTAAACACAAACAAAATATTAGACTAGACATATGCCCAATTCATAACACCTATAAAAATAAGCCAGTTACTGTGGGAGGGAGGAGGAGACTATTCTCCACATTCTAGAGCGTATTAGAGTATCAACTCCATCAACCAAAGAAGAAGAATCAAATTTTAGGATTGATCTTTTACAAGGGAGCAAAATTCAAGCCAAGACAATTAGCAGTTTCTTCTTTTTCTTTTTTCTAACACTAGGAAAATCAGTAAAATGGGTACTTACTTTTGGGCAAATGCACTGGCTTGACATTAATAGTGAAATACTTGTAGTTACAGAGCATTGCATGAATTTCATTTGGGCGGAGCCATCTGGACCTGGAATCCTCCATTATATTCCGAACATCTAAATCTGTCATGAACAAGACACCAATACTACAATAAGCAAATGTATATGTTCAATGACGATATTATGAGGCAAACAGCAGTGAGCTAAGATGATTAACACCAGTTCTGAGAGTTATATCTCCTCCTAAAAGTAAAAACAAAGACAAAGCCAACGAGAGCACACCATTATCTCGTCCCTAGCAACTCCTACTTTTGCAATTCATCCAGTAAAACAGCCAACAAAGACATTGAAATCCAACCTTCAGTAAAACAAAGGACTGCGCCACCAAAACAACAGCTAGAACAGAAACTTGCACTCAGAACTTAAGAAATGAAGTTGAGATTATTGATTATCTTCAGTTTTCCAACTCCAATCCACCTTTAATCCATAACCAAAAGTAACATGACATTGCTGAATTTCCTTCTCTTCTACCAACCTTTACTACTCAATGCAAGCAAACGTGACTTGACATAAGACAACCCCAGGGGTAAAAGTACCTCTAATCAGTTAGAAGTAAACCTTGATCCTAGGAGACAAAGAGTACTTCCATCTCATTATCTTTGATTTTCGCAAAGCCTAATTATATTTTAGCTACGGAATCAAGAAAACAACTATGATAGTTGCTGCTGCACAGCAACCAAGCTAAAAGTCTTGAACAAAGATATGATAATACAGCAGAATCCTGATCAAAAAAACTGTTACCTTGCATCGTATGGAATCCATGAATCTCCGAGCCGACGAGCCGCCCCGCCGCCCCAACGCCAAAATCCATGGTACAAGAAAATCAAACGCGCGTAAGCTAACCAAAACCGCAAATCTCAGAACCTGTAACGGCCTAACAATCGACAAGAAAATCGATGAACGAGGGAGACAACAAACGGAGCTAAAATTGACCGATAACGAGAGGAGGGTTTTTGTTTGGCTCGTCTTGAAAAGGGAGGGAGAAGCAAAAATGACACTCTTGGACGGAGCGTGCACTCGCCAATAGAATTTAAGCGTGACAAGAGGAGCTGTGGAGCGAGACAAGATTTTATGAGTTGTGTACTCCCAACAGAACAACCTTTACTCTTTTTTAAGCAACTTTCCTAATTACACTATTAAAGTATGAAATTATTCCACCGTGGCCTCCGAGTATTGGTTTTTTTCGTTTTTTTGACCAAAGAGAATTGATTATTTTTTCGTTTTTATTTATTAAAAAAAATGTTTAAATCCATGGAAATAATTGTGGGCCCCGCCGTCTAAAAGAAACAATAAATAAACACCGTCGACTGCCTGTTTCATCCCGTACCACATATTGCTATCGTGATTAGGTGATTAAAGTGAGCAAACTTTTCTTTCTGAAAGAACCAAAAATAATTTAGCGCCAAAATAAAATTATCGATATATTTCTAAAATTGAGTAATTGAGTACAAGAATAAGATCAAATCAGCTTCTTTGCATACGTGGATCACTCGTATTTTTTATTAAATATGTAAGAAAAAACAAACTATATTTACGAGTAACTTGTATAAAGAAGCATTGACCAACATTCTTATATGGAAATGAAGGGGAGAAAAAGCGGGCAAACTTTAGCACAAACATAAATTAAGTGGGAAATTGTAATTAATATGTAAATTTTTAAAAAATCCGTTCTTAATTTAATAATGATAAAACTACATGAGATTGTAACTACGAATTACACATGTATTTATTTAGAATACAAATTTTAAAGTATCGTAAAAAAAAAAGCATTTAAACACTAGCTGACATTAAGAAAAACAAAAAATAATACGAGTAGAGATGAAAAGCTAAATTGATAAGATGATCAACAACTAAATTGGAGATGCACGAAATGACAAAAGTACTACTACATTGTATAAACAATGTTTTGTTAGGGAATAATGGCGTGTAATTATTTATATTTTGTGTAAATAATTATTAGTTTTAGGTGGTGAGAACACAGATGAAATGGAGTATTAGGTATTAAATGGAACAACGACTATTATCTGTTCCAAGTACCTTTCCGCGCACAAGAGGAAAGTAAGGTCGTGGGTGAGAGTGTAAACGCAGGCAACGCGGCCTTACATGGCATATGGCAGGCATGTCGATAGCAGCGACCGATGCAGCACACACTGCTCTGCAGACACTCTAATCCCAAACTCTTCTCAGCAAAGATTTTTTCCAAATGTCATTTTTATTACTCCCTCGCGTCATTTTTAATTGACGTTTTGGAAGTATAATATCATACTTAAGACAATAATTGACAACAATATTAAATAAATTTGTTTTCTTAATTCGTTGCCATTGGTCCTACCAAAGAACCTTATCCTCTCTATTTATTTTAGTTCAAACCTCACCATTATTTAAATACACATTATCTACATACATTTACTCGGTAGCTAATTCAGTAAAATTTGGGTAGATCATGATCTACCTACATCATGATGTAGGATGATGACACGTATCTAAAATCATGATATAGGTAGATCGTTTTTTTCATAGCTAATCATGTAACATATAGTAGGTTGATAGTTATCTATTGGTGATAAAATATAAAAAAATAATTCAGATTCGAGTGGCGCCTGTAACTAAAGTAAAATAAAGAAAAAATATTATAAGTCACAGAAGTAACAGTTCAGCATGCAAGAGAGGTGTAACTGTTAGCAGGACATGCATGTAAAACGGTTGACTCGTCCAGGGAGGGAAGATTTAATAACAAGCAGACAAATCGGTCACCTTAACCATGAGCTTCAAAAGAAATCCAAGGCTTCCAATTCTTAGATTACTTGCTCTTTTCAGTTTTATAATGGAATGAACAAACCTATGCACGATCGCCAAAAGAAGCAACTTTCGAAACTTTCGAAACTCAACTTATAACCGAGTAAATGTTGTTGGTGTGTTGTTGCAGAAAGGAAATGAGAACATAGACCTTTGTGTAGGAGACAAAGTTTATGCTTATTTGAATAATAAAGCGTTGCAGCAAGCGTTTCACGCCAAGCTAGTTGGAGTCACAGGGTGGAATACTTGTGAGGGGTAAATCCACAATTTTATTTTATTTTATTTTTAAAAAAAAAGAGCTCTAATCGTTGTTGATACGAGATCTCAATTACATCCCGTAAAACCGTAATTGATTTAATTTCAAATTGATTTTTGTTTTTGTCTGATCCAAGAAATTCTAACTGAATTTTTCAACAATGTTTTGATTGTAGGATACCTGTGAAGTATGATAGGCGAAATATTGAGATACCCACGATTGGTGTGGTCGGCTCATTGGTCAGCTCAGGCATTCCAGTGCTAATTTACAGGTCTGTCAACGATTATTTAACATTAATAAAAATATAATTAATTAATACCATGCCAATATTATTAATTTACCAAAAGTTGTTAGTCTTAATTAATTAAAAAAAATGTTTAATTACTTGAAATAAAAAAAAATGCAGCGGGGATCAAGATTCGGTGATTCCATTAATTAATCAACGTTAAAAACATCATACATTAAAATATTACAAAACGTCATATTTAAAACATTAAAACATCAATCATCTCTGTTCTTATTTGATATATTTTTCATCAATTTTTTTTCCAACAACCGCCTTTCCTCATCCAACGACTGCCTTTCCTTATCCAATGTAGCGATGTACACGGGTCGGGTCGGGTCGGGTCGGATCGGTTATAGGCCCAATTCGCCACCGACTCGCCCAAAATTTAACGGGTCGGTTCGGGTCGATTATAGACACATATAACCGCGGGTTAGCGGGTGTGGCGGGTCGGTTCGGTAACCGCGGGTTGACAGGTCCGGCGGGTTGAGCTCTCCTAGCAGCCAATCTTCTTCCTTTCTTCTTATGGGCTGGCCCAAACCCAACCTTAACCTACTATCTTCTTCTCCGCTCGCAACACCAGCCACCAAATCAATACACCAAATTGAACCAAAACAACCACCAAATCAAATCAAAACTGCCACACAATTGAACCAAAATAGCCACCAAATTAAATCAAAACAGTCACACAATTAAATCAAATTCCAGCCACAAATAATTTCTCAACACCATTAGGGAGAGAAATGAGAGAGCAATCGAGGACGAGGGGTCGAGGTTTTGTTGTGAGGAGGAGAGGCGGGGGAGGACCAGAGATGAGAAGAGGGAGGATGTAGCGGCGGGTTGGCGGAGGATGGTGGTGGTGTGTCGGCGGCAGCGACGAGGAAGAAGAAAGAAGAATGAAAGAAAAAAATAAAAGAAAAGAAAAGGAAAGAAGAAGCGGTCAGAAAAGAAAAGGAAAGAATGAAGGAAGAAGGAGAGTATTTATACTTAGGGTTAGGGTTAGTTGGCGGGTCGGGTCGGTTCTTTTTTGATTTTTTAAAAGTTGACCCGCAAACCGACCCACCACTAAATTGACGGGTTAGTTATGTATATGTACATGGGCGGGTTGGCGATTCTTTTACTTTTGGCGGGTTGGGTTGACGGGTTAGGCGGGTTGGAAGGGTCAAATGTTCAGCCCTAATCCAATGTATGCTTTCGTGTGTCAATCTGCTTCATTCTTTTGTTGTCCTTTTTAGTCCAAGCATTGCTCCCATCTTCCACCTTGCGACTACAACCGGCAGTACTTTTCTCCCACTCTCCCCTATTTTTCACTGCTCTAGAGTCGCTCTTGTCACCCCAAAGCAATTTCGAAAAGGTAAAAATTTGTTGTTTTAACGGTTCTAGGAAATACTTGTTATTATCTTCCCGGTACTGTCGTAAGAATTTTTTCTTCATCCTTACAATCTCGGCCTTTATTTGTTCCGAAGACAAACCAAGATTCAATAGGTTATTAATAATTTCAGTAAAATCTTCTATTTTATCTACGACATTTCTGCCTGTATTATGTCGGAATATGTTCATTTGCTCGAGCACAGAAGACTCACCAGTGAGGTCAAATATACTCTGGCTTATCTTGTTCTTCTTTTTATTTTGGGGTTGTAGGAGAGGAGATGATTGTAATGAGGAGCTGGTGAATACTTGAATTTCATCATCATCAAAAGAAGAAGAAGAAGAAGAATATACAGGTCGTCTTTTTGGTGTCATAATTGCGGGAGAGAAAGAAACAAAGAAAGAAGGGTGCAAAGAGGGGACCGAAAGAGATGAGGGAAGATATGGTGAGGGGAGAGTTGTGATTCTGAGATTACGAAATATTTCGGAATGAGACGGTTGGTGGGGAATGAGCGATAATGGCTTGTATTAATAGTTTTTTTTTCTTTTTGGTGTTCCTTTAATTATCACAGCTACTCTCCTTTAATTCAAAGCAGCTGAGTCATAATTAGAGCTGTCAAACCGAGACCCGGGAAATCAGGCCAAGTTGGGTCCCAAAATTAGTCCCAAAAAATTTCGGGACCGGGTCTGGACCCGGTCAGAAAATTTTCAGGACTGTCGGGTCTGACCCGAGACCCGACCCAACCCTAACCCACACCACACCGCGACATCAACAAAACATCTGTCTTCTCTAATCTCTTCTTCCTCACCCTCTCACTCTCCAGCGGCCACCAGTCCCTCCACCCACCGCGCCATCAATCGACACCACCACCACCTACCGCGGCATCACCACCACACTAGTCCCTCCACCCATTGTCTTCTCTTCTTCCTCACCCTCCCACTGTCAATCGACGCCGCAGCCAGCGCCGCGTCTTCTTCCTCTAACCGACGCCGCAGCCCTCCGTCCTCTCCTCGCTGCAATCGGCGCACTCTCCCCTATGTCCTTTGATTTTTTAAATTAAATTTGATTGATTTTAATTTTTAATGTTTGATTGATTTTAATTTTTAAACTTGATAAAATATGTGCATTATAATTTATAGTAATTAATTAACTAAATAAGCATTAGTTTAAATTTTAACGAATAATTAAGGAGAACCTAATTGAAAACTGATAATTAAAAAGGATCAAATTGAATTTAAAAAAAAAAGAGGGTCGGGCCGGGTCCAGTCCCGGACCCGAGCCATTTTTTCGGGGCGGGACCGGGACCAAAAATTGGTCCCGTATTTGGCCCGGGTCAGGACCAGTCCCGCCCCGAGTTTTTCGGGGTCTGTCGGGTCCGACCCGCAGACCCGATTTGACTGCTCTAATTATAACATTAAAATATGATTCGGTGGGTAGGAATACAAGGCCGCGTTCCCAACATTGAGGTCCACGTTGTTAGTTTTCAGCCGAAACCCAGATTTTAAAAACTTTCCCAAAGCCCATCCCAGGACAAAAATAGGCTCACTGTTATGGGCCACTTTGAGCCTACATAACGGCCCATACCAGTTCATCTAAATATTCAAGTAAAATTGAACAACAAGCATCTTTGCTTGCAATGGAAGACGAACAAAGAAAACAAGCAAACCCCGAAAGATCTGTCTCTCCTAATGAGTTAGCCACTCACTTTCTATTCCTTTCACTCCAACAAAAGCAATCTACCAAAAATCCCCCCTTTAAATAATTATACTTTCATTCCTTCTCCATAACAACCAAGAAAAAAAAATCCCACAACTAAAAAAAATGGAGACCAAATCTTGGGTTATTGGTGCGATCATGGCATTGTTCTTGGTCGTTTCGGTAGTTAATGGCGATGGCGACGGGTCGGCTCCGGTGAAAAAAGTGGTGAAGATAGTGAACGGGAAGAAGGTGTGCGGCAAAGGATGGGAATGCAAAGGACTTTCTTCGTATTGTTGTAACGATACAATTTCTGATTATTTCCAGACTTACCAATTCGAGACTTTGTTCGAGAAGCGAAACTCCCCTGTTGCTCATGCTGCTGGGTTTTGGGATTATCATTCTTTCATCACTGCGGCTGCACAGTACCAGCCTCTTGGGTTTGGTACCACAGGAGGCAAACTTATGGGTCAGAAAGAAGTTGCTGCTTTCCTTGGCCATGTAGGAAGCAAAACATCATGTGCGTAACAAATACAAAAATTCATTGCAATACAGTAGTTTTTAGTATCTTAAATATATAACTAACTCATGTTTAGAAATTGAATGATTAATCTGACGAATTTGGATACCAATGAACTTATAAATTAGTACCGATACTTTTTACATCGCAAAAATGATCGAGTAGCCTAATTTGCGATTTCAGGTGGTTACGGGGTGGCAACCGGAGGGCCACTGGCTTGGGGTCTATGCTACAACAAGGAAATGAGCCCTAGCCAGCTATACTGCGATGACTACTTTAAGTACACTTATCCTTGCACCCCGGGTGTGTCCTACCACGGCAGGGGTGCCCTGCCTATCTATTGGTATGCATCTCTTCCTCTGTGTTGTTTTTCACTTTTATAATATTTCAAACAAAACATTAAAAATCGATTCACTAATGCTGCAGTAGATGCAGTTTTTTCCGGTATTTGGGATAAGTTATTCGCTACTCCTAACTTTATATGCGGTGTGCATAATTTTCCGAAATTCAAAGTATACGCTACATGAATCTCCCGGTTCTTGATCTGACAAATTGATAGAACGACATAGGTTGTACTAGTTGTTCAAAAGTACTGTTCTTACTGTTCGTGATGCTCGATCTCTTTGCAGGAACTACAACTATGGCAAAATCGGGGAGGTCCTTAAGGTTAATTTGCTAGACCATCCAGAATTGATAGAGAATAATGCTACATTAGCATTCCAGGCAGCAATTTGGAGGTGGATGACACCAGATAAGAAGAATCATA
Source organism: Viola odorata (assembly GCA_963691705.1). Lineage (NCBI taxonomy): Eukaryota > Viridiplantae > Streptophyta > Magnoliopsida > Malpighiales > Violaceae > Viola > Viola odorata. The sequence goes on from OY829545.1 coordinate 607,174, forward strand.
AACCTTCAGCACATGATGTATTTGTTGGGAAATGGAAGCCTACAAAGAATGACACTTTGTCCAAGAGGGTGTCTGGTTTTGGCACCACCATTAATGTTCTCTACGGCGACCAACATTGTGGAAAAGGCGACGACGAATCGATGAACAACATTATATCTCATTACTTGCATTACCTTGACCTGATGGGCATTGGCAGGGAGGAGGCAGGGCCACATGAAGTTCTTAACTGCGCCGAGCAAGTTCCTTTCAACCAAGCCGCTACCACTTCTGCATCTTCTTGAGCAACCTGTATGTGTTTGTTGCTGATGATTATTAAGTAATTAATTACACTGCAACTTTTCAAGGAAAAAAAAGAAGAATTTAATAAGTTTTGATGGCCATGTTTCTAAGAGGGTTAAAGGATTTTTTCAATGTCCACTATTGTGTGATTATGCATTTAACAAATTTATTTATATATATTGTACATTTTGGGATCAATATCTATTACTCTCTTAAATTGTAGTAGCATTGTCTGGTCCTAGATCAAAGCCCCCTCTAATTATTGTTATCTTTTAGCAACCGGTGGCTGAAATATTGAAACGTCCACGTTTACGACTTGCGACACTTGCCAATTCCATTTCAAAGCCCTCTCGGCTTTTGCTTAGTAGCCAGAGGCAAAAAGACAGTGCAACCAAATAAAATTGATAAACTAGCTAACTAAAGAGTCAACTCCCAGCCGATTAATTTATTTTAAGTATAGCTTAATTAGTTTGATAATCTCATCTTGATTAAGGGAATCTTTGTAGTTAATTAATATATATCAATACTTATTCTCATACTTGATTGAAACATGACTGATAATACATAATAATGCTATGAGGATATTTTAGTACTTTACTCCACTAAATATCTAGAGGGGTCTTATTGTACTTATCCCAATAAATATCTGTTGCAGGAACTTTATTGTATCTTAGCCATATCATCTCCTATAAAAGGAGGGCCAAAGGCAACCGGAAAAGGAGGAGGAGACGCGCACACTCGCCGTTACTCTATCCATACTTACTCTATACATATACACTCTTTCTTCCACGTCAATCTAACTTGACCGTCGGGCTCTACGTCGGGGGGTCACCCCTCCGATGCTTTTCAGGTACCATATGGCAAAGCAGAACCAGATCTCAGTCAACCCATCAATCCAACTTCTACTTCAGCACCATCCATTTACAGCTCACTCTCACCCCCATTATCATTTGGTGCTCTCGTTGAGAGTTTGGATTCTTAAGTAAGTCTACCCTGAGATCCAAGCTCACCTCCCTCGCCATCAGTATCATACAAAATGACATCCAACCAAAATCCCAACACACAGCAAAATCCAACCCCACAAGCGAAACCTCCAAAAAAAAGAAAGAGGGAAAGAAAAGGATCAGATCTGGAAAGAAAGAAAAAAGAGGAGGAGACGCGCACACTCGTCGTTACTCTGTCCATACTTACTCTATACATATACACTCTTTTTTCCACGTCAATCTAACTTACCGTCGGAGGCTCTACGCCGGGGGTCACCCCTCCGGTGCTTTTCAGGTACCATATGGCAAAGCAGAACCACATCTCGGTTAACCCATCAATCCAATTTCTACTTCAGCACCATCCATTTACAGCTCTACTCTCACCCCCAATCCAGAATTATCAATGACCGAAGGTTGCGGAGGGTATCAATTTTAAATGTAAAAAAAAAAAGAATTACATTAAAAGATTTATTTCTCGTTAAACAACGATACTCAAATGAGATTATTTTATTTGGCTTAAAAAATAAAAATGACACGGGAAGGAAAAGAAAAACTCAATCCAATTCTAAAACAACTTATTTAAGTGGCCAGTAAAAAATATAATAAATTTAGATCGATCGATTTAAATATATAATTTAAAACGTGTGTGACTTTAATGTTTGGCTAAGGACAACTTATATATAAAATTAATAACACGCCACAGGTGAGGTGGATTCAGATTCCACGATTTAATCTCCAATAAAAAAAGAAGAAGCCCATCAACCAATGTTTGCCAGCGAAATCCACATTGCATATACTCCCTCCAGGTTAATTATATATCGTTTGACTTTTTGGTACGCATATTAAAAAAATTGGATGACTCACTATTTAACTTCAAAAAAATTTGTATTTTTTTTCGAATGTACGTTATCATTAGGAGGACGGATGACTCACTAAGGATTAACATACGTTCAAAAAAAAGTACAGAATTTTTTGGGATCAAATAGTGAGTCATCCGGCTTCATTAATATGTCTGCAAAAAAATCAAACGACATATAATTAACTCGGAAGGGAGTATCATTTATGATCCTAAAATGATTCCTTCTTTATTCATCATAATGATTATCCTACGTAATATGTATAACTCATTTGTTTAGCCATTTCTCACTATTTCTCTAAATAAGTCTTCTATTTAAATTCTGCTAATTAATTTTATTTATACGCTTTTTAAGATATAATAATACTTAAGATATTAACTATTGTACTAACGGATGTGTTAAGATATGATTGAAGTTTATCATTTTATTATATTGTTATTTTTTATTTAAATAAACAATTATGAAGTAAATGTAAAGATAATATATACTTTTTTAGTATAAAAGATAATATCTTTATTTTTATTATTGATGAATCAAGCCACGTTAGCACGTGTTGTAAGTATGTAGCACGAAAAAAGGAGCTCACTTTTGCAATTTATTACCGGGAGTTTTGTAAGCTGTTCGGCGTTTCTCAAGTAAAACGATTCACTTCTAACAAAAAAAGAAAATATAGGATAAAAATATTAATATTATTATTATTATTAAAAGAATTATAATTTAAAATTTTCATTTCTTACTGCTGCGATTTTAGTGTTATCTTGTAAGTCACGATTCTAATATTTAATATTATTTTTCCCTATTTTTCCCTGTAACAAAATTCAAATAGCTGCTTACCAAAAATAAAATAAAAAATTCAAATAGCTATGCAGCCGTAATAATTTGAAACATATTCTTCAAAAAAAAATGAAAAAACAAATTAATTGTTCTTTTTTTATATATAAAATTGCTTGGTTCACAAAAAAAAACTGAACTATTTAAATTGCTCCTCAACATTTTTTTGTAGTTTCAACTTGAGAGAGAGAGAAGTGAGAAGGAGAGACGGAGAGGCTCTGGATGCGAATCCAACAAGATGGCGAAAGACATAGATGATTTGCCCAAGAACGCAGCTAACTACACAGCCCTCACGCCTCTCTGGTTCCTGGAGAGAGCAGCTACGGTGCATCCTACCAGAGTTTCCGTCGTCCATGGACCCATTCGGTACACGTGGCAACAGACGTATCAACGGTGCCGTCGCTTGGCCTCCGCCTTGTCCAACCACTCTGTCGGCGTCGGTAGCACGGTACGGTGGCGCTTCCATTTCTTCAACCTTTATTAATTAATTTCATGGAATGATAGTTTATTTGTCAAAAGCTGCACTAATCTGCAGTTCCCGATAATGCTGGAGTTGTAGTTGAGCTGATTGTGATTTACTGATCTAGGTTAATTTATGAAATCTCCAAATTAAGGGGTATTTAAGAGGCTTTATTTACTTTTTTTTGGAGTATCCTGTGATTAATTGCTAATCCGTTCATGTGCGTCCTGTGTTGATCTTAAACGCGGTTTATTAATTCAATTTATTTATGGTACTGTCTGATTGCAAAAAGGTAAAACGAAATAAGGGAGAGCAAATATTTCATCGGAGAGGAATCAATTCCTCCATTTATACCTATTCATTTAATCTCTATTGATGATCCATTTATGTAAGTGTGCCCACCTCTCGCCTGTTGGATTTTCTGAAATTCCATTTTTTAAAGAGTTTTCTATGTATTTTTCAGTTTTTTTTTAGCTGAGTTATGTTCTTTCTTCAATGGATCCTGCTTTCTGCGAATTGCTCATGGCACTCTCTTCTGCTACTTGTTTTTGGATCTTTTCCATTATAGTGTTTCGAAACACAAAAAAATATAAATTGTTTCATGACATACAAGTTTGGAAGTATTGCCTTTAGACTTCTTTAGCTTATGTTGGAGGTTTTTGTAATCTTACCACTGTCTTTCTGATTTGTTCCCGCAGGTTGCAATAATTGCCCCAAATGTTCCTGCTATATATGAAGCTCATTTTGGAGTTCCAATGGCTGGAGCTGTAGTAAACTGTGTTAACATTCGTCTGAATGCACAAACTGTTGCTTTCCTTCTTGGCCATTCGAATTCTTCCATTGTGATGGTGGACCAGGAGTATTTCACTTTGGCGGAAGAAGCTTTGAAAATCTTGGCAGGAAAAGAAAAAAAATTCAAGGCTCCCCTATTGGTTGTAATAGGCGATCAGAGCTGTGATTATAGGTCATTGACACATGCTTTGGATAGAGGGGCAATAGACTATGAGAAATTCCTTGAAAGTGGTGATCCTGAGTTTGATTGGAAACCACCAGAAGATGAGTGGCAAAGTATTGCTTTAGGTTATACTTCTGGCACAACAGCTAGCCCCAAAGGAGTGGTGCTAAGTCACAGGGGGGCCTACCTCATGGCAATGAGTAATCCTATTATTTGGGGAATGAATGACGGCCCAATCTACCTGTGGACTCTGCCTATGTTCCATTGCAATGGTTGGTGTTTCCCCTGGTCACTTGCAGTTCTTTGTGGGACAAGCATATGCCTTCGCCAGGTACTTCAATGGCTTAATAAATACAAAAGGCATTTTCCTTTTCCTGTTGTGCAGTTACTTTGTTTTTTATGCATGTGTGAAACCACTTAAATCATTATTTGTGTTTATCTTGAGCTAATCATAGCTTAATTGCAATCAATTTTAGAAGGCCTATGGTTATGCAACTATACCTTTATACCTCTTGGATAAATTTGGCCTCCCGGTTCAGTGAAATCTGCTCAAGTTAAGGTCGGTGGTTAAGTTAACTAATAGTTTCACCAGGGAGCTAAAAAACAGATTTGAAGAAACTAGCTTGGAAACACTTTATGGCATTGCTCTTGTTTCTGAATGCCAAGTCCACAAACGTTTGACTAATGGTAGAACAGAGCCTCTCTTTTTTGTGCTGCTGTGAGAGTGCATTTGCTAAAGTTGACGCAGTAGCCTGTTTTTCTCAGCCATGTCTTGCCATGCTATTCTCTGCTCAGAGGCAATGATCTCTTCACCATCTATAGATAGTTAGGTGTTGTAAATACAGTTAGATTATTTGTGTCGTGGAATGGGTATTTGGTGAAACACAAGTTTCTTTCCATGCTTGTTTATCCTGGTGTGGATGGTAAGATATCACGCATTTGGTATAATGTCTGTGTCTTTACTTATAACTACAGGATTGCTGTTTTTTCTTCAGGTAACAGCTAAGGCCGTTTATTCATCCATAGCAAATGCTGGTGTCACTCACTTCTGTGCTGCTCCTGTTGTACTTAATACCATAGTCAATGCTCCTAAGGAGGAGACGATCCTTCCCCTACCCCGTATTGTTAATGTTATGACAGCTGGTGCTGCCCCACCCCCTTCTGTACTCTTTGCAATGTCTGAGAAAGGCTTCCGTGTAACACACACATACGGTCTCTCAGAAACTTATGGACCCTCCACAATCTGTGCGTGGAAGCCTGAGTGGGACTCATTACCCCCAATAAAACAAGCCCGCCTTAATGCACGCCAAGGTGTCCGCTACGTCGGCTTGGAGGGCCTAGATGTTGTTGACACTAAAACTATGAAACCTGTCCCTGCAGATGGAACCACCATTGGAGAAATAGTGATGCGGGGTAATCTTGTTATGAAGGGCTACTTGAAGAACCCAAAAGCCAACGAAGAATCGTTTGCAAATGGATGGTTTCACTCTGGGGATCTTGCCGTGAAGAATCCAGATGGGTATATAGAAATCAAAGACAGATCAAAAGACATTATCATCTCTGGTGGTGAAAACATAAGTAGCTTGGAGGTGGAAAATGTATTGTATACGCACCCAGCAGTATACGAGGTGTCGGTGGTGGCCAGGCCTGACGACCGGTGGGGAGAGTCGCCTTGTGCTTTTGTGACATTGAGGCCTGAAATGGATAAACCTGATGAAAAACGTTTGGGTGAAGACATAATAAAGTTTGCCAAGTCAAATATGCCTGCTTACTGGGTCCCGAGATCAGTTGTGTTCGGGCCGCTGCCAAAGACAGCGACTGGTAAGATTCAGAAGCATGTGCTCAGGGCTAAGGCAAAAGAAATGGGGACCGTCGGCGTCAGGGCAAGTAAGTTGTAGTTCGTGTCCGGTTAACTTGAAAGCAATCTTTACCATGTGCTGTCGTATCTTATGATGATGATGTAAAAGAAAGGTATTAAGTTACTGTACTTGATCTGCAGACGCCCTTCAATGGAATTTCTTCTTTATTTCAATTTTCAATGGAATAATAATAAGTTTATTATTTCCCATTGAATTTCTGGATCCACTTGTATGGGAATTGTCCTTGTGGTTATGGGCTGGTTTGGGTTTTTACTCTTATTCCTTCAATTCTGGGCCACAGCTAGCTCTAGTTTTAGAATCTCATGTGTTAGTTGCGGATTTTGTCAAATATGATGAGGCCATCCGCCCAGCCCAAAAAGTGATTTTTTCATTGACTCTAGGCCCATAAAATTCTATTCATGGACCCGCTGCAGCTAAATTGGCTCCATAAAGATACTTGCTGATCTGAAGGCCCAAAAAATACCGATTGATCTTGCGCCGAAAAGCTTTGCGTGTGATGATTAAATTAGTATGGCTGACTCGTTACACTGAGTTAAGAGTTCAAATTAATACGAGCTCACGAGTACAAAGTCCAAATTAAAACAAAAAATTGAATACGAGGTCAAAATTATTAGCCTTTGGGATAACGAGAGCTTGAAAATGGGTTGGTTGGCAGGATATCTTAAAAACGTAAGATTCTAGTTCTCAAAGATAAGAATGTTATATTATATCCAAGAAACATATCCTCCCCATGGATGGAATGGAACTGCTTTTATGGTATGATTTGATCCATACATGACAACTTTTGTTGTTGACAGATAGACTTGTTCATGCTCATCTATTATTTGCCCGTTACAAGTGGAAGGATATATTTAATAACTGAATGGATTGTGTCGCTGCGGGCCCAAGTTGTTAATGACCCAGTTAGGCTAAATTGGGCCCTCGTCTTGTCCACTTCTCCAACGAATCATCTAACTAATCCAATTGGACAGTGGTCACATCCCCTCTGTTGACAACCCCACCATTTGAAATCCCATGCATGAAACAAACGTTGAGGCTGAGTAGGAGGACTGGCAAAAGGGGTTTGGATTGTATATCAATCAAATGTTGATGGCTTAATTGGTTGGCAATGTCTCCAAGCAAACGCCAATCAAACCTTTCCTCTTCAAGATTTAATAAATATATACATATATATAGTTCCATTCCACCTCCAAATTCCAATCCATAACAAATTTTAAATTTACACGATATCTCCATGTTCTTCTCCAATTCACAAGGACTGACACAGTCCTATTAGAATATACATACTTCAAACGTTGTAGATGTTTGTGCCAGCTCAAACCTTTCCGGGGTTTTTTTATTTAAATTTTAAGTATTTGTTATAATTTACTCTCATTTTATACATAAGGTTATTTCTTTTCGAGGATTGTTGGAGTCTTGAAAATGTCTTTCATACAATACAAGATTTCAAGTTCGAGTTTCATTATCGTTCCCAGAAAGAAAAAAGAAAAAGGAAGTATATCCTATCTGGCCCACAAGAGGAGGAGCATTTGAGAGTCGGATACTAAAAGTAAAACCTCTGCAATTAAGGATATGGTGACATCAACTCCATGATATATATTAACGTCTTTCAGTTCCAACATTAATTCATGTCTAGGGGCCAGTAATAACATAATAGAAAAACCAAAAACTGCCATAAAAAAAATCCATTATACCTATGAATTATGGATTTTTTTCATACCAAACAACAAAACAGCGACAAAAGAAGTGATGGTGGAATGCATGGAATGAGTCCTTTTCTTTAGAGTTTAGATGAATTTCGTCAAGCTTTGTACAAAGAGTTCGTTATTCAACTATATATATATACACTCGTACCTACAAAGTTAAAAGCATATATTACTAATTGTGATGAAACATGATGGGTGGGCATTCTCCACTATATTTCTCGTCGTTTTTGCCAAATCATTAACAGAACAAACGACAACGTGTTGTTATATGATCATTACCTGGATTTTGATGTAAACATCCACTATCACTTCATATATATGCTTTATATATAGATCTTTTTGTTTTTTATTTTTATTTTTATTATTTTTTGGACAGATGATCAGGTTGGATTTGAACTTGATCAATCTTACTGATACTTATCACTAGTAAACAACCAATCAATTTTTACTTCTTTGTTCGTTTAATTTGGTTTAGCGAATATTTCACTTTCAAGTATATCTTTTAATTAGATATAAGAGGATTAGTTCCTTTTTTAACCAAATTAATTATGGTTTATATAATAATGAGTTTCATGGCGAATTACCGAATATATTATAATAACATTCACGGTTGAGGAATGGCAACAAATAATGCTATTAATCATCTTGCCTTGTTATTCTCAGCCTCAGAACTAAATTATAAGAACTACCCATTCCAAACAATACTCGATCCTTCCCAATAATTTAAAAAGGAAAATATATAGCTGATTTAGCCAATTAACAATTCCGCCAACTAACATTGTTAAGCACATGAACGATTTGTGGTTTGATTCTATATGTTTTCGTAAAGGGAATTAATTATTTTTTATAAATTTGAATTTTTACCGATATTTTACTAACATCAGACGAATATTGCATACATACCCAATAGCGCACATTTATTAAGTATTTTCATGCAATCATTTGCTTCTCTTTGTTAATTCGACACATAATTTAGACAAATAATGGAACAAGTAAGTGACAAAATTAGAAGAAAATATCACACAATCGTATAGTACGTATTATTTATACATCTATTGCATATGTATTTAAACTAACTAGTTTATAATATCCATATATGTCATGTTATTTTTTATATAAAAAAATGGGCAAATACATTAATTATTCACAATCCCATGCTTGAAGACGAAGCAACCTCTAGGGCTATCAACGGGTCAAATCTTAAACGGACTAACATAGTACGAAAACTGATTTATATCCACTTAATTCGAATTCGGATTAAAATCGCAACTATTGACCACTTTAGAAGCAGATAACTTCAAATACCAATGTCCAATGTGTAAAAGGACATGCCAATTAATGCTAGGTCACAAGATGAAAAACCACAGTCCAATGTAGTAAATACAAGACAAATTTCTTCCTTACACTAGTCACGAGATTAGTTAGAGAGCTCTCGGTGTCAGTCAGAATTACAGATTTTTTACCTTCGACTTTTCTCCTTCTTTTTAAAATTATTTAGAAAAGTTTTCTTTAAATTATTTGAGCCTAAAAATTGAATAGTCGAACGAAATGGAAAAATACTGTTATTGACAATTGACGCGTTTGATAGAAATTGTAGAGGTTAGGTATTGACTTGGAAACCATAGATCTTAAATTTGATATTTACAATAAATGATTCCAACTAAATAATTTCCATAATAACTTACCTGTAGGAGTTAGTACTTAATTAATAGAGCAGGGACATTATAGTTAACCACAGTCATAAAAAGAGGGCAAAAATGGCATAATACTAACTTTTTAAAATATTCCTCAAAATTCAGAAACATGAGTATATTAGTTATTCTTTTTACGTACACCAGGACAAAATCATATTGAATAAATATGATATACATTTACAAATTAACCGAAGAAAAATAGAAAATATGCGTAACTAATTATAATATATTTTAAAAATCATGTTTAATCATATAGGAAAGCAATATTTTATATTTAACAAGTCAATATATTTACCTGCTCTTAATTATAAAAAGAAATTTATTTAATTATTAAACTAGCTAGCATTTTAAAAGACTGTATTTTACTCCCTCCGTCCCCAATTAGATGTCGTCCGCACTGTAAATACGCATATCGAGGAGGCCGGATGACGCACTATTTGATTTTGACCCCAAAAAATTCCGTACTTTTTTTCGAACGTACGTTAATCATTATAGTGCGGCTAACGTGAAGGAAGTAAGAAATAAAGAAAATTTTCTTCTGCTGAGAGGAAAAGATTCCCTCACCCGTGACTATTTCTAGCAAACCATATATAGCACGTTACCCATTCTTTATCCTTTTCTCTCTTTTTTTCTAAAATCATGCCTGTTTTTTCTCTGTCTCTCTCTTTTTGGACCTAACTAATGCTATCAACCAATTATTTTCTACGTATCAGTCTTATATATAATTACTGTACAATGTACACCAGTGAAGTGTAAAGAGTGGAATGACACGTACGTGCGCAAACGAGTTGATCCATATATAGTTTATTTTTTATGTATCATTTATTCATATAGTTTCAATATGTTAACTCACACATTACATGTTAATCGTATAATTAATCATTGTACCATTTACACCAATTAAATATAAAGAGTGAATTAGCACGTACGTACGCGAACGAACCGGTCTCATGAAAGATAATATAAGTATGGGTTAATAACTTAATATGGTTACTTTTTTATAACTTACAACTGCTAGTCCAAGTCACCAAGCTACTTGCAAGTTGCAAAATGCAGCTGCAGGCTCATTGCGCCCCCTATTCATTTGGATCATAGAGAGAAAAAAAACCTTTAGCTTTCAACTTTCAAGGTTAAGGTTAGAACTTAGAAGTTAGAACATTGACGTGGAAATCTAATCACCAAACCCAAAACTTTTTTTTTCTCTCAATTTCAAACGCAGCCTTTCCTTTATAAATACCCAAACGTACACATATCCATTCCTTCACAACCCAATTCACAACAATGGGCAGCACAAAGAAATCACTTCTTCCCTATCTCCTCTTTGTTCTTCTAATTATTTGCACATCTATTACCGTAGAATCTCGACCACCTTTCGCCTGCGATCCGAGAAACGCGGCGACGAGGGGATTGAAATTCTGCTGGGTGAACGTTCCGGTACAGGTTCGAGTTAGGGATTTGATTTCCAGATTGACATTGCAGGAAAAGATAAGATTGCTAGTGAACAATGCCATTGATGTGCCGAGGCTTGGCATTCAAGGGTACGAGTGGTGGTCCGAGGCACTCCACGGTGTGTCCAATACGGGCCCCGGTGTTAAGTTTGGTGGGTCCTACCCTGGGGCCACTAGCTTCCCTCAAGTCATCACCACCGCTGCTTCATTCAATCAGTCCTTGTGGGAGCAAATCGGACGGGTGAGAATATACCTATTTTACAACATTTTTTTATAAAAAAATATATACATATTAAGTAACATATAATAGTATATTATATTTTATATCAGTTTTTATTTTTATGGGGCGACAAGTACGGCTGCTGCATCCATGAAAAGGTTGTGAGTGGTTTTTGTATGGGCAAATTAGGATGTCCGCCATGCCTTTTGTGTGGGTGGGTTACCAGTAGTGCTCTGTCATCTGTCACTTTTATGACTTGCCATAATTACCCCTGCGAAAAACTTAAGCTTTAATTACAATATCTGGAATTAAACTATATTATATAAATATGTTTTTCGTTACAGTTCCTACTTTTGGTAAGGGTTGTATGGGAATTTCACCCTCTAAAGTTACAAGTTCTTCGCTTGGTGCAAAAAAAGTGGGAGCGGTACTGTGGTAGTTGCATACCTATTTTGTAGCCACATGTGTAGTAGCTTCATCGTAAGGAAGGAAAGACAAAACTCTGTTGCTAAGCAAAGGATTTCCTTTTTCTCCCGTGGGTAATATAAGCCATCTAAAATGGATAAGTAATAAAAGCTACTAGTAAGTAGCAACTCAATTGGAGAAAGACCTTCGAGAATGAGAATGATATTAATACAATTTCTTGGCACTTGAGTACACAAATCAAAATACGCCATTATCTGGGTCCCATGTACTTATCTTTTGGAATCTTAATTGCTTTTAAAATTATACTACTACTTAAAATATCTGGGGCCCATGTACAAATTTAAAATCCGTAAATATAAGAATGACGTGTGCATTCGTGTAGGTGGTGTCCGACGAGGCGAGGGCGATGTACAACGGAGGGACGGCCGGATTAACCTATTGGAGCCCGAACGTGAACATTTTCCGTGACCCGAGGTGGGGAAGAGGTCAGGAAACCCCAGGGGAAGACCCTGTTTTGTCTGCCAAATATGCTGCGAGCTATGTCAGGGGACTACAAGGTTACGATGCAGGCAACAAATTGAAAGTTGCAGCTTGTTGCAAGCATTACACAGCTTATGATCTTGATAACTGGAATGGAGTGAGTCGCTTCCAATTCGATGCTCGGGTAAGATAGTTATTATACTCCTTTCATTTCAAAATACATCGATTTGTTAGTTTTCTTTTTAATTACACAATTAATTATTTGTCTTATTTCGAAGTAGCTAGCCTAGATGTGACAATTTGTCTATACATGTGAGGTGAATCTAAAAATGTCATAATTTCTATCTATATATGTAGAATAAAATGCGACACTGATTTTTTGTATTGCTTGCACGAAAGACGACTCTATATTATTGTGATGTGTGCAGGTAAGCAGGCAAGACTTAGAGGACACGTATGACGTGGCGTTCAAATCCTGTGTTGTAGAAGGGAAAGTTGCTAGTGTGATGTGCTCTTACAACCAAGTCAACGGAAAGCCCACCTGCGCTGACCCCGATCTCCTTAAGGGCACTATCCGAGGCCAGTGGCGCCTTAACGGGTGAGTTACATACCGTGTCCTGTGAATTTTACCACACCAGAATAAAATTGGTCGTTTGACTTAAGAGTCAACATATCTGATGGTTCCTGATCATGTTAATCTCTTCCTGCGCCCACACAGGTACATCGTGTCAGATTGCGACTCTGTTGGTGTTCTCTATGAAAGCCAACACTACACCAAAACACCAGAAGAAGCAGCAGCAGCCACTATTAAAGCAGGTCACCAATTGACCTTTTTGCCCTTCACGAAATTAATTAAATCCACCCAAATATTTTATTTTTATAAAAAAAATTAGTGATATTATTAATCATTACAATAATTAGAATCGAGCTTATGACCTTATGTTATAAAAACGGTCCGCACTGATCAATTAAACCACAACCTAATTTGCTAAAAAAAATCAATTAAATATTCACAACTAATGAGATATGAGCCGATTATTTCAGGTTTGGATTTGGACTGTGGCCCATATCTAGCGATCTATACTGAAAATGCAATCAAGAGAGGATTGGTAAGTGAGGAAGACGTGAACATGGCCTTGGCTAATACAATAACAGTCCAAATGAGATTGGGAATGTTTGATGGAGAACCTTCAGCCCACCCATATGGTAACTTGGGCCCAAACGATGTTTGCACTCCGGCCCACAAACAACTCGCCCTCGAGGCTGCTAGACAAGGCATAGTTCTACTTCAAAATCGTGGGTCGGCCCTACCATTATCCACATCCCGCCATCGCACCGTCGCGGTCATCGGGCCGAATTCTGATGTCACCGTGGCCATGATCGGAAACTACGCTGGTGTTGCCTGCGGATACACTACTCCTCTACAAGGGATCGGCAGATACGCAAGGACTATTCATCAAGCCGGGTGCATAGGTGTTGCTTGTTCCGGGAACCAACAGTTCGCAGCAGCGGAAAATGCTGCCCGGGAGGCCGACGCGACGGTTCTAGTAATGGGCCTTGACCAATCCTTAGAAGCTGAGATGAAGGACAGAACAGGCCTGCTCCTACCTGGACATCAACAAGAACTTGTGTCCAGAGTAGCGAGAGCATCCAAAGGCCCGGTTATTTTGGTGTTAATGAGCGGTGGCCCAATTGATGTTTCCTTTGCTAAGAATGATCCTAAGATTGGTGCCATAGTTTGGGCAGGATATCCTGGACAAGCTGGAGGTCAAGCCATTGCTGATGTTCTATTCGGAACATCCAATCCAGGCATGTCTAATAAATCGAATCAAATTCCAGATCTATCCTCTCTGCTCTGTCGCGAATAAACTTATTGTAACAAAATGCATTTTTCATTTTGTTTGTGCAGGTGGGAAGCTGCCAATGACATGGTATCCACAGGACTATTTAGCAAAGGTCCCAATGACAAACATGGGGATGAGAGCAGACCCTTCAAGAGGGTACCCAGGAAGGACCTACAGGTTCTATAGGGGTCCTGTTGTGTTCCCATTCGGGCACGGAATGAGCTATACTTCCTTTTCTCACTCAACTTCCCAAGGGCCAACACAGGTTTCTTTACCCATCGCTTCATTCTCCGCCCTGGGCAACACCACACATTCAAACAAGGCAATCAAGGTCTCGCACACCCATTGCGACACACTCTCATCGCTAGGAGTTGACATAGATGTGAAGAACACCGGAGGCATGGATGGAACCCACACGATTCTGGTGTTCTCCAGCCCACCAGAAGGAGGGAAACATTGGTCATCAAGCAAGCAACTGATTGGTTTTGAGAAGGTTCATTTGGTGGCAGGGTCTACTAAACAAGTCAGGATTGATGTTCATGTGTGCAAACACTTGAGTGTTGTGGACCAATTCGGGATTCGAAGAATCCCATTTGGTGAACATGGTCTTCACATTGGAGATGTCAAGCATTCCATTTCGATCCAACCAAATTTGGAGAATATCAAAAACTAGTACTAGTAGTTTAATTTAGGGAAATTCCACCAGTTAAGAAATAGAATTATATAAAGGTATATGGCAGAGATGGTGAAAGCAAACATGATCAAGGTATAATAAGGGAATAAAAATATGCAGGTTGGGTCTTGTTCATAATACATTACAGCTATTGTAACTTTTACATTAAAGTTATGAGGTTTGTTCCGGAATGAAAATATAGTTTGAATACAAATTTGGGTCTCCTCTGTTCTTTTGCTTTATTTTACTGTTATTATTGTTCTTTTTTTCTGAATTTAGTTTGAATCATTTGGAATCCTCTGTGCTAGAGCCTAGAACAACGGTTATTTCTAATAAGCAATCTAACAAACAGCTCGTGTGCATAGCGAGATCTAAAACCTGAAACACGGTCACTGCCTAGAAACAAAAAGAGGAATCAAATATACAATTCAGAGGAGTTTAATTTCAATTTCCAAGCACATTAATCTCAATAAAGAAGTTAAAATCGAAGAATCTTGATTAAACCTCATGAGAGCAAGAGGCTGCGTAATGGCGCAAAGCTGAAAAAATGGTACCTGTTGCAGCAGAAAAATTGGGACAGCGAAGGGATTGATGGTGGTGGACTGGAAAGGGACAGTACTGTTGGCTTGGAGAAAAATTGGAGCGACTTTGATCCAACCACTTGTCCAGCGCACCCGGTTTTTGGTGGAGGAGCGATGTGGTAACTGTGGTTGGTTCTCTGATTGGTTAAGGAGCGCTTGTTGTTGGCTTGAATTGCTATTCAATTTCAGAACAGATAGAAAGACGTCTTTTTGGAAAAGGCGCGCAAATTTTATTTTGGTTTAGAACGTTTCTTTAAAATGATGCGCAAATTTTAATTAGGTTTTGGACGTCCCTTAGAAAAGGACGCGGATAAACGTGTAGAATACATATATCGATTTACACGTTTTGATTTTTGGAGGGGAAACGATAGAAGCATACTCTAACATATATTTTTAATAATTTTTCTTAAAAGTGTTACAGCATGTTCTATATTTTGTCTATATTCTTCAAATGAACAATAATTGAACAATACAACTGATTTATAACACAATCCAACAACATTAAATATACTTATAAAAATGTCAATGATAAAAATAGAAAAACGAATGGAAAGACGGGAACTAAAGGGAATGTGTATATGCTAGTAATGTCATTTACATCGGGTGTGAGGTTTAATAATAATAAAATTAGCAAAGTGTTAAGTAAAATCCTGAGTTCGAATATTCAGATTCCAGAATCGAATAAATTATATTATAAATTATTTATTTTTAGGATACGATAGTATTTAAACGAGAAAAGAATGACTAAGAGACTAAAAAGATATTTTTTGTTTTCACGATGTACACAAAATAAAATGTCGGTAACGGTCCAATAGAAAGAGAAGAAGGAGGTGTAATGCACGTGGTAGAGTAGAGTAGTATACGGGTGGGAGTGGGGTGTTTCCATGATCGATACTGACATCTTAACCGCCAAAAAAACATACTAATGTACAAAATTTACAATAAATTTTCAATTAGAAACTGAACTCAAATCTTTGGACAACCACAATTTCACCTTCCAACCTTTTTAATTAAATATCATATACATAATTTATTACGTCTAAATTACAAATATTTATAAATTAATTAGATTAATATCGTTCGTTTCGAACCATTCATTGAGTATTTTCAGCATATAACGGAATTTTTATTTAAACAACGCGAATATTAAACTACTCATATCTTTGACACACAAATAAATAAATACAAAGAAATGCAGAAATGTTGGCTACCGGTCATCAACTTTTATTTCCACCCACCCCTCTCCTTCCATTGTATATAGTCAGCTAATTGGTTCTATATGTTTCTTTTCCCCAATATCCACCCTCGTTTTTCTTTTTCTTTTTTTAATTAATTAATAATCATATTTATCTTTACCAATTCATTATTCTTATCTCAAGCCATAATAATCCCCATATCTCCCCTTCTTCCCCTTCTTCTCTCTCTCTCTGTTGGCATCGCTTCTTTTCCCCAGTTCAAAGGTAATTCATGCAAAAATATCCCTCCTCCTCCTCTCTCTCTTTCTTTTTCTTTCTTAACTAATTTGGTTTTAACATAAAAGGGTTTTTGGTTGATTTGTTTATTGCTCCGTCTCTTAATTTGATTCCTTTTACTGAATTAATGTTTTGATTTGAATGGCTGATTACGGTGAGTGATTTTAATTAACAGAGGAGGAGCTGCAATGGCCGATTGCACTAGAAAAGAAGACTTTTATTCCTCTCAAGACCTTCAGGTACGTTACCTGATGATGTGTTATTATTGTTTTTATTTTATTTTTTACATATTGTTTCTTGGCATAATAGAAAATAAATATGAATATATATATAATAATAAAATAAAAAGACCAAAGCTTTGAAGAGTTTCAACTTTCAACTTACAAATTTGTGGCGTTAGGCGTACGAGCCCCAACTAACCTATTTAATCAAGCCCGTTTATAGTGAGAGCGCCGTCTATGGTTAAAATAATGCATTGTGACTATTTACAAGTATGAACCTAAAATAATAAATGTTATATATATTGCGGGAGTTATCTTTTTTTACAGTTTAGTAATGCATATACGTAAATAGCTTTTTAGAAGATTCAAAACTATTACGAGACGTTCAAACTTGAGGTCTAATAGTACAACACCTCTATTAACAACAATTATAGATAGATCAAGTCGTATATTTTGATCGCGCTTGCAATTTGATCTTCTTGCCAATTTTGGTTTTCAAATTTCCAAACATGGGCCCAAGAAGGCTGAGTGATGTCTTTCACGTTGGGCCTATAAAGAAGTTTCATTAATGGCAGGGTCAGATATTTTCTTACTTTTCTTAACAAATAAATAAATAAAAAGGATTTTCTTGGTGAGCATTGTGTGCATGTGATCACTCCCCCAGTTCAAAGAAAAAATGATCAGCATAATCCAAAAACCTGTGGTCCCTACGTCTAACGGTTCGGAGTTTGTCTCTAAGAAACATAAGAACACAATTGGTCACGCTTGGACAACTAATGCTGACATCAGAGACATTCCTCTAATTGTCGGCAGACGGCAGTCCACCGTCGGTTGTACTGTACAATGTAACTATGTAAGTACTAACTCTAGTAATACGGTGCCGTATCAATGGCCAATTGAATCGACTAAAACTGGCAACTTTCTTCAATACATAAGAGGTATAAATTACAAATTTCAACATTATCTTTCAACGGTTAAAGTATTCATATTATCGGCAACATTATTAAATTTAAAGGTTAAAATTATAATTTATATGTGAAATTATTATGGTGCGAAAATTTCAGTGTCATCAAATATATAAGAATTATCTTAATTTTAATTTTAATTAAGGTTTAAATCACATATTTCTCAATGGTGTGGATATTATATTTATTTGTATCGTTAATTTCTAATAATTGAGATATTAATATTTGTTAGAAATTTAGAAGTAATGTTAATGGGTGGTGATATTTGGATTAACAGCAAGGTGCATCAATGACCAAGAAGTATGGAGGGCTTGTGCCCAAGAAGAAGCCTCTAATCTCAAAGGTAAAGAGTAAACTAATTAATCTGCGATTAACCGATACTTAAATAAATATCTCTAAAGCAGCGCGTGTGTACTCGATGTAGGACCATGAACGCGCCTTCTTTGACTCTGCTGACTGGGCATTATGCAAGGTATACATGCTAGTTTATTTACTCCTTTGCTAAAAAAAACAAGACAAGAACAGTCGTTAAATGGAATCAAAATTCAGAATATCCCATGATGTGATGGGCGGTGCGCCAATGTCGTTTTCCTTATCTGCAAATTGACCACTGTTAGTTTTTAATAAATTTTGATTGTGATTACCCAACAGCAAGGAGCGGGAGTCAATCAAAAATCGACGGTGGCTATCGAAACTCTGCGACCAAAGCTACAGGTACCAAAATTAAACGTGGAAGAAAAGATTAAGAATTGTTCCTTGTTTATTAGATATACTTATTTCCTTCTTCTTAAATAGTAAATAATTTGACATGAATTGTCGATATTGTGCAGAGAACGCCCCGCCAACAACTTCCGCCAAGAAGACCCACTTGTACTTCGGATACCCATGTGGGTAACTGACATATACTGACCCAACCCGACTTGTCCCATGTGTTTAACTAATGAAATGATCATTGATTAATTGTTTGTGCAGGACTGCTGATTGATTGATTAGCGGCTTCAAGAAAGCGTTTTTATGCGTTTAGAACAGTTGTATCATAATGATGAAAAACGTAGAATGTATTCTATCATCAATTGGTTGGGTTTTGAATGTTGATAATTCTTGACGGTGGGACATTTTCTTAGAAAAGAAGACACTAGATATGATTTTCATCGGAATACTCTTCAGCGTGTCCATATGTGTCCATGAAACGGAAAACTCAACACCACCATATTCATAGACTCAAAATTTGTTATCTCCTCCAATTTGGTCTTGCACAACCCATTATTTTCCACAATTTCGTCCCAAACTTTTCCAAGCTTCTCTTTCATCCCAACCAAATGCTCAAGTGCCACAAACTCAACATCAAATAATTCAGACAACAATTTCCACACACTCTTCCAAGTAAAAACATCTCCATTGCTACAATTAAATGCCTCATTCTTAGCCTTACTGGTTGTTGCCGCCCATATATGTTGTTGAGCAGGCACGCGCGTGTCCGACATGTCGCAAAAGTGCTCCCACGACGTGTACTTGCTGCCTGGATACCTAAACGGTATCCCCTCGTGCGGACATATCGCAGCGTACACTGTTGGAGCTGAGAATCGGGGCAAATCTTCTTGGAACGGCGGGTCGTGCGCTGTGAGCACTGAAATACGGCCATCTAGGCTGTGGATCGAGCCCAGTTTGGAGGGTGACGTGGGTTAGTCTCGATGATGCGGCAGATCTCAAGACATTCAACACATTGGCTAACATGGTTGTGTTGACTTTGATGTTAGCTTCTTCATTTTCACGGACTTGAATTGCGACCCAAAATACATGCGTTACCTCATGGGCTATTGGAGAGAGTTTCTGTTGCGTTTCATCGAAGTTTGTAGCGTCGAAGGTGAGGTAGAGATCGGTGGTCTTGGAGGGGAACCGAGTGGGCTTGGGCCGTCTAGCTGCTCCATAAATTCTCCATGGCCCACCTAAGGCATTGGACTCTCTTAAGACCTCATGATTTCCGGAGATTCTTGCTCCTTCTCCATGGTGAGAGATGAAGTTGAACAAGAAAAAAGAGAAAAGATGTATGGTGTGGGTGTTGCTGGAAAAGCATATATTTCTGTTTATAAGAAGCAACTAAGATGCAAGAGGGACCACTGGGAGTACAAAATTGTAACTCTCAAATGGTGCATGTCATTGATGTCACGGGAGTTTAATTAATTAGTCCGTGAAACATCTTGTTAATGGTATAGTCATTCACAAAAAATACAGAACCTATTATAAATTATTTAAAAAAAATTGAGTATGGGTATGTATATTCATAATAATTCCTCTCATGAATGACATTAATTGTTCACTTTTTAAGGAAAAATATATAACAATTAAGGATTTCCATCTAGGTATATCTAGTTGGATCGCCCGATCAATAAAACGATTGCATATAATTTGGTCTCGTTAGAGTTTATTTCACCATTAATTAGGTGAATAGTAATTCTAAATTAGAATCTTGAAAACTCTATCATCCTTAATCACCAACCCCAGCATATTATGTGTGTAGATGTAACACTTGGAATAAGATGTACTATAATTTTTCCTTTTTCATGAGCGGTGGTTGTTTACCTTTTAAAATGAAAGGGTCGTGAATCCATCCATGATCATTCACTTTGAAGTGAACAATATTATATGTATTTGACCCATAACCTAACCACATCAACGTGACTAAAAAAAACTTAAACTTAATTAAAACCTTCACTTAATGAATTTTTCTTTTTTAATTACGTATGCAGTAAAGTATTAGTGTTCACGGCCTTGGGCCTCCTGCATTAAGCCTTTACTTGGGCTTCAGCCCAATTTATGAAATCGTCAGTTTGTTGCGTTAAAAATAATAAAAATTGAACCTTTTGAAATTGTTGTACTTTTCAAGTTGAGCATTGTTGCTCAATGCTCATCTCTCTCCTCCATCCAAGGACATGAGACGGCTTCCTTTGGTTTCTAGGGCTTCATCTTCTTTCAAATATCACTCTCAATCTCAGCAGCCAAAGCTCAACAATGAAAATCCTTCAAAGCAAGCTCCTTTAAGAGGTAATAACGATACTCACTACCATCTCAACTCTCAGCTTAAGAGACCCACCTCACTTCCTCTCTCAACCGGCTCCGTTTCTTCTAATAAACGCTATAATCCTGTTGATCACCTGTACTTTTCTCAAATTCTCTCGAGAAATGACTGGTTTTTACTGCTAAACCACGAGCTTCAGGCCAAAAGGATCGTTTTTAATGTTCAGTTTGTTGTTAGTATCTTGCAAAATCAAGAAAACCCTTTACACCCTTTGAGATTTTACATCTGGGTTACTAGTATTGACCCGTTATTAGCTAAGAATCAATCAATTAAGAGTGCCTTAGGGAATTTGCTTTATCGAAAAGGTCCTGTTCTTTTGTCTGCTGAATTGCTTAAGGACATCGGAGATTCAGGTTGTCGTGTTAGTGAAGATTTGTTCTGCATTTTTATTGGTAGCTGGGGAAGATTAGGATTGGCAAAGTATTGCGATGAGATATTTGGTCAGATATCTTTTTTGGGTATTAGTCCCAGTACAAGACTGTATAATGCGGTTATTGATGCATTGGTGAAGTCTAATTCTTTGGATTTGGGTTATTTGAAATTCCAGCAGATGCCAGCTGATAACTGCAAACCTGACAGGTTTACTTATAACATACTCATTCATGGAGTTTGTAGGGTTGGTGTGGTGGATGAAGCGCTCCGACTGGTGAAGCAGATGGAGGCATTGGGATACATGCCTAATGTGTTCACATATACCATCTTAATTGATGGGTTTTGTAATGCAAAGAGGGTTGATGAAGCATTTAGGGTTTTAGACACAATGAAGGCTCGTAATGTGGCTCCTACTGAAGCCACTATTAGGTCATTGGTCCACGGGGCCTTTCGTGCCATGCCTCCCCAGGAAGCATTTGAGATGGTACTTCAGTATATTGAAAAAGAGGCTCTCATGGGAAGATTGGCTTGTGACACACTACTCTGTTGTCTGTCTGATAACTGTATGGCAAGAGAGGCTGGTGCGCTACTGAGGAAACTTGAGGAGAGAGGTTTCTTTCCTGACAGTTCAACCTTTAATATCACAATGACTTGTTTGGTAAAGGGTTTGGCTCTGAATGAGACATGTGGAATATTGGATAGTTTTACTGAAAGAGGAATAAAATTGGGATTTGGTACTTACATTTTACTAGTTGAAGCTCTGTACAAGGCAGGAAGCATTACCGAGGGTGATCGATATTTGAAACAAATGGTTAAGGGTGGACCGGTCTCAAATGTATTTTCATATAACATGCTAATTGATTGCTTCTGCAAGGCCAATATGATGTACAAGGCAGAAAAAGCTTTCAAAGATATGCAACATCAAGGTATTACTCCTAACCTTGTAACGTTCAATACTCTTATTAGTGGCCATTGCAAGAATGGAGATGTACATAAAGCACGGGAAATCTTAGAGGTACTCTTAGAACAAAAGTTCAAACCTGATATCTTCACCTTTGGTTCAATAATTGATGGCCTTTGTCAAGCTCAGCGGGTGGATGATGCTTTTGGTTGTTTCAATGAAATGGTGGAGTGGGGTGTCTCACCTACTGCTGTCACATACAACATCTTAATTCGAGCTTTGTGTATCATAGGGGATGTTTCTAGATCAATGAAACTCTTAAGAAAGATGCAAATGGATGGAATAAATCCTGATGTTTATTCTTTCAATGCTCTTATTCAAAGTTATTGTAGGATGGGAAAGTTTGGGAAAGCAGAGAAGCTTTTTGTTTCCATGTTGACTTTGAGGTTGATTCCTGACAATTATACTTATGGTGCTATTATCAAGTCACTCTGTGAATCTGGAAGGTCTCATGAAGCTAAGGAGATCTTTGTCTCAATGGAAGCGAACGGCTGTGTTCCTGATTTGTTTTTGTGCAATCTAATTTTGGACATTCTGCGCAAGCAAGGTCGTTTCGAGGAGGCTGACGATATTGCAACATTGTGCACAAAGAGGGGAATTCCTGTGAAATCCATTGCTACCTTGTAGGGTTGGGCATTTGTGCTACTTTAATCAGATTTTTGCCTCAGTGTGAGAGAACCATAAAGAGTGTTTTTTTGCGCATGGCATTTTGCAACAGGAAACTTCATTTGCTCTGATCAATTTGTTCCTATTTTCTGTCAGTAAAGTTGCACCTCTCCTTGTGGGCTATACTTGCTAAGTTGGCTTGGTTGTCTCTCTGTCAAAATTTCCTCGGCCAGGATTAACTGCTTTGGCCTGTTACAGGGGTGCAAAACACGAGTCTCCCGTAGAACTGGGAGGGGCCCTGTCCGCGGAGAAGCCTTTTCAATACTCAATAGGGTGCAAAAATGGTTTATCTGGAGCACACAGCATAATTCTCGGTTAAGCAAGGTGGAGTTGCTACTTGCTTCCGCTGGTGATTCAGCAACAACTGGGAATGCATCATCATCGTTTTCTATTTTCTTGCCGATTGTGATGAGTTTTCATGTCAAATTCCTTTCAGAATATTTTGGGGCTACATATCACAAAAGTTCGAGGCTGGTTATAATTTCACAGAGCTCCAACTTACCAAGCACAAGTATGCATTCTGGAGTCTGAATTGGTGGCCTAGATGCCAGGAAGACGTATTTTTTCTTTTGTGACAAAGGGGTGCTCGTGTCAAGTTAGCAATGGTATTTTTTTCCTCCATGAGATTATGAAAGTATCCAGGATTTTGCTATTATATAACTTGTTCATTATTAGGAAAGTATCCAGGATGTTAATTATTTTCGTTTACTGTGAGTAAACGAGATAATAAATTTTGTAGTCAACTGTATCGGGATGCTTGATGTAGTTTCTCAAGGCTGGCTAAGCTTTGTATTTCTCAGTAAAGTTTGACATTATTCACGGCATTCTCATTGAAAATTTAAGAGACTTAAACTGGAGAACTAGCCCTTTTTGCGTTACAGAAAACACCACCGCGCTAACTCATTGGTGACATTGTAATTGAAGATACTTCATAGAAATGTATAAATTCCTGAGGAAAATTACTTTTGCATGCCACTGTTTGGTTCTACATTGCGTATGCTCATGACAATGTTGCTTTTGTTGAATGAACTGCTTCAAGTTAATTTGACCTAATCAAATTTATATATAACTAGTCAAACTTTTCTCGAAATAGAAATAGAAAGCAAGAGGGATTGCGCACCACGGGGTCCCTCCACTTATTATTTTCATTTTAGTCAGTCCCTAACGTTTGTTTTTGTTCGATTTGGTCTCACACGTTACCTCCGTTAGACCCGCGGAGTCCCTCCTTCCTAAACGGTGACAAACGGCCGTTAGTTTCGATTATTTTAATATTAAAGCTGAAAAAGTATCTGCAAGCGGGTCCCATGTGTCGGATATTTCAAATTTAAAACATAAAAAATAAAAATAATAGATAAAAAATTAAAAAACGAAAAAAAAAACCGTTTTCGTAAAGGTTTTTTATTTTTGATTCTTTTCATTTTCCTGTTTCTTTTCTTCTTCTTCTTTACTTTTTTCATGTTTCTTTTCTTCTTCCTGAAACCCAAATCCTATTTCTTCTCTGTTACCATTCTTTATTTCATTTTATTTTTTCCTTTTAATTAAACTCAATAAATAATAATTCATTTCCTTCCCCTTTAAATTTAGTTTTTTTTATTGATTTAAGAGTTCATCAATTTTAATCCATTAAATTTAATTTTTTTATTAATTTGTTTCTATAATTAGTATCCTAAAAAAATAAATTTAAGATTTCATTTATTTTATTTTATTGCCAAATCTTTTCATTTCCTTCCCCCTTTGCAACCCTCATCCGTCATCACCACTAATCCATTCCACCTCCACCAGTAGCATAGCAACCGCCGACCACCCGCCACACCACCACAAACACTCTTGTTCAATTCTCTCTCCCTTTCTTCTTGTAATAGTTCAATTTAAGAATCTAAAACCAAATTTCATGTTTGATGATGAAGGACCAGATCTGGTCATGAAAATGAAGAATCAGATCTGGTCATGAAAGTCCGACCAAACAAACAACAAATACTAAAAGAAAACAAAATCTCAAAATAAAAATACGCAAGCAAAATAAATAATACCCAATTAACCAAACGGCAGCATCTTCACCGCACCTGTCGTTCCGGTCATGTCAACGTCGACCCCATACTCAATTTTTTTGTTAATTTCGTTTATAATTTTGTTAATTTAAATAAATTAGGAAAGAGGGGGAAAAGAAAAAGGAGAAAAACGGAAAAGAAGGAAAAAGATTTTGGCTGTGACAGTTTCGTTGTTGGCGTCGAGGAAGGAGCAGAAGCTTCGGATGGAGAAGAGGGTTCTGATGGCTTCGATGTTGCTGGATCTAGGGTTCACTGTGGTAGATCTTAGACAAGCTTGAGGATTCACTGGACAAGCTTTATCCCCGGAACTATCTCTAAGATCTACCACAGTGAACCCTAGATCCAGCAACATCGAAGCCATCAGAACCCTCTTCTCCATCCGAAGCTTCTGCTCCTTCCTCGACGCCAACAACGAAACTGTCACAGCCAAAATCTTTTTCCTTCTTTTCCATTTTTCTCCTTTTTCTTTTCCCCCTCTTTCCTAATTTATTTAAATTAACAAAATTATAAACGAAATTAACAAAAAAATTGGGTATGGGGTCGACGTTGACATGACCGGAACGACAGGTGCGGTGAAGATGCTGCCGTTTGGTTAATTGGGTATTATTTATTTTGCTTGCGTATTTTTATTTTGAGATTTTGTTTTCTTTTAGTATTTGTTGTTTGTTTGGTCGGACTTTCATGACCAGATCTGATTCTTCATTTTCATGACCAGATCTGGTCCTTCATCATCAAACATGAAATTTGGTTTTAGATTCTTGAATTGAACTATTACAAGAAGAAAGGGAGAGAGAATTGAACAAGAGTGTTTGTGGTGGTGTGGCGGGTGGTCGGCGGTTGCTATGCTACTGGTGGAGGTGGAATGGATTAGTGGTGATGACGGATGAGGGTTGCAAAGGGGGAAGGAAATGAAAAGATTTGGCAATAAAATAAAATAAATGAAATCTTAAATTTATTTTTTTAGGATACTAATTATAGAAACAAATTAATAAAAAAACTAAATTTAATGGATTAAAATTGATGAATTCTTAAATCAATAAAAAAAACTAAATTTAAAGGGGAAGGAAATGAATTATTATTTATTGAGTTTAATTAAAAGGAAAAAACAAAATGAAATAAAGAATGGTAACAGAGAAGAAATAGGATTTGGGTTTCAGGAAGAAGAAAAGAAACATGAAAAAAGTAAAGAAGAAGAAGAAAAGAAACAGGAAAATGAAAAGAATCAAAAAAAAAAAAACCTTTACGAAAACGGTTTTTTTTTCGTTTTTTAATTTTTTATCTATTATTTTTATTTTTTATGTTTTAAATTTGAAATATCCGACACATGGGACCCGCTTGCAGATACTTTTTCAGCTTTAATATTAAAATAATCGAAACTAACGGCCGTTTGTCACCGTTTAGGAAGGAGGGACTCCGCGGGTCTAACGGAGGTAACGTGTGAGACCAAATCGAGCAAAAACAAACGTTAGGGACTGACTAAAATGAAAATAATAAGTGGAAGGACCCCGTGGTGCGCAATCCCCTTCCTCTTCTATATGATGTAACCAAACGCATTCTTCTATAATGGCTTATTCATTCAATGCTAGAATTAGGGTTTTAGTTTTAGTCCTTGTCTCTGTCTCTATATTCTGCTGCAACTCAGGAAAAGCAGATGAAGAGGTGCCTCAGAAAGGTACTGGCTTTGTCGGTAACGATCCAGCTGAAATTGTTGCCAGAGCCTTGCTGTGTTTCAATGACAAATCTGTAAGTTGGGTACTTTAACTTGTCTCATATGTTTTAGTTGTGTTTGATGAATTATATATTTCATCTAGTTCTGATTTTTTGCAATGTCTGATCAGATATACAGCAGCTGTGAAGAATCCTGTAGATTGACTGAGAGTGGAAACCTGAATGTAGCTTCTGGAGAAGTTAATTCCTACTGCGAAGGACCGTGCTTCGAGGAGACACATTTGGTGCTGAATTGCATTGAAAATGTCATGATCAACTTTGAATTCTACAACAGAGCCACCATACAAGACATTAGGGACACAGTCAAGGCAGGATGCGGCTATGGCCCCGAAAGAGGTAGCTCAAAGCTTAATTACCTTACTTTGGCTCTGGCCAACAAATGTTAAAATGCTGATTTTGTATTGCAGGAAATTTCAATGTGGCTGAGCACATTCAAGCTGAAGGAGGCAGTGCATACAAGACCGCGAACAAGATCCTGTTAGGCCTCGGATTTATGCTTGGAGCGCGAGTTTTATTTTAGTAGTACTTATTGTAAGATTGTGCACCTAATATAGTATGGATGAAGGTTCTTGCCTTCAGGTGGAGAATCATAATGGTTGGTTTGAAGGATTGCAGAATAACCTCTAACAGATATTTCCTGTTATAAGCATTATGTAGAAGCTAGAGCATGTTTTGTATTCTGTATAATGAAGGAGTTTTAATACAAATTATAATCCGTCTTCATCAAGACATCAAAATAAAATTAGAATCCAATTTGTGTTATTAATTCAGATTCAATTCGATTGGATTCGATTCAATTCAATTCAAAATGATTTCTTCTGAAGAAACTGAATTGAATTCCTCCATATGGTTTATTCATAATTGGGCCTCATATGAAATGACAAGCTGAGCCCATTAAGAAAGTAAAACCGCCCTTCCCTCCAAGATTTATACCGTTAATCACAATCAAATGTACATAAACGACCATTAACTCACCCATTTTACTCAAACCAGAAACCCATTTCAAGATTTTCCAATGGCACCACATTTCAAGAAACTTTCCACCACCACTTCTTCAAGTATGTCAAGCGCCCTCTCCTTGCTCTTTTCAAGATCATCAAGAACCCATTTTCTATTAATTTCACTTCCGCTTCTCTTCCTCGTCTTCTTCTTCTTCTCATCACAAACCAACAACTCCTCTGCGTCCTTCTTCAGCATCTCCACTCTGCGCGTTCGCCTTCTCTTGGAAGCAAACTACGTATCTCCATTCTCTTCAATCACATCATCCGACTCCTGCCTTGTCTCAGACTCGAGAGACAACTGCACGCTCTCCTCTGTAACTGCCATGGAAAGAAGACGCAAGATTTCAAGAAAACAAGAAACTGATTTCGGCGATGATGATGATGTGATTGCAGAGCTTAGTTCATGTGATATCTTTGATGGGAATTGGGTTGTGGATGATTCTGATCCCATTTACCCACCTGGGTCTTGCCCATTTGTCGATGATGCTTTCAACTGCTTCAAGAATGGAAGACCAGACATGGATTACATCAGATATAAATGGAAACCACATGGGTGCCAGATTCCAAGGTCTAAAGTTGATGCCTTTTTGGTTTATTTGCGTTATGGTGGGTGCTATTTGGTTCAAAGATGTGATATTTTTGCTGATTTGTGCAGGTTTGATGGGAGAAAAATGTTGGGTATGCTAAGAGGGAAGAGGGTGGTGTTTGTAGGGGATTCATTGAATAGGAACATGTGGGAATCATTGGTGTGTGGATTAAGAGAATCTTTGGAGAATAAGAGTAGAATCTTTGAAGTTTCTGGGAGGACTGATGTCAAGTTTAAAGGATTCTATTCTTTCAAATTCATGGTGAGTTGAATATTGCAATTAGATCAGGAAACGCAGCAAATTGTCCAATTTGAGTTTTCATTTTGAGATGATGACGCAGGATTATGAATGCTCAGTGGAGTTTATCAAGGCACCATTCCTTGTTGAAGAGTGGAAAACTGCAGAAAAGGATGGAAATGGAAGAGAGACATTGAGGCTAGACAGAATCCATGCCACTCCATCCAAATACCATGATGCTGATATAATCATCTTCAACACAGGCCATTGGTGGACTCACCAGAAAACCAATAAAGGGTAAAGAAAAATTCTTCCTTTTTCAGTATAAATCATTCATAAATTTCAAATCTTTGCAAGATCCAATGAACAATGTGCAGCAAAGATTACTTCCAAGAAGGTAGCAATGTGTATAGCAAGCTAGAAGTAAGTGAAGCATACACAAAAGCATTACAGACTTGGGCAAAATGGGTTGATGCTAACATCAACAGCAGCAGGACTCGCATCTTCTTCCGCGGATACTCAGCTTCTCACTTCAGGTAATCCATCGAAATGTACGCGTATTTACACTTATCTCATTCTCATTCTCATTCTCGTATGCGCCAATTTGATTTGTGATTTCGATGAATTATGTGTTTTTTGTGGTTGTGGTGGACATTTGCAGGAGAGGTGAATGGAATTCAGGTGGGCAGTGTCATGGTGAGAGGCAGCCAATAACAAATGAGACACACCTTGCACCATATCCGTGGATGATGAACATTCTTGAATCTGTAATATCAGAGATGAAAACACCTGTTTTCTACCTCAATGTTACCAAATTGTCAGACTATAGGAAAGATGGGCATCCTTCCATTTATAGGAGGCAACAACAACAACCACAATCTGAGATGAAAATTAGAAGCCTGAGGCGCGGAGGACGATTAATCCAAGATTGCAGCCATTGGTGCCTCCCTGGAGTTCCAGACTCCTGGAACCAGCTTCTCTATTCCACTCTCCTATTGTCTCCTCATCATTTCTCAACCAGTCATTAACTGTATTGCAAGTATAATGGATAGCCTGTATTGCTTGATACTGGGTAAATTGGTAAATAACACCATTCTTGAGGGCTGAAGTTCAAAAAATGTGATGGACCTGACAAATTCTGTTCATTATGTCCTCTGGGCTGAAATGTCACGAGCTCGTTTGCTATATTTGGGCCTAGCCTGCTCTACACTCTACAGTGTTCATATTTGCAGAATCTTATTAATATTATACACACCAGCTCATTGTTTTAATTTCTGGTAGGGAAAGAATTGATAGATAACTTTTACACCATGATTAAAAAGACGGCGTTTTTTTCTGCAAAGGACGCACCCATTCCCAACAAAATATATTTCAAGACGAATCTTATTCATAAAGACTCGTCTTTTTCTGAAAAGGACGTGCCCAAAAATATTCCCCAATACGCGTCTTATTGAAAAGACGAGTCTTTTTTAAAAAGACGCCTCCATCAAAATTAACCAAGCGCGGTATTTTTCAATAGGATGCATTTTTTAAAAGAAAAAATAAAATATTCTTGAATGCGTCCTTTTCAATTGGACGCGTCCTTTTAGAAAGGACGCATCCAACAAAATAGGGTCCAACACGTCTTAAACAAGCAGACGCGTCTTTTGATATAAGACGCAATTTATTGCTCCATTAAAAAGACGTCTTTTACAAAATCACGTCTTCCTTATGAAAACACCGTGTTTTGTTTGTTTACGGCGTACATCTAAAACTAAAGAGTAATGATATTTGGGAGGAATTCCCAAGAGGAATGACGTGGCCACGTCATTCCTTAATTACAAATTTGCCACATCAGGCAAATTTACGAAACTGCCCCCCCGCTTCTTCATACCCTCTCTTCCTCATCAGCCCGATCTAGGGTTCCTTGCAAGTTGCAACGCTCCCTCCTCTCCCTCCATTCGCGACCTCCCTCCTCTCCATTCGCGGCCTCCCTCCCTCCTCCATTCGCGGCCTCCCTCCTCTCCATTCGCGGCCTCCCTCCTTCATTCGCGGCCTCCCTTCCTGCCACTGCCTGTTGACTAGATGTGGAGTTATCTTACGCTTCTATTCTTTTATTGAGTATTGCAATATTGCTATGATGAAAATGAGGTTTGCTGATTTTGATTTATTGTGCAGAGCTAATGCACAGCAGCCAAAGCTTGATGATTATTCTCAGTCGGTGGTGCTAGTAAAGATTGTCCTGTTTTCTGACCGCTTCCCTGTGGTATTGCTACTGACTAGAAGCATCTCTCTCCCTTAACTGTCATCAGTTTATCTATGTGGAATATAGCTAGGATTTCCGTTATTGCTCTGCTAGTCATTAAATTGAAAGTGATTATATGTGTTTTGACTTTGAGAGTGAGCCAGTTTTACTGGTTGAATTTTGCGGAAATGAATTTTGGAACTAGAATGCAACAGAAAAGAACTATTTCATAGTGATTGTTTTCGTTTCAATTAGGAGGTTTGCAGTTGTGGCGGATACTGTAGTTGTTTCTGAGTTCATGTTTGTGTGGCATAATTATGGATGAAAGATAGTCATCATTCATCATGAGGTTATATCACATGAAGTCAATCAATTTGCTGAAATTTATTGCTTAAATATTTGTAGTAGTTTGCAGGAAATGAGTAAGAGTGCAAGACGTGGGCATTATAGATGCAATAGTTTGACTCAATATTTAGGAAATTTAGATTGGAGAAAACAATGAGAAGTTGCAGTTCCCCCCCCCACATATTCAACGTATGTTACAGCTTTAAGTTGTTGACTAATCAGATCTTCTAAGATAGATAGGGGAGTGTACAAATGCATGAACAGGTAAGCTGCCTTTTCTTCTGGCATTACTATCCTTGATAGGTGGCATTTGGGTATTTGACAAACTCATGCTAGGTTTATGTATTTGATTATGCTAGCTAGTGCGTGTAACAAACTTTAATTAGGACGTACTTCTATAAGTATTATTGAAATGTGAGGCAGTGGTTAATTGTTTACTCATTTCACCACATATCATTTGCCAATCACCAATGGTTGACTTGTACTGATTTTGGCGTGCCTTGTTCTTATAACTAGTGAATTTAATAATCCTCATTGGACAAGGTATGATACTTGCCATTGTGTAGACATCTGCTTCATTCAGATTCACCATGCATCAGTCAATATTGATGAGATTTACTTGCCTCAGTCTAAGTTCTTTACTGGTTCCATCTGTCTAGGATATTAGTTTCGCAATTTGAACGTAGCTAACCATATATTAATCATCATCATTCCTTTTACATCGAAATAATAGATGTTTTTGAAACTTCTAATGTGGTTATATTGATAATGCAGTGGTGCCTATAGTGAGATGTCGGAAAGCTCTGTATCTTCATCGCGCACATGGAGGAGGAATACTCAATTCGGAGATGAGAACTATGAAGGAAAGCCGAGATTGGAGAATTCTGGTGCTTTTGCGAAGGGGGTAAAAGTAGGTTTTTTTGTGTGTTGTTATATGTATAGCTTGTATAATTTTAAGTCAATTGGTTTGTAAGTGGTTGTAACTGATGTAATGAAACAAATATATATTATTAGTTTGATTTTTATATGTCGAAAAATTATATTATGATTGGAACAATTTATTATGATACAGTTTGTCAATTTCCTCACAAAACTTAAAAAAACATATGAATCTTTTTATTTGGGACATAAAGTGCAAATAACTCAGGAAGACCACTAGTACAGAGAGGTAACCGTGGCCACCACACAATTTTCTACATTCCTCAATAACATCCTGCAAATGAAATATAATGCATCAAGCTAAATACTAAAAAACATTACCAACTAATCAAGAACCTGAAAGATGGGACTAGAGAAAAAGAAAATAAGTACGCTCATGAGTGCAATTTAGTGCTCAAAATAAAATGCCTAAAACAATACATAAAATGAACATCTCAGTTTGTAAACAAATTGTTGTTTAAGAAATCAAAAACAATATATGCAATGTTGGAAAATTATCAGAGGATTTGTTTAATAAGAAAAGAAATGAAGCAGCAAGAGGAGCGAGGATTTGTTTAATAAGAAAAGAAATGAAGCAGCAAGAGGAGCAGCAGCAGCCGTTTGCAGCAAATGAAGCAGCAATAAACCCTAAAAATTGGGAAAGGAAGAGAGGGGTATGGGAAAGGAAAACGGGGTAGTTTGGTAAATTTACTACCAATGGCAAACTTGTAATTAAGGAATGACGTGGCCACGTCATTCCTCTTGGGAATTCCTCTTGGGAATTCCTCCCAAATATCATTACTCAAAACTAAAACTGTTATAATTCGGTTGGACTCGGACACACACCGTCGCCATCGAAACGAGGCGGTTTAGTCTCCTTCTTCTCCTTCCCTTTCCTTCGCTAACACGTCGCGACGTCGATACCAAAACTCTCGACACCTTCCTCCGTGTTCTTCCTAGAATCCACGCGCCAATTACAGTCCGTTTGGCATCTCCGGCCAGCCAATCATTGTCACTAACAGCAAAATGACGAGCGACACTCGCAAACTCGCTCCTAAGGTTGAAGTCGATAATCGGATCCCTCTCCGTAACTACTATCGGATCGCCGATAATATCCTCCGGCAGGTACTTATAATCGCCACTTTGATTAGGGTTTGTATTTTATCCATCTACTGGTAGTATTGTTTATCTTTTTGTAATTCCTGCAGGCAAGCATATACAGGGACGAGAATAATGTCATTGAGTTATATATAATCTTACTTAGATATTTAAGGTAAATTAATCGAGTAGATAATTACTTTTTAGTTGCGTAATTAGTTTTCCGTTGCCTTTCTTTTGTTAATTTGAAATATCTTTTCTCAGTTTGGTATCTGAAACGATTCCGTATCACCGGGATTATCATCTGGTGAATACAAAGGAGAAGACCACTCATAAGAAAGTGAGCTTAGTTTGCTTGTTGTTAATTGCTCTCTCTTTTATGTTCAGGATACATATATATGTTTGGTGGCATTGTGTAATTTGTGTGTTACTTTACTGTTGTGGTTTGTAGAGATCGTTTGCAATATTAGATGAGCTCGAGTCTTTGAAACCTGAATTCGAACGTAAGTTGGAGCAACAACGCTTGGAAAATACTTCGAATGGTTCCGAGATACAGTCTGCGGAATGGCGAAATTTTAATAAAAATGCTTACCTGAGCACAGATATTAAGCAGGTATTAGTTTGGACAAATGCATTGTCAGTGTGAGCATTGTTGCATGAGCCTAACTTCTAGTTTTGTGGTTGCAGCCTGCTGTTGCATTGCCTCACTCTTCTTGGAGGTATGATAAGGGTAATGCTGAGGGGATAGCTTCAAGTTCTTCGCAGGTTGACACGCAGTTCAACAAGCTGTAAGTATTCTGTCGTGAGGATACAGCTTTTTTTTGCAAGGAGACCTGTGATTGATATTATCCTTGGAATTGCTCCAAGGATTCTAGTCTTTAGAGGATTGATTTGGTTTCTTGTTTCATACAGATCTATTAGTCTACCTAGTCCCAAGCAAGATACTTTGTCTAGACATTCATTTTTAGGTCCAAATGGTCTTAAAGGACAATGGCTAGGACCTAGATCTGACATAAAGGTAGAATAGCTTCCCTGTCTTCCCTTGTTGTAGATGTTTGTTCTGAGAAAACTTACATATTTCATGAACTGATCAACTCTCTCTCTTTTTCAATTATAGGTTCAGTATCCCACCAATAATGACCTAGCCTCATCTGAAAATTCCAGGTGAGAACTTGTACCAAACGATTTTATTCTCCAAGCTTAACATTTCATCTCTTATTCATGCTTTTCATTTTATTTTTTATGCATTTTAGTGAGTTTTAGACTAGCACATGTGCTCCTTCATAACTCAGTTTCTTCTTTTTCTTTTTCTTGTCCCTTCTATTTGTTGCCATGCGGCTTCTCATAACTTTCCATTGTGTCAATATTGTATGATAGCTTGGAAAAGGCTGCACAGTATGGTGTAGTGGCATCACTAGATGGCAATTCTATGGAGGTTGGATCTACAATGGAATCAGTGCTCTCCTTAGATGACGGCAGGTGGCAATGTCCTGCAGAGCAGTCATGCCCTACATTAATTAATGATGCAAGGGAAGACCCCTTGCAGTTCGTTGGTATTAGGCAACCTTCTCCTCCTCCCGTTCTTGCTAAAGTTCACCAGGAATTTGCTCAAATTCCTCCATCCAAAGTTGCCGATCCAAGACCTGGACCAGCAAAGACTTCTCAGAATGGTATGCCCAGCCTTAAGTCATACCAACATTTACATGTGGTGAGTGTCTATTTTCTTTTATTGCCTATTCTGAACTCATGATCATGGATGATAGTAATCTCTTATGGTCCCTTGACTGGCATTGCAGCCTGTAAATTTGATGGTAGACTTCTTGAGGTTGGCTCAAAAAAACACAGAGAGAAATCTAGAAACTTGTGCAGTTCTTGCTGGTTCACTGGTAAGAGAATTTTTTGGAAAACAGGTGCTTTCTTCTTTTGGTTTTGATGGCACAGTACATGGCTTCTCATACCTTCTAACTTTCCCTGGTGCAGAAAAACAAGGTTTTCCACATAACTACACTTATAGTACCAAAGCAAGAGTCAACTTCGGATTCGGTATGTTACCTTTTTTGTTCTTTAGATTTTTGCTCGTCCGATTCACCTTTTCGCGGTACAAGAATTAAAACATGGCCTATGCTAATTAGCCATATTTATGACTACATTAATTAGAATGAAATTAATAATGGGAAGAAAATTGAGGGTGAACTTTAGCCCTAAAATTTGGTGATGCTATACGGGATAAGAAGTTAGTTAAATATTAATTAGACTAAAACATTTTATATTCCCTTTTCAAACACCACCTTCAGCTTTATTTTCCTTTGCACATCAATATTTGAGTTTGATACACCCTCAATGCCAGAGACAACTTGTAGCATGTGTTTTATTAAGAGTATGTGTTGTTAATACAATGTTCATGAAACAATTGTTGTTCAGTGTCAGACATTAAACGAAGAAGAAATATTTGAAGTTCAAGATAGACTTTCACTTTTCCCTCTTGGATGGATTCATGTAAGTTGAAGACAGACGTTCACTTTTCCCTCAATTATTGTTCACTTTCAAGCACTGTATCTCTTACAAGACTTATGCTGAATATGCTATCTTTATATAGTTCAATCTTCTTACAAATGATGGGATTTTCAGCTTTATATTCTTTAATCTACTTACAAATGGTTGGATTTTCAGACACACCCGACACAGACCTGTTTCATGTCATCAGTTGATCTGCACACTCACTACTCATACCAGGTAATAATGGTACACATTTTATTTGTAGTTTTTCTTGTTTAATTTTTCATTATACCTTCTTTTCCTAGAGAAAAT
The DNA here is from genome assembly GCA_963691705.1 of Viola odorata. Classification (NCBI taxonomy): domain Eukaryota; kingdom Viridiplantae; phylum Streptophyta; class Magnoliopsida; order Malpighiales; family Violaceae; genus Viola; species Viola odorata. Next base: position 643,218 of record OY829545.1, read on the forward strand.
ACATGTACTGTATTGGTACATCGTTTCTTCTATTAAGGATAGCATTGTTTGTGCTGTGAAAATGCAAAGCTTTCTCATATCTTTCTTCTGTCCATGGTCTTTCTGAGTTTGCTATTTAGCAAAATGTCTTGACTGCAGAAAGCCTGCTCATATGTTTGCTGTATTTACTGCTGAAACATCAGTTTGTCCTGTTTACAGATTATGTTACCTGAAGCGGTTGCAATTGTTATGGCTCCAACTGATGAATCAAGGTATGTGGAGTTTTTCACCCAAAATGATCGCTGTGATGTATCTCAGATTTCTTACAAAGTAGTTAACCATTTAATCTCCTAAGAGTATGAATGGCCCACGTGATTTTACAGCAATTGTTATGGCTCTGGCCTGCCATTAGAAGAGGCATGGGTTTAATTCTGTAACCGTATTCCTATCAGAACCCATTAGGCTGGTCCTTTGTTCAATGCCACCTCTGGAACTTGGACCACTTATCGTGTCAGTTTAACTACAGAAATGGTGATAGCAGAAAGTTAGGATTGAAGACTAACGATTGTGGAAAACTAACTTACTCTCAACAATAATAGGTGCTTCGTTAAATAATTTAATATGCAATTCAAAATGGTTTTTGTAAATAATATCGAGATTCTGATAGATTTTAGGTTCTTATGTTTTAGCGTATGAATGAATATATTCTTTCTAATGCAGTCCTCATGGCATATTTCATCTCTCTGATCCCGGTGGTGTGTCGGTGATTCGCAATTGCCAGGAGAGGGGTTTTCACCCCCATGAGGAGCCTTCAGATGGAAGCCCAATTTACGAGCATTGTTCTCATGTATATATGAATTCTCGTATGAAAGTTGACGTGGTTGATCTTCGGTGAGCTAACCAATGAGAGCTTGAGGAAACTCATTGTTTTTAACGAGGAAACTATGCCTATACATGCCTGTAAATTCCATTCTAGATTGCGAAAGAAGTGCTGTACATTCAACTTGTTTTCTGAATATAATTTGATAAATAGATCAGTATATTACTGCATTTACTACATTCTCTATGCAAATCTGGAACATTCGCCGTTTCACGAAGGATTGGAGTCAGATATGATTAATGGTGTATAACTTGCCATGCTGCAAGTTGGTTTATGGCAGATATAGGTAGCTGTTACGCTTGTGCTCTCTTTCGATTCGATCCGTGCTGCGCTATCCCGAATTAATACCACTGACCTGCTTTTTCCTTTCACATTTCTTTCGATTTTGTTATAATGATGTCAGTAAATGCTGCAATAGTAGATAGCAGCAAACCTTGGGCTAATTGCCTTGTCCAACCATGCATGTGAATCATATTAATGTTTGCTAACCGATGATATTGACACTGTTTCAATGGTCCCCAGTTTTCGTATTTAGGCTGCACTACACCACCTACAGACAAAAACGTCAAAGTCAGAGAGGTTTCTTTTATCTTCTATTTGTACGAACTCTAAATCGAGGTAAATGGGTTTCGAAATCTAATCTATTCGATACAAATAGAATCAATCTTAACCGTCACGTTGGTCATTTATAGATATCATAGTCTCCGAAAATATATAGTACTCCTAGTATTTCATTTCAGCGTGTTCAGATAGAACGGCTAAGTTAATATACGTTGATATCTAGAATTTTGTGTTGATTTTTGCATACAGTAATTTTTTCATCTTTGTAAACGGTAAAAAAAGTGGTGGAGTGTATATGATGAGAGCTTTCATTAAAACATTGGCAAGTTTTGGGACCGTTTAATTGTTGCACACATCGTAACCTTTGTACCTTTTGTCTTTCATTTTTTCCCTCTTTCTAATGAGACAAAAAGGCAGTAGCGTCCTATATAAATAATTTCCTTCTCGCGGTTATGTCCATTGGCCTCTAGCAAGGATTCATTTACTTATTCCATCGAAATGGGAAGAGCACCATGTTGTGAGAAAGTAGGGTTGAAGAGAGGGAGATGGACAGCTGAAGAAGATGAAATGTTAACCAAATACATTCTCTCCAATGGAGAAGGCTCTTGGCGATCACTACCCAAGAATGCAGGTATGATACACATTCAATGAATTTGTAATTCAATTATATTTTTTTCATGCTAATTATTTCATGTAAAATGTAAAAAGAATGTCTCAAAGCAAATTGATGTTACAATTAATTATTTAAGTGGTAAAGGGTGGAATTTAATTTAATTTAAAAAAAATGTTTTGTGAAGGATTGTTGAGGTGTGGAAAGAGTTGCAGACTGAGATGGATCAATTACTTAAGAGCTGACTTGAAAAGAGGGAACATCACCAAAGAAGAAGAAGAAACCATTGTCAAATTGCACACTTCTTTGGGCAATAGGTACATTATAATTTGCTTGCACTTTCTTGCTAATCCATCTTCCAAAATCTTGTGTCCTCGTTTCTCCACCATCATTTAATAATAATGAGATACAAAACATTGGGAAAAAATTTATTGGCCACCCCAGATGGTTAGTCATCTGTTACATGATTGCTCTCTACAGATTGGTTTGAATAAATTTACAAGTGTTTTTAAGAAAATGTATTGAAAATCACATAATTAGGGTTAGAAAAATCTAATTATAAGTTATAAAATTTAATTAAAATCACATAGTTAGAATGGTTCGACTTGAACCACGTCAAAGTGAATGTATTTGAGATCACATAATTAGTGTTACAAAAATCTAATTATAAGAATGGTCCACTTTGACCACCAAAATTAGTAATCACTTTGAGTGATTAATAATTTTTTTAATTCTCTCGGGTGTTCTCTTAAGTAAAACTAATCATGTTCGAGTTATGTCATGCTCCCAAACGAATGGTAATTCTCCTAACATAATTTTTTCTTTTCATTAAATTCAAACTTAAAATTTTAATTAATAAACTAGTCCCTACTCCCTACCGTGATTAGTAATTATGGTCTAAAAATTACAACAATTGTTTCATTTACGGAAGTTTAGAGTCAACTGTCCCTACCCTTTTCTTCACACGTCTGTGTAATTACCTTAAACTCCATGCAGTTAACAGCTTGTCGACACCGGATTACTCCATCTAGTCAACTTTGCTTCAATCTTACTCTATTTATTGTAGATAAAATATTATAATATTAAAAAAAATTACTATTAAGCTCTAATTAAAAACACTTAATAATGCATTCACCTTCAAATCATTTAGCACTTGAGTGGGGGAAGTTTTCCTTCCTAATATGGAGGAGGGACATAGGATTCCTGATAGGTATTTCAATTGATGGAAATGGAATGCATGATTTGGTCTTTTTTTTATAAACTACAGTTCTGGTTTCTCCAAAAGAAGTAAACTTTAGTATGGGACGATGGAATAGGATTGAATGGAAAGGAATGGTATGGGAGGAAAACGAGGGGGGAGTGGAATGAAAATGAGATTTTTGTTTTGCCCTGAGCTCACAAAAAAAGGAAAGGAAATTGAAGAAACCACTCAATAACATGATTTTCTTATATAAACCAGACAATAAAAGCAATCAATTGCATATTATTGATGTAATAATGCTACCGAATAATAAATTGTTTAGAGTTTTACTACTATACTTCCTCTATTTCATATAAAATATTATTTACCGCGTGTGAAAACTTTTTAGTAAAATGTTATTTTTCAATTTTTGTGAAAATAACGCAAAGAAAGAAAGGAAACAAAAAGAATCTCGCGTTACTATAATTTATCACAGCCGTCTGTACTTGATTATAAGACTGAACAGTCCAATTATGATTAAATGTGTGGGTGCACTGGATTGGAGGCAGGTGGTCACTGATTGCTGCTCATATCCCAGGAAGAACGGACAACGAGATTAAAAATTACTGGAACTCTCATCTCAGCAGAAGAATTTATAGCTTACGCAGAAATGCATACGAGTCCTCACCAACCACAACTACCGCCGGCGCCACTACCGCACCGTCGCCATTACTAATCAAACCTAAAACCTGCACCACTAATTGTAGTAGAGGCAGAACAACCCGGGCAGCCATGAAAAAACAGAGGGTAGCATTAATTTCTTTACGGAAAAAGGAGCAACAACAGCCCATGGCCCATCCCAATCAAGTAATAGCAACCCAAATTACAGAGGAAACAGACCCAGTTGTTCATTACAACACCCCTACCTTTTCTACTCAGATCTCTGGTGGATCTGGATCTGGGTCTACTACTAGTGGTGACAGAAATGGGACCCAAGATCTCGAATTGGGAAATATAAAATTAAATAAGGTTGATGACGGTTCTTCTTGCGACAAATTTAATGGAGCTGAGAATGGTGATGCGGACATGTGTTGCAGAAAAAGTGGTGATGGTGCTGGACAGGAAGATGAGAGTTTGGGACCATACGAGTGGCTGGACAGTGAAATAAAGCGCCTTCAATATATTCTGCAGGAAGGAGAAGGGGAAGGCGTACTTGGTAGTGGAATCAATTCGATTGATTCGCTCAAAAAGGAAATTGAAGTTGGAGGAGGAGCAAATAATGGCGATGGCCGGGGACCCATTCATGGCGGAGAAATTATGATGGAGAGGACAAGTGAGGTAGGGATTGAAAGTGATTGGGCTTATATTAGAAGGAGCCCAAGCCCAATCCCAGGACCAGGTCCAGGCCCACGAATCGGAGATGAGGGATTGGATTTTTTGTTTGATTGGGACTGGCCAGCATAGTCAATGGGAATGGGACTTCTTGTGGGGAGAAGATGATGGAATTGGATCCTTAAGCCCATTGAACTACGACTAGGTCTAATATTGCTCGTAACGGGTTCACCGGTGATGGAGGAGGAGGAGTAGATGATGGAACTATAACCTTTTTTGTGTTTTGATCTATTGTTTCCTTCATCCATTGATTGGTTGCTTATGATTGTCTTAATCATACGGTTAATTGATTTGATTAGGTAGGTAGTTTGGTGTTTGGTAATAAAAATGGAATTTGTGGCACTGTTTTTTGTTTGTTTTTTCGCGGTTTGACGGTGTTGCTTTTTAGTAGATTCCAAAACAGGCCCAAGTAAGTGGGCCATCTTAAGGGGTGTTTTGATTCGGGCCTTAAAGCAGTCTTCCCTTTACTAGTCATGGGCTTTCCCCGTTCAATGGCTCAGAGAAAAAACAAGCCCAAACATCTTAGTTCTTTCAAATTGAGTTTGCTGACCCATAAAAAAAAGTAAGTTAGATGAGGAACTAATATGATCAAATATTAACCAGAGATTATAAAAGTATAAACACTCCAGCTGTTAATTATGACCATCTATAAACAAATCAGTGATCCTGATGACAAGTTTTGCAACACCAGTAGAAACAATGGACTTAGAAAAATAAAATATTCTGCAGTGGCAAAAACAAATCCATTACTTGCATCACAATCCAAGGAAATCCGAAACCACTTCATCAACCAAAGAATTTAAAATTTGGCCTTCAATCTCTACTCCAAGTCCAAATGCATCAACTTCAAAGTCAATCCATCTACCATATTGGCAGCCCATGTCCTTGTCTACAAGTTCATCCACCATACAGTCCCCCATCCCTCTCCAACCCGAGATTTCTTTGCACACTTCTTCCGCCAACCATTCGTTTCTCCTCACCGTTCCCACCCCTTTTACCCAACCTTTGTAACCCCCACCGATGTATTGCTTGCATCTCAAGTCCAAGCATTCGCTCAAGCAATCAAATACTACCTTCCGCTCTAGCCTAGCCGCGCTGCCATCCCCTTCCGTTCCTTCTTTGCACCTTTCCAGCCGGTCAAAGAGTTGAGGGTTGATGACCTCTGTAGCTCTACCTAGTGCAAAGTCTTGAAACATCCATTCCAGGTTCCAGCACATCTTCTTCACATACTGTAATTCCCACTTGGTTGATCTTGCAGCATGTGTTACTGTTAATGCATTCGTATGCTGTCGAGACACAGTTACTGTAGATGTGGAAGAAGCAGAATCTGATAGCTCAGCATCGGCATCTGCATAATGAGACTTGTTCGAAGAACTTAAACCAGAAACTTCTGGTTCTTGAACGGACGAGCAAGCCTTGCTACCTGAAAGTACATTTGAGATCTTTTCATACATGAATGTACGGTGAACACAAAGTAACTGAAGTATTAAGAATGAAAGATACACAGGTTCTTTACCTTCTGTACAGCAGCTTTCTGCGCTTTCTAAGGAGCTGCTACTTTCTAACGAAAAAGAAGGTTCAAGAACAGAGATTGGGCTAGGATCTCTATAATCATGCACCTTTCTGGAATCATCAAGCTTGTTGCCAATATCAACCCCCTGATTTATCACAGTGCACCAACAATGTTCAGAAAAAAATAGTTCAAAACCACAGGAAAAAATAGTTCTAAACATCGAGAATACATCCAGAAACTCCAAAGAACAAAGCGGATGAGAAATATAGTTTTCTTAATAGCCGAATATTCAGAGATCTTTACCTGAAATCTGTGTTTCATTCTGAGCGCCGCAAGATCAGTGAAGAATAAATCAGAATCGTAGCTTCTGCCGAATTTATCTAAAGAGAGATCCTTTCCTTGTGCATTATTAGATAATGTGCTTGCCTCAAGAGTGGATGACAGATCTTGCAACATTGATGAAGAACTAGATGATGATCCTATTCTCATTGTTTTCTGACAAGATGTCTCAATGCTCTTTGTTAATTCCTTTAACTTTTGTTCCAAGAGAGAACTCAAAGCATCTCCACTTATCACATTATATCCCGCTGAAGACAGTTTCATGCTATCTGCATCAAGCATCAACCTCTTGCGTCGATTATCAACGCTAGAGCCAGATGTTTCAGAAACAGGCATAGATCGTGTCATGGGGGCGGTAAATGTGAATGAAACAACATCCATGCCTTTCTTTTTGCTTTCCTCCATGAAATTAAAGCTTCTTTCAATAGCTGGATTAGAGTCAGCTGCCTTCCGATTACTTTGAATTGAAGTGTCATCAAAAACCTGATTCCTCTGGACATGTAAGTTCCCATCAATCGACCTTTTCTTCCTTGGTGTATTATTTCTTGCACTGTGGTTTCCATTCCCATTATCATCATCTGCAAACTTCCTGGATCCAACTTTGGAGCCAAGCATTTTACCTGACGTTTTGTGTCGACCAGACAATGGACTCCCAGACAGAACCTTTCTGGACTGTAAGTTGGATACTGGGGGCTTTGATGGTAATTTGTCTCTATCTACTGAGCAATTTTGTTTCTGGTTATTTTGCTTCAGTACACCTGTATTATTCGGAGTAGATTTCTTAGGCAAAGTTTTTTGGGTATTCGGTTGGCTTTTGAAGGTCTGGCTTGAGCTAACCTCACTCTGGTCTTTCTGGTCCATTAAGGCTCGACTGTTGCTTGAATTCAAACCTCCCCGTCTCTGAACATTAACCTTTGCTTGTATTGCAAGCGAAATGGACTTTTCCTTGTTCTTTAAACCAGAGGAACTTTCGTCCGACTCAGGAAAAGCCCTGACAGATGTTGTTTCAACTGATCCATTCCAGCTTTTGTTCAAAGACTGTCCCTTAAGATATTTGACAGCATTGGACTCGCTCGGCTTTCTAGAATCTTCAGCAAGCCTCGATGTTTTATGAGCAGCATCCACTTTCTCTTTCTGATCTCGAACTTTTAGGGGTACTGCAGAGGACCCAGACAAAGGCATTTTCTGTGCAACCTCTAGTCTTTCTTTGAGATCACGAACTTTCAAAGGTACTGAAGAAGACCCAACCATAGGCATTTTGGCTTTGGAATTAGGCTGTGGCATAGGCTCAAGGATCTTTGCAGCTGCCTCCATAATGTGAGCTGCAGTTTTACTTGGAATGAAGCCAGGACTTTTTATTGGAGACAAAAGTTTATGGTGCGTAATTGGAATTGATTTAGCAGATCTAGGAGGCAAGATTTCAGTCTGGAATTTTTCAATGGGCCTGCTTAGCACCTTCTGAGGCTTCAACTCTGCAAAGTTCCTAGGAGGACCATCTTCTTTACTAAGCAAACTTCCAGAATACATTATCTGAGTATCACGATAATAGTCAAAATTTGTCCTGCGTTGAGAAACATCTCGAAGGGATTGGGTGTCAAAGAACGGGGTAGAGCTGGGCTCACTAGACGTTGGCATAGAATCTAAACCCATAAGCCTTGCCACTACTCCAGGAGCCCTAGCTCCACATTCAACATCATCCGTCACTGATGATGCACAACTATAATCACTTTCTCTGATACTTGATCCTGCTCCAGCTTCATCCTCATACATCTGTAAACATTACAGTAACTATCTTAAAAATCTGCCAAAAATTGAATAACTGGAAAAGGAGGGGGAAAAGGCCAACAATGAGCCAACCGGATGAAGTCGAGTTGCTGGCACGCTTCCATCACTTCTTTTGCCTTGTTTTGAACGCTCTACAAAGATGACAAGATAAATCCATAAACAGATACAAGAATAGGAAAATCACTCACAACAAGTTTGTAGTTGTAGCTTGAAGGACAACAGAAGAAAGTTACCTGGTATATCTGACTTGCTGGAGAATAACTTCTTTCTAGATTTGGCACTCCAGTCAAAAAGGTGGAAAAATCCACCCACGTAGCCTCCAGCAGCTTTGGAACCTTCTTTCTCAATCCCCATTTTCGAAAAAACAAATCAATGCTTCTTTGGCATTAATGAAAGGGAACGAGGGGAAGAGTAACTAACTCTGTCCATCTGCAATCTGGTTAAATACAAAAGATGGATTATTTTCCAAAACACATTGCATGAGATTGACAACACACGCATTCAACAGAGACTTCACCCATTGAAAAAGAAAAAGAACTGTGTTAGTCCTAACTTTGCACCGTAAGACCCTTCATTTTTTTATTTTTTTATTTCCTGCTAGAACATCCTGTTAATTGGTTTGTTAAAACGTGATGGTGGGAGATTCCATTATTGCTTCATTTCACTCTCATCGCCATTGCCACTGCAACAAAGACATCCACATCTCACACACGATGGTAGTTCCCAACCTCAGCCTAGACCCTAATTATCGCTAAAAGACACCTAAAGAAGTGCATTTAGAGAGATCTACATCTTCACTTTTATAACCACATTCACTTACTCTATAAGATTCACAACCACACGCACATTTGATGGTGATACTCCACCCTATCCACCTCCCTTAAATTCAAGTCAACACTTCAATTCCTCTTCACGCTTCAGTACTCTAATCACTCTCAAAACTAAGACCTTTAGATATTTGATTGCCTTACACTATATGAATCAAGAAGTTGGACTGTCTACATCGCTTTAAAGATTAACTAGCTTAGATAAACAAAGCCAAATACTTAAGAACCAAGATCCCTCCTTTACGAAAATTCTATAATGTTATAGAGTCCCCAAGAAACAAAATCTAAAAGTTGGGCTCTTCCAAGTTTTTTTTTACAGAATTGCAATGCTTTCTGGAAACTGACGATTCCATAGCATGTAACTAACACAAGTGCACTACACCACTAAGAAAAATAGGGAATTTTTTCACACAGCAACTAAGCATATCCTAGTAAAGGTTGAAAATTGAAACTAATGAGATAAAACCAACCATTTCCTTTTACGGAAGCTCACCAAACAAGATAAGGATCCCTAAACAATGACATTTATTGACCGAAAGAAAACAGCAGCCATAGATAGAGCTTAATCGCCTCATTCAACCAAATGAAACATCGAACGAAGCTAGTTTTCAAAAATACAAACACTTACATGGAAACAATGTGAGAGTGAAATCAGCTAAATTGCTCTTCGCTCCAGCTAAAATCCTCTTCCTATCTCAATCGAAGATTAAATGCAACCCAATTTAGGAATTGGTCAGTTTTTGTATGCGAGAGAGATGCGCTGGAGATTTTGCAGAATTAATGGCACCCAATAGAGAGAGAACGATGGTGAGGAGAGTGAAGAGTGAAAGAAAGGTCGCGTCTTTCTCACTGTGCGTGGAGTTTAAATGCATTAAATGGGGACAGATTCAATAGTGTTCTTTTTATGGTTTTGTTTTTTCAAACTTTTCCATAATTAATAATTGTAGAAAAAAACTCTCACTCATGCGACTGATTATTGTAACTTTCTACTTTATAGTGTTTTTTGGTTTTATTAATACTATATTTAATAGCAAAATAAAAAAATTCAAAAACAATTTAGTTTTTTAAAGGGAAATGTCATAACGTCTCTTTGGAGAGGGAGAGATTTCAAATTCCAAACGGCAACACAGTCGAGAGTTTGAGTTAGTAGCTGATAAAGTTACATCTTGGTTCATATGATTGACACGTGGTGGACTAATTGGAGGACACCTGTCTATGAAGTTGGGGTGGGGTAAAAATTTTCCAGTCTTTTTCCTTTCGCGGTTGCCTAGGTGGCGCGTCTTGGTTTGCGAAAGTGGAAGATGGATAGGCCAACGGTTTAAAATAATTTACTGCGCTCTACTCTTACTACATTGTCTACATTTTTCTTTTTGACCATTACTTTTACTATATTTACCTCACCTTTTTCTTTTTTAGGCCTTTGATTTTATAGTTATCCTTTGTATGGGAACTAAAGTGCATGAAGTAAAAAAGGGGAAGTTTAACTAGGGAAAAGAAAAGAAATTAGAGGAAGGGAACTTGTACAAAAATTCCCTTATATGGCTGCATTTTTCATACACAAGGGAAAAAAAAAGAAATTTCCTTTAAATTCCATTACCCAAGCCCAAGTACAAGCCCATGACTTTCTTTTTTTAATTTAAGCTCAGTTTCTAATTTTCTTCTTTTTCCTTTCACTTTTGGGAGGAAATTTTTGGTGGGTTAGGGGGAAATTTTTTACAATTTATTTACTCCATATTCCCTTCCTTTCCCTTTAATTCCCTTGAGCACTTTTCCCCATACAAGGGAAAGTTTAAAAATTTCTTTTCCCTTCCTTTCCTTCCCCTCCTAATCTTTCATTCCATACATAGGTTAAAAAAAAAAGAGATGTTGAGCTTCAAATATGAATTAAAAATAACTTAATAATTTATTGGATTAAAACTAATTTTTTCACATTGAATTTAAGTTTTCTCACCATACGTAAAAATCCTTATTTAGCTTAAAATTGGTGTCGTATTATTATTAGCTACAAGATGTAAATAGTCAATTTAAATTACCATTAATTCAAATAAAAATTAAAAATACAGTCGTATACCTAGAAACACCAAATTACATTATTGGGTGCATTTAATATGCACGATACTATTCATCATGATTCGGTGATAATACATTATTTTATTGTTTAAATTGAATCTTTAAAAAAAAACTCAACAAATGAGGTGCATGAAACGAATGCTACATCTCAAATAATTCCTACATACACAAATCATTCAAGCAATTGAAGAGTTTAATCTCTATTTTTTGAAAGGAAAAAAAAAAGAATTATTACAAGGATAAATAATGAGGGAGAAAACAATGTTGCGATTACACTTCATGCACCATGTGACTATACTTCTCCTTGACCCAACGTAACCCATCCTTAAGCGACCTCCTTAATTTGCTTTCAAATCCGTATGACTTGTACTTCGCGACTCGTCGTTGCCTCTTCTCTTCTGGATCATTCCACGACGGCGTTCCATTATGCTTATGCTTGTTGCTGTTGTTATTGTTGATATTATTATCGTACTTGGAGCGTAGACATTGCTCATTATCATTCCGACAGCTATCGTAACTATGTACATTTGTTTTGTCGTCCAACGACCAGTCGTTGCCGCTATCGTACCTCATCACCTGATTCCGTACCTCTGCGACGTCGTCCTGGAACTCTTCCATTTCTCTCATACCTTTCTGCCACACTCAATGGCAAAGAAAGAACGAGACAGGAATGGAGATTTTGGTGCTTCTTCTCTTCTCTTCGGTTTCTTTTCTTTTTTTCTTCTACCATAAAAGATCGAGGCGGGCGAGTTTTTTTTAAAATTTTGTTGAACAATTTACATTTTGATTTCTATTATATGCTTATCTGTTTGACTTTGACCCGTAGAGGTATTAATTTAGGCATACTATTTTTCTAATTTTTGGCTACAAATTAATGTTGAGATTTTAGGAGAAGTTGGATGTTCTAGAGACCGACAATAATTTAGGTGGATTTTAAAGGATAAAGCGAGAGTGAAGAAATTTAGGAGACATGCATGGGTTTCTATTTTTGTTCGCTTGTTTGACTGCATTTTTTAAGTTTTTGGTCAATAGAGATTGATGGACGGGAACAAAACAAAAATTATACTTACTATAAATCAATTAGTAAGTTTATTTCTTTTATAAAATATATCATAAATTAATTAGGCGAAGATAGAAATGCACATACGAGAAGTTGATCAAATTCATGATCGAATAATCATTGGTTATTAGTTGTAGATAAGTACTAGCAAAAACTCTAGTTCAAATTAACATAGTTCATTGATTATTAGTTTTGCTTATAAAAAAAATGTTTCAATACTTGCACTAAAAAAAAGTCTAGATTCCCATACACAAAGTAACATCTACAACAACCCCCGAAAATTGTGCATTTTCGTAGAATTGTCGAGGTGCAAGTCGACACTTGATAATACATAAAATTATCACAAGGGCAAAATGGACATTGTACCCTCACAAAGTACCGTTGACCAGTCAAAACGGCATATGACCGGTTTGACCAAGTCAACGGGAATAAGTGACCAAAGGACAAGTCCGGCCCGTTGTCATCAAACGGCACAGAGCCGATCCATCGACCCAGGCAGAGGCTACGGATCGGCATCACTTCCTAGGTTGACTTAGTCAACTGCCTCCAAAACGGCACCAAACCGATTTGGGTATAACGGCGCATGCCGATTCCCTACAAACGGCGCATGCCGATTCAACACAACGGCTCCTTGCCGATTTGCCACAAACGGCATAAAGCTCCCAATAAAGGTACATTGTACATTATATTCAATAACGTCTATGGTCAAAGCTGGTGTGGGGGACAGCTTCTTCAGTCCCCACTCAGTCTCTATAAAGCCACTAGACAAGGAGAATATTTATTCTCCCAAGGGCACTAGCCCAGCTTTATGTATATTCAATCATACTTTATGTCTCCACTAACATAAAAGTGGGGGGACAAGCCTAAAAGTTTCCACTCAAGCCACATAAAAAGGCAAGAGAGGAGAACGTTGAGGGCAAGGATTCAAGAGTATTCAGAAACATTCCAGAGATTGAGAATACATGAACACACACTTACACACACATACGTAGAACTTCTCAAAATAAGACCAAACACTGACTTTGGCATCGGAGTTCTTACGCCGGAGTCCACCTCCGGCGCTTTGCAGGTCGTTCAAGGAACTCCGACCACCTCACTTCGAGATGCCATTTGGCGGAAAAGCCCTCACCCCATCCCTTGGATTATCAAATGGTGCTTTCATTGAGAGCTTTTGATTTTTGAGTGAGCATCCTTGAAATTCAAAGCTCTTCTCTCTCTATCTCTTTGAGGTTTCATTTCCAAAATGGCATCCGACCCAAGTTTCCAATCACAACAACCCACTGGAGATGCTGCTGGTCAGTATGAGACTCCTCCTCCATCCATGCAACCATCATCCTCTCGAATGGAAATGAACGCCGCAGCCCGCCGGCTTAATTTCCCTCAAGTTCCAGAAGTTTTATTCCCCAACACTCCGCAACCAGGACAGCCGGCACCAGCAGCCATCCCGCCAGCAATCGCAAATGAATTCCATTCCTTGCATCAAAGGATGGACATCATGATGCAGACTTTCCTTGGAAGACTTCCACCGCCAGTCAACCCACCATTCTATCCTCCCCAGATCCATCATCAGCAGGCGATGACACCGTCTCTGGTGCCTCCACGGTCCCCAGTCCCACCGGCTGGGGTAACGCGTCAGATCGGCAGCCAGCAAGCTCACCAGGATAATCTTTTGTATGTGCCACAGCCAAGCCATCAAAATGAAGATCCGCCTAGAAGAGAAGAATACCGTGATGACGCGGAGGAGGTCCACAGCCGAGCTATCCAGAATAGCCCAAGAGGAAGTCGCAGACAAGCATCACAAGCGGGATATGGCCGTGAAAGGAGCCGGGAAAGATCTGCAGTAAGACCTCGTTCGGAAGTTGTGGCAGATCGGGGAAGAAGTGATCAGCCGGCCTCCAAGAGGTCTATTTCTCGACCGAATCGGGAAGAAAAAGATGATGATCCGCAGAATCCTTTAACCTATCGGGTTAGGAAGCATCGGGTGAGTCGACATGTTAAGTTGCCCACCGATTCCTATCAAGGAACTACGGACCCCAAAGTTCACGTGAGTCTAGTGAAGAAACATGTCAAGTTTTTCACTAGGAAAGATGAGGCATTATGCCAAATATTTGTAATGACTCTGAAAGGAATCGCCAACACCTGGTTTGAGAAGCTGCCACCCGGATCTGTTGACAGTTTTGAGCAGCTGGCAAAGGTGTTCATGAGCCGATTCAGTTCCTGCATTCCTGTAGAAAAGACTCCAGCAATCCTGTTTGATATGGAGCGAAAATCAGGGGAATCCTTAACAGTGTACATCGCCCGATTCAATGCTGAATTGGCAACGTTACCTGATGTCGCCCCTAACTTCGCAGCTGAGGCTTTGAGAAGGAACTGCAGGTACCGAGAGTTGGAAAATGCTCTCATTGCCAACACACCAAAGACCTTGGATCTATTGCGGATTGAGGTCGATAAATATACAAGAATGGAAGAAGCAGATTTCCAAAGGAAGAAACGGGAGGAATCCGATCTTCCTAAGAAAGAAACGGCTACTCCGCGCAAACAAACAGATAAGAAACAAACGGCAACAAGCCGACCAACGGATCGAATCACTGATTTCTCTACTTTGCAGCTGACCAAGCCAATGGCAGAGATCTTTGCCATTATTGAAGAGCGGAAACTGCCGATCCAATATCCCAAACGCAAGCAGGGTGCCGTTTTGGGGCCATATAAGGAATCCTTCTGCCGTTTCCATAAAGCAAAGGGACATGACACGGAGGATTGCTTCTCTTTAAAAAAGGCAATTGAAAAGCTGATTGAAGAGGGATATTTGGGCGAGTTTGCCGTCAAAGCTCGGAATAAAGCCATGGAGGACCGAGCTACTGGCAGCAGGAGAGAAACGGTAGAACATCCCCACGCCGCAGGAGCTAGTGCTCATGAGGACAGAAGGAAGGAGGTGTTGGCAACCACCTTCAATGAGTTCCATATGATAAATTTGATAGCAGGAGGAGCACACCAATTAGAATCGGAAGATTTGCCGATTGGAGAAAAGAGAAAACGGATTGATCCCGTTGTGGAAAGCACAGGCCTATCAGAACTGGACCGAATGGCCATAACATTTTCAGAAGAGGATGAGATCGGAGTGACCTATCCTCACAACGAAGCCCTAGTGGTAACGGCCATCATTGCTGATAACGGAATCAGGCGAACTCTTGTGGATAACGGAAGTGCTGTGAACCTCATTTCCTCAAATGCTTTTAACCGTTTGCAAGGTTCTAAGTCAGATTTGAAGCCTTGCAAACGGCCGATCATTGGGGTAAACGGTATTCCGATTCCTGTTGTAGGCATAACTTTTTTATCAGTCTTTTTTGTTGAAGATGGCTCCCGAAGGAAAGAACAACAACTATTTATGGTGGTGGATTTAAGCCTACCATATAATGTAATTTTGGGCCGTCCGTTTTTAAATGTTTTTGGAGTAGTAATATCTCAACGGCATTTGAAAATGAAGTATCCCTCATGGGACGGTGTTGTTACCATCCGGGGAGATCAGAAGGTAGCTGCCGAATGCTACATAACTATGGTTGATGGTCGGTGCGACCGTTATGTCTGCATTGCCGATAATACATTCGAAGATGATGAGGAGCAGCGTACACAGCCATTGGAGAAAATGGTTCAAGTGTCAGTTGCCGATCTTCCCAATGAACACTTCTTGATAAGCGAAAAGCTGAGCAAAGAAGAATGTGACCAGCTTTCGTCTCAACTCAATAAGTACAGAGGAGAATTCGCTTGGGTCCCATCGGACATTCCAGGCATCTCGAGGGAAACGGCAGAGCACCGTTTGAATGTGTACTCAAATGCCAAGCCGGTTCAGCAGAAACGGCGAGCTTTCTCCAAAGAAAAAGCAGACGCAATCGAAAAAGAAGTAGAGAAGCTGTTGAAAGCTGGCTTCATCAGAGAGGTCCAATACCCGCCGTGGCTAGCAAATCCTGTTGTGGTTAGAAAGCCAAACGGAGAGTGGAGAATGTGCATCGACTTTACCGATTTGAATGAGGCTTGCCCCAAAGATTGTTATCCATTGCCACGGATAGAGCAGTTGGTGGATCAAACGGCTGGATATGAATATCTGAGTTCGCTTGACGCCAATTCTGGGTATCATCAGATACCGATGGCGGTCGAAGACGAGGACAAAACGGCTTTCATTACGCCGAAAGCCACCTACTGCTATCGGGCAATGCCGTTTGGTTTAAAGAATGCTGGAGCAACATTTCAAAGAACGGCAAATAAAATCTTTGAGCCGTTAATTGGAAAGAATTTGGAGGTATATGTCGATGACATGTTAGTAAAAAGCAGAAATTTTGAGGCGCATCTGCGCGACCTTGAAGAAATATTTGGGATAATGCGGAATTTCGGAATGAAATTAAATCCCAGAAAATGCATGTTTGCATTTCAAACAGGAAAATTCCTTGGTTATGTTGTTAGCAAGAAAGGAATTCAGCCTAATCCTTCTAAGCTTAAAGCAATTACCGATATGAGCTCGCCGACGTGTGTGAAGGAGGTACAGCGGCTCACAGGAAGAGTAATTGCCTTGAGCCGATTCATCTCCAAACAGGGTGAGAAATGCCTCCCGTTCTTCAAAGTCATTCGAAAAAAGGCGCAGTTCGGATGGGAGGACGATTGTGAAAAGGCTTTCAGCGGCTTAAAAGAGTATCTATCTTCGGAATTATTGCTAACTCGACCTGAAAACGGGGACACCCTTTTCCTCTATTTGGGAGTTGCCGATGAGGTGGTCAGTGCCGTTCTGGTTCGAGAAGAAAACAGCATACATCGGCCGATCCATTTTATCAGTCGAATTTTGAAAGATGCGGAGCTTAGATACTCTCAAATTGAAAAAGTAGCATTTGCCCTACTACAAGCTGCTAGGAAAATGCCCAGGTATTTCCAAGCCCACCCGGTGGTTGTGTTAACAGACCAGCCGTTGAGAAGAATCTTTAGAAGACCAGAGTTATCTGGCCGAATGGTCATTTGGGCCATCGAATTGGAGCAGTATGGACTACAATATCAGTCCAGACCCGCTATCAAAGGACAGGCATTGGCCGATTTCATTGCTGAATGCACTTTCGTACAGAAGCCGATCTCCTTGCCAGAAAGCAAAGAAGAAGCTTGTTTACCGCTTCCTGATCCGAACGGAGATCAGTGGACGATCTTTGTAGACGGTGCCAAAAATCAAAACGAAGCAGGAGCTGGCATTATTATTTTGGGTCCAGAAGGAATTAAAATGAGATACGCCTTAAGAATCTCAAAGCCGTTATCAAATAATGCAGCAGAATATGAAGCACTACTGGCAGGATTGCGGATTGGAGGAAATCTGATCGGTAATGTAGAAACGGCCAATGTCCGTTTGATCATCCATGGAGATTCAAAATTGATCATTGACCAAGCCAATGGTGACTCTCAGGCCAGAGAGCCGATAATGATTCAATATTTGAAGAAAGTACAGAAAGAGATGACCAAAATCAGAAATATGGGGATTCACGTTGAAATCAGCCATATTCCTAGAGAGAAAAATACTGAGGCTGATGAGATTGCCAAGTTAGCCGCGAACTCCGAAACTCTGATACCGCCAGATGTGACCATCGAGGAGCTTCCCATTCCTTCTTTTATGGAGGAACAACAAGTGCTATGTGTATTAGAAGTGACCGCTGACTGGCGCACCCCAGTCATCGATTACCTTAAGCATGGCAAGCTACCAGAGAATGCGAATGAGAAGCTGAAAATCCTAAAAAGGGCAGCAAGATGCACTTACCATGATGGTATACTTCTTCGCCGATGTCTTACTTATCCAGCAGCAAAGTGTATAACGGAAGAAGAAGGCTTGTATACTCTCAGGGAAATCCACGAAGGAATATGCGGAATGCATGCTTCGGGAAATACTATGGCAGCTCAGGTTCTGCGAACAGGTTTTTATTGGCCAACAATTAGAAGAGATTCCGATAATTTCGTGAAATCTTGTCATAAATGCCAAGAGTTTGCAAAGGAACCGCAACAGCCAGCAGCCGAATTGACAAATATGGTGAGCCCGTGTCCGTTTGCGAAATGGGGAATCGACATCCTGGGACCGTTCCCAATTGCTAAAAATCAGTTTCAGTATGTTATTGTTGCTGTCGATTATTTCACAAAATGGGCCGAAGCCGAAGCTGTGGCAAAGATAACGGCAGACAACACTTGGCAATTCTTTATGAACAATGTCATCATGAGATTCGGCTTCCCCAGAATTCTTGTAAGTGACAACGGAACTCAATTCACCAGTGCCTACTTCAAACGGAAGTGCGCAGAATATTCGATCGAACAACGGTTTTCTTCTGTCGCACATCCACAAACAAACGGTCAAACCGAAGTCACAAATAGAGCAATTCTTAGCGGAATCAAAAAAAATCTTGAGGGCAAACCAGCAAAGTGGCCAGAAGAATTACCGTTTGTCATGTGGGCTTATCGGATGACAACTAAAATCAGCACCGGCATGACGCCGTTTGCCATGACGTATGGAGTGGAAGCTGTCTCTCCAGTCGAGATCGGCGCACTCAGTCTTCGAGTTGAATATTTCAACGAAGAGCAGAATAACGAAAGACTAAGGGAGCAGCTGGATCTCTTGCCAGAACTGAGAGAAGAGGCCATCTTAAAGACATTGCACTACAAACGGAAGATGGCAAAATACCACAACCGGCGTGTCAAAGAACGGCTTCTCAAAGCTGGAGACCTAGTTCTTCGCAATGTAACGGCAACTGGCAGAGAAAAGAAAAAGCTAACGCCGAATTGGGAAGGACCATATCGGGTAGCCAGAGTCATTGGCAAAGGAGCGTATCATCTTGAGAAAATGAACGGTACTCCGATATCCAACTCTTGGAATATTTCCAATTTAAAGCTTTATCATTCCAGAGTGAATTTGTTATTTTCACCTGACTCGTGAATTATGAAAAGCTGTTGACACAAATTATTTGCAACTGACCATGTTTAAAGCATATACTTGCTCGTATTATGCTTATCACATGATTGCAGAATTAAATCAACCGTGGACGTAAGTCATTTTAGACCGAACCACGTCACCAAAATCCAAGAATTAACTAATACATATATTGCAAACTAATACATATATTGCAAACTAATACGTATATTGCAAACTAATACGTATATTGCAAACTAATACATATATTGCAAACTAATACGTATATTGCAAACGATACATATATTGCAAACGATACATATATCGCCAACGGTACATATATCGCTACAGAGGCATATATTGTTATTGAGGCATATATTGCTATTGATGCATATATTGCTATTGATGCATATATAGTATTGATGCATATATTGCTATTGATGCATATATAGTATTGATGCATATATCGTTGTTGATGCATATATCGTTATTGATGCATATATCATTATTGAGGCATCTATTGTCATCATATCTTCTTCAGACATTTTGGTCGTGTCGATCAGACAGAGCGCTAAGGTCTGTTTCAAATGGCAAATATTTCTTAAAATGGCTCAATGCCGAATCAACAGAGAGGCCATATAACAGAATGGCAAGCAGCTGATTCTGCCAAAAAGGTTGCAAACCTCAAAACGGCCATAACAGAACGGCAAGCAGCTGATTCTGCCAAAAAGGTTGCAAACCTCAAAACGGCCATAACAGAACGGCAAGCAGCTGATTCTGCCAAAAAGGTTGCAAACCTCAAAACGGCCATAACAGAACGGCAAGTAGCTGATTCTGCCAAAAAGATTGCAAACCTCAAAACGGCCATAACAGAACGGCAAGCAGCCGATTCCTATTACAACAGCCCAAGACGGCATTGTTAAAAACGGCACACAGCCGATTTGATTCAAAATGGCAAGATTCATGAATTTACAGAATAAAGATAAGTACAATTTGTTGTTTTATCTTTGTTTAATTTTTCTGGAGTATGATATATATATAACAGAAATCGTTAAACATTAGCAATTAATAAAAATTGTTATTAACTGCAAAATTATATATATATTCCGAATACTAACTGTTCATTACAAAACATGCCAAAGCGGCAATAATCAAAAAGGCAGAAGGATTAAGCTGCAGGTTTCTATGATTCATCTTCTGAAGAGGACTGATATTCTTTTGCTTCGGCCTCTCTCTCCAAAGAGTTAACATATGTGCCGATCTTCGTGGCATCAAAGTTAATCTCCCCATAGAATTCCATGTAGCTGTCAATCATGATGTCCTTCATTTTCTGCCGCCACCAGCCGATCTTCCACGGGACTTGTGCAAGCTCCGCATCCCTATCGGCAATATCGCTATTGGCTGTGTTCAACTCTGCCGTTCTGATTTCCAAATCGGCATGGACCGCGTCTCGCTCGGCAATGGTATTGTTCAAATCGTTGACCATCGCGACATTAGTTGCTTGCACCCGGTTCATGGAATCAGCTAAGGCAGAGTTCTCTCTGGATAGCTCCCCGATCCGCAATTGCTCTTCCCTGATCTTCGCAGAAAGGCCGTCCCTTTCATTCAGACTATCGGCTAGCCTCTTGCGTGTCTCAAGAACGACCTTCTTATCACTTTCTCGGGCGGCCGTTAGCTCTTTTATCTCTTTTCGGAGGGAGATCTTCTCGGCTTCAAAGCTTTGCCTAAGATCGGCTAGCTTCTGGTCGGTCGATTCTGCAAGATAGCGAATGTTGCACAAGCTGCGATAGATATTGCTTTCGGCGTTAGAAAACTGCGCACTAAACGGCATCTCTCTGAACCGTTGTCGATCCCCTTCGTTGGCCAGCATTTCGGCAATCAGCTGCCCGGTTCGCCTGTCGGCACTGCTTGGAGCATCTAATCCAAGGGAACGGCAGCCGACGTCCCCAAAGTTCTGCATATTCGCGATATGTGTCGTCTCGCCGTCAGGACCCTGACTCGAGAGATGGCCTCGAAGATCGGCAGCAGGCGCAAGCGCATAGTCATCCGATATGAAAGGATCGGGCATTGGCGGACCGGCAACCCAATGAAGAATAACGGGAGAAGAACCTGAGGAATCGGCAGCAGGAACATCGGATGAGACAGTTGTCTGATTTTCTCTCTGGAGGGGAACCCTTGGAGGAGGAACGGAAGAATTTTCGCCAATAGCTGGCTCAGGAGCAGGATCAGCTTGATCGGCATCCTCTATAACGGCATCAGCCTGGCCGATGTCAACTGGCTCAGAAGCGGCAGCTTGCCGATCCCCTTGCTCAGACTCAGGAGGAGCGGCAACAGAAGGACCGCCATCATCTGGAATGGCCCCTTGCCGATTTGCATTATTTTCGGCCATAGCAGCCTCTCTAGCAGCACGTCTGGCTTCGGCAGCTTTTTCTTTCATTTCGGCAACCCTTTTCCTTTTCTTGAGAACCCGTTCGACCCCTTCAAGAATCTGCAGATCGGGGGATCCTAAGGGAAACTGCTCAAAGGTGCCTCGGCTGGTCTTCTTTCGCCTAAAAAGGGATCCTTCATCAGATGCTGACTGATCCACCAC
Source organism: Viola odorata (assembly GCA_963691705.1). Taxonomy (NCBI): domain Eukaryota; kingdom Viridiplantae; phylum Streptophyta; class Magnoliopsida; order Malpighiales; family Violaceae; genus Viola; species Viola odorata. The sequence goes on from OY829545.1 coordinate 664,917, forward strand.
AGGAACGTCCGAGCAACCTTCACCTTCAGCAGCGGCCTCACCTTCCGCCCCCCCGGCACCTTCGCCCTCGGAATCGGTAGAAGACGAACGAATCGGAGCCGATCGTGTTGGTAAGACCGATCTAATGAATCGCCCCTCTCCTGCACAAAGTGAAATCGGCATCAGAATTTCACAAAGCAAATACATGTTGTATTTCACGAGCAAATCGGTAACTCACCATCAAGGGCGCAGTCCGACAACGGCACACCCAGGGCCATCCTTTGCACATGGAATCTTGTGTCAAAGGTCATTAGAACATCAATCTGAGCCTGAAGCGGACCAGAAGGATCCTCGGGCTTCACCCACTGCAGCTCGTTCATTGCTGGGTTAAACCCAGATATCCACTGAGGCTTTTCAGCAGAAGAAACCAAGAAAAAATGATCTTTCCATCCCTTAATGGAAGATTCATATTTGTCAAAATGCCGCAGAAACGGCTGAAGGTCATTATCTTTGCGGGGACGAATGGTGATCAAACTGCTACGAGTACTCAGGTGGAAGAAATATCTAAAAAGCTGGATTGAAGGTTTTTTAATCTTCAAACAGTGGCAGACGTTGATAAAGGCATAAATTGAAGCCCACGAATTGGGAGTAAACTGGGCAGGATTCAGAACATGCACCTTCAAAAGGGTCAGCACTAAGGAATGCAGAGGAAGGCGAAAACCATAGGCAAACATCTTAGAGTACAAAACTCTATGATTATCGGCCAAAACACTGTTCAACCTAATATCTGGGGAAGCTACAGTGGGAGTATATCCTTCGGGCAGCACAATATCATACTTTCCTATTTCTAAAGCTAAGTCATCAGCAGACACAAGTTTGGTGGCAGTCTGTTCAATCTGCTCATCGGTGGTGATAACTGAACGCCTAGGAGCCATATCTCAAACACAAACAACACAGAGAAGAAGAGAAGGTTGAGAAATACCAGGAATAGCAGAAACCCTTGAAGAACGAAGCCCAGAGCTTGAAGAAGCAGATTCGCAGAAGTGATAGGAAGAGAGAAGTTTGAAAGAAGAAGATGAGTGAGAGCGGCGATTGTGAAAGAGAATGATTTAGGGTTTTCTCCAATAAGAAACCCTCTTTTAAATGAAACATCTCTCCAGCCGTCAGCATGTCCAATCGGTCACTGACAAGTGGCAGGCACGTTCAGAAAAAGCAGCAAGTTTCCAATAAAGCTGAGCCAAGCATTTAATGTGAAACGGCGCATGCGTTTCCCCAAAGGATTTTTGAAATTCAAATTTCAAAAACTTTACAAAGGAAAAGGCACCCTCTTAAAAGTCATAAACATATGGCCATTAAAGCGCCACGTCGCAGGTATGCTTTAAAATTAATTTTCATTTTATTGCTACTTATTATTTGTTTGCAGGAACAACGGAAAACTTCTCAAATACTTGAAAATAAACCAAAACGGCAACCTGCCGATTGTCAAGCATCAAGCCAGAAAACGGCAAGCCCTTGGTAAACACTCGGGCTCGTTTGTTGTTGGGCCTCTGATAATACATAAAATTATCACAAGGGCAAAATGGACATTGTACCCTCACAAAGTACCGTTGACCAGTCAAAACGGCATATGACCGGTTTGACCAAGTCAACGGGAATAAGTGACCAAAGGACAAGTCCGGCCCGTTGTCATCAAACGGCACAGAGCCGATCCATCGACCCAGGCAGAGGCTACGGATCGGCATCACTTCCTAGGTTGACTTAGTCAACTGCCTCCAAAACGGCACCAAACCGATTTGGGTATAACGGCGCATGCCGATTCCCTACAAACGGCGCATGCCGATTCAACACAACGGCTCCTTGCCGATTTGCCACAAACGGCATAAAGCTCCCAATAAAGGTACATTGTACATTATATTCAATAACGTCTATGGTCAAAGCTGGTGTGGGGGACAGCTTCTTCAGTCCCCACTCAGTCTCTATAAAGCCACTAGACAAGGAGAATATTTATTCTCCCAAGGGCACTAGCCCAGCTTTATGTATATTCAATCATACTTTATGTCTCCACTAACATAAAAGTGGGGGGACAAGCCTAAAAGTTTCCACTCAAGCCACATAAAAAGGCAAGAGAGGAGAACGTTGAGGGCAAGGATTCAAGAGTATTCAGAAACATTCCAGAGATTGAGAATACATGAACACACACTTACACACACATACGTAGAACTTCTCAAAATAAGACCAAACACTGACTTTGGCATCGGAGTTCTTACGCCGGAGTCCACCTCCGGCGCTTTGCAGGTCGTTCAAGGAACTCCGACCACCTCACTTCGAGATGCCATTTGGCGGAAAAGCCCTCACCCCATCCCTTGGATTATCAACACTGATCCTGTTTCTTTTAGTATTTTTCAAGAATTGTTGTTACCCGATTCAAGACATGGCTTACAACTACAAGCGGCTAAAAAGTTCTCTCTTAGTTTTAGCTGCCGAAAAAAGAAAAGAAGTGAAAAAAATTATCTTATGGGCCGGCAGAAACTTTCAGACCGATATAGGCCTAAAGAGACAAAAACTAATGGTCTGCGTAAGCAAGCACCCAAAGCCCAAAGCCCAAAGCTAACCCCTCAAATCACCGCGACAAGAAAACAAACAAAGACCCAATTCTTTTTTATCCAACGGCAGAGGATGCCGATGTGCGCTTGATAATAACATGCATCTAGTCTGCGCAAGATAGCTCTTCTCCACTGTCAATAGTTATCGTTCTCCACAGGATGCGCGTTGCTCCCATGTTAAACATCCCCGCCAATTTTATGTTTTCTCTGCACATTTTCAAAATTTAAGCCCGTTGGACCAAACATTTTACTCCCTCCTACCTACTCCTACTGCGGTACGTATACATACTTTGGCGTAATTAGGTTTATTATATCACTATTTTATTTTATTAATCCCTAAAGCTAACGATCAATCTACGCAATTTTGAAAATTCCATCCTTTGGATTGCATTCCAGTTTACTGGGATTTCTGGGTTTGGAAATGAATTCCTTCAAGTTATAAGGTTTAGGGTTAGAGGAATTGAGTGGTTTAGAAATTTAAAATTGGATCTGCATTTATGGCAATTTTCTGTTTATAAGTTGAATGTGGAATTCCTTATCTACCATGGGTTTGTCTTTTGGAAAGTAAATGCGGATTTTCTGTTCATGCTAATGATCAATGGAAGTGGGGAAAGTGTGAATTGTTAGCTTCGTGGTAGAGGTGGATTGTTTGGAAGCTGAGAACTGTGTCTTGCAGGTATACTATCGGAATTCGTATCCATTTGTAGAAGAAAGAAAATGTCGGAAGGGACAGGTCTGGTGATGGAGTCCTCTGAGAATGGTACAGATGTATCTCAAGATGATGCTGGAACTATGGAAGAAACAACCCAAGACACGATATTGTCACGGCAAACTTCAGTGAACCTTACCCCATTTATTGGCCAAAGGTTTGTCTCGCAGGATGCTGCTTATGAATTCTATTGCAGCTTTGCAAAGCAATGTGGCTTTTCAATTAGAAGGCATCGTACTCGTGGGAAAGATGGAGTGGGTCGTGGAGTTACGAGAAGGGATTTTACTTGCCATCGTGGTGGTTATCCACAGATGAAACCATCTGAAGATGGCAAGATGCAAAGGAAACGCAAGTCATCACGTTGTGGTTGTCAATCATACATGCGCATTGTGAAGCGGGCAGATTTTGATGTCCCGGAATGGCGTGTTACAAGCTTTAGCAATGTCCACAATCATGAGTTGTTAAAATCAAATCAAGTAAACCTCCTTCCAGCATATTGCAGTCTGTCTCCAGAGGATAAAATTCGGATCCGCATGTTTGCAAAAGCTGGAATGTCAGTGCGACAGATGTTACGATTGATGGAGCTAGAGAAAGGTGTGAAGCTGGGGTGTTTGCCCTTTACAGAAATAGATGTGAGAAACCTACTGCAGTCTTTCAGAAATATCAACGGAGAAATTGATGCTATTGATCTTATTGCAATGTGCAAGAATCTGACGGATGAAGATCACAACTTCAAATATGACTTCAAAATAGACATGAACAACAGGTTAGAGTGTATTGCTTGGTTCTATGCTTCATCTGTTGAATTATATGAGGCATTTGGTGATGCAGTGATATTTGACACTACCCATCGTTTTGAAACCTATGACATGCTGTTAGGCATTTGGATTGGAGTAGACATCATGGGGTGCCTTGCTTCTTCAGCTGTGTTCTTCTACGTGATGAAAATGTGCACTCTTTTGCCTGGGCATTGAAGGTAGGATTCTGATAAGCATTAATCTGCTTAATTGAGGACCATCTGTTGCCATTTCATAAGTGAAACCTAAGTAGTTAGCTCAGAACTTTGAATTTTACCTCATAGACCACAGTCATGGTGCTCATACTGTGTCAGGCATACCTTAAGTTTTCTTAACTCTTACTTTCCAGTCCATTGGTTACCTTTTGAGTAGTACACATAACAGAACAAAATTTCTTTTATCTATTTTGGATTTTCTAGATTCACAAAATTTCCGAGATGTGGGAAGAGTCGTGGATGATAAGTGGATTGCCTATTTTAACTTTGTTATTTTCGCCCTCTTTGGGCATGTTCCTGGTTTTCATCTCTAACTTGATTTCCTGATGTCTGAATAGGCATTTATGAAGTTTATGAAAGGAAAGGCTCCTCAGACTATATTAACCGACCAGAATATGTGGTTGAAAGAGGCTATTTCTGTTGAAATGCCAGAGACCAAGCATGCCTTTTGCATTTGACACATCATGGCTGATGCGAATCCACGCATCCAACTACCGTTACCACCAGCTGGTCCAATGACTCGAGCCAGAGCAAGAAAGCTTCAAGACCGATTGTCATCTCTCATTCACAAGGAGCTGGAATGTGAGATGTCAAGTGAGGAAGCTGCACTTCGAGAGAAGACCCCTAGAGTTGTGAATCTCCTTACATTCACAATAGCCGATGATGATTCTGCTAGAAATGGCACTTGACCGTTTGTCACAAAACGGCTCTTGTCCGATTCGTTCAAAACGGCTCTGACCATTCTCACGAAATCGGCATCTGCCCGTTTCACTCAGCCGTTGCCGATTCACTCATCTGTCGCGCGTGCCGATTGTTCAAAACGGCTCCTGCCCGTTTCGCGTGTCCAGAAGCTGGAGCGTTGACTGAAGATTTAAGTTGTTGACTTTAAATTACTTTAAGCTTAATTAGGTAATTAAACAGTTTAATTAGTTAAGCTATCTTCCTATTTTAGAAGTCCTACTTCTATTCCTATTAGGTTTGCTTTTAGGGTTTGATTGTAACCTATATAAGGAACTACTTTGCCTCCTTATTAGGTTGGCTGTTATTTGATAAATTGAGATATTCTCTTCAATCTCCGCCCCTTGTTCAAGTTGGTTGAACCTTGTTCTTCTTGAGTCCGCAATACTTGAGTCGTATACAAGTAAATCTTGGAATTGTATTATTGCGTCGTTTATCTTAGTGTGATTCTCACATTGTTGAGTCTAGTCCTAAGAATCCGATTCAAGACCCTTGACTTGAAATCGATTAGGGCTCTTAGCACAGGTTAGCTAAGTGGTCTAAGCTCGTACTTGTCGAGTTATTTATTTCCGCAGGAAATCCGTCTTTGAACAAAGATCAAAATTGGTGCTACGCATCCTAAGGAACCAGGATCGTATTAGTTGGTACCCTCAAGGAACGGCTCTATGCCGTTCCCGTGCTAGCATTGCCCGACTTCAGCAAGGCGTTTGAGATAGAGTGCGACGCCAGCGGATTAGGAATCGGTGCCGTTCTGCTGCAGGAGAAACGGCCGATTGCCTTTTTCAGTGAGAAGCTCAAGGATGCTCAGCTCCGATATCCGACTTATGACAAGGAGTTCTATGCTCTTGTCCGAGCGTTAGAAACATGGCAACACTATCTGATGCCAAGGGAGTTTATCATCCACACAGACCATTTGAGCTTGAAGTACCTAAAGGGTCAAGGGAAGCTCAATCGGCGACATGCCGTTTGGATGGAGTTTATAGAGGCGTTCCCTTACCACATTCAGTACAAGCAAGGTAAAGAGAATATTGTTGCCGATGCGCTATCGCGACGGTACGTGCTGATTACTTCTCTAAATGCCAAATTGCTTGGATTTTCGCACATTATAGAGCTCTATGCAACTGATTCTGATTTTGGTGCTCTTTACTTGCATGGCGTTTCTATTTCTGGTTCTAAATTCTACAAGCATGAGGGTTATTTGTTTAAAGGCAAACATTTGTGTATTCCTCATTGCTCTCTTCGTGAATTACTTGTGCATGAAGCCCATAGTGGTGGCTTAATGGGTCACTTTGGCGTGACTAAAACCTTGGATGTATTGCATGATCACTTTTATTGGCCTCACATGAAGCGTGATGTTGTCCGCATTATTGCTAGATGTTTAATATGTCGTCGAGCCAAGTCGAAATCTGCTGGTCATGGAGAATACATGCCGTTACCTGTCTCTTCTCACCCTTGGACCGATTTGTCTATGGATTTTGTCGTTGGATTGCCTAGGTCTAAGAACGGAAAGGATAGTGTCTTTGTTGTGGTGGATAGATTTTCGAAGATGTCCCACTTTATTCCATGTTCTACTACTTGTGATGCTACTCAGGTCGCTGATTTGTTCTTTCGTGAAGTAGTCCGTTTGCATGGTATACCCTTAACTATTGTGAGTGATAGAGATACTAAGTTTCTTAGTCATTTTTGGCGTGTTTTGTGGAAGAAACTTGGTACTAAATTATTGTATTCTACATCTTATCACCCACAAACCGATGGTCAAACTGAGGTGGTAAATCGGACTCTTGGCTCCCTTTTACGCACCTTAGTTAGTAAGCATGTTTCTACTTGGGTTGATCATTTACCGTTTATTGAATTTGCTTACAACCGTGCTGTTCATTCTACTACTCATTACTCGTCGTTTGAACTTGTGTATGGATTTAATCCTAGAACTGTTTTGGATTTAACTCCCTTACTTTTGAGTGATGTTGTAAGTTTAAATGGTGCACGAAAGGCTGATTTTGTCAAGCAATTGCATGCTAAGGCCAAACAGAACATTGAGCGCATGAATGACAAGCTTGTGCAGAAACGGAACGAGGGCCGACGGCTAGTGACGTTCCAGGTGGGCGATTGGGTCTGGTTGCATATGCGCAAGGAGCGTTTTCCTGACCAACGCCGTGGCAAGCTATCTCCTAGAGGAGACAGACCGTTCCAGATTGTTGAGAAGATCAACAACAATGCCTACCAACTGGCATTGCCGAGTGAGTATGGTGTCGTTAGCTCTACTTTCAATGTTTCTGACTTAGCGCTGTTTGATGCAGATGACGAGTATGGACTTTCAGCTGATACCGATTCGGATTCGAGGGCGAATCCTTCCGAAGGGGAGGGAATGATGCGAATCCACGCATCCAACTACCGTTACCACCAGCTGGTCCAATGACTCGAGCCAGAGCAAGAAAGCTTCAAGACCGATTGTCATCTCTCATTCACAAGGAGCTGGAATGTGAGATGTCAAGTGAGGAAGCTGCACTTCGAGAGAAGACCCCTAGAGTTGTGAATCTCCTTACATTCACAATAGCCGATGATGATTCTGCTAGAAACGGCACTTGACCGTTTGTCACAAAACGGCTCTTGTCCGATTCGTTCAAAACGGCTCTGACCGTTCTCACGAAATCGGCATCTGCCCGTTTCACTCAGCCGTTGCCGATTCACTCATCTGTCGCGCGTGCCGATTGTTCAAAACGGCTCCTGCCCGTTTCGCGTGTCCAGAAGCTGGCGCGTTGACTGAAGATTTAAGTTGTTGACTTTAAATTACTTTAAGCTTAATTAGGTAATTAAACAGTTTAATTAGTTAAGCTATCTTCCTATTTTAGAAGTCCTACTTCTATTCCTATTAGGTTTGCTTTTAGGGTTTGATTGTAACCTATATAAGGAACTACTTTGCCTCCTTATTAGGTTGGCTGTTATTTGATAAATTGAGATATTCTCTTCAATCTCCGCCCCTTGTTCAAGTTGGTTGAACCTTGTTCTTCTTGAGTCCGCAATACTTGAGTCGTATACAAGTAAATCTTGGAATTGTATTATTGTGTCGTTTATCTTAGTGTGATTCTCACATTGTTGAGTCTAGTCCTAAGAATCCGATTCAAGACCCTTGACTTGAAATCGATTAGGGCTCTTAGCACAGGTTAGCTAAGTGGTCTAAGCTCGTACTTGTCGAGTTATTTATTTCCGCAGGAAATCCGTCTTTGAACAAAGATCAAAATTGGTGCTACGCATCCTAAGGAACCAGGATCGTATCAATGGCGATGTTCTCTGATTGGTTTTCCTTACAGCTTGGGTTATGTTATGATGCCTGGAAAAGCGAGTTTCTCCAACTCTATAATATGGAATTTGTAGAAGATTTTGAGGAAGGACGGCATGAGATGATAGACAAGTATGGGCTTCATGCAAATAAGCATATTGCCAGTTTGTATTCATTTAGGACATTTTGGGCATCATCATATTTGAGGCCTTACTTTTTTGCAGGAATGACAAATGCATGTCAGTCTGTGTCAATTAATGCTTTTATCGAACAGTTTCTGAGTGCACAGACGCAAATAGATCACTTCGTGAATTGAGTGCGTACTTTCCTTCTGTTTCAGTCGATTCATGTATTAATTTTATTTATATTCATTGTCTAACTAACCTATTTCCAGGCTGCTGATATTGTTGCCACTACTGATCATACTCGAGCAAACCCAGAGATGCATCAAAGGCTGCATAAAGTACACCTCAAAACAGGTTCACCAATTGAACTACATGCAGCTTCTGTTCTTTCTCCATATGCCTTCAGTAAATTCCAAGAGGAGTTCATATTAGCTCCACAGTATGCGTCTTTTCCGATTGATGAATATTGCTATGAAGTCAGATACCACAATCACATGAATGGGGGGTGCAAAATAATTTGGGATCCCTGCCAGGGGCACATCAATTGTAGCTGCAATCTGTTTGAATTTTCGGGCTTTCTTTGCAGACATGTTCTCCGTGTTCTGTCAACCACCAACTGTTTTCAAATTCCAGACCACTATCTTCCAACGCGATGGCATGACATTACTTCCTCTTCCTCTTCCTCTAATGGCATCCATTTTGAGAAGATTCGGCTACTACAATCCATGGCTTCAACACTGGTGACAGAATCTATTGAAACAGACGAGCGGCTTGATGTTGCATGTGGGCAGATTGGCATGGTTTTATCTCATGTCAGAATGATTCCCAGTCAGAAACAGAGTGAGAATGCCTACAATTGCCCATCTGAGTCATTGAGTAGAAGGTGCTGATGGTGTAGTTCAGAGTTTTACATCTGGGAATTCTCATGGTTCAATTACTTTAGGAAAGTTAAAAGAGAGAAAGCTGAGAGAGGTAATTGACATATCTAGAAAGCGTAGGAATTGGTCCAATTCTTGTTGCGGGCGGTTTGGCCATTATGCCTCAGATTGTCCTCTAATTGGAAGTGATCATCTGGACAGCACTGCACTAGGATACTTATAAGGCAGCATCTGCTATAATGGTTGGCGTGGTTTATGTTTCCATCTTGCAATTGCCTGTTTTGTTCATTCTTATCCTTTCAAAGTTTAGTTACTTCTCATTGGAGCAAAACATTTAGAATTGTGATGACATTCATTCTATTAACATGTACTTGATTTCTTCTCATGGTTATTCTTCTTAAGTATAACTGTTATTCTATTAACATGTTTTCTGTTCACACTTGTATCCTGTTGGGTGATGCCAGGGCTTGATCGGTAAATCTCGTGTGCACACCGGAGATTTCCTCAAGTTTGTTTGGAAATATACATTATATTATTGTCGTTTTCATTATAATTTTACTGTACAGCTATTTAATAGTACATGTTTTATGACTCCTGCAACTACATTCTACATCTTTATACCAAATACCAAAAACCAGTGCATGCAAGTGTTTCTACTCAGCCTTATCATCAGCCAAAGAAACCTTGCTTAGCCTGCTCGGCAATGATCTGGCTCCATTGTTAACATTTCTTCTGCATTTTATCCGATTATTCTGCAACCTGAAAACTGCTCTCTGTGCTAGTGCCTTCTCAAAATTAGAGTTACTTGTGGCTTTGTTGTTAGGCCTTCTTTCTGGAAGAACAATGGCTTCTTTGCTGCTGGGGCCGGCATCCATTTCTTCACCGTTTACTTTCTCAGGGGCCATATCTTCCGGGAGGCAGAACTGGAACAGAGGACTAGAAATGGCTATCGTGATTGGTGAGATCGGTGAGCATTTAAGTTTTATACATGGCTAACGTGTGGAGAGTCGTTGGAAGTTACCAGTAGAACTCGTTGTTAGAAACAAGCGGGATGAGAAGGGAGGAGAAGACATGTTTGTGGGAATGCAGAAGGAATGTACCTTGTAAAATTCTTAGCTCCTGGAATGAGTTTCCTGTATCTTGTGTATGAGGCAAATTAATATGCATCATACCAAGGGAAATTCTCCATCCGTCCGTCGACGGTTCTTGATTTTTTTCTGAGTTGCAATTTCTAGACGCATCTATGAGAATATTGTGAAAACTGCTACGCAACTCCTGCCGTTTGTCAATGACAGTAACTTATGAGAAGTGCATGGAGTTTCAAGCTGAATGTGATGGGTACCGTTCTTTTAATGAATTTTACTTTACTGGGATGAATCCGATTGAAATGAAAAGGGGATTCGAGAAACAAAATTTAGATCTCGAGACTAATCTCGTTTGAATATTGTTATCGTTAGAAGCGCAGACGATCCTTAGTCCTTACTACTCAATATTTCGGTCGGCAAGCTGTAAGTGCTAATTAATTGAAATCCCTGGGAATGAAATTTTGCCAAAATGCATCATGGTTCATTGTCATGCAGACTATACAACCCAACACAACACAAACAGAAAATAAATGTGAATACACGTGTCTGTCACTAACTGGGTCTAATCATTAATAAAATAAATAATTATGCATCTAACAATTGTGTGAAATTGTTTAAGACTTTAGAACCTACAATACTTGTGTGAATGAACTGCGAATCTTGGGCCTTTAAGCAACCTTTGCGCCAAGCAATTCTGACCTTTCTTTTCCTTTAAATCAATCAATATGGAATTTATACAAAGTTGCATTCTTCTTGTAATGCATTTCGGTCCCTCTAATTAATAAAAATGCCACAGGGAAGGCCAATCACACACGCCGATCTTGCCCCGAATCCGAAAATCACAGATTTGGGCAGCAAAACTTCTGCCATCCTAATCGTCCTGACCATTGTTTGTGGCCTTTTCTGCTTCGTCCTCTGTCTAATCGCCGAAGGAACTCATTCTCAGGTAACCATTTGTTTCCGATCTTCTTTGAGACTAATCATGTTTGAGCATTTGATTGAACGTTTTTCTCTTGTAGGTGATATGGGTGTTGGAGAATAGTGAATGCAAGTATAGCGGTAGCGGCAAGACACCATTGTTGTGTGGTGCTGTTGCATTTGTAGGGATAGCCGTTGCTATGGTGGTACAACATATGTACATGTTAATTGCAGTTAGTAAAGCACCTCCTTCTGCTCTAGCTTCCTGGAATTCCAATTTTGGCCCTGCCAAGACCCTAACTTGCCTAGCTGGCTTCTTCTTCGTCACAACTTGGTACGTAATAACTCAACATTTCGTTCAATCGCTTTTTTTATCCTTTCTGCCCTTTTCGAACGGAAAATCGTTCTCATTGTAGCATTGTAGGGCATCGAAGTATATGACTTTTTCAATGCAGTTTACTTTACGAGTCCGACAATAGCTTGAAATGTTCTGTTTTGTTTTTTGTTTTTTTTGCAGGGTATGTTTTGCAATTGGTGAGATCTTGTTGTTGATTGGGTTGAGTGTGGAATCCGGGCATTTGAAGGATTGGTCAACACCAAGAACAAGCTGTCTCGTAAACAAACAAGGATTGTTCTCTGCTGCGGGTGTCTTCTCCTTGGCTACAGTTTTTCTTGCGGCTGGATTATACTTGACCGCATTGCGAGCACAAAGTATATCCCAAGAACACGAGAATGCACGGCGAGAGATTCTTGAGGCATCTGTTTTCTACGCTTCCCCGCCGCGATCGCCGAGAAATCGCATCTCCGCCACGCCAAGAGAGAATCCAGTTGGTCATCAGATGGAGCAGGGATCTTTCACATTACCCCCGTCTTTTGGCAAGCATCTACTTTTAGTGTAAGTCAAGAAAAAACTTAAAAGCTTTAAAGAAAAAGGTTAGTCCGTGCCCAAATTAAAGAGCGGTGGGCACACAAATGAAACTCTGTTTTGAAAAATGCAAAAGACACATTGAGAAAGGTAATTTGTTCATAGACACTCATGAAATTGTAATAGTTTATTAATTTTGTAAAAAGAAATTCCTGCAATGCAACAGTAAATGCTCATTCCCAAACATTAACCGTTTGTTTGGTGAGATATGTTTCGTACTTTCGTCTTTGATTAAAATATTGCTCGTTCAATTATTATATATAAAGAAATTTGTGAATATTTTACTCTATACGGAACTAAATTGATTATAATTAAAATGGTTGTAGTTACTTTTTTAAAATGTTACAAAATTCGAAATAAATTTATTTCCTGAAAAAAAATATTATCAACCAGAGGAAGTATTTAATGGGGGAAAAAAATAATATGCACAATTTTTAGTTTTAAAAACTGTGGTTTATATAAATATAATTAACTCGTCCATTTGTCTCTGCCCATGTTTATTGGTTACCGAAGATGGGCTTTTAAGCTAAACCTTGGGCTAAACTTGGACTCGGCCTTTTAAAAGATCGGAAAACAGCCCAAACCATGGCATAGTTTTTGTTCTTTTCATTTTTGTTTTTGTTTTAGATCGTAAAAAATAAAAAATAAAAAATAAAAACAAAAAACAAAAAACCAGCGCAATTAAAAAACCCAACCGCTTTCAAGTTCCGACCTTTTTTCCCTTTTCTTGTATATATATAGAAAAAGTAGAAAACCACTCCTGAAAAATCATTGAAGCCATTTTTACTTGAAAATACTTTTTCCCCTTCCACTCCCTATCAATCCAACCCCTCGATCCCCGTGCTCCCGACGATATCGTCTCCTAAATCGTAGCTAGCCATGTCTTTGCGACCAAGCGCGAGAACCGAGGTTCGTCGGAACCGATACAAAGTAGCCGTCGACGCCGATGAGGGCCGCCGGAGGAGGGAGGACAATATGGTGGAGATCCGCAAGAACAAGCGGGAAGAAAGCCTGCAAAAGAAGCGCCGCGAAGGACTCCAAGCTCAGCAGTTACCCGCCTCTGTGCTCTCTTCCAATATGGAAAAAAAGGTAACCTATCGCTCCGTATTTGTATGTACGATGGCGCGTGAATGCATACGCTTAGTGAATCTGAACTCAATAGTAGATCCTTCTTAAACTGTTTTTGTTTCGGGCAAGGGTTTGAATCCGGTGTGATTTTGTTTTTCACGTTGGCAGTTAGAAAGCTTGCCTGCAATGGTTGCTGGCGTTTGGTCTGATAACAACAACTTCCAGCTTGATGCCACCACACAGTTTCGAAAGCTTCTTTCAATCGGTAATATAGATACAACGAATATTTGTTTATTTATTATTTATTTGTTTGTTTTCGTTTTAGTTGACTTCAATTTCTGTTGGTAGAACGGAGTCCTCCGATTGAGGAAGTTATTCAAGCTGGCGTTGTGCCACGTTTTGTTGAGTTTCTTGTGAGAGAGGACTTTCCTCAGCTTCAGGTGTGTGTTTGATTGCTATTAAGTGTGATTCTCTGCATAAAACTGGGTTGTTATTGTTGTGTTGTATCGCATACTGATTTGCTGGGGCTTCATTATAGTTTGAGGCAGCATGGGCTCTTACGAATATTGCATCCGGAACATCAGAGAACACAAAGGTTGTGATCGATCATGGTGCTGTTCCAATTTTCGTAATGCTTCTTGGTTCTCCCAGTGATGATGTTCGAGAGCAGGTAAATGTGGTGGGAACTATGTGGTGTATATTTTTAGGGGGATTCAGATTTTAACCGTGTGTGACAACTGTGCAGGCTGTATGGGCATTAGGAAATGTCGCTGGTGATTCACCTAAATGCCGGGATCTTGTTCTTAGCAGTGGAGCTTTGTTGCCATTGCTTGCACAATTGAATGAGCGTGCCAAGCTTTCAATGCTTAGGAATGCCACTTGGACGCTTTCTAATTTCTGCAGGGGAAAGCCTCAACCTCCATTTGAGCAGGTTTACTTTTGTAGTAGACTTCAGTTATAGTATTTTCTTTGCTTTATGTTCTTGGAAGTTTATAATTAACAAAATTTGATGTGCAGGTGAGGCCAGCACTTCCAGCGCTTGAGCGCCTTGTTCATTCAACTGATGAAGAAGTCCTAACCGATGCTTGCTGGGCACTCTCCTATCTTTCTGACGGTACAAATGACAAAATCCAAGCTGTGATTGAGGCAGGTGTTTGTCCCAGACTTGTTGAACTACTAATGTGAGTAATTTGTTTTCTGATTCCATTGTTTATGATTTTACTTGTTTTGATAAGCATAAAGTTGATAGTCGACAAACATACTATTTCAGGCATCCATCTCCTACAGTGCTTGTTCCTGCCCTACGGACAGTTGGAAACATTGTGACTGGGGATGACATGCAGACTCAGGTAAAGGCCTCTTATATTCATGTCATGCCAAAGTGGTTATAAATGGATCATGATAAAACGATGTGAACTGTTAACTTGTTTCGTGCTTTACTAAAGACATAAGTATCAGTAATATGAACTTTGGGGAGTGGATTTCTCTGAAAATTGCTGAACTGTTAATCATTTGAAGTAGTCTGTAATAGCACCATTTCACTGGTCTGATGCCAGCTAGAGATCAAGATTCCATAGTTGCTTTGCATCTCTTGTATAACATTGTTTACATACAATATATGATTGTGTCTCTCTTTCTCGTTCTCACAACATTGTTTGTTGGTTGTTCTATTAACCTAAATGGCTGCCTCGTTGTCAGTGTATAATTAACACTGGTGCATTAGCATGCCTTCTGAACCTGTTGACGCATAATTATAAGAAGAGCATTAAGAAAGAAGGCTGCTGGACTATCTCAAACATTACTGCTGGAAACAAAGAACAGATTCAGGTAACTGTATCTGATTATGAATTTTATTCATGGAGTTGTTGTTAAGCTGTGTATAGGATCAGAGAAGTCATGATGCTATCAACAGTCCTATGTGTCAGTTTCGCTCTCTGCTGGTTGAGTTCTGAACTTAAACTTCTACTCCATGGATTTCAGGCTGTGATTGAAGCTGGTTTAATTGGTCCCTTAGTTTCTTTGCTTCAAGATGCTGAGTTTGATATAAAGAAAGAAGCTGCTTGGGCAATTTCTAATGCTACTTCTGGTGGTACCAGTGAGCAAATCAAGTATGTTGTTTTCTTTGTGCTGTGCTATTTTATTACTTGATTGACGGATGTTATTTGTTTTCTTCTTGATCCTCATAAAAGGAGTTGGTGACTGTTTATGCATTGCAGGTATTTGGTGGATCAGGGATGCATAAAACCATTATGTAATCTCCTTGTATGCCCTGACCCTAGAATTGTTACTGTATGTCTGGAAGGATTGGAAAACATACTGAAGATTGGGGAAACCGAGAAGAATTTGGGGAATACTGGAAACTTTAACGTGTATGCTCAACTGATAGATGATGCTGAGGGTCTAGAGAAGATTGAAAACTTGCAGAGCCATGACAACACTGAGATCTATGAGAAGGCAGTCAAGATTCTGGAGACCTATTGGTTGGAAGAAGAAGATGAAACCCTGCCCTCAGGTGATGGTACGCAGCAAGCATTCAACTTTGGTGGGAATGAGCAGCAAGTCCCATCAGGTGGATTCAACTTTAGCTGAAGGTACCTTGAAGTTTAGCTTTTCAGAATAATCAAACAGATTTGAATATAAAGCTGTATAAGATTTTGATCTTACTGTTTTAATCTGCAAATTAGATTTTAATAATTTTCCTAATTTTAGAAGTCTGAGCTGTAAAAAAATATTTGGTCTGAATATTTTTGCAGGACTGATAGTTTGTTATGATGCAGAAGAAGTTCATGACTGGGTGGGTCAAATATATTGGGGTTGAGTCTGGTCTGGTCTGGTCGGGGTCAAGTTGGCTGTGGTCATGGCACCTTGGTTCTACTTATAGTCTTGTCTGGTGTCGGTTTGTGGATGAGAAGGTGCTTGTGCAGGTCAGTCTATAGTACTACAGAGTCCAAATAAGAGGCGGGGTGGACGGGTATAAAGGAGCAGGGTGGATGTGACAATGTTTCCTTATTAGCACTGCCTGTGTTTCTGCCGTTCATACCATGATGGGATACTGTAAGTGTCGGGGTAGTCATTTGTGGCATGAACCGCGACCCCCATTGCTTGAATCACAGAGTGGAGTGTGTACTTGTCGGGTTTTACATGCAAGCAGCTTCAAAGTGCTTCCCCTGAATTCTGGGTTTAGTTGTGCCTATGATTTTTTTGTTCCAGTGTCTGTTGTCATTTAATTGCATTTTTTAAATCGCATCTTGTGTATTTCAAGGACAGACGAACTACTAGTAATTTGTTTGGGTTCTTAATTTCATCGAGTCCGTTCTTGAATTCCTTTTGGATCCTTGATTTCTATGGGAACTTGTTTGAGTAACCACTCACTAGGCTCTTAGTCACTTTTTCCTTGGATGTTGTGGTACTTACTGCTCGGCTGATGAAAACTGAATTGAAGTGGTGATAATTGCCGTGCTCTATTTGTACAGATGTAGTAGAGTTTCACAACCTCTTTGGTTGGGATATTTCAGTTAAGCAAAAAGGAAACAAGACCAAATCTTGTGGTTGGTATCATTTTTTAAGAGATTCCAATTCTAAGTGAATTGAACTGTCAAAAATTAACAAAGAATTCTCATCTAGATTGTTCGGAATAGAACCATGCCCGAGCAAATTATTGGTGTCGGGATCGAGTCAAGATGGGCAAAAGGGGAATTTGGAAAATGTTCAAGCCGGATCGAGTCCTGCTTATAGTTAAAGCAAGGAGCCAACTCAGCCGAGGAAGGTGCAGATACATGAATCTTAGACAGCTGGGCTTGAGAAATTCTTTTTGTTTAAAAGTTCATTTAAGTTCAAATAGTAGAAAACCGTGCTGTTCTTTTAAGAAATAGTAAGGAACTTGGAAAACAGAGAAAAAGTGACTCCCACAGTTTGTGTAAATTTTAAAAAGTGGAGAACATGTTTTTCTCATATCATTAAATTTGTAAACAAAGTTAGAATTTTAGTATTTTTCTATAGAGTTATTTCCAGGAAAACATGTTTATAACTGAAGACAACTTTTTCTCCCAACAAAAGGGACACCAAATCACTAATATACGAAAAGTTATAAAATAATTCAGGTTTTCTAAGCAATTAACAAAAAAAATCGATTTAAATGTTGGGATTCTACTCAAAAGGTGCCAAAAGGAAAGTTATAAAATGTTGAAATAGGGTATTGGCCTGTATATAGTAGAGGAGATTCATGAATCCTAACGGATACACTGGAGAAATAAAGTATACAAAACAACAAAAGGGGAAAGTATAAATCTCCAAATATCCTCTCTTCCAATAAGGAAACGCCAAGCCGACCATCATCCCACAAAATCTTAAATTCCTATTCAAAGGGAGGGACACCAATTACAAACTTACACCACAGTTACTGCAGCATTTCGATTCGACCAAAATCAGTTCCAATTATCAGTATCGAGCAAATGGCACTGGTATTTGATCCAAAACTACTAAATAACCAATCCACCACTGTACCTCAACAGTTCATTTGGCCGGATCACGAGAAGCCTGGTCGGGCGGATGCAGCAGAACTAGAGGTTCCGGTCATTGATTTGGCCGATTTCCTGTCAGGAAATCCTGCCACTGCTACCCAAGCTTGCAGAACGGTAAGGGAAGCGTGCGAAAAACACGGATTCTTCCTCGTAGTGAATCATGGGGTGGACAAAAAGCTCATGGATGATGCTAAAAATTTCATGGACAGATTTTTTGAATTGCCTATTCAAGAAAAACAAAAGGCTGAAAGAAAACCTGGTGAGTGGGGTGGTTATGCAAGCAGCTTCACCGGCAGGTTTTCCTCCAAGCTTCCATGGAAAGAAACTCTCTCTCTCCGTTCCTCCGCCGAGAAAGACGGTCCAAAAATCGTCCATGATTACGTCTTCAACACTATGGGCCAAGAATTTTCAGAATTCGGGTTGGTACCTTCTTCATTAATTCTTCTTTCTTTTCTTTTCCATAAATTACATGAAAAATAATTTCTCGGTGTCCTCTCTACCTTTCCATTAGGAGAATCTATCAGAAATGGTGCGAGGCGATGAGCGGTTTGTCGTTGGAGATTATGGAGTTGTTAGGGATGAGTCTTGGAGTGAGGAGAAAGTGGTTCAGGAAATTTTATGAAGACAATGAGTCGATTTTAAGGGTTAACTACTACCCGCCATGCCAAGCACCTGACCTGGTTTTAGGAACCGGACCGCATTGTGATGTACCATCCTTATCCATCCTTCACCAGGACCAGATCAGTGGTCTTCAAGTCTTTGTAGACAACCAATGGCGCTCTGTTCCCCTTGTTCCTCAAGCCTTTGTCGTTAACATTGGTGACACTTTCATGGTAATTAATTTTTACTTTCATTATCGATCGGTCGCATAATTAACTCATTTCTCTGTTTACAAAAATAACCTCTAAAAAGGTCACATAACCCGTCACTACTGGACCAACTCTATCGAATGTATTGTTTTTTTTTAGGCTCTGTCGAATGGAAGGTACAAGAGTTGCCTGCACCGGGCGGTGGTGAACAGTAAGAGAGTAAGGAGATCAGTTGTATTTTTCCTGTGTCCGAAGAGCGACAAGGTGGTTAGACCACCACATGAATTGGTGGACGCGACGCATCCGAGGTTGTATCCGGATTTTACATGGCCTGAGTTTTTCGATTTCTCACAAAAGCATTACCGAGCTGACATGGAAACACTTGACAAATTCTCAATCTGGGTCAACAACAAATGAGCATGTAATTCATTGATTGTCATCTAGTGGAAAAGTATTAGTAGGGACTCGACTTGGCGTGCCTCTCCAACAACAGCAGATCAGATCAGAGACGGAGTGCACTATAGCTGGCTAGTAGCTGAAAAACCAAAACGTAGGCGGGCTAGAATGGATATGGATGATCACCTAATTAATAAATAAGATCCTGATTTGTAGTATTTTCCAATATTGGAATAAATTGAGAAATATCTATCTCCGTGTTTTCTAATTTCTCTATATAAAAGGATTTTGTTTAAAGTTTAAAGTCCAATATCAGATTTTGTTTTACAGCATTATTTTATTCTATTTTTGTTTTAATATATGTTATTTTTTTCTATTTCTTAATAAGTTTTAACAAGAAATATCCTTAAATGTATTCGACTAGAACCGACCATGTTCCAACAAGCTTTTCAGAAATCATGGGTACTATTAAGATTGCCCATAGAGATTCTGTTGATCTGCAGAAG
The DNA here is from genome assembly GCA_963691705.1 of Viola odorata. Lineage (NCBI taxonomy): Eukaryota > Viridiplantae > Streptophyta > Magnoliopsida > Malpighiales > Violaceae > Viola > Viola odorata. Next base: position 684,465 of record OY829545.1, read on the forward strand.
AAGCATTTGTAAAGATTGGTTTCGGTTGTTTTCAGATCAATCCTTCATCAAACGCATACAATCCAAGCTTTGTTTCACTCCAGGATTGCAAAGGGGGAACACTCATGGTATCAAGGTAATCATTGTTTTCCTTAGAGTTATGCTACTCAGGTTTGCAGTTCCTTTGTCTGCAGGGGATTGATTTGCATTATATATACTAGTATTTCTGGGCACCTTTTACACACGTGATAAAATTAATTAAAAAACATTACTATTAAATATAAAATAAATTATAAGTAAAAATGGTTGGATTATTCGACCCATAGTTTAATATTAACATAATATAACCATTCAAAATTTAACATTAGTTTCTTTTTTTAAAAATAAAACGAACATGATGATACAGGCGTCATGAAGTGTGGAACGTGAAATCAAACAAAAAAAATTCAAAATTGTAAAAATATTGGATGCATAATTAAATAAATTATGGGAATACAAATTTTTTAAGTAGACGAATAATTTAACATCAATTAAAATGGAGTCTATAAAAAAAGAAAATACAATAATTTTAAGCACGGGAAATGTTAAAATCAATGTGTAAGTATAACTCCAATTTGATTTTACGATAATAGAATAGCGTTAGGGATTTTACAACTCCAGTATTCGTAATTAAATTAAATCAAAAAATTAACCTACAATAAATTTGAGTTATACAATTTTCGGCAAAATCAAATTTATTGATTTAAACACATACACATATGGTTCAATCTCATACACATACGGCTAAAAGCAATGGTAGTCTTGGATGCTAAATAAATTAAAAACAATGGAATCAAACACATGCACATACGAAACTAAATAAATATATAATTCATACCATAAATATATAAACCGTACTTAGAATTGGGGAGAGGAATGACACAAAGTTGAGAGTTATTTAGTTTGCTGGATTGGTGATGTGGTAGGTTAATTGTGTGATGCGGATAATTAATTAATTGACAATTTTTGGCAAAAGGGTTGAAGATGAGGTAGAATGTACGTAGGTTAAACCAATTGATTCAAAATTTTAATTAATGGACAATTTACGGAAAAGAAAGATCAATAAATTGTATAGGTTATAATGAACAAAAATAGTAAATTGTCGGATAGAGGTAGGAGATAGGTTAAGCCAATTCTAATTTTTAATTAGTAATTTGCAATTACAAGCGGATTATAGTTTTTAATTAATTGGCAATTAATGGGAAATTTTCGGTAAAAAAAATCAGTAAATTTGAGTTATTAAAAAATTGAAAGTACGACAATCATTTCATTAGTGAGACACTTTCTTTCCTTTTTTTTTTCTGTTAATGAGTTGATGACACGTCAATTAAACAGACTTAAAGTATAGTCGAATTAGAAGTGGAAAAATTTAATATGAATTAACCCTAAATAGAAGAACTTAATGTGACCATTTCATCCGAATAGAGTGAACAAAAGTACTCTCTCCGTTCCGCAAAGAATATCTTTTACTATTTGTGCACGCATTTCAAGGAAGTCAGATAACTCACTATTTGACCCCGAAAAAATTCGTACTTTTTTTCAAACGTACGTTAAGGATGCACGTACGTTTGAAAAAAAGTAGGAAATTTTTCGGGGTCAAATAGTGAATCATCCGACTTCCTTGAACTGCGTGCGCAAATAGTAAAAGACGTTTAGAAAGAGAAGTACCCTTTCAAGTTCATTCCCGAACCTAGTTGACTTTGTATCTTTTTATGCCATGCCTTTTTCTTTTGTTTGATGAGATTAACCATTCATGTAGTATTTTCATCAATTATAACTATGATTATCGACAAGTGGTTCAATCTTTACCATTTATATTGATGCTATAATTTATAATTTAGTATATTGTAAATTAACTTTTATACTAATATATTATCATCTAAAGGGTTCATAATTCATATTGTGAAAGAACTATGAAGATTCGGCCATGTTTTAAGCAACTAACTACTTTTTTTAATACACTTTGTATTTAGAGTAATGTGTATGTTTTGTTCCCGTTACATTTAGTTATACACATTAAATTTAGTGATACTTTTGTCTTTAAAACGGACATATCACAATTTAAAAATAATATTTTTTATGTTTAAAATCGCACGAGTTTAAAATTATAACAAAAATATAAATAGAAAGATTTAATGTGTAAAAATAAAATAAAGTTTTCGAAAACCTAATCTGTATGGTAGATTGTAACAATTTGAGTGAAATTAATGTTTGCTAACACAGTAACAAGGAAAAACAAAAGTTTAATTAGGTGATGAAGATGTGTCCAAACGATGACAGTAATTTGAACAGTAAGGCATCACAAAATTGTGACCCCACCCAGTTGACTCAATCAAACGGTGCAGATGTAAACATGAATTGACCCAAAACAAAGTTGAGAAGTACCCAATCATTCCTCCATTGCCATTAATAGAATAGTAAAAAATCCAAAATGCGAGCCAAAAAAACAACTCTACATCCCCTTGGCGCCATTTTTAAAATTTAGTTTTTTCCCAAATTCCAATCCTCATCATCATCACAGCAAATATTTTTGGCCGACTAAAGAATTGGCGCCCTTTTTGTTCATTTTCATCCAACAAAACCTTTTTAGCGGGGTTTGGCGGGTGGTCAAATGAGTCAAAAAGTTAAAAAACCAAGGGCATCCACGTCATTTCACAGTCCAGCGAGGCTAGGGTTTCGCGTCCCATATTTATATAGCACCGTTTTTTTAAGATCTGCATCGTGTGCTCTCTGACGGTCCCCTGTTTTAATTTCTGTCGGTTCGATTTTCCTCTGCTTTCCTTCTCTAGACACGCAAATCACTCTCCCCCTCTTTCCCTCTACCGCCAGTAGCTTTGGTTCAATTTCTTGGCCTAACCCAAATCATTGATCTTGTCACTCTCTTAATCATTAGTCTAATCACTGATCATTGCTTATAACCCACTTCGTTAATCGTCCTGTTTTGATTGTTTAGATCTCGAGTGTAGGTAGCAAGAAATGATGGATCCATGTGAAAAAGTGAGTGATACTTCTTGATTTGATCCATTTTCTTGATTTCTCGGGTAGCTGATTAGTGTATTTTTTTTTTTGAATCTTGATTCTTGATTCAAATCTTTGCTAATCTTGATTGTTTGATTTTTCCAGGGGTCAGAGTCGGAAGATCAGATGAGTAGCAAATCATCATCATCATCACCGGATCAGAAGAAGGCATGTGCCGACTGTGGGACCACAAAGACTCCACTTTGGAGAGGCGGTCCAGCCGGGCCTAAGGTGGGTGTGTGATTCTTGATTGATTGATCATCAGATGTGTTTTTTGATGGATCAGGGTTGTTTTTCACCATTTGATCTTTGATCTGATCGTCAATGTACGGTTTGATTTTTCAGTCACTGTGCAACGCGTGTGGGATCAGAAGCAGGAAAAAGAAGAGGGATATCTTAGGGTTGAACAAAGGTTCAGTCGGCGGAAATGATAGGAAATCAAGGAAAGGTAATGGAAATCATGGGCATCAAAACAACAATCAAAAGTTGGGTGATGGGTTGAAGCAGAGGTTGATGGCGTTAGGCAGAGATGTGATGATGAGGAGATCAACGGTGGAGAAGCAAGTACGGAGGAAGCTAGGAGAGGAAGAGCAAGCCGCCGTGCTGTTGATGGCTCTGTCCTATGGATCGGTTTATGCTTAATAAATAATGATTAATTAGGTGTGGTTTTAGATTAGATTAGATTAGATTAGCAAGGTAAGATAATAACTGTGGAATTAAGAGAAATGTATCGGCTGACCATTTTAAGATTTGTACTATCTAGTGATCTTCTTCATGTGAGTTTTTTTCTTTCTTTTTTCTTAGAAAACAAGAAAGGAGAAGAAATTAGAGTTTGAGGTTTTAGCTAACTGTATTTGGGTTTTTTTTGGGTCGAGTTGGTAGAAGAAGAAGGAGAGTGCTAAGAAGTGAAGATTTGATTTCTATTTTTCCTAACATAGTAATTCAATCAATGTAATATTCCATTTCTTTTTTCTTTCCCGTCTAAATGCCATGGATTTCATTTCGTCCATTTTTGTTAAATTTGTGAAGAAATTAAAATCAGAAGCGGGAATTGGGTTTTTGGCGGTGGTGGTGGTGGACTATAAGAAAGCTAATTTTCACATTCAAATTACTGTTGAAATTTGGCCGCCCAAATTCTAATTTGCTTGAAGAGTTAGTCAACTCCAAAAGTGTAACCAACCGATTCAAATTGTTCACATTCTGGTTTTGGCGGAAGATCTGAATAATATCAATCTTTTTAGAGATTCCATTCCCATATTCTCAAACCAAAAGAAATTGGAGGGAGCATATTTATGTTCGATATAGGGTTCTAGGCGAGTCGAGTCAATGAGTGTAGCCGCCAATCTTTTAAGAAAATGCAAGTGACGTATAGGCTTTGCAACCACAAATTGGGGGTTTCTGTCTGTCTCTGACCTAGGCAATGGGTGAGCTAATTACAAATCCAAGAAATGGATACAAACAAACTCTCGTGATAGCAAATTTCACTAGAATCAGATTCCAATTTCCACAATATTGTGAGAGTTTGCGGCCCAGGTTTAGGAGTCCAGTAAGCCCATCATAATGTATATGGGCTTAATTCAGTCCGGGATGAGTTTCCCTTTTCCCACTGGCCACTTGTATGGTAATGGACCCCACCACCCATCAGAACAATGCGTGCCTTCCAGCTGTCTCCCCCTGTATTTTGTCTTAAGGAAAGGAAAAATAGGGAATTGCGGGTCAATTGGATTGGCCCATACTATAGAGTATAGATGGACTCCAATCCATCATCATCCACCGTCCATATCTGATCTCTCCATTCTCTTTTATCTTCTCCATTTTATTTTATTTTTCTTAATTCAGAATTAATCCACAACTAAAATGTGCATGCAAGACTGCAGCATTACCTCTTTAAAGGAATAACTAACTACATTCGAATTTAGAAACTGCTCTTACGCTAAGCGAAAATTTACTATCGACTCAAATAATAACTACACTTAGGATTGATTTGCTATGTACTCCTTGCTCGTTTGATTAAGAGACAAAAACAAAAACAAGAATAGAAAAGCAATGCCTTTCTCCTTCAGCACATGGGATGCAAAAGCATCCATCATTTTCAGTGGGCATTTGCAAGGGGCACTTATGTCTTTTGGTACAAGTCGGTATATTTCTATTTCCATCCCATCGTCATCGTTCAAGTAACGGAGGGAGGGAGGGAGGGACCGGTGCACAATGATTCACAAAATCATAAATCTTTCTCCAAAAAAATAAAATAAAAATTCTTTCTTACAACTCACTACAGCACAGAACACATGTGTCAGAAAATGAGTCCGGCTTTGCCAGATCATTCCCCGTCTCCGGAAAACACACACAGCTGATTGGCTGATTGGATGGAACCATGAGTTCTAAAAGATCTTTCATGTACCTGATTCTTCCGCCCACTAAACTAGCTCTGTTGTTGCCAGCTCAGCAACGTGCAAAAAAGGTAAACCGACCTTCTACTTTTCTTCTTCCTTTTTTTTCATATATAAGAAGACATTATTAAGAAATTCACATTTTTATCCTAAAATTCCCTCAAATTTTTTTTGGAGTAAGAAATTATCCAAGGTAAGATAAATGGTTGGACAAAATTGACCAGGCCAGCTCTTTAACGGCTGCTGACACAGCAAGAAAAAACCCTAATTAACAAAGCTCAGTTAACGGAGCACGTAAGGTTAAAAACATGTACTATTAATCTTTACAGTACTACAACTTACTTTTATCTCAAGTAATCTAGTTTTCATTTTCAATACGAGAATAAATTGGGGAGTAATTAAACAGGAAGCTATAGTAATAATGCATTGCAGCTGCAGACCTCAAGAAGGCTAACATGTATTCACCACCTACCTTTTCTTCTATCATGATTATTATTACGTGTGAAATTCGACTAAATTACAACTTAATTGGCCATAATATGATTCAAGTACTAAATAATAATCTGCCTAACTGGAAGAAGTTATAAATAAACCACGTTATAGCGCCGACTATGGCTGATTAATTAGTAGTAGTAATTAAATTTAAGAAAGGAGGGAGAATCTTAATTACGATTAACTAAAATAAAAGACTGTAGAAGTAATGAAAGTGGAGTACTACTTCTACTACTACAAATTACAGATCACTCGCTAAGATATGGAAAAAGAAAAAAAGGAACAGGAATGATTACTTCACAAATGTCTTCGTGTCATCATCATCACCATCGCCTTCGTCATCTGTCTGTCCATCATCATCAACCCAAGGACATTCTCGTAAATACTCACAAGCTCCAGTCCAACCTCACTGGACTTTTTTCCAGTAGCAGACCAGCAGTTTGAGTTTTCTGCTCCTCCTCCTTCCCTTTTCTGGACACCAAATCCCAAATTTCTTTCTCTCTCTTAGCTGCAAATTCACAGATCTGTCAATCTGTCACATTATTTTTTCAGTTTTTTTTTTAATTTTTTTATACAATGACTAAAATGCCAATTACAAAAACAAACTAAAGAACAGAACAAAAATCAAAACAGCATTGATATGATTATTCAACTTGACGGCCGACGCTGATGACGTGGACGACGGAGGAGGGGGGTTGTAGTAGAAGTAGGGGAAGTAAGGGACAATTGGGTTTGGAGGAGGCGGCCCCGGATAGTTACTGTGGTTTGGTGGGGGGTTGTAAGTGCCGCCAATGACGCCTTGCGGTGGCGGAGGGGAGGAGTAGGTGTAGGTGGAGGGCGGAGGAGGGGAGGAGTAGGAAGACCCACCACCTCCGCCGGAGGGAGATGGCGGTGGTGGGCAGTAGGGGGTGGTGGGTTGTGGTGGTGGAGGAGACGGCGGCGGGGGAGAAGGAATGGAAGGAGGCGGCGGTGCTGGTTCTGGGTTGCAACAGGTGGAGCACATTGTGCAGGCGATCTCGTACATCATTCTTTTTGGGTTTGTTGAGAGTGACACGGTGAATGGTAAGAGACTGAGGAAAGTTAGAAGAGAGAATTTGATGGAGGAATCTGTTCTAATTTCCATGTTTTTGGAGGAATGGGATTGAATTTTTTTTGGTTGGGAGAGAGAGAGAGGAAGTGAAGAAGGGAAAGAAGGAGCGGTAGTGTAGTGATGTGGAGTTTGTGCTGTACTGGTTTGGTGGGTGGTGGTCTCTTATCTTTGAACTTACACCTCATACATCCTTCTTTCTTTTATGATGCATTAAAATAAATATACTTATTTAACAAATAAATATCTTATTGTATATCGGATAATATTAAAAGAAAAAAGTGTTGATGAGAAAAGAGAGCCTTGAATTCTAAAAAGACACCGACACGTTTTAACTACTTCACCGGCGCAGCCCATCTCGGCGGATGCGTCTTCTGGTGCCACTGCCGACTCGTGCTTCTCTCCTCCTACAGTGAAATAAAAAGAGAGTTTTTTACTTTTTCTCTTTTCTTTTAAAAGGGTGAAATAAAGGAGATTGAACGAAAGCAAAAGAAAAGACCATTGGAGGAAAGTTTCTTTTTTTTTCAAGACCTATACTTGATTCGTTTCAGATATATACTCTCTTCAAATATAATTAAATATTATTTTAGTCCTAAACTCCTAATTATACGTCGTTTTGGTTAAAAAAATACTTATTTTTTAAAAAATTGAGCAAACTCTTCTGTTGGCTGTCAAATCTTGTTGGAGTTGGACAGTGGAGCTTTTACCGTCAAATCAAATTTTGTTTCTCCATAATCAAATATTATGTCACCTTAAAAGTTATACAAACGATATTTAATTGTATCCGAAAAAAATATTTAATATAATGATGTTATAATATTAAAAAGAAGGGTTTTTTATGCTAACGTGAATATAATATTTTTTTATACATACGTGAATATAATATATTAATAAATGAGTCATTTGAAAATGAATTAAGATTAGAGTAATAAATGCAAAATAAAAATATTCTAAAATGGAAAAATGGGTAGCTAAGTTAGTTTTAGAAAAAGCTCACCAAATACCATGTGGTTCTATTTTTCCTTTTCTTTTTTGTCTTAAAAAATGATATACTACGATACATACATTGCATAAGTATTTCGAAAACAAACAGCATTTGCATAAATAAAGGGTGAGAATTGAGAGCAGTGCGGGTCATGAAAGTTGGGCTTGACTTTGGTCCTTGAGTAATTGTGTTCACACGTGGGCGGATCTTAACGGCCCGATTGAGTGCAGACGATACAGCTGGATATAATTACCCGGAGTAAAAGACGTGAAGTAGACGTAAGCTCCACGTGGTGTTCCGGCGGGTCCTGAACCATGTCTCTGCCTCGTGTACTTGGTACTAGTTAGTTAGGAAGTATATCCTGAATTTTCGGTCAAAACTGATGTAATAATTAAAATTGTTTATAGTAAAAATTATAAATTTAATATTTTTATTAAAAGCTTTTGTGATGGTTAGATAAGATTTTGAAAGAAATAAGATCAAATAGAAAATTATTCTAAACAAATTACTGCTTAATGAAGTGAAGATTATTAGTGGGCCAATTTGATTTGTCATCCAATTCCAAAGTCTCAACTTAAAAGTAATAATTTTTCAATTCGGATTGGTAGTGTCTACGAGACTATGACTCTATTTCCCTGTTTGGCCTTTTATTTTTACACACAAAATAACATCCTTGTTTCACTTTCGGTACAAATCGGTGTAGGGCTTAGACTTTCAATAATTTTGGGCTATGGACTATATGGTAGGTAATACCATACGGTCTAACATATACACCGAAGAATGTTGGCGGCCGAAAGGGCTTTTCCAGGCTGGTCCTGATGCCAATTGTCTTCTGCGCCGTCCATTACTATTACTGAACCAGGCGGGAGTGGGTTCCATCACCATCAAATAATGCATTGTCTAAATTCCTATTTTAGGTTGTAAAAATTCATTTTCTCATAGAAATTCAATAATTGTTGAATATATAGTCTTTTCTGTTTGGAATCTCAAAACTTATAAACAAATAAGTTGAAAATGACTATTTACCAAAACCCCCCAAGATTGGAAAATTATAACGAATCTTGCACTGCACTTAAATTTCCTTTTTCACTTTCATGTAGCTTTCTGGTAGTTTAACGAAACATCCTATCTTTTCTCACTTTGCCTTTTTTAATGTTCTGTTATCACGAGATCATCATAAAATTTAGAAAGAAAATTATGTATCTTATTGAGACGTGTAAAATCACCGTTTTTAAAGTGATTATTTATAATTTAAAGACGGTGATTAAATAGGTAGTATACAATAATTCAAAGAATTGTTACGTTTAAACTAATGACCTTTGAAATTACATATTTATTTATTTATATAGTTTCTTCCTTCCTATTATTATTACAATTTATTAAAAAAAATAGTTTTAAATCGAAAAACGGAGAAAAACCAATAACACATGGGACGTGACCAAGATTTTAGTCGCAGTGAACATTACATGACTTGAAAGGGAGTTGATTTTGGAGGCATGTTATCAATTGGGGTAACGGACGAAGACAGCAATTTTTAGTGAGAACGTCACTGCCAAAACGGTCCCTATGATTATGAAAACAGACAAAAAAATCCTTGGCTTTGGTTGATAGTGATGAGCACTAGCGTTGCTGTTGGGTCATGCCACTTTATTCTCACACCACATGTATTGTATTTGCATAAATAGCGACGTGAGTCAAGGTTTTAGTGTCAAAAAATCAAATCAATTTCTTTTTTTTTCTTCTAAGATAACGATTGATGCTTTTCTTCTCAATTTATGGGCACTGGAGGCCTAATGGAATCGGGCTTGGGCTGCAATGTTTAATTTTCATTTTACTGTATTGGATGGGCCTTGTACTGTATTTTGTTGACCAATGGGCCTTTTCATGTCATTTTCTAAATATTGCTGTCAATTAGGATATCTTGATTCTGATTAATTCATTCTTTGAGCTGTAATTCAAATACCGGTTAACGATTAATAAGTTAATAATACTAATTCGTATTTGTATCAACTCAATCCAGCTGTCCGTCTTTGAACTTCATCATCCCACGTTTTCATATTTACCAAATCATTTGATACGATTAAATCGGATGTTTTCCCACAAAAAAGATGTAGCCAAAAAAATATGAATAATTTAGTCCATCTAAGTTTTTTTTCTCTGTTTTGGGTCCCGAGGCAAATTGGATTTGGCACGTTTTGTGTAGAGCGCAGCGCAGACAAGCAAAGACGTGATTACCGCGAAATCAGCCAGAGTTTTTGGCCCTGTTCACATTAATGTATTATTATCTTATCAATAATCAAAGCGACATGCCGTCCAATAACATCATCCAATCCTACGAACTTAAAAAAATATCTGAGTGGGACCTAATATCTTAAAAGATGCCATCTTAACCGTCAAACATTCTCCACTACTCTACACCCAACCTTACCCGAATTTTGCCCAAACAAATTCAAAAATAGAAAGAGGGGGGAAAGAGAAAGAAAAGAAAAAAATAAAGTTTTAATTCTTTTGAATTTCCATCTGCGGCTTCCTAATACAGCTTCCACTAAGCTGTCTTCTCTCTCTCACGCGTTTCCTCTTCTTCCTTTTTAGTACTCCATCCATTTTCCATTTCTCTGAACTCTGTAGGCGAAGAGAAAATGGAGAAGAAGAAGCTGCTGCTCCTCTTTCTTTTTACGGTAATACCACTAGCCATCTCTCAATCAACACCGGCGGCGCCACCGCCAGCAGCAAGTGTGTGCAACGGCATCTTCCTGTCATACCAATACAACGGCGGATCCCAGCTTAAACCCACCGATCCCAAAAACCAACCTTATCGCTTCCAGTCGACGCTCACCGTGCAGAACAACGGCCGTGAGGAGCTCAAATCGTGGAAGGTTTTTGTAGGGTTCCAGCACCATGAGATTTTGGTGTCTGCGTCGAATGCGGTGCTTGCTGATGGGACTAGTAGCTTGCCTGGGAGTGTCGAAAACGGCACCGTGTTTGCTGGTTTCCCGATGAGTGATCTGAAAACTGCGATTGAGACTGCTGGGGATGACACTCAAACTACTGTGCAGGTTAAGTTGGTCGGGACTCAGTTTGGTGTTGGATTGAAGGATGCGCCGTTACCGGCGAACATTTCTCTCGCTAATGACGGCTTCGTTTGCCCCAAAACCACCACAGTAGGTAATGATCTTTCCCCTTGTAGATTCATTCGATTTGTTTTTTTTACTGGGCTTGAGTAGCTGGGTTTTTAGTATTTTTGTGTTCAATTCTTATTGGTTAGTGCTTTCTTGCTCATTATCTGATCCTTATTATTAACTGATCCTTATTATTAAGTGGATCCGATTGCATAAGAGAACGGATTGCGTATGGGTATTGAAGTTCTTTCAAAAGGATCATGGAGAAAAAGATTTACAGTGATTGATTGAACATTGGTGATGTGAAAGGGAAAGGGTGGTGTAGTATATTTCTGTGATTGTCAATTTTGGTTGATATGTAGATGGGAATAGGTGAGGATTTGGCTGATGAAAGTGAAAGAATTGACTTGCAATTTCTATTTTTTGATTATGCTTTTTAATTTTGATGCTGTTTGACCATATCTTCAGGATTTTCTCTTTTCTTGTTGGGTTAAAATGTTTGCCGGAAATGTAGTTCCAAATTTTTATTCATGTTTATGAATTTTATTTGCTTTACCTCTGTTGATGGCAATCTTCTTTTGGTTTTCTCAGGCGGTTTAATGCATGTCTGTTGCACCCAAGACCCAGACTTCGTATCAAACATCACCACAGTGGACGAAGAGTTCCTTCCCCGTCAAGATGGGGATCTTACGATTACGTATGATGTGCTCAAAACATATGACTCAAGTTACTGGGCACAGGTTGCGATTGCAAACCATAATCCGTTGGGTCGATTGGATAACTGGAAATTGAGTTGGGACTGGATGAGAGATGAATTTATTCATACCATGAAAGGAGCTTATCCCTCTGTTGTTGATTCATCTGATTGCATCTTTGGTCGCCAAGGGACATTCTACAGAGACCTGGACTTCTCCACTGTTCTAAACTGTGAAAGAAGGCCAACAATAATTGACCTACCTCCGACAAAAGCCAACGACACAACCTTTGGACTGATACCTTCTTGTTGTCGAAATGGTACAATTTTGCCACCATCAATGGATCCAACCAAATCAACTTCAGTTTTCCAGATGCAGGTCTTTAAAATGCCTCCAGATGTTAATCGGTCACAGATCACACCACCACAGAATTGGAGGATAAATGGGACACTGAACCCTGATTATAAATGCGGACCTCCTGTTAGGGTAAGTCCTTCACAATTTCCAGACCCATCTGGGTTACCATCAAATTCAACTGCCTTTGCCACCTGGCAGGTGGTGTGCAATATCACCCAGCTCAAGGGAGCAAGTCCTAGATGCTGTGTATCATTCTCTGCTTTCTATAATGACTCTATCATCCCATGCAATACTTGTGCGTGTGGTTGCCCAAGTAACTCTGCTCGTACTTGTAATGCCGTGGCTCCTGCTATTCTTCTTCCACCACAGGCACTTCTTGTTCCATTTGAGAACCGGACTGCCATCACTAAGGCCTGGGCAGGTATTAAACATATATCAGTTCCGAACCCAATGCCCTGTGGCGACAACTGTGGGGTCAGCATTAACTGGCATGTAAATGCTGACTATAGCCGTGGATGGTCTTCAAGGGTCACAATCTTCAATTGGGGAGAGATGGCGTTTCCTGATTGGTTCATGGCAGTGCAACTGAACAATGCAGCACCTGGTTTTGAAGCCGTGTATTCCTTCAATGGAAGTTTATTAGATGGTGTCAACAATACCATCTTCATGCAAGGGCTTCCTGGATTGGAATATCTTGTTGCTGAATCTGATGCCGCAAACCCATTAAAGGATCCTCGGGTGCCTGGGAAGCAGCAGTCGGTTATCTCATTTACAAAGAAACAAACTCCTGGACTTAACGTTGCTGCTGGTGATCTGTTTCCCTCAAAAGTATTCTTCAATGGAGAAGAGTGTTCCCTTCCACAAATATACCCAACAAGCAACAGTAACAGAAAGGCTGCAGCTACAATTCTTTCATTCATCGTATCACTTGCATTGTTCTTGTTAGTGCTGCAATAGCTCTGAGACGCGAAACCGATGTTGTAGCAGCAATTCATTTTTTCTTTTCTTTTCTTTCATTCTTTCAGTGTTTGACAGTCAGTACATGTAAAACCTCCAGATGTAGTGCACACCAAGCTAGGTATATACAGGACTTCTTGATGTTTTTGATCATCGTCGATAGACATGATGTGCGCTTCTGGACGGGGATTGTATGCATCACTGTGAAAGCATTTTTAAAGCTAGTGTACAATTTGATATTATGCCCAAGAATTGTTGAACAGGATTTTGCTCAAATGATTCTTTATACCTCATTTCTCTTCGTTGTGCTTTATCTTATTCGTCGCCTTTTGTTAGACGGTCGGGTACCAGCACTTCTCTATCCTTTATTCTTGACACTGGTGATCACTTTCGCCTGACATTAACTGCAGTTGAAAGAATCCTGAGAATTTAAGCATCATAACTTTGTCGTTGAAAGCAACAAACTTGTTTGTGAAAGTTGAAAGATTCTTGTAATTATTCGGTGTTCCAGGAGAAATGGTAAAGAAACCGAAGCAATATTGATTGTCGGCTGACGAAGTACCAATATGGACTAGCGTTCAAATCCCCTCTTCCCCTATAAAAAAAATTACCTTTCTTGCAAGTTGTATAGCTCCGTAACTAGCAGACGAAATCACAGACTAGGATGTTGAGGTTGTCACTAAAGACGATAGAGAAACTGAGTACTATAAAACATCCATTTAAACAAACAAATACTCAGACTTGTGTCTAGAGCACTCAAATAAAATTATGTACATCAAGGAAAATTCCTTAAAATAATAAAAATATAAATTAAAACAAAAATTCCTTAAATCCAACTTGACCCTGTTCTTAGAGTTAGAAAAAAGCTCCTACAATTCTGCAGATGTCTAAGATATTTTTTTTGTTTTTTTTTCACAACTCAAACAATGGGAGGACACCTTCACCAGCACCCTACAATTAGTTGCTTTCTTGCTAAAGTTTGCCATTGAGTGCAGCCAAAATTTTGCACGCACACCTTTGCATATCACACGGCGATAGCCCATAAAGGCTTGGCATACTTCTTCTTCCACCAATGTCTTTCCACCTCCGCTTCCCATTTGTCGCCTAATTTAACCAACTTAAACTGGCTGAACACAATATTCACAAACGAAATGTGGCTTGGCCGTATCAAGCAAATCCTATCTCGTGAACAAAACTACCTTGAATTGCGATGCGCTGATTGCAGACTGATTGTAACGACAGGTATGTACATCTCAACTGCAGCATGGGATTGGAATCAGGTAGCTCCTCCTACACAGGAATATTATCCAGGGGATACCCATCAAAGTCAAACTCATTTTCAGCTGGTCCAATGCCTCCCTGCTGCTGTGAACGTGATAAAAATTCAAAAGAACTGTAAGTACAACTGAAATTTTGAAGAACTGAGAATACGATTATCTGCAATCAAGCATTTAGGACAGATAGAAGGAAGGAACTTACTTGTTTCAGAAGTGCGCTCATGAGATCTTCCTGACCAAACTGCTCAGGAAAGAGGGTGTTTTGATCGGACACTCTTTCAGCCTTAACCCTCACTGAATTCTCAGAAAAGTAAGGGCTCATAAGTTGTCCACCACTATGTACATTCAAATGACCAGTTGCATCTGCCGCTGAAAGCATTGGCTTGACCACGGAAGATATATCCCTGTTCTGTCCATTCCTTTGGCCAGAAGAATACCCTTGATGACCTAAAACTGATGGTCCAACATCAAGGTTGCTTTGCAGATTGTTCGCATGTTGAGAAGGATTAAACGGCAAGCTTATATTGTGCAATTCCCAATCATTGGACTTGTGCTGGTTCAAATCACTAAAAATATCATAACTCGGGATGAATCCCCCTGACCCTTTTATTTCAGAGTCAACTTCTTCTCGGTACGCTCCTTTAGGATTGAGACTTGACATCCCTGGAGTACTTCCATGAGGAAAAGTAGTCCCCTGCAATTCTGCGGAGCTGTTCAAGGGAAGATTCAGCATTGAAGAAGATTGTGAAACTGAATTGTATCCAGTTCCTCTGCCATTTTCAGCTAATCCATTTCTTGCTAAGCCACTGGCAATTGCATTTGACATAATGGGCTGTCCCGTGGTTGCTGGAAGCCTAGAGACATGGTTGCCGCTATTTTCATTGAGTATCTGTACCCTCGACTGTTGCTGAGACATCTGCAGCAACAATGGGCCACTTTGACCACCTTGGCCTCCATGCACATTGACTTGCATAGACATACCCCCAAGGGATTGCCCAGAATGATGAAAATTGACGAGCTGCTTCGGCTCCATGGTTGTTGGAATTCCATGAAGTAAGTTCATCTGCTTGCCACTGCTCAAATGTTGTTGTCCGTCTCCAAATCTTATCTTAGGATTTTCAAAGCTGAAAAGGTTCCTCTGATCAACAACAGGCAAGGGCATTCTAGCTTTGGCTGTTGAACGACCAAGTCCCGATGCTTGGAGCGTGGCAAGACTTTGTGCCGGAAGCTGACAAGTGGCAGCTAGGGTTTGTAGGTCAATCCCACTGAGGGAGGATAATCCGTAAGGTGCTTCCTGAGTTCCAAGGAAGGAGTTGGTTAAATTGTTTGTGTGCGATGGGGCTCCACTTAACCTTCTAAGATACAACCGATATTTCTGTTCCAAACAGTAAGATTATGAGTACGTCTCGAGAATAAAAATTTAAGGGGAACTGTGGGAGACAGCCAAGTAAGTAAACAAGAAAGACGATACATTTGCATGAAGTCTAAATTATGTTTGACCATTCCAACAATATATTCATCCCATACCTGAAGGTGGCTGGCAACATTTTCCCTAGTGAGCCCAGGAACATTCATCAACTCTAGAATCTTTTTGGGAACAGCCTCTGTACGAACACGAAAGATAAAAGTATGTGAGGACATAAAATAACATAAGTGTAAACACAATTCTATTGTTTATATATAGCAACAAGGTTCAGCGACCGATTAGAAAATCGTGCAATCTACAAGAAAAGTAAAACGGAAGAAATTACTTACTGTCAATTCCTAATTGATTAACAGCTGCGACAAACTGTTGATGCAACTCCACTGACCAAACCACACGCGGCTTCTTTAAGTTGGATGTATCATCCCTGTCCTCTGCTTCTTCATCCTCATCCTTCCTTCTCTTTGAACTTCTCCAACTACCTTCATTTGCTGAGGATGAGTAATCGGCATCCTCGGATTGCTTTGGCTGCCTATCTCCCTCTTCTGCGCTACCTGATTGCTCTAAATCCTTCCACTCGGTCTTCTTCTTCCGAATCACATGCTGCCATATGTTCCTCAAAGCCTCAATTCGAACAGGCTTGATCAGGTAATCACAAGCACCATGAGTGACACCCTTCATTACAACTTGTTTCCCATCGTCTGCCGACATCACTGTGGAGTTCATATGTGATGTGTGAGATATACTTCATCAAGATATGAACTATTCGAGACACATACCGCAATAAATCCATGTGAAGTAAAAAGCAATTAGCAAGTGATCGACTTACTGATAACGGGCAGATCCATCTCTAGCCCAATGTGTTCAAGGAGCTTAAATCCATCCATGTCTGGCATATGGACATCACTTATAACAATATCATACCCATGTCTGTTCTCTCGGAGCAAGGACAAAGCACGCTCGGCTCGATTGCATTTTGTAACTGAAAATTTGAATACAAACTAAACAAGTCAACCAAATTGCACAAGATATGATCCATCTTATCTCTTCTAAATCACACCCACAATATTGAGCAGAGGGGAAAGTACCAAAACTCAAAAGTAATCTCCTAAAACAAAGAATAGCCTAAAAAACAACCAGAACCAAACTGTGCTTATTACAACCAAGCCATGTACTTAAAGATAAACCTACGATTTGATTTAAACCATAATTATACCTTAAACAGTTACAGATGTGACACCACTCCTAAATCCAAACACATTCAAACTGTTCTATTTCCCACCCCCCGCATCTTCCATGAGCAAAATCACAAAAACATCACCATAAGTGATCAATTAAATGAACAAAGGGCATCAAGAGTACCCCAAAATAACCTAGTAAGACGCAAAAAAGGCATGAAAAAGGCCAAATTCACACTTGAAAAGAGAAGTATAGTAATAGTTTTAATAAAAGTCGGTAATAAACCTTCGTAATAGCAAGTTCTGAGCATCTTCTCCAAGATCATGAGGCATGTCGGATCGTCATCAACAACCAAGACACGAAGCCCTGCCGGAAACTGATCAGAAACTACATCCCCACTTTTCCAACCGACGCCGGAAGTTGCTGTCGACATGGATCCCTTACCGTTGCTACCAAGATTCATAGCTCAAAAAACTTTTTGATCCCAACCGACAAAAACAAACGCAGCTACAACAAGCAGTAAAAGTGTATGTCTTGAAGTTGGAATTTGCACAAAAACATTGCTACCCAGTTTGGACTAAGAGAAACCCAGTTGATATACGCAAGAATTGAAGTGAAAGAAGGAGGCTTTTGGATTATTGGAGGAGAGATTCTATTTTATAAATACCTACTAGTAATAAATAAATTTTTTCCCTTTTTTCTCATGAGACTGAAAGTTGGAGACATGGCTTGCAATCAGCTTCAAGCTCAAATTCTCTGTTTCTTGGATGTTTTTTTATTGTTAAATAAATAGTTATGATTTTTTAATTCAAAAGGTGGGTCAGTCCTACAAGAGTGGATCCAGCTCATACATGACCGCGTATCAAATCTACTCCAAGCTCTACCAACGTTTAAAACTTATGGCTTCCAAAATTACTGTTTTCTCTTCCAAAACTAAGTTTATTAGACGTGTTCGTAGTTGATTGTATTACTCGCTGCGTTATTTGAACTAAAAAATGCCAAAGGAAAGCAAATTTTAAAAAATTGTTACCAATTCAAACCGATATTTGTTATCTTTGCATAAAACTCAAACAAAATTTGGGACACATTAAAGATGATTATTACTTACCTACATTCCAATCTTTTGTACATTAATGTGCTAAGCTCATTTTTTAAGTAGCATCATTAATGAAAATATTCCACTATTGATATGTTTGACTAAGATGTTTGTTGCATTTCTTGACATGGATATGTGTCAAATTAAAAACCATAGAATTCCTATATTTCCTAATTGTCTCTTTAGCACCTAAGTTCATGCATATGCTGGTTTTGTAGTTTTTAAGGAAGCAAGGCCTACCATGTTCACAACAGTAAAGAATTAATGCTAGCTGGGTATACAAGATATATGATTCAAGCACACATAGGCGTTAATTTTAGTGCTAATATTCTTGTTACAATGCAATGTTGGCATGGCAATTGGCAACAACCACTTGCGTTGTGGGTTGGTTTTGGTTTCCACTTTCAAGTTCCAAGAGTGGCCAGTCCAACAAATTCACATTTTTTAATTCTCTTCTCTTTTTCAAGTTCGCAAAAGGTTAAAAAAATGTAGATTCTCTTCTTTGATGGTAACTCTTCCTCAGCTTTTACCGCTGTCAAGTTACTGTCTGCTTTCAATTTTTGTGCAATTATTTTATGATTTTTTACAGTTTTTTCATAAATGTCCCTGGCTGACACGTGTCGTCTACCGCCGCATAGTTAGATAAGGTCTTCTTGGCTTATATTGCTTTGCTTGCTTCTCCTCTGCAATTTCTTTTCTGCTATCTTTCGGCCTTTTATGTTGCTGTACCCATTTTTGGTCTGTCCCAATTTCTAGACAGAGTCAGTTGTTAGTCCTTTTGTGGTAGTATAAAAATAGTAAGTACTCCCTCTGTCTTTTAATAACTGTCGTTTTGAAACAGTAATAAAAAGTAATTCAAATACTAAAAAATCAAGTAATATGTACAGTAATAAAAAGCAACAAAACGTCCATTATTTATGAACGGAAGGAGTAGTAGTAACATGGGTTGCTTCCTAAAAATAAAAATAGATCTTAGATCCTCCTGACCCTTCCTCAAAATGGGCAACTTGTTGATTTTAATTCCCACAAAAAAAATGTTGACATTTGAGAATTTTTGTATTAATAGTGGAACACAGAGATAATGCGAATTATTAATTCGATTCTTACATGTATAAATGGTTCATACGAGCATAATTATAATTTATTAGTAAATTAAGAATTGTTAAGAGTAAACTTGTAAATACAAGTAGCTTGAGGCTTGAAAAACTAGTTGAAAAAGATGAGTAATGCTTAGTGTTGTTTACATAAGCATGCACATTCATGACAGGAATGAGTTTGATTATTACTATAATTTATAGTGATGATTAATGGGGCTAGAAGCTTAGAAAAGCTGTGACTTTGATACAGTGGACCATACTGCAAACGTATATTCTCCCCAGTCGCCTTTTATCTCTTTCGATGAATTTATGAAATGCAAGTCTTTCACTTTCGCCATCAAAAAACCCAGTTTTTCACAATTTTATAATACTATAAAAAAAAGGCTTTAAAATGCATAGTACTTCTCTTCTCTGGCTTTCGAGCAACCCTCCAAAACCATAGTGTTTCATCTTTAGACACAAAAATTATAAAACAATTAAGTTTTTTAATGTAAACGCGTATAATTAAATCACGTAACTAATACTCCCTCCGGATTATATTAAATGACGTCCGCACTGTAGATACGCATATCGAGGAGGCCGGATGACGCACTATTTGACCCCAAAAAAATTCGTACTTTTTTTTGAACGTACATTAATCCTTAACGTACGTCCGAGAAAAAATTCGGGGCAAAATTGTCTCAATGCGTGCACAAATAGTAAAAATCGTTTAATAAAAGACGGAGGGAGTATTAATTTGATACTTCTTCTGTAATATTTTAATTGTATAATAAAATTACTCCATTTTAAATTTAAAAAAAACTCGTTATATAATTACTCGAGTATGAGAAGAAAAATGGAGTTTTTAAAAGCTAAGATAATTTAATAATAGTAATTGTTTACTATTATTTTCTGGGTTTAGCTTTCTATGGAAGAGAGATGCTTTTAAGAAGGGGGAATGGAATATTAATGGATGTTACCGCGACCCATTACTTCACGCGCGCTCATTAAACTATCATACCCCTCGCTGCCAGGTGATTGGAGCCTTGACACGTGGCTTCTTTTAGAAAGAAGTTGGAAAAAGGACCAACCAACTTTTCTTGAACCCAACCCAACCCCCCACTTCTTTTTATTGTCTTTTTCCGCCCATCTTTTCTAACTTTCTTTTTTATTTATTTTTTCTGTTCTTGTATCGTTGGCTCGTGGCTCCTTAAATGATGAGGACCATTATAGCAACAGCTCCCTTTTCAGATATATCCATGGTTTTCTTTTCTTTTCTTTTTCTTTTCTTTTATTTTACTTTAAAAATTCTAATTCTAGTCGCTATTATTAGCTTTCTTCTACTGATTTGAGTTATTGATTGCGATCTTTCTCTAACCTAACTTTAATTTAGTGGTGCTGATTTTTCTAATTGCAAATATCCAACTCCTAAATCTTCTTTTTGTTAATATTCAAATGTAAAATAAACTTTGTGAGAGAGTGATTATGTAATTTGGCGCGCTAATGTGGACTGTCTCGCTGATCCTATGCCACCTGTAAAGTACCGGACAGGGTCTCCGGCATAGAGATTCCAACGATCAAGTTAGTAAACATGATAAAAAAAGATAGTAAGTGATACGGTGTCGATTCCACAAGGAACTTGAAGCCGTGAGATGAATGGAGCAAGGTTGGTAGGCGTACGTTGATGGATGGATGATAGACGTTTAGGATGGAATATGGAGTAATAAGGCAGCGGATTAATGAAGGAATGATAGAGATGTATTTGATGAAAGCTTGTATTTAACTTAATAACCAAAGGAAACCCTCCTTACAACAAAGGTAAGACAACCTTCCTAAGATGATTACTAAGGATCTCTAATCAAGACGATCCTTTCACTAACTAGAAGGAACAACTCGTTTGTTCTTGAATTAGAAGGATAATTCGGTTTTAAGAACCTTTAACACTACTCCTAAAGGTTGCCCTATGATGAATATCACTCAAATCAAAGACCAGGTATAAAAGAGGCTAAATTCTTCTATTTATACCCTATAATTATTGCAAGGGAAAGTCCCCAAAATACCCTTGGACAAAGGGCCTTGAAGCTCAATCGTTGGCTGCTTGGAAAGCTCGAGGAAGACCAAAAACGGAGCTGGCGGTATACCGCCTGGTGCCTAGTGGTATACCGCTAGACTCGCTGACCCAATACTCCACATTTGTCGAAGTTGGCGCTATACCGCTAGGGCTCTGGCGGTATGCCGTTAGGGCACTGTCTTGGTCTTCTCGTCGCGCATGTTGAGGAAGCTAGGCCACGCAGGAGGTCTTTCCTTGGTGATGTATGGATCCATGCTTGTATCAGTAAGGGAGAACTATCGGGTTGGGGTAGGTAGTTGGGTAGTTGGGTAGTTGTGTAGGCAGAGCTTCAGTACACGTGCGCGTGTATGCATGTTTGTCCTTGTGAAGGGGTGATAGGAGGGCAGGGCTATTCACTCTGGACACGTGTCGTTTGGGCTTAGTCAACCATTACCGATACCTGTCCCTTTACCCGATAGTTTCCGTAGTATGTTGTATAAGTAGTATACTTACCTGGTAGAGCCAGTATATTTAGTCTTAACTGTTGGTGGGGATATATACCTGGAGGTACATATATCGGGACTCTTTCGTTGGTGATAAAAGGTCGTAATTACCCTTAAGGTACCTTGTTTGTATTATCACTTTATGGGTTGGCAAGTTTGCACGTAAATTTCTCACTTGCCTTGATTGGAATTAGATTTCAAATTAGAAAAAAAATGTAAGATTTTAATTTCATATACTTCAAGCCTAATCAGATGATAAGATATTATTTACCTAATTATATGGCTCGACTTCTACGTATTTTGAATGTATATCTAATCCTCTTTACAACCGTCAATTTAAATACAACACATCTTTGAATTTAAATAAGGAAGAGTAGAAATTCATTATTAGTAGTTCATAGTATAAATTGCATCATTCGAAAATTATTAAGGTTAATATAATGTTACTTTATGGAATAATTAAGAGTATAGTTGGATAAATAATGCAGGATCACCAATTATAAAAAAAAATAAAAAAAATCACCATAAGTATACATCGAATAAATAAATGAAAGTGAGCAATGATGTACACATTAACAGATGTTAGCAAATTCACGTGCTTCTCAACTCTCCTTTCTTACCTCATCCGTCATCAGCCCTCCCCTGCTGTGCTGCGGTGGCGAATTGCCTCAATCCCACAGACCCACTTCCCATGGGTCTACATCAGCAAAGAAGAACGGATGTGGCGTGTTAGGCGAGCTTGAACTCTCAAACTCATAAACGGACGGCCACGTGGTGGGGGTGGGGCCCATGTAAGAAAGAAAAGCCAATATGTTACGGTAGCTAGCTAGTTGAGTGGGCCAACGCGGGAGTAAATAGTGTTTGGACTGGGCCCATGGACACCTCATCGCTGGAAAAGGACTGCTGGCCCACTCGTGTTGTACGTGCAAATTTGACACATAGCATACCACAGCCATGAAATTAATTTCCGTCTTCCGTTTAATTAGTTTGTTTATGTGATTGAAAAGATAATTAGGTCACGTTTTCGTGTGTAGCTTGTTTTGTAGACCACCAAACATCACCTTCTTTTTTTCTCTCTACAACTTCATTTTCCATCTTTTTGTTCTTTTAGTATTTTCCGTTTTTTAAATCTAGGATTAGTGGGTTTGACAGGATGAGAGAAGATTTTGCACATGTCAATCCTCTATGGAAGTGGAGTATGAACTATTTTTTCTCGTTTTGTTTCTGTTTAAGAGGGCCAAGTGTGTAGAACACACTGCTGAGCTGCATTAACATTAACATCTGCTGGCATAATCTCATTCAGCTCAATTACTGATTCAAAATTAGAATATTCAATCAATTATCGGACCAAAGATTAGAAAAATTA
This sequence comes from Viola odorata, assembly GCA_963691705.1. NCBI lineage: Eukaryota > Viridiplantae > Streptophyta > Magnoliopsida > Malpighiales > Violaceae > Viola > Viola odorata. The sequence continues at coordinate 707,553 of OY829545.1, forward strand.
TTAAATACACTAAATATATGTAATACTAAGTTTGTCTCGGTTTATTTTATTAAATTAAAATGGATCGGGCCGAACATCCGTGAAACTTATGGCATTTGGCGGGTAGGGGTTCACCCTCTCATTTAATAACTTTGAATAAATGAAGGATAGGAGCACGTGACAGTGGATGTTCTTGGCCCAAACTAAAATTCATTGATTTCATTGTCAACTTCTTTCTCTCTTCTTTTTTTCCTCTTTTTGGGCTATAATTATTAAAAGGTTTAGTGACATTTTATCCTGTATTTTAATATTTTTTTTGTTTAATTATTTTCTTGCCGCGACGGAAAACTTATATGACATGTCATATTATTGGTTGTTATCATAAGGTAACATGCTATATCAGTACATCATTTCGCTTTCAAATGGTGATGTGACACGTGCTCTATCATCACACAATGTCACGTGGCACATGACATGGTGATGTGATATTTATCGAGTGACATTTTAATACAAATATGATACTTTTTTGGATGAAAAATTGAGTGATATCGTTAATAAATAAATAAAAAGTATAATCTGTTCATAAATTTCAAACAAACGATCTCCTATAAAATGAAAGCGCTTAATCACTTACTAAGATTACGGGTACTTGATGGGAGAGTAGTACTTAAGGGGACTAGATCCACACACACCTCTAGTGGTAGGACGAACGACGAACAATCTTGTCAGGCTTGCAACCGAGTAAGTCCAGGAAATTTGATGGTTTTTTCTGAAGGGATGATATGACATAATACCATACACATTCAACCAAAATTTGATTTTGGACTGACGACTAGACTACAAGTAAATGCCAAAAGACCAAGATTGTACGAGTCAAATTCAAAATTTTAAAAGATCTTTTTTCTTCTTCCATGATCTTAGATTTTACCATAGATGAGCTAGAGATCAGATGGCTGGGTAGTCTCTACTACAGTACAATATAAATTATGTCAATTGGAATTGGGGTGTACTAAAGTATAGGATCTAGCCTATGTCTTTAAACTTTCATCTTAAATCCTTCTCATGATTAAAAAGAGAAATAAATTTGTCACTAAATTTACATAATTCGGTAATAAAAAGTATTTCATACTATAACAAATTAATTTGCGAATATAAAATTCAAATCACACACTGCGAGCACATGTGTTCAAGTGGAATCACAATTTAGAATTTGCAATGTAGATCAACAAAACCGGTCGTTGGCATCGAGGGGAGCTCATGAAAGATTGAATGTTGGACACAAATCAATGCAAATCGAAACAGAAAATCTTAATCATATGGTTTGATCAAGTGATGAAGTTGGCAATTTGGGATTGGGTGAATATATGTATGCATATCCTTTCGCATGTGGGTAATACTAAAACTTCGCTTTCCACATGACACGTCTAAGATGCACTTCTTTGAAACTAATAATGTAAGTTTCACCACCAATATTATTTTTTAAGAAATGATCAACTAATAATGTAATTTCGAAAATACAAATAAAACATTTTTAGAAGTGTTAATTACTTGTTACGTTTATAATTTGGATGTCATAGAATCTACCATTAATGCGAGTTATGTGAGTAAAACGAGTGCTTTTTTTGGAGTTAAAGACAAGAGGAGGATGGTATCAGCATGCCCTAATGATGGCAGTTTTCTGGTTTGAATATTCTTTGGAACTGGGTGCTAAGTGCTAACGCTAACCAAAGTCATCAATGCCCATCATAGGTTGACCCCTCCTTTTTCCACTCCTAACAGGTTGACAGCACAGCACTGCCTAAACTAATATGGTCCCCGCACATTCTCCTTTTTGTATTTTTGTATTGTTTTATTCAAAGCTTGGGCACCCGGTATGGGCCTGGAATGATATGGCCATCCGTTAATACTTTCAGCCCATCTGAGGCCCGGTTCCTTCCAGAAGGCCCTTTTAGACCTTCAATGGACTGACCGTTTTCATACTACTGTCTTACAAAGTCCTACACTTTTTTCTTTTCTTTTTAAACGAGGAAAAAGCGAGACTCGAACTCGAAACTCTAATGATATTTTGCTAGCCGCAAAAAACTAACGAGTTAAAAGTAAAATAAAAAGAACCAAAATATAAATTGAAAAACAGGTTTGAATAAGAGGAGTAGAACTCCACAACATCATTAGACTTGGATGTTTCTCTGTCCTCAAAACCGCAGAGAGCACATGACTTGCACATTTTAAGGTCCCAATTTCTCACGATCCGCACTTCTGCCTCTGAAAAAAACCTGTCGATTAACCACCCAAATACTCCTTATATACAATCCTCTAACATTCATTTCTCCAAATTCAAGTGATCTTCTTTTTCCCCCCACTTTCAATCAAACCAGGTAGCCCTATTGCTTAACTGTAACATTATTATCATCATGTCTTTGCTATTGTCTTTCTCTATTGTCTTTCGGATAACATTTTATTTTAAATTATGTAGAAAGTCTAAAGAAAATGAAAATATGCATTGCAGAGTTATTCAGTCCAAATGACGGCAGCTTTCTTGCAACATTCAATTCTGAAACTGTCAGGATGCAGAATCCGGTTCTTTTCGAGCCTTTGGTCAGCTTCTGCAGGCTGTTCTTGGGGCGAAAAATGCTGCTCCTCCAATATGCATCCTATATCATTTGGTTCACTATCTCAGGTGCTAGGATCATATGGCTTTAAGCATTCAAAAAGTCCTATTCCTAAGACTCCAATTTTGATTCGGTCCATATCTGCGAGCACCGAAAACACTGGAGGAATTGTAGTAGACAGGATCAAGAACCAATTCATAGAGGGTGCTTTTTAAAGAGCTTCAGTAGCATCCAATTTTCGGATGCGGAACCAATAACCTTATGGAGCCAAAATCCTGATGTCCCAATACGTGTATTTGTCTTTGATACTGGAACCACTGGGTTTAGTCCAGAGTCCGCACGGATAACTGAACTCGGAATTCGAGATCTTTCAGGGGGGAAAAACAGTTGTCTTGAATCTCTGATTTATCCTGACAAAAACATTACAAATTCTCACACTCACCATATCACAAATGACATGGTGAACCGTCCTGATGTGCCCAGGTACGTAGCCTAAATTCCTCGTGTCATTTTTTTACTATGATCACTAATATTTTGATCAGGAATGTCTAAAATTTTACAGGATGGAAGATTTTATTCCTGTACTGATGAGTTTCATTGCAAACCGCGCAAAACCTGGGGAGTTTGTTTTGCTTGTGGCTCATAATGCTCGCAATTTCGATGTTCGTTTCTTGATCGAGGAATTCAAGCGTTGTTCAGTAGCTTTTCCCTGTGATTGGCAGTTTCTTGACAGTCTTCCTCTCTCGCGCGAGTTGAGGCTATCTCTATCAAAAAATGGTAACTTGAGAGAACATATATACATTCCTCTTCCTTTCCATTTTCTTCCGCTTGTAATTAACAGATAAAGAATCTTGTGGTGACAGGATTGAATTCACTTCCAGCGGTGAACCTGAGAGCTCTTTGCGAGTACTGTCGTGTCGGATTAGAAGGTTCTGCTCACAGGGCAATGGTAGATGTGAACAAGTTAGCCAAAGTTTTCGAAGAGATGATTCGTGACCTGAAGCTAACATCAAATGACCTTTTGAAGAGATCTTTCCAGGTCTCAGAGTTGAAAAAGAAAACAAAAAAAATCAAATTTTTATAAAAGAATACTTTGGTGGTTGTAATGTTTGTTAGTTAGTAGTACTAGTTTCTTGTTTTGATTAATTAGAATTTGCAACTGTTTTGTACGAGATTAGTGTGTTGTACAATTACCTTGTATTAACGTTAATTTTATCTTGCAGTGTGAATATATTTGGCATTTGATTCATGATTTGGGTATAAACGTAATTTCCTATTCAGGTTAGTTAGGTCATCATCACCACATTCGCAACTAACAAAGCAAAGAAAAAAATTAACGCCGAAAGTACTGCTCTCGTTGAGAGTCGAACTCAAGACCTCCCGCTTACTAAACGGGTGCTCTAACCAACTGAGCTACGAGAGCCATTTGTTGATTAGACTCTCAATAGTAACATAACTATCTAAAACAGTGGATGAAATACAGCACGTGGTACGATGGTTTGGTCCAATCAGAATGACAGGGGTGACGTAGCCAACCAGTGTTCCAGTGTGACGACACCACTCAGGAAATTTAACTAGTACAGTACCTAATAAAAAAACTGGGCTATTTCTGCAAATAAACAAAAAACAAAGCCCATCTTTGCAAACAACAGTTCCATTAAAGAAATCTCTGAACGCATTCCATAGAGTTTGGTGGAGAAGACTTTCCTCCACTCCTCCGCTCACCTTCTTCCTTCCACTCTCTCGTTCCCTATCTATATCTTCATTCTTCCATCTTTCCTAGGGTTTTAGTTTTACCACTATTTATAATTTATTTACTCATCACTATTTCTATATTTACTACCCTTCATCTTCTTCCTCTTCACCACCACCACCACCACCACCACCACCACCACCAACCAAAAGGCGCTAAATTTACCTAATGGCTTCTGATGCCTGGCCCTCTAGTCTCTCTACAAGGCGTTACCGTACACGATCTGGTAACTTTATATTCTTTGTAATTTCAAGCAATCTCTTTGGTTTGTGACAAATGCCGGGTTTTTTGATTGCCCTTTTTGGGATTTTTGTTTTTTTCTCCTTGGTAGATCTGTTTGATGACACTGATGTGGAGGAGGATTTGAATGCCGAGTACTTGTGTCCCTTCTGCGCTGAGGATTTTGATGTTGTTGGACTTTGCTGTCACATCGATGAAGAGCATCCTGTGGAAGCTAAAAATGGGGTATGCCTCATTTCACTTTTCCTTAATGATGAGGTCTTTCTAGTTTAGTCTTTTGTTTATAAGGTTAAAGTTTGTATTTTTGAGGAATTTATGACACTGTTGTAGTGTCATCGCTCTGATAAGATAGTTCAGAGTAGAATTTGTGACAGTGTTGTAGAGATGTTGAGGTTTGGATTGTTTCTTACAGGTGTGTCCAGTGTGTTCAAAAAGGGTGGGCATGGATATTGTTGGTCATGTTACTTTGCAGCACAAGAACTTGCTTAAGATATCCTTTATATCTAATTTGTGATTTTTATTATGTTTTTTCTTGCGAATTGAAAAGTCATTTCTTTACCATCGTTGAGGTTTAAGTGAACTTTAATAGGTGATGATGTTCTGTTTGTTTGTTTTTTACAAGTTGTCAATTTGTGTTCTTTGACTAGAGGTTACGTGCAGCATAAGAGGAGATTGCGAAAGGGTGGGGTTAATTCGGCATTCTCTATGCTGAGGAAGGAACTTCGGGAAGGAAGTTTACAATCCCTTCTTGGAGGATCTTCATGTTTTCTTTCTTCTAATAATACAGAACCTGACCCATTACTATCGTCGTTTATGTTCAATACACCTGGTCTTGATGAAGCTCTGAGTGTCCAGCCGCTTGCATCTGTTGAACAAAGCTCAGTGAAAGGAAGCTCGAGTGAGGAGTTTCGAGAAAGGTGCGAGCAGTGGCATTTCTAACCCCTACTTCATTTAAGTTTCTATTTTTTTGTTTCTGGGAACTGAATTATGACCTCGTCTTTGATGGGGCTAACATAGGAAACCTGCTTGTTTGGATACTGTTAGCAACTATAAAGGTGGTTTTGTTAAAGCATAAGAATAGATGCCAAGGAGATTGGCTAACAAGTGATGATACATAGCATTGTGTTCAAGGCTGATGCATAAATAATCCTGGTGGTATTTTAGTTCTTTAGAGTTGATTAATTAGCATGCTGCTGTATTTGTCCAAGGTGATTTAAATGGGCAAATGCAGTTTCATTTTTCATTTGGCCTCGAAGAAACTCACATCTTTGTTTTTTTTTCATTGTTGTATATTGCATTCATTCCCAATTCATGGAATGCTTGTTTTCACTAACAACTGTCTAATGCTGACAGGAAAGTCCAACAATCTCCGGTATCAGACAAGGACCAAGAAGAGAAGTCTAGGAAATGCGCATTTGTCCAAGGGTTGTTGCTGTCGACCATTCTCGATGATAAGTTATGAGTTAAGATGGTAAATGAAACGTGATGAGTATGTTAATATAATGTTAGGATTGTGAGCAAAGCAAAGAGGGCAGGATGTTCAATTAGTGACGAGTGGTAACAGTTAGGCCACATGAGCTTTATGTATTTATTCTGTATCTAGAGCCACGTTGTATCCCTACTCCGTGTACTTCATTTCGTTAATTTTCAGATTACAATAATGACAATAAAAATCTATTAGCATTACGGATTTGTAGAATCTCTGTTTATGCATTTTAGTTTTTTTTTTTGGTTCTGTAAGTTTTACAAGGGAATGCATCTTATGTTGGGTAGGGAATTGCCTGGTGAGACAAACAGTCTCCACGAGGAGTTTCATTCGTCAGCAGTCAAAGCTAACAATCAGATGTTGCGGGCTTGAACCCGATACCAAGATGGAAAGGAAGATATGAGTTAAAAGAGAAACATGAACACGAAGCCTTTTACACAAGAGCAAACGGTGTATTACAGTAACTGGTGTTAACAGAAGATGTTAAACATACTGCTGCTGAAACAACCATATACAAAATGTCGCTATTTTCTCATCTGTCACTCAACAACAACCTTATTAAAAAGTGGAACCCAACATCGGTTTAGGTCAGGAAACCGTCCACAGAATCCAAACAGGGTAAAGATTATCACTCAGAAAGCTCCATCAAGCATTCTCAATAGTAACTCCTCAAATAAAAGTCAAATATATCATACTGATTAGCACTCACAAAGCTCCTTTGAAGGTGTCACTGAGTATGGAAATTCTCCTTAGAAGCGAACAAAAGACATCCTTGAGGAGGCGAGGTCATTCAGCAAGTATAATGCTGGATTCTCGGAGGTACTGCTATACACTACTCCATAAAATTCTAAAATGGAGAGGGCATTCAGGGTGTGCAGTTCCCCTTCATTTGTATGCTTATTGCTGACTTGTTACACTTCCCCCAACTTTGTGTTATGGGAAAGAAACCACCGATAATCAGGATGATATACTTGCAAACGCCTTAGCCAGCTGTGAGCTGCCCGCCACAGTGATTTAAGCTTCTGACATTCGTAAACTCCACTAGGATTCCAGAATGCGACTTCAAACTTATGTGTAACAAGGGCGAATGTAGGCAAAGGTAGCTTGATGGACATATCCATATAGTGGCCCTCGCTACCATTAGAACCATGAAAGTGCATGACGTCAGCATGTTGACCTGCTGCAAACAAGAGTGAAAAAGCATCAATAGGCAACACTACAACCAGAAATGAGAGGTTCACTAGACGTGCAGGATACAGTGTACATATGTGAAAAGGTATGGCAGAGCGAGAGAATGTACATTGAAAGGGTGTTGATAGTGTATGGAAAGTTAGAAAACAGGCATCCAGATTCTGCAGTGTTGGACCAGTGGGAATCCTGTATATTGGATACCAAGCCACAGAAATCCAGCTCGAGGAGGATAGATCACAGCTCCTGTATGTCTTGAGTGCTGGGAACTGAGATGCAAGAAATGAAATCTGGAAATGCAAGAACACGAATGTTAGCCGTGATGAAAATGAGGACCAAAAGAGCAGAACGACAAGAGTATTAAATGTAAGCTCTACATCAATCAACCAAAATACAGAACTTGCCTGGTCAGCCAAAGGTTGACGTGTAAATGGCGGCTCATGCTCCATGTATTCGAATACAAGCCGGCCTGGAGAGCTGGAAATCTCACTCTCATCACTCGAACCTGAGAATGGTTTATTTCCAAGAGAGAGTCTATTCAAACTCTGAATATTATCACTTGTCATGCTATGCTGGGCGTGAGGGACCCACACACCATTTTTTACTGCTCTCTTTGCTCCATATTCCCCACTACCATCACTACTAGTCTCCCTGGATGACTCGGCATCACTCTCCTCACCAGGCCTCCTACTGTCAGTAGAAGAATATAACATAAGGCAAAGATACAACTAGTGCTTGCAACTACATAATTATAATCATTTGGACCTTCATATCAAACAATCACTTGTTTTAACAGAAGGACCAAACTCAGATTCCCACAGGAAATCCCAAAGAAAGCAAGCATCAGGAACCACTCTCTAAAATGAAAACTACGATTACAAAGAGAGAACTTTAATACGATTTGTTGATATCATCAAAGTGATGCCATTTCAATGTAAATAAAATATTCATCCACATAATCCTACACCCATCAAATCCCCATATAAAGGTCTAAAAATAAAACAACAAACAGAACAAAAAACAATCACATCCACCAAAATAGCAACCGAAAAGTAATTAAAAGAGTGTCCAAACATTTAATTCAGTCAGAGTATTTGTGAATTCCGCATAGCTGTGTAGAAAGATTTTATATCAACAGCATCTCATTTGGCATTTTTAACACAAAAATAAAGACAAGCATCTGAGAAAATCAAACAGCAATCATCCCCAATAGCTAATTGAAATTAATCAATGAAACCTTGACAACTTAAAAATCAGTCGGAAGATGGCAGTATTGGCAAACACAACACTTGTAACTAGGCAATGAACCAATAAAAATCCTCACCTTAGCCTTGGCGAGGGACTAGATTGGTCTACATAAAGCTGAATGCCAGACAAGTATGGTACATAGTACTGCATGACACTCTCGCTCCCATTCAACAAAAGCGGAATGCCTGCTCCATACGCACTCCACTCCTTAAAAGACTCCCATAAATCCTCAAGCACAAAATAAGAATGAGGCTCCAGTTCATGATTTCTCCATCCCCTCACACTCGTCTACAAAACCCACATATTCCACTAAACTGATGAACAAATGGATAACTTACAACAATCTTTAGTTAAAGTCAAAACTCAAACCCTAACTAATGCGATGAGCATCACTAACATTACCAAACCCAACATTTCTAAGACATCCCTAACACTAAATTGCAAACTAATAAAAGTCAAACCCTAAAAGATTGTGAATTTCGGGGTACCTTGGAGAAAGTTTGAGCAGTAACCATAGGTGTAGTGTGCTCCAAGAACAGATCCAAATTAGTAGGGCTAGTCTCATTCCCTGCCCGACCGGAGACTGAGCAGCTGGCGGACGAAGTCGAGTTGCATTCACTGGACTCCACTCTTTTCTCCGCCTCCGCAATACAATTCTTGGAAATAACCTGCTTTGGCTGGTACTGCTGCTTCTGCTGGTGGTGGTGGTGGTGCTGCTGCTGCCGCGGCGGTGGCGGGTGCTGCTGCTGCTGCTGCTTTCGCATCCCAGGAGAAACATAGAACCGGTTCTCACCGCGGGTTCTGGCCATGGAAGAGCTTCTTGTTCCTGACATTGCACTGATTTCAACGCCGAGACCGAAACGGAGTGGAAGAGGTTTAGTTAGGTTTTTCTTTGAGTGATCTGATAAACACGAGAGGGTTGAGTTATGGGTTTATAAAAATAAAAAAGCTTATTACTAATTTACTGCAAGTCTACAACTATTATAATCTGGATTAGTAAAGTCGGTGTAAATGTATGTACGCGCGATTATCGGCGATATTTTCTTTTTTAAATTCTTTTTGATGAGTAATCGAGGAGAGAAAATGGGAGAGATTTTCATTCGTCGGAATGAAACGAATTATAATAAAAAAATATAAATATTCATGTGTTCTTCTTGTTAAATAGTGAAAACATACCAGAAAGATGTAGAAATTTCCAACGAAGCTATTAGTTGGAACTCGAATTCAGTTTCGTAATGCTTCTAGTTTAGGTGTGTTTGGTTTTCCTAAATTGAAAGTGCTTTTGGAAATATGCCGAAAATACCCCTGTGTCTGCTTGAAATGACAGCTTTGTCCTTCGTCTTAGGTGTTGTTGAGGGGAATATGCTATAAGAACCAAGAGTTGATACTTGTACTCTTTCTACAATAATTTAGAGAGGAAAAGGATGGATAGTTTTGTACTTCTTGTACATATCGGGTCGGTTCTTTGACTTCACTCGTTTTTAATTTTAGTACTTATATATATACTACAAAATTTCATCAATAAAATATGATAAAATGTTGTGAAAAAGAAAAGAACAAAGACTTGATACATTTTGATCATAACAAAAACATTACAATATTGTTTAATTTAACCTCATGAGTAGAAAATATCATTATTGATTGTATTCAGCTCGACTAAATGTGTTATATAAAATGAAAGTTCGAGGTATATATTTTAAAAACCATTTGAGATAGTGTTAAAATGACATACACATTATCCATCCATTAAAATAAAATAAAAATACAATAATGTAAATGTTAAGAAAATAAAAATTGAATTTGAGAAATAAAATAAAATAAAATAATCTAAAAACAATTTCTTCGAACAGAAAAAGTAATCGTGTGCGACGATGGGCCAATATGGGCCATTAGGCATAAGCCCATAACACATGATTTAATTTGGATTGAGGAGGAGATTATATTATAATTATAATTATAATACTCATCTCAGGCAGTCAAGCATTGGAGGCCACATCCGCATAACCAAGACATACATATACTTCACACATGTTATCAATAAAGTAAATTTTATAAAATACTTTCATACTATTCAAATTCTAAAATCAACCACTTTTTTTTATAAATTAAAACCAACCAATTCGGAATTAATATCTTTTTTTAACCTAATTAATTAATTAATATATCTAAATATGATATACACTTGGTAATTATTTACTTAAATAAAAATAAAAATAATAATACCTAGTACAATTTTATTAAAAAAAATAATTCTTAAAAATATTAATTTTTTAACAACATTTAGAATCGAATGAGTTGGAATATTAATATAGGTGCTTTTATTTGACGGGTCACGGGAAGGAATACTAGTATGATCAGAAAAGTTAAAGTTTGCGCAGCCACCAATAAAATAAAAAACTATGAAGTCCGACCTCAGTTATCTGATTCACAACAGGAAACATTTATAGACGAGTAGTTTTGGTGCTATAAATACGGACTCTGCTTCCCACATTTCTGTTGGCCCAAGGGCTCATTAAATCTTGTTTTGATGAATTAAGGATACACAAATTAATTAATATATTAACGCAATTTTAAGTTAAAGTATTTGTAGTTTGCGACGAGACAACAAAAGAAGCAACAAATCAATTATCGCAAGCTCGAAGAATCAAAGTGTATATTAGAGCATTAAACGTGTAAGTATGATTCTAATTAGCACTTGATTTATGTTCGATAATACCTCAAGAAAAGTGTCAAAAGATTTTTTACACGAAAAACAATTTTTGGAAAAAGAGTTTTTGATTTCACTGTAGCAACGGAGAGTTTAACTGTAGCAACGGATAAACTCACTGTAGCAACGGGAATGAATAGTTTCACTGTAGCAACGGATAGGCTTACTGTAGCAACGGATAGTTTCACTGTAGCAACGGTTATATTTTTCACTGTAGCAAACGGATATATTTTTGTTACTGTAGCAAACGGCTAGTTTTTGGCTCCTTCCTTCATGGATGAGCCTCTACTCATTTGACACTATAAATACTCATCTAAGATGAGTTATAAAAATAAGAAAGCTATTACAAGTTTTATATACAAAATCACATTTACAAAATCTCTCAAAATCAGTTTTAAGGCGCATTCGTTCATAATCGGATTTCAATCAATTTTGCGTCATTCGTTCGAGTTTGATCAAAGCTTTCTCTTGAGGTAATATTGTTCATTTATTGGTGTTATTGTGAATCATACATTTATTATTTATACACCAATTATTTGTTGCAATTTCACCATTTCAATTGTGAAGGTTTGAAAAGTGTACCTAACACTTTTGGGTAAAGGGTAGTGTTCTCATCCCATTGAAAGAGAACTTAGGTTGTAGTTGAGCCTTGGAAAACTACTTGTAAGGTTGTTGGTGAGCCCGGTAAAACCAATTGTAAGGTTGTGAGCTGAACCCGTAAAAGCTCAAGTGAATAGCAAGGGTTGCATTCGAAAATCCTAAGAGGAGGACTCTTAGGTAGTGGAGTACAATTCGGTTGTGAATTGGAACCACTATACATCTTGTGTTTGCTATTCTACTCTTCTCTTGTGTGTAGAATTTTTAAAGTGCCTATTCACCCCCCCTCTAGGCCGGTTATTGGTTTATCAATTGGTAGCGGAGCAAGGTCACTTGGAACAAGGTTCAGCAACCTCAAGTGAAAGATTCAAATGGATAGAGGAGGATTTTCCAGCACTCAAGATAGAGGAGCATTCAATCAACCACCTTACCTTGATGGCAACAATTATCTTCATTGGAAGATCAAGATGAAGTCTTTCCTTATTTCCATCAATTGTGAAATGTGGGATTGCGTGGAAAAAGGTTTTGTGGCTCCAACTGAACCAGCCGGAACGGATGGAACCACAAGGATTCTTGACTTTGAAAGGTGGACTAATGCACAAAGGACAAGGAAAACCATGGAAGGGAAAGCCATGTATGCTCTTCAAGTCTCCATTTCCTTTGGTGAGTTCAATCGCATCAGCTCTTGCAAAACAGCAAAACAAATTTGGGAAACTTTGGAGATGGCGCATGAGGGTACTGCTCAAGTTCGTGATCTCCGTTTGGACCAGCTCAAAACTGAATATGAATTGTTCAAGATGATGCAAGGGGAGTCTATCTATGATCTCAGCACAAGATTGCAAAATCTGTGTAGTGCCATGGATAATCTCGGATTGACTCAAAGTGATGCGGAGATGGTGAGGAAACTTCTAAGCATTCTACCAAGCAAGTGGGTAGCAATCAAAACCACCATCAAGCAAAAGGAAGTGAAGCCATCTTACACTCAACTTGTAAGCTCTCTCACCGCTTTTGAGCATGAGTTGGGTTTGTATAACGAAGAAGAGGCAAACACAAAGGAAAAGAAGAGTATTGCTCTTGCAAGCAAGCTCATTGAAGAAGATGAGGAAACTCGTGCGTTCTTCACAAGAAAACTCCAAAATCGGTGGAAAACTAATCCAAAGAAGAATAAATATCAAGGTGAGTCTTCTAACCATTCTAAGTTCAATTCTTATGATGATGTTGTGTGCTTTGAGTGTGACAAACCAGGACATATTAAGAGTGAATGTCCTAGACTTGAAAAGAAGAAGAGATATGAGAAACACAGCTCAAGGAACAAGAAGGATGGAAGGAAACATCATAGGAGAGCATTTAAAGCAACTTCCACATGGAGTGATGAGGATGAAACTTCAAGTAGTAATCCTTTGGATTCCTCATCCGGAGATGAAGTAGCAAACTTGTGCCTTATGGCTCAAAGTGATGATGAGGTAAGTTCTTGCAACTCTTCTATTGATGAACGTGATTATGATTCTTTGCAAGAAGATTTTTATGAACTTGCTGAACATTTTAAAAATGTTTCTAAGAAAAATGCTAATCTTGTTAAGGAACTTGAAATCCTTAAAAAGGAAATTAGTAAACTAGAAGAGCTTAACAAAGATTTGACTAATAAGAATAAATTGCTTGACATTGCTTGTGGTAAGCTTAAAGAGGAAAATGGCAAATGTGAATTGTGTAAGAATTCTTCTAAAGAAATTTTAATTTTAGAAGAAAAGGTTAAAACTCTTGAGAACACGTTAGCAAAATATGTGCAAAGCAATCATAGCCATTATCAATGCATGAATGATCAAAAGAATCTTGGAAATATGCATGGCATTGGTTTTAAGTCTTCCACAAGCATGAACAATGGTAAAACCATTTTTTTCAAAGCAAACTCTTCTAATGATCATGCTAGTTCATCAAGAGTTCAAACAAAGTTCTCACATGCCAAACCTATTTATAAATGTAGCTATTGCAGAAAATTTGGTCACTTATCTTACTTTTGCTACATTCGTAAAGGTTTTGTTGGTTGGAAACAAATTTGGGTACCAAAGGGTACATTTGCAAATGAGGAAGGACCCAAACGTGTTTGGGTTCCTAAAACTAACTAGTTTGTTTTGTAGTAGTGCCGGAAACCCAATGCGGATAAATGAAATATATTTAGGGTATTCGTGGCACAAGTCGGGTGATGAATCGAAGCTCACCCTTTTGGTAAATTAATTTTTTGGCAATAAGTATGATATATATGTGATTGATTTTATCACTAACGTTGATCATTTGTTCAAGTATATATAATCATAAATTTGGCAAGAAAGAATTGTTCTTGTAGGAATTTAGCTTGAATGGTGGCCCAAGGGAATTACCACCTCAAGCCACATTGATTTTGATGGGCTTGGCTCGATTGCAAACATTGAAGCTATTTGGTTGAAATAACAAGAACTAGACATATTGAAAAATCGCAATCGGTATTCCTTGAACTCTTATTTTTATGTCAATATTTATTTGATGGATATACGTGTTTTAAATGATTATGTTAGTTATTAAAATCCATAATCATATGTGCTATAAATTTCCGTAAATTGTTTTGTTTGTTTGTGCATATACGTGTTTAGTTAGAACTATTTTTTCTATGCATGTATGCTTTTGTTCATGTGATTGATCATTGAGGAAATCAAATTGGTGTGATATATTTATTTTGAGTCAAAATACAAGTATGCTTTTGGAGGTTTTTCTTCTTCGACGTCTTATCAAATCTTCCCTAAATCTATCGAATTTATTCAATATCCTCGAATGTTGTGATAGTCGAAAAAGCTAAAGATATTGAATCTATCCATGCGTAGATTGTAGACTTTTTGTTGCTACAATCTCTGTATAAATACCCCTTGCTAGAATTATAACATTCAAGCAATCTCTACTCGTCTAGCAAAAATTCGAAATTCCTAAACCAAAAGCCTACTCTTAATTTTTCCTTCGGATCTTTCAAGATGCTATCGTTTGAGATGAGGATGATGTTGTCAATATTGGCTTTGATGATTTCTCTCGTTGTTTTTCCCCTTCTCATGCTAAAAAATTGTCCAAGAAATGTCGACTTGTTCATGTGTCCTAAGTGTCATTGCCCTCCGTGTCATTGCCCTTCACCTCAATGTCATCTTTGATCACATCCGTGCAACATTAGTATTCCTACTAAGTTTCTATTTTTGAACCTATTTGCTCTTATGCTTATGTAATGTTTTTGTTTGAATAAATGTTGTACTATTCCTTTATGAAGGAATTTTATGTATGCCTGTATTTTTATATATTCTCCATGTTTTAAATGTTCTATATGTTTTATGTATGTGAAATTTATATGAGAAATAATTCTGTATTATTTATGCATATATGTGGTTATTTATGTATTTTCGCATTTATGTGTGGTTGATCATTGAGAAATAGGTTGAAATTGATTTTACATTAGATTATGAGGCCTTTGATTAATTGTATAAGGATATTTTCTAGAAGTTTTGATTAAAGAAAAATGCATTTTGAAGCTAAAATTGCTGAAAAATTGATCTCATAGTTGAGCAGATGGTTTGCTGTATTAAACCTTGATGCTACCCATGAACTATTTCGTTTTTCAAATTTGATGGGTAAGAACGTCATATGGGCATGAGCTCACCCATGAGGATGACCATGAAACCTTCGTTCTTTTATAAAATTGCAGGGTCATGGGCATGAACTCACCCATGAGGCTGACCATGAAACCTTCGGCAAAAACACTTCAAAACTCAAATTTTCAGTTTTTCAAATTATGTTACCATTTATTTTATAAAAAAAAAAAAAAAAAATTGGATTGGATAATTGTTGCGCTGGATAATTTAAAAATTTATGAAGTAATTTTTAAATTATGCTTGCTCCTTAAATATTTTTCTTGCCTTAATTAATTGGAAGAAATATTTTGATGTTGTTTTCCCTTTTTGTTAATGACAAAGGGGGAGAAAATGTATATGTGGGGGAGAAAATATGTGGGAGCAATTTTGATTCTTTGCTATGCTCCATGTGCACTAACGCTTTTATGTAGGGGGAGCATTGAGGCTCCATAATCAAATTGCTATGATCAATTTGGTAGCATATCGATAGGGGGAGCATTTCGGCAAAGATATAGGGGAGTAATTCTTCTCCTTTGTTCTTTAATTTAAAATTGTATGTTCATATTGTCTTAAATTAATTTGTGGTTGTCATCATCAAAAAGGGGGAGATTGTTGGCCCAAGGGCTCATTAAATCTTGTTTTGATGAATTAAGGATACACAAATTAATTAATATATTAACGCAATTTTAAGTTAAAGTATTTGTAGTTTGCGACGAGACAACAAAAGAAGCAACAAATCAATTATCGCAAGCTCGAAGAATCAAAGTGTATATTAGAGCATTAAACGTGTAAGTATGATTCTAATTAGCACTTGATTTATGTTCGATAATACCTCAAGAAAAGTGTCAAAAGATTTTTTACACGAAAAACAATTTTTGGAAAAAGAGTTTTTGATTTCACTGTAGCAACGGAGAGTTTAACTGTAGCAACGGATAAACTCACTGTAGCAACGGGAATGAATAGTTTCACTGTAGCAACGGATAGGCTTACTGTAGCAACGGATAGTTTCACTGTAGCAACGGTTATATTTTTCACTGTAGCAAACGGATATATTTTTGTTACTGTAGCAAACGGCTAGTTTTTGGCTCCTTCCTTCATGGATGAGCCTCTACTCATTTGACACTATAAATACTCATCTAAGATGAGTTATAAAAATAAGAAAGCTATTACAAGTTTTATATACAAAATCACATTTACAAAATCTCTCAAAATCAGTTTTAAGGCGCATTCGTTCATAATCGGATTTCAATCAATTTTGCGTCATTCGTTCGAGTTTGATCAAAGCTTTCTCTTGAGGTAATATTGTTCATTTATTGGTGTTATTGTGAATCATACATTTATTATTTATACACCAATTATTTGTTGCAATTTCACCATTTCAATTGTGAAGGTTTGAAAAGTGTACCTAACACTTTTGGGTAAAGGGTAGTGTTCTCATCCCATTGAAAGAGAACTTAGGTTGTAGTTGAGCCTTGGAAAACTACTTGTAAGGTTGTTGGTGAGCCCGGTAAAACCAATTGTAAGGTTGTGAGCTGAACCCGTAAAAGCTCAAGTGAATAGCAAGGGTTGCATTCGAAAATCCTAAGAGGAGGACTCTTAGGTAGTGGAGTACAATTCGGTTGTGAATTGGAACCACTATACATCTTGTGTTTGCTATTCTACTCTTCTCTTGTGTGTAGAATTTTTAAAGTGCCTATTCACCCCCCCTCTAGGCCGGTTATTGGTTTATCAATTTCCTCATCCAAAAATCAATTACACCAACATCCTTCTAATTAGCTACAACATCTCCGATCCTAATCCTAATTTTCTGTAAGAAAAATGGCCGTTCTCAGTTTCGAAAGTGAGCACACCACCTCAGTCCCAGCTGCTACCCTGTTCAAGGCATTTGTGCTCGAACCCGAGATCCTTCTCCCCAAGGCTGTGCCACAAGCCATTCAGAGCGTTGAGACCTTAGAAGGTGATGGAGGAGCTGGAACCATCAGAAAGATCACTTTTGTTCAGGGTAATTAGTGTTTTAATGTTTTTTTAGCTATATTTTAAATTTCTAAATTTTAAAAGAACTAATTAAAAGTAGTTTAAATTTGATCTCAGGAAAATGGGGGAAGCACAAGATTGAGTCAGTAGACAAAGAGAACCTTAGCTACACCTATAGTTTGATCGAACATCATTCATCATCTACATCTGTAATTGAGAAAGTGGTTTACGAGACCAAATTCGTGCCAACTGCCGATGGAGGAAGCCTCTTCAAGAGCAAGAGCACCTATCACGCTTCCGGAGACATCAACGAGGATGCGATCAAGGGTGCCAGGGAAAAGGCCGCCGGTTTGATCAAAGCTGTTGAAGCTTACTTCACCGCCAACCCTGATGCTTAAATTACACGTTCTTACGTATTAAGGATTTCTAAGCTGGGAGTTCGTTCCTGTTTTATGTAATAAAGTCTTGTTATACAGACTTGTGTGATTTTTTTTCTTCGCTGGAATATTGGATTGAAGAGTGTGGTAAATGGTAATTGTATTAATTGATGTTATTTTGCAATAAATTTGACGGGAAAGATTATAAAAAAAACATTGGGTCTTATTTGCCGGAATTAATTTGGAAAAGAGGGAAACATCTGGTTTATATCAAACAGAACCGAAATACAACCCAAGCTTTGTTTCAAATCACTCCATGATGTTGCAAAGGGAGAACAAGTCATGGTATCAATTGAGAATCATCATTTTCTATCCAAGAGCATTGAAGCATATACTTTACTCACTAATAATCCTATTCCTGTCGCTTAATTTAAGATTGCTCTTGTTTAATGTTATTACTATTACGTAGTCTCTGCTCTGTTTTCTTGGATCAATCCTCAGTAGCAGAGTTAGTAGTTTATGTTTACTATATTTTAAAGAAGTCCAGAGGTTCATCTCAGGCAGCATTGGAGGCTGGCTCTGCATATGATTAGGAATGGATAAATAAAAATTACAAATAATGAAACGAGAATTAATTAATATATATCTGACTTCATTATTCATATTGGTGCTTTTATTTGACTGAAAAGGAAACTAGTATTGTGAGAAAAATCAACGTTTCCGCAGCAACCAATAAAATAAAAACACCAACACTTCCGTTTAGACTTGAGGCTTGTTATTTTGGTGCTATAAATACGGGCTCTGCTTCTCACATTTCCTCATCCAAAAAATAATTAAAGCAACATCCTTCTAATCCTCCCATCATAATCCTCAAGTTTCCGTAAGAAAAATGACAGTTCTCAGTTTCGTAAGTGAGCACACCACCGCAGTCCCAGCTGCCACCTTGTTCAAGGCATTTGCGCTCGAACCCGAGACTCTTCTCCCCAAAGCTGTCCCACAAGGCATTAAGAGCCTTGAGAGGGTTGAAGGTGATGGTGGAGTTGGAACCATCAGAAAGATCACCTTCCAAAAGGGTATTTTTTTCATTACCATTAGTAATTTTCTAAGTTTTCAAATTCTTCTCAACGCAAATAGAAACAGGTAGAGTACCGTCCATAAAAAAAAGATATATTTAAAGTCTGATTCAAATCTTACACGCCTTCTTAAGTTTGAGTTTGAGTGGTAGTATGGAGGAAAAATAATAATTTACTAGTTAGATTAAATATTGGTGCCCGAATTGTCTTTTATCTAGATTTAAAATCTCAGGGAAATGGGCGAAGCACCAGATTGAGGCAATTGACAAGGAAAACTTTAGTTACACCTACGTCTTGATCGATCATGATTCATCATCTGAATCTCCAATTGAGAAGGTTGTTTACGAGACCAAATTTGTGCCCACCGCCGACGGAGGAAGCCTTTTCAAGAGCAAAAGCACCTATCACGCTTCCGGCGACATCAACGAAGATACAATCAAGGGTACTAGGGAAAGGGCAGCCGGTTTGATCAAAGCCATTGAAGCCTACTTCACCGCCAATCCTGATGCTTAATTAAATTGCTTCTTATATATTGAGGATTTCTACTATGTTTTCTCCCTGCCATCAATTATTATCCTTACCTTCAAGCTTGGAGTTCTCTCTTTATGTAATAATGTCTTGCTAGAGATGGTGTGATTTCCTTTCTTCGCTGGAATATTGGATTGAAGAGTGTGGTAATTGTATTAATTGATGTTAATTTGCAATAAATTTGAAGGGGAAGATTATAATACTTTGGTGTAATTTGTTGTCTCAAATATTGTCACACATTGTTATTTCATTTCCAGAAATCTTTTACTTTTTTTTAGTTTTAGTGTTTAGTTTTTTCCGAGTACTTACTACCAATATAGGTGAAAGTCTCATCATTTGCGCAAGAAGTATGTTTTAATTTTTTTTCTTGAGTTTTGAATTTAAATTTGAGTCTTAATTAATACTTTTATCAGACAATTAATGAATTATTTGTCAACTAAGTCGTTATTTTTCAGTTTAATAAGATCCATAGAAAAAGTCAATTAGTTAAGCAACGGATATTCTTTTGTTTAACGGTTAATTTAAAGAAAAAGAATGCAATACCAAACCGGCTTTACCGTTTTAGTCTTGGAGGGAATTTAAAATTTTAAAACTCTTCAACTCTTGGATAAATTTCAATTTTCAACAGTCAATAACTATCCAGTCAATCCAGCTTTAAATCCAAGTCAACCCACCATTTACGGTTTACAGCAGTCCACATTCTGTAGTAGACCCGGCCCAATCACCCAGGTATCTAAATGTCGGATCACTATTAGATTAACGGTTCAGCTGGGTTTTGATGAAATGAATTATATTTTTCAATCTTAATATTAACCGACTTGATGTTTACGTTAGTTTTACTGGTTCAATTTTGGCGGGCGAGCCAGGTGTCATATAACTAACACTCCAAGCTGGTATGCTTATCAACAAAAAAAATAACAAGTATATGCCGGTTTCTTTTTTAATTTTTCCGAACGTAATGTTAGAGATTTTAACACTTTTATTAACTTTTATATTCAAAATGTGTCTATCTTCACATTCATAATTATTTATTTAAATAAAAATAAAAATATATTAATTAAAAAAATAGTTAATATTTCATAATTTATTTTAATTATTATTTATTACTAATATTTACAACAGTACAAAATTATATCGAGAGCTCGATAAAAATCGAATGAAATTAATATCAATTGAGAGGAAAAAAAGAAAGAAGAAGATATTGATTTATTAATAATAATAATGTAATTAGTATAAAGTATAAACTGAGCACAACGTGTATTTGAGAATAATACTCTCTTTGGTCTTCAATAAATGTCTTTCTCGTATCCCAATATTCAGTAGGGAACGCATATCGAGGAGGCCGGATGAGTTACTATTTGACCCCAAAAGATTTCGTACTTTTTTTCGATACTTCCGAGAAAAAATTCGGAGCAAAATTGTTTCAAATAGTGACTGTTCCGACCGTCTTAAGATACGTTCCGGAACAGTAAAAGTAAATGGTAAAACGACATTTTATGAAGACCAGGGAGTATATAAAAGAAATCAACGTTGTCCGGCTTATTTCTGTAATGGATTGAATTTTCGCTAATGAATTATGAAACATAATAGTTTTCATGCTAGCATCTACAGTATATTTTAATGAAGTACGCATGTTCTAGATGCCAATTAATATTCGTCTTGTCAGCATTGAAGGCTGCCTACATATAATGAATCATTGTAAAAAAAGAAGGTAAACGAAATTTACAGCATCTAGAATCAATCAATTCTATAGGATGCTTTATTTGACGGGAAGGAAAATTAGTATGATCAGAAATTATTAAAATCAAAGTATGCGCAGCCACGAATAAAATAGGAATAAAACAAATGTTGCCACATGAACTATTATTGTTTGACTCATTTGGTATTTTTATTTTATTTTTGCTTTAAAAGGCACCTGAACTCTTTGGAAATGACATATTTGGTACTCATCACTAACGCCGTCCATCGCAACCGTTATCTCGCTGACGTGGCATGCCACGTCATAACGATGCTGACGTAGGATGCGAACGACACGTCGTTCGTTCTCAAGCAGACGACGCGTCGTTTGGTAAATTAAAAAAAAATCCAAAAATTCTGAAAAATCCAGAAAAATCTAGAAAAAACACCGAAAAATTACAAAAAATTAAAAATTAAATCATTTATTTTAAAAAATAATATAGTTAATTTAAAATTTTGAGAAAAATAGTATAATTTATTTAAAAATTCAGAAAAATAAAATATAATGTAATTAATTTTAAAAAATCAAAAAAAGAGAAAAAATCATTTTTATTTCATTAAATATAAAATAAATTACATTATTTTTTTATTTTTTTAAATTAATTATATTATTTTTCTGAATTTTTAAATTAATTATACTATTTTGTTGTTGGTGCAAATGAAAAACAACCCATTTCTTTTTCTTTTCTTTTCTTTTTCTGTTTTTTCTATCCTTTCTTTTCATTTCATTTCTTTATCTTTTCTGATTTTTCTCTCTTTTTTCCTTTAAGTTTTTCATTTACCAAAAACATACATAAAACACTACAGTAGAAACTCTATAAAATAATACACTTGGGACGACCAAAATTTATTAATTAAAAGAGTTATTAATTAATCGATAAATTAATAATTATTAATTTATATATTAATTAATATTTTATTAATTTATAGTAAAATACTTAGTTTACAAACACTTTTCAAGCTTCCACTTACTGTAATTATTGTATACAATGCATGTCCTGTATATCAAATGAAGGGCCCAATTTGAAAGAAACCTTCAATCTCCCACCTTATTATGCTTCTTGTGTTCAATGTATCACTTTATGGACATTAAAAATATTTTCTATATAAACAAGATCAAAATACTGTAGGTTAACACAAACAAATCATACACACAACATGGCTTCCCATCTTAAAGGTGTGAAAAAAACAACAATGACAGACGAGATTCGAAGAGCATTATGCAAGCACAACAAGGATAATCCAAGTCTCACTCAAAAGCTATATATAAATCATTCATGTAATATGCTATATATAAGGAATTATTAATTTATATTTTATATGGGGTCTAAAGAAATTATCAAAAATGTATTATCTTATAATTTTAGCGAATTATTAATTTAGCACCCTATCCCCGAGTCGGGACCGGCCAAAAATATTATCTTAGAGAGTTTATTAAATAATCGAGTATTAATTTATCGAGTTTCTACTGTATTTCATTTTCTTTTCAATTTCTTTCTTTCACCCTTCTCTGCTTCCTTTTCTTTTCTTCCTTCCTATTCTTTTCTTCTTCTTTTTTATTTTCCCTTTTCCGATGGAGAAGGATTCGGGTTTGGATTTTTGGTGTTGGGTTTCGGCGGTGATGGAGGAAATGGTTTGGGATCGGGATTGGGTGATATTGGTTGGGAGTGTGGCGTTCGGGGACGGTGGTTTGATGGCGATTGGGTGATTTTGTGCAGATCGGGATTGGGTGTTTTGTGCAGATCGGGATTGGGTTTTGGGCAGTGGCGATTTGGTGAGATGATGGTGCCGGCGGTGGGTGGAGATGGTGATGGTTTTTGGGCAGTGGCGGTTTGGTTTGGGGGTTGGCGACTGTGGCGGTGATGATGATGGTTGTGGTGGCGACGGTGAGGTGGTTTTGTTTGGGGCTGTGTTCGGGTGTTGCTTTTCTTGTTCGTAGGTGACGATTGGCTGCTGGAATGGTGCAGCATCGGTTGCCGGCGGCGGCACCAGGTTGGAGGAAGAAAACATGCGGCGGTTGGGGAAGAAGGAGAGTCGGATCTGTTGGGGTTATTTCCAATCGACAATCAATTTTGCGCAGCAAACAATCTTATCCCAAGAATCAATAACCCCTACCAATCAAACCAATCAAAAGCAATCAAGAAAAGAACACAAAGATTTTTAACGTGGAAAACCTCAACAGGTAAAAAACCACGGGCACAAGCCAGTCAATCCACTATATGATGATCAATTTGTACAACCAAGCAAAATCCCTATCTCAACTATAGGAATAATCTGAAATACACCACTATCACCAATAGTACCAATCAAACAATCCAATCAATCAATCAATCTGAGAAAAACAAGAGATGTGAGAATAGAGAACCAAAACCAGATTGCCACTGCTTCAATCGGGACAGAATTTCTACCACCTCGGACAACTTCTCACCGATCCAACCGTTCAGATTGAAGAACTAGAAGTCGTGCACCTGCTGTCCAAATTTCACCCAGATCCAACGGTGAACGAAGTCGCTGCGACGATTCTCCCGCAGCTGCACAGAGTTTGGCGAAATCTGTTTTCTCTCTTCTCTCTCACAGGATGCTCAAATCCTCTCACAATCTCTCAGGATGTTCAACAACAACCCTTTTACAATCTCTCTTGTCTCTCTCTATTCTCCCAACCTAAGCCACCATATATATATTAGTGGACAACCTAATTAATTAGGTTACACAATCCTACTTCAAGTCATACTCCAATCTTTTCTTTTTCTAATCAAACTAAAACAAATAGCCCCAATTGGGCTAGGCCCACAACAAATCTCTCTTTCAGCCAATATGAGCTGGACTCCAACAATCTCCCCCTCCAGCTCATATCATGGGGGAATCACCAATCTTCATGCAATCTGAGTAGGAGTCAAGTTCGCTTTCTCACCGGTCAACACCGCAAAGCTAACTCTTCTCCTAGGTAACTCTATCTGGCCATCAGCATCATTCAATCTTTTGTAAGTACCTTGTACTTTACTCTTAACCGCGGTTCCAATCAATCGGTAAACATTGTTGGAAGCAAGCTCCCCCTTCATGATTACAGCTGCTCTTTTGCTTACCCTCATCAATCTGTCTCTCGCTGTGTATCTATACCCGCGAGAATCCAATCTTCCAAGAGAGATTAAATTTCTTTTCAACTTCGGCACATATCTCACATTGCCGAGAGTTCTCACCAATCCATCATGCATCTTGATCTTCACATTGCCAATACCTTCAACCTCTAGTTTTTCGTTATTGACCAATGTGACAGATTTATCATCACAATCACCAAATGTACTAAACAATTCTTTGTTAGCACAAATATGAAAAGAACATGCAGAATCTAAAATCCAGGAATCTCTTACCTGTTCCTCACTTTTTTGCACTACCAACAATTCAGCATCACCATCCTGAATAGTTGCAGCATCACCAATCTTTTCTTTACTCTTCTGCAGTTCTTTCAAATCAGTCATTAACTTCTGACAGTATGCTTTGATGTGACCCTTCTGGTGGCAATAGTAGCACTCTTTCTCACTGTAGTCTACTTTTGGTCTTGAACTAGATCTGTTTCTTCCATTGCCGGAAGAAACTCCTCTTCCTCTGTTTCTACCACGATGATCCCGTCCACTCGATGACCCTTCTGTAGCTAACAGTCTCTCACCACTATTCTTGCTCTCCACTCCTAACAGCTTCTCATTATCTATTAGGAAAGTCGTCACATCCTCCTTCTTCAAACTTGTCTTCCCTGCTGTAAGGGACTGCACCAGTGACTTGTATGACACAGGCAATGAAGAAAGAAGAAGTATCGCTTGCTCCTCATCTTCTACTTTCTCCCCTGTATTGAGCACTTTCGTCAACATCCGATTGAAATCCGACAAGTGCTTATGGATGCTCATACCTTCATCCATCTTCAACGAATACAAGTCCAACTTCAGACTAAGTTTGTTTGTCACAGACTTGGAAGCATAAATACATTCTAGCTTCTCCCACATTCCTTTTGGTGTCTGCTCCCCCATCACAGCATACTTTATTGATGGAGCTAATGCTAGCCTGATCTGACTGGTCGCCTTTTTTAGGGCAGTTGCCCAATCACCAGCTTTCATTCCTTCTGGCATCTTATCACCAAGAGCGACGTCGAGATCCTTCATAGTCAACAAATCCATCACAGTTGTCTGCCACACTGCGAAATCATTCTGTCCATCAAAAAGCTCAATCTTTGCGTTGTCAGTCATCTTTCAAACCTTAAGCTCCGCTACCAGTTGTTGGGGTTATTTCCAATCGACAATCAATTTTGCGCAGCAAACAATCTTATCCCAAGAATCAATAACCCCTACCAATCAAACCAATCAAAAGCAATCAAGAAAAGAACACAAAGATTTTTAACGTGGAAAACCTCAACAGGTAAAAAACCACGGGCACAAGCCAGTCAATCCACTATATGATGATCAATTTGTACAACCAAGCAAAATCCCTATCTCAACTATAGGAATAATCTGAAATACACCACTATCACCAATAGTACCAATCAAACAATCCAATCAATCAATCAATCTGAGAAAAACAAGAGATATGAGAATAGAGAACCAAAACCAGATTGCCACTGCTTCAATCGGGACAGAATTTCTACCACCTCGGACAACTTCTCACCGATCCAACCGTTCAGATTGAAGAACTAGAAGTTGTGCACCTGCTGTCCAAATTTCACCCAGATCCAACGGTGAACGAAGTCGCTGCGACGATTCTCCCGCAGCT
Organism: Viola odorata; assembly: GCA_963691705.1. Taxonomy (NCBI): domain Eukaryota; kingdom Viridiplantae; phylum Streptophyta; class Magnoliopsida; order Malpighiales; family Violaceae; genus Viola; species Viola odorata. The sequence continues at coordinate 733,442 of OY829545.1, forward strand.
GCACAGAGTTTGGCGAAATCTGTTTTCTCTCTTCTCTCTCACAGGATGCTCAAATCCTCTCACAATCTCTCAGGATGTTCAACAACAACCCTTTTACAATCTCTCTTGTCTCTCTCTATTCTCCCAACCTAAGCCACCATATATATATTAGTGGACAACCTAATTAATTAGGTTACACAATCCTACTTCAAGTCATACTCAAATCTTTTCTTTTTCTAATCAAACTAAAACAAATAGCCCCAATTGGGCTAGGCCCACAACAAATCTCTCTTTCAGCCAATATGAGCTGGACTCCAACAGGATCTTGTATGAACGGATCCGGGTTGTGATGAACGAATCCGGATCTTGTATGAACGGGTTTGGGTATTTGATTGGGTCTTTGTTTGATCTGTTTTAATTTTGTTTGATGGTGGGAACATATTTTTCCTCTATGAAAGGCTTGTAACAATCCATCCAGCTCAGGTGTTTTTGTTCTGACCCATTGAATTCAATTCCTGTGACTACATATTTGATTATTATAGAATAAATTCAAGTCATCTAGAAGGACTAGGAATTTTTATTAATATCTGGCTTCCTGGTACCTTTTCGTTGACCGGCCGGAAAAAAACAAACAATTTCCTGAAGAATGAAAATGACGACGGCCTACTCAACTAGTTAGTTAATTAATGCCCTTTTGATTAATTCATACGGAGATGAACCTCCATTTCTGCATTTCCTCATTGCAATCTTAAACCATTAAGATACTCAGTCTCCTTTTCTCAGTTTTCAACTTTTGATAGATATCTATCTATCAAAAGTTGAGCATGAGCATGAGAATGAGCACAACGCATTCGTGATCGAGCCGCAGAATTTTATCCCGAAAGCATTGCCACAAGCGATTCAGAGCGTCGAGATTGTAGAAGGAGATGGAGGAGCAGGAACCATCAGAAAGATTACTTTCACCAATGGTTAGTACTTAGTACTCTAAGTCTATAACAAAAGAATGTAAAACCAATTTGTAATTTCCTTTCTTTAGGGCATTTTCCTGATGTATCTTTGTTATTTGGGTTTATGTAATTTCAGGAAAATCGGTGACGAACAAGATTGACTCACTGGACAAAGAGATCCTTGCGTACACTTACACTCTGTTTGAAACTGATGCTTCATCCGCATCTGGAATCGAGAAGATTGTTTATGAGACCAAGTTCGTGTCCAATGCTGATGGAGGATCCACAGTCAAGAGCACCGCAACCTACCATGGCGATATCGACGAAGAAGGGATCAAGACTAACAGGAAAAAGGCTGCTGGAATGTTCAAGGCTATTGAAGCCTACCTCGCCGCAAATCCTGACGCTTAAGTTTCAAAAGTTTTGAACTTTCCCATCTTAAAAATGGTTTCTGATGATTTCTGTTTACCTTTTCTTTCTATTTCCTGGATAGATGATCGGATAGTTTCTTGTATTTCTGAATTGGATTGAAGAGTGAGGAATGTATAATTTCCAATAAATCTTAATACAATTCATCTTGTACTAAATGGAATGCTTTTCACAAAATGGCGAAATAAAACCCAAACAGAAATCCTCATGAGCAGCATTTTTTATGTGTGCCCAAAACTAAAAACTTTTTGAACTTATTTTGATTAACATTTGAACATATAGCAAATTATCACACACTCTCATTACAATTCTTCAACCAAACAAGAATCACAGTGTTTTGTTACAACTAGCAAACACCTTTATTACACGCTCCCCACCCCCCAACCTTGAAAGGATGATAATCTATGGCGGGCCGGGCAAAATAAAAGATCCTTAATCAAGTAGGATATTGAAACAAGAAAAATAACAGAATTGCAAAATATATTTAAAAACAAGGTTTAATTGAGACATTGTATTGTATGTGTGTATCCTTATGCTTCAGGATTGGCGATGAAGTAGGCTTCAATAGCTTTCATCAAACCGGTAGCCTTTTCCCTAGCGCCCTTGATGGCGTCTTCGTTGATTTCGCCGGAAGAGTGATAGGTGCTCTTGCTCTGCAAGAGGCTTCCTCCGTCGGCGGTAGGCACGAACTTGGTCTCATAAACAACCTTCTCGATTGGAGATGCAGATGATGAATCATGCTCAGTCAAGACGTAAGTGTAGCTAAGGTTCTCTTTGTCAATTGCCTCGATCTTGTGCTTCGCCCATTTCCCTGAAATTAAAATTCGGGTTATTTCTTAATTCTTGCTTTGAGAATTAAAATTGAAACATATCCTAGCTCTTTATGGAACAAAGTTTACACAATTTTAAAGAAAATAATTAACACTAACCCTTGACAAAGGTGATCTTTCGGATAGTTCCAACTCCACCATCACCTTCTAAGGTCTCGACGCTTTGAATTGCTTGTGGGACGGCTTTGGGGAGAAGAGTCTCGGGTTCAAGCACAAAGGCCTTGAACAAGGTAGTGGCTGGGATTGCGGTGGTGTGATCACTGTTGTAACTGAGAACTGCCATTTTTCTTACAAAAGCTTGAGGATTAAGATCGGAGAATTAAGGTATAGGTTGATTACGAGGTAACCAGAAGGATATTGGTTTAACTGATTTTTGGATGACGAAAATGTGAGAAGCAGAGTCCGTATTTATAGAGCACCAAAACCACTTAGTCTAAATGTTTTTATTCTATTGGTGGCTCGCGAACTTTGATTTTTCTCGCACTAATTTTCTTTCTTCTAGTCAAATAAAACAGCCATTAAACAAGTTAGAGATAGTATTAATTAATATCCCAATTGATTGACTCGAGAGTCTAGAAGCTGTAAAAAGAAAAGAAAAATGCTTTTATTTACATTATTTGGTAAGAAAAATATCATTACTGAACCAGGAACAATAAAAGGTAAAAAATATTACTACATGTATAGATTTGTTTTGGATTTAGTCTCAAGCCTGAAAAAAAAAGAACACTTAAAGGTTGTTTACAATATGTAAATTAGCTAATAGGGATTATTGTAGTTTAATCAGAAATTTTAGATTCGAGTCATAAATATATAGTTATTTTAAAGCTTGTGAATGAGAGTTTTACTGTTTTTGAAAATTCTATCCGGCTCAAATCTATAGCACTTGGAATAAATAAAGAATGAAAAACATTGAACATAAGTAACCGGATGTGAATCCAAGTCCAATAGCCATCTGGCGAGTGGTGGGGTGTTTTTTTTCTTCTATGACAAGGTTATATTTACAAAGAGAAAATTTGACGCGTATGTTGATATCAAAATGCGTTTAATATAATAGAAGATACACTAAATTTATTAAATATATAAATATTTTTTTGAATATATATAAATTCGGAATTATTATTTATTGGGATGGGAACATGTGTACTTCTTTATAACATAGTGTGACAATAATATTAAAATATGGTAGCCAATTAGTAAACAAAAGAACAATTAAATAAATTTTAAATGGAATATGCTTGTTCTCCGTCAATCGTTGATTTTAATTTTCGTTCGTTCATAACTTAAGTAAGTATATGGTATTCACAAGTTTGAATTACTCCCTCTGCTTCTTTTTATTTGACGTTGAGGGGTGAATCATGAGTATTAAAAAAATAAATAAAGTAATTTTTAGTCAGGTTGGGCAGCTGTGCGGGCAGGCGGACAAGGGCTAGGCTGACAGCTGACATGAATAGAAAAAGCTACTTTTTGCACATTTTTTATCAAAACATCAATTAAAAAAAAACACGATTTTTGGCCTAAAACGTCAAATAAAAAAACCCATAGGGAATAGTATCCGTTTACTTTCGCAGGTCGTCCCAAAATAAATACATGACTCGAAAAATAAAAATAGAAAATAATTTTTTTAGAATAAAAAAATAGAAAATGATTAATATAAAAAGAATGAGGATTTGAATAGTATCATACTCCTTCCGGTTTGCAATAGATGATGTTTTAGAGAGAGATATTTAGTCTCAATAAATGACTCTTTATAATTTTTTAGGTAATTTATGGCTAATTTATTTGAATGAGGAAGGAGATGAATTATAATTGGTTATTTTTTTTAATATGAAAAAGAAAGATGATTATTTAATGCATAGTTGTAAGAATCAGATCGGACCGGCCGGTCCAATCGGGAAAATTGTGACCCGATCAAAAAACCTCTTTTTCCATTCGAACTATATATTAATTAATTGCCTTTTTAGTGAAGTTAATAAATCCTCTCAATCTATAAATAAAATGTCTACTTCTTCTTAAGATTATGCACAACAATTTTGAAGAAGAAGAAGAAGAAAAGAATCATGGGTGTTGAGTTGCAACCGAGGAGCAAACTGATGTTGGATTGCGTGCCATGACTAATAGTAGTATCTCCTTGACGGTTTTCATTTTGATTTTACGATTTTACACGGCCAAGGCGGTCTTCTTACGAAAAAAGACGCGAGTGATTTGCAAAACAAACTTTTTTTTATAGAAGCACATACTCTTTCAAAAAGAAGATTCCTTCAAATATACTGTAAAATACTATTCTTTTGAAAAAGACGAGTCATTACAAGTATTTCGATTTCCACATCATTTTGAAAAAGACGTGTCTTATTAAGAATTTCCACCTTTTTTTAATAAAAAAACCTGTTTTATTCAATAAAACGTGTCCTAGAAATATTGTTGCGTGAAAGACGTCTTTGGCAAAATATTTCACTGCCATGCCCTTTTTGTAAAAAACGCGTCTTATTAAAAAAACGTGTCCATCATAATATTTTTACGCGCGTGCTTTTTTAGAAACGCATCTTTTTCATCATAATTATTTTCTTTAAATTTTTTTAGGTTAACACGATTTATCTGAACCGAGTTGACTGATTCACGAGTTCAATTGGGCGAATCCACTGATTTTTTTAAAGAATCTAAAAATGAGGATTTTTGGTGTTTTGAAATTCAACCTAATACTCGGGCACCGGTTTTTCTGGTCCAATCGACCGGGTCGGGCTAGGTTTCAGCCTAGTAAGTTATTCCAAACAGGTGGTATTTTGGATTGCAGTCAATTTTTTTCGATGCATTGCGCACCTTATTTAAAGGACAATACTAACTTTCAATTTTTTTGGTTTGAATTGAACTAGATTTCTTTGGTTTTCGTTCTTATTTTGAATTTTGAAGCACGACAAGAAGTAAAACCGATGAGGATGTTAATTCTCTTCTTCTCACATTGGTTGTAATTAACTAGTAAAAAAATTATTTATCTAACTCAAGTGTTATGTTTGGGAACCGATCTTCTAAAACTCGACCACAGTAAAACAAATGAGGATTAATTTTCCATCAAAAGGGTAGAGATTAATTCACGAAAATGTTTATACCCGTTAGAATTATATTAATGTGGCCCATTAGCCTAACCTTTGTTTAATTAGCAACTATGTCTAATCTATATTGCCAACCTTGTGATCACTTCTAATACCCAATGAGGGAATCTGCTCTCCGATCTCCATCAATCTTTTACGGAAAAAATGAGGTGATTTGCGATCTTCCAATTTCCAGCTCTTAATAACAAACAAAACGCAAACGTAACATATATAAACAAGTCACTTTTCTTGTGCCTAAAGGATTCCTTGATAGTGGATATCCATACACCTCGAAAAAGCAACTTTTACTTCTTTGACTCATCACCAACAATGAACCCATTTCATACCCATCAAATTCAATCTCCTTTTCTTTCAAATGGTCGGCTTCGGATATCCTAACTTCTTGCATATTACATCTCTTTCTCAATTATATACAAATTTATACGAGTAATTATATAGTAATTCTAATCTTTCATTTAAAACCTGCGTACAAATAGTGCTTGATTGATTGGTGGTTTAACTCATTATAAATGAAAAAGTGGATAAAATTTGAATTTTAAAAATATTATTCATCTAAAAGTGGTTGGATAAACTCCAATGAATCAGAGAGTACGTGTAACCATCCAATAAAAAAAATGAGGTCACTCTATAATTTTTCAATTTGTAGATAGCTAGCCATCCAATCTTAAAGCAAATTCCCTTTGGCTCACCATTTTCAGAGGTCCATGCCAAAAACCACCACCCACCTCCTTTCTTTAGGATTTGACAATGACTCTTGAAAAAAGGTAGTAAGTAGTAAACCAATGCAGCAAAAATGTTCTCTCTGCCCTTTCTATACTTCCTTTCTTCCTCCCTTCTTTCTCTATCGAAGGAGAAAAGGAGATTCCTTTCATGGCCCACACACTTTTTCCTTTCAAATATTCCCCTCTACTTCTCTTACAAATAAATGCTACCTCTTCGATTCTTCTTCATTCCTGCTCTCCATCTCACCTCTCTTGGTTTCTCTCCAATCTCTCTCTCTCCCTTGCCTAATGGTTCCAGAGTTAGAGGTACTATATAGGTTAGGAATTTAATATAAAGTTATAAACCCTTACCTTAGCATATGTTCTGTATTCTGTTCTAACATTTCAGTTGTTTCTCCTTCAATGCAGAAACCTCGAGTTACAGAGATCCATGTCCGAATGGACTGTAATGGTTGTGTGCAGAAGATCAAGAGAGCACTTCATGGCATCAATGGTGAGCATTCATGAAGTAACTAAGCACAATTCTTTTTCTCTTAAATGTAATTAACTAGGGATAATTTTCATTTCTCCGCAGGTATTTATGATCTCTACATTGACTTTCAGCAACAGAAACTGACAATAATTGGATGGGCTGACCCTGAAAAAATGGTCAAAGCCATTAGGAAAACTAGAAAGATCGCCACCATTTGTTCCCACTCTGAACCAACAACAGAACAACCACCTGCCGCTCCGCCCACAGAACAACCACCTCCGGAAGGTGGCGCACCACCACCTGCCGCTGATGCGGCCGCAAACCCACCTCCCCCAGAAGAAGCAGCACCGCCACCAGCAGAGCCTCCAAAAGACCCACCACCACCGCCGGAGAATCCACCACCGGAGGAAAAACCATCACCTTCTGCCACAGACACCAATTCAAAACCACCATCTGGACCAAAAGATGTCGGGGAAGTTCATGTTATATATCATCATCCACCACCAGAGTATGGGTATAGATACGGGTATGGCCACAACTACGGCGGTGGTCAATGGAGCAGATACCCCACTGTCCAAGGTATTCCTCCCCAAGAACCACGGCAGCCGCAGCCGCAGACACAACGTCAGCCTCAGCCAATTTATGTGGCTCACAGCTACAACACATACAGGCCATCACCATATGTCACAGAATATCAGTATATCCAGCCACCACCTCAGCCAACACATTACAGCAGAATGGACCATTACAATGAGGATTATCATGACACTAACCGCAATGGAAATGGAACCATTGATTCTATGTTTAGTGATGAGAATCCGAATGCCTGTCGGATAGTGTAGAAGGATCAATCCTGCAGGTGGGCGGAAAGAGGACTAAAAGGAGCTAGAAAATAATAGGAAGTTGCTTGCTGCACTATTATTTCTTATGAGCATGTCAAAAACTATTGGAAAAGGAATGAGATTCTGAGCTTGTATATGCAGGAAGAATCGATTCTGCATTCCACTTCCCGTAGGGCTCGTACACGAGTCCTGCCTCGTATTCATTTTCTGTACAAGAGAATCCTAGAAAGAACTATTTTTATATTCTCAAGTATGCTTCTCCGCCTTACATTTTTGAAACCAAAAGATGAAATTTTTTAACTTGTAAACAACTATTTTTCCTTTTTAAAAAAATGAAAACAAACCAAACCAATTGAAGGCCCAATACAACACCCTTAAAAACCCGACCCGAAAATAACATCTTTACACAGCTCCGCCGCCGCCCACAGGTTGCAAACCCAAATGGAGTATTGGTGTATCATGACATTTTTTCTCACAACTTTTGTCCCTCCTCCTTCCTCATCAACATAGTCATCTGTATATTCAAAAAAATACCACTACCATCAAATCTTATGCTTTTCTTCACAATACCAGCGGTGATCTTGGGTTTAGTAGGAGTAGTAGTGGCATCGTTGTAAAGAGCAAAGGGGTAAGGATAATGGCGGTGAAAGCTATGGGAGGAGGAGTGGGAATACCAAAATTCAAAGGAACGGTGATGAAAGAGAAGCAGCTGACAGAGATGATAGAGAAGAAAATGGTAGAGGCTAAGGAAAAAAACGAGGATTTTTGTTTTGGGTGGAGGTGTGTGACGCCGGAGCTGCTTGTGCTTCGATTTAGTTTTATTCTTTGAGGATAGAGAAGAAGAAGAGTATATAAGGGGCTATAGTGTAATTAGAATTAACACATAAGTTTGTCTGAAACAAACTTTCATTTAAGTAGAGACCCCTGTGTTTCTATTTGGAGAGGAAAGTTCCAAAAATTAGAGAACATCATTTTGGTCATCTGTTAATTTAGAAACATAGATTTTCCTATTTCTTTTCCATTTTGCAAAAAGCTACGCACACAACTCCTTTTCGTTTTAAATTTTCTGAAAATTAGAACTTTTTTCGAAAGAAGTCCTGTGACCTAAACATCTTTTATTCCAAATGCTTTCCCCAAATTTCCATCGTTAAGTCTTATGCGCGAATTACTATGCTCTGAAGGATAACACAAAACTGTTGTTTATATTGATATCAAACTATAAAAAAACAAGGGTAACACCTGCTATTAAATTAAATTACCGAATGCATTGACTCTGCTTCCTGGTTCATAAATATCACAATCGCAAAGATCCCGTGCAAAACCTCAGCTGCGGCTTTTAATCTGCCAGCTGACCTGCATCTAATATGCAGATACACAAAAATAGTTCAGTTTTACAGTCTAAAACCATCTTGCTAGCACAGAAAGAAAATAAACACTTCCAAAAGTGTAATCGTGACATTTTTCCTCCAGCGACGAAGTGCTTCCTAACTCGTTACATGCTGACGATGGTTCTCATCACATGCACTGTGGAATCTGCTGTGGATTTAAGGAAAGTCTGAACCATGTATGGCTTCTCTGTTGCAGTCGGCAAGAAAATCACTTGGTCCATGTGAAATAAAGGTGGTCATTCATAGTCACACAATCTGTTCAGTTTAGAAGTCCATTGAGAAATAGTCATAAGCAACAAGTTCAGGATAAACACCTATGCAGCAAATATCTTTGTAAGCAAATAATGACTTACCGATTATGATGTTAATTGCCCCTAACTATTGTCATCACTACTTAATTCGGATTCGTCATCTTCTTCGCCATAAAGACGTTCATCAACACCGTCGTCGTCACCATCCTCATCTCCACTATCTTCCCCTTGGTCATAATGCAATGACCTGTGAGTTTTGTTCTGGGCAGCCTTGTCAATCTGCCGCACAAGTACACAGATTATGTAATAAAAGCAAATCGAGTTAAAATAAATATAATGGAACAATGCCAACCAGGAGAAGTTATAGACCTGTGCGGTTACAAGCTGCAAACGACCTGATAATTGCAATAAAGGTTGAACAGCTACTGCTCTGGAAGTCGTGATCTATAAGAGGAAAAAAATAATTTCAGACTTCCACTGTTTGCCAGCCAAACACATCACAACATGGAATCTAGTACAACATATTGTTACTGTAAAATATAGTGGCAACATATTATGGAAGGTAATAGCCGCAGCTTTGCTCTTCAGCAGAAATTATTCATAGTGAAGTAGTCTCTATGCTAAAGATAGCTCTTTTTAATATGGTAAAAAGATAACAGGTAATAATATATACAATCTTCATTTTTCAGATTACTTCACCTTATGTAAGGGGTTAAGCACCCGGGCCTCTCTTTTTTCTTGATCCATAATATAATGGCCATGATTGACAATTATAAAGAAGATCCATTGCAGCACATTATTTCCAGCATCTGACCTGTTGAAGACGATCACAAATTGGATCTCAGACATGTACGAAATATTAAAAAATTCTAATAACAAAAGGCTAAAACCGCAAACAAGAATAAATGAGCAAATCAAGGACAATCCACAAACCTGGATTGCCAAATAGCCACCAACTCTTCCAGTAACTTATAGGCATTGCCTGGTTCCATAGACAGAACAGCTTCCCTTATCTGCTATCAAAACATAAAGAGGGGGGAATTAGAATCACAAACAAAACCGAAGTGAATATTTCCACCCTAACATGAAGAACATACCTTCTTTTGTGAGGTATTGGCTCTAAGATCAATGCCCTTCAAAGCAGTAGAGCCAAATGTACAATCATCCTTACTGCCAAGTATCTGTAATGATCTCAACTGCTTTTCCACACACATTTTCCCGACAAGATCTTCTACAATCTCATCTGCAAAGGCCAAACCAGTAACAAATTAGACCACTCAGGTACATAATCAGAACAACTCTAGACACCCCAAGGGGAAAATAATCATAACACAGCAGAGAAACCTAAAAGAAAGTATATTATGCTCATGGTAGACACTGGCAGATTAGTATTCCTATTGAAAGCCTTCAGGAAGATATCAAACGCACCTTCATTCACCATAGACTCAGCTTCATGCCTTCCATCAATTAAATCAGTCATGACTTCAACAGAGTCATTACTTTTAATCCTTAATTTGTCCTCGTGAAAATCAGATATCTTCGCGATTGGAAGTAAGGCATCCTCCACATTGGCACGGTCTAGTGCAGTAACTATCAAATTGTAGGCAAGTAATAAGCAACCATAAAAGATCAGAAGTGAATAACATTAACAAATAACACAAAACGCTAAAGAGATCAGATGAAGATGTTGTTGTGTATACAAAATCTAATAGAATTATTCTGCACAAACCAAAAATATTATAAATCAATGTTATGTACAACAGAACAAATTTGATTTGAAAAGAAGTTGATGGCTTCCTCTTAAGGTCATGCCTCTACTAAGAGTGTGATCAGGTCATTGCATAACTTTGCATGTGTTTTGGAAGAATAAAATACATAGGGAATTATCTAATATCATGCCAGACAAACGCTGAGTGAATAATTTTATGTATCAAAAGAGTGGAATATGATTATTGACAAACAATTCTCACCTCTATTTTGTGTACCAACCCCCTTCTTTTTGCCAAGTGACCTGGGTAGAAGAACACCATCCTGGGAGCTATTCAAATTTATATCCACACCAGGTTGTACTACTACATTCTGAAACAAGGGCTTCACGACCATACCGGAGGCAAGAAATACATGGGAAGCAGCTGGTTTAGCAACTTGTAATCTTGCAGCCAAAATTGCGGGTAAAGCACCCTTGTGGTTTTTAGAAAAATAATCTACACTAGATGCTAAGACTTTTGTGGGTTTGGCATTGCGTAACTCATCAATATTGCGTCCACACCATGTATAACAAACACCAATTTCTGAAATCGCCAAAATGTGCAGGGCTGAATCATCCACTCCTTCAGTCTCAAAGCCCTTGGAATCAACAAAAACAGCAGGGTGCTCCATTGCAAGGACACAGCTTGCTGACTGCTTTTTGTCACCATCTATTCTCCATATTGCAATATATCTTTCCCCAATAGCTGAAGACAGAATGTATTTTCCATCTTCAGTAAAGATCATGCAGCGAACAGCTCCCTGTTAATGAGGAGAAACTCTTGACTTTAAATGGATGAAAAAAGTTAAGGGAGATAATCAGACACAGTACAACCTAATATGTAAGCATCTTGCAGGAAAGCAAAAGAGGGAAGACACGAAATGAATACAACAAAGTAGTACTTACAGGATGACCAGAAAATTTCTTTATCTTTTTGTGATCGGATGAATTGAAAACCTTCAATTGTGCAGCCGCAGTTGATAATATCTTCCCATCTGGTGTGATATAATGTGCATCAAAGTCATAAGGGAGAAAAGAAGAAGAAGATAAAAGATAAATAATGCATTTTGAAAGTATTGAATTTGAAACCCACTCATAAGGAGGTGTTCCATTTCATGATCAACTTAGTGCTTAGACAATTGTTAGTCTAATGATTTACATCTTAGTTTCTCCCTTGGGTATAAAACCACTACTTTTGGTCACAGTAAGCTAGTTAAGAACGTTGAATAGTTACGCAAAAGGTAGATACCTGGCGAAACAGCCATGCAGGATATTGCCTTTGTTGAAGCTTTAAACTTCCCCAGCATATTTCCTGTTTGTGGATCAATTTTGCAAATCATTCCATCCGCACCCGCAGTGTAAATGCACAATTCGCGTGTAGAAAACGAAATATCATTAACACCCCTGCACGTTAGGTTGGGATAAAGATTAAGCACACCATCTACAAGTAGCAGTTGGCATTTATTTACACTTCGTAGTACGAGACCATCAACAAATTCTGGGAAACTAGGTGCCATCTAAAGAAAGTGAAAAAGAAGAAGAAGAGGAACTCACCCAGGATGACAATCGCTGACAGTCCATTTCAATTGACCAGCAGCCACATCAAGTGCCAAAACATCCCCACTACCGGTTCCTAACACCAACAACGAACTCCCCAGCTTCCTTTTCTTCTGAAATCATTCATAGTTCAGTTCACACAACCGAGTTAGTCAAGAGTTAAGAAAGCAAGAACAAATGCATATGGAATCACAAATTCAACGTATCAAAGACCTTTCTGTCCGGAGACAACCACTTCATGCATTTGTAATCAACTGAAAGGTGCCCTGTCTTAGGTTTATCATAGAATTTCACATCGTTTGTAATGTCTGAGAATTCAGTTTGCAACTGGCCGCCCACAGTATCCCAAATCTAACAAATGGGGAAAAAAATCATGATTAGGAAACACTTTGTACATCCGAAAATAGAAAACAGCAACAAAATTGCTGATGGAGGAAAACATATGTCAAAATATAAAAAACACCATACCTTAATTCGACCATCTCCAGAACTGATTGCTAAGTAGTCCAAAGAAGGACTAAATGAAGTCAATAGGTCCCTTATGTTTGACAACCCCATTAACTGCTTGAAGAAGGTGTACGGTCGTTCCCTCTTGCGACCTGAATCGATATCCATCAGCGAGTAGATGCTGCGCGCGGTTGGCAGTAAGAGACTTCTCTGTCTGTCTTGGGGTTTTACCGTTTTAGGGGTTTTTCTGTATCCGTCAGTCTTGGCAACCAAAGGCCTACTATTATTCTTTTCTTTATTGTTGGGCAAAACTAGAACTGGTCATGGGCTAAACAATTAGATGGGCCGGTCCGAACGACAAGACACGTGCTTGCTCAAAATTCAAGCCCGATGGATGTAAGGTCGAGTTTGGGCCTGGTACTTCAGCTCGAAACCCGATCCGATGATTACCAAGGATCTTTTTTTATCGAAAATCTAAAACCCAAAGGTAAAAACTAAAAACTAAAAACAATTGGATAACAAAAAATTAAATGAAAATAGTACACATGTTAAAAGATTATTTGAAAAAAATGTTAAAAATTAGATGAAAATATTAGTGCTACACCATAAGAGATTATTTGAGATTGCAACGTTGTATTTTGTGTTGCAATTGTCATCAAATTTCCCAGTTGGATTGTCATGCATTTTTCAGCCTTAATCTAGGTTTTATGTTCGAATTAGAGAGGGATCCACAATACTAGAACACAAATAGTATAGTTTCATGTCAAAATCTTGCAAAGAAGAATGAGATGACTCTTTCAACATAATTCTTTCTATTCCGAAACTTAAACTTAAGACCTAAGTTCAACATGAGGAAACTCGACACATGCTAATAGCTTTTAAAAAAAAAAATAGGTGTGATATTCTTCAGTGATGAACTAGAAATATTTGTGGACCATCTAGCAGATACCGAGAGCAATTTTAGTAAATACGGTGAAACTATTCGTAACTAATACTCCTTATTTAATTTTGAGTTATCAGTTACAACTGGGAAATGTTGGTCCACATTCAACAGCCACTTTAATGGATTCCATAAATATTTTACTCTGCTGTGATGCTTGATTGGAACACTAAGTCATCATAAAATCCCGATAGCAAGGAAGGATAATATCTCGAGATTCGATTTTCACGTATGTTAAGAAAAACAAGTGCTTATTCAACATTTTTGGACTCATCAAAGCAGCTTAATCTGATCTTATAAACAAGGAAGAAATGAATAAGAATATAACAAGTAGAAAGAGTAAAGATCATTTTATGGCTTTTCCAATCACTACCAAAAAAATTCTTACACATGAATGAAGAAATGAAGCTGTACAAATAATCTGCAGATTTCAACGAGTAAAAAAAAATAGAACACCGCCCGGGAAGGAAGAAAGAAATTAATCTAGACATGCCTTATTGGAAAGAATTTGACCTACTGTAGAGATGGTAACTGTAGAATGAAGAATTTTCAACTTTTTTTCTCTTCCCCTTGTGAATGTAGTATGATGAAGAAAGGGTATATCATAAGGCTGCGGAGTTACCGTAAGAATCCAGGAGGGAATAGCAATGTGAAGAATTTGAATAAGAACTCAAAAGCTCGGGGCAAGGATCTGGAGAAACAGACTCAGATGAGCCTGAAACATTTGAACATACCCAGGGACTTGACGCCGCAGAAGTAGCCAAGGAGACATTGAATAAACAAATAGAGGTGAAGGGAGATTCTGGGATTCCGGTAAAGTTACCAGCAATGGTGATGTTTGTACCGACTATACCGTTGAAGGTGATTTGATCAAGAACCGGAAGAGCGTTAGGATCAAAATTGTCATCCGGGTGTGACCCACGATCACCTACAGCACCAAATGCCATCTTTATGTTTTCCAGCTCAACATCTGATATGATGATTCGTTTAATATAACCACCTCTGCCCTTGGTTGTTCTAAACTCAATACCACTAAATGAATTGTATAAGTGGACCTGCTCCACATGCACGTTAGAAATGCCACCAGACATCTCACTACCGAATGCAATGGCAGAACCCGAAGACGATTGAAGGTGGACCCTTCTTATGTGTACATCTGCTGTAGGTCTACCATACGCGATACCATATTCATCCCAACCACTTTTGAGGGAAATGGAATCGTACCCCATGTTAATTATGCTGTCCTCAATGCAAACATAATTGGAGGAATCTGAAAAAATTTCAAACAGCAAGAATCAGCAAAATTCTCTCATATCACCACACTAAAAGGCATTTCAGTCACAATGCATAGGAAAGAGAACCAATGCTAAGGAGCTGTCAGGAATCAAAAAACCAATAGCATGCTTCAAAACACACCGCCACTGATATCATTTCAATAACGTTCGATCATGCATATTGTCATTTAGTGGAAGACATGGAAGAAAAGATGTATTTTTTAATGGATGCAATGAAGAGTACATGACTACACAAAATGCATATAACCAATTCCACGAACCTGGGACTATGCCGATGGTGTAAGGAGAATTTGCAGGAGCCAAGGCTGAAATGTTTCCTACAAGGACATTACTGCAAAAGGCCAACCACATGATTTCAAGTCACTCTATCTGTTGAACGATATGTACAAAATTAAGAGAAAACTTAGCAATCAGATTGCCTTCAGATAATTACCTGCAATAGACTGGGTGGATATTATATGCAGGAGCATTCAAGAAGGTAAGATTTGAAACTACTACATTTTCTGATGATACGAATTCGATAAGATGAGGACGGCTATAGTTTAAGGAACGGGACTCATACCAATCCCACCATACTGAGCCCTGGCCGTCAATTGTTCCATTGTCACCTATCAATTAACAGAGCAAGTCATGTCAGAGACAAAGGAGACAGTAGTCTAAATTGGGACAAATGAAATTACAGGTACACGAACCAGTAACAACCACATCTTGCAACATATATCCATTTATTAAACTTCGATATCGTCCTCCTGGAAATTCAATCCCACGACCATATGAGGGAAGGGGTTCAACAACATCCCAATGCGATTGATCCTAATAAACAAGGAATGTATGTTTAAAATCTCATGGCTGAATATATCTAGCATTGTTACAAGATTTTCCTTACCTATTGCTTAGCCGGAAAACGAAATAATGCAATGGAAATAACAAGTGGAATTGGTAAAAAGGTAAGGAGAGACAGAATACCTGTGATCCAAGGATGACAGCACCTTTTTCCAGGAAGAGTGTGAGATGGCTGGTAAGGTTGAAACATCCGGTAAGCCATTTTCCTGGCGGTACATAAAGCTGCGCACCACCCTTGTCAGCAAACGATTTGAGATAGAAAATGGCATTCTGGAAAGCAATGGTATTCAAAGTTTTCCCATCGCCAACAGCACCAAACTCCAAGATAGACACACTGTGTGGTCTTGGGCTAAGACTGGGTTTTGAATCGCACACTCCGCTGCTCCCTTCTCCATGAATTCTAATAGCATTGCTCAGCGCAAGTAGCACGAGCAATGCCAGCTGCAATAGGGAAAAACACATTTCTCAATACACTGATTCTACTACAAATACAAGTACCAATCTTTCTGGTGGCTAATCTAACAGTGGGACAAAAAGAAAATTAAAAAGAAAACATAACAAGTTTAGCAGATAGGACATGAGGCAAAAGCAAACAAACTTCACCTCTTAAGTAGATGCTTGGAATCTAGGGCATTGCGCAATGCTTACAGAAACAACAAAAGCATAAAACAACAGAAAGCAAAGAGACACTAGCCAAGCTATGGCAATAATGCCAAAAACGGGTAACAAGTTTCCCTTTAATAGGGACAGCAAATACTTCAAATTCAAAAGTATTGTAGTGGATAGCCATTGACCAATGACTACTAAAACAAAGATAAGCAAGAAAATTTAAAAGTAGACCAATTGAACATTTGAGATCATAGGTGATGAGAACATCACTATCTCTACCTAAACAAATAAGCCACCTTAAATATTAAGATGAAGTGTGATTAGGTAACTCCTTAAGCACCAAACTAATCAAACAAACAAAAGTAAAATGGTGAAGAATCCAAAGAAAGCAGAACTGTAAGAACAACAGGAAAAAGAGAGGATATCAACTAAAGAACTCACAGTTCATACAGAAATTGCAATCAGATAAAGGAAGAAGACCAGTGGGCACCCATATCATACGAGAGAATTTTCTACAGGAGAAGAGACAGAACAACAAGATTGGGGGGAACATAGACATCCATAAGACCACTGGAACTGAAGTGAATTCTGTATTTCAAGGCCTAAACAACAAAATCACTTGAGAGAATCTTCAATAGATGAACAACAACAACCAAGCCCATCAAAGTTACAGAATTTCCAGATATGGGGAAAAGGAAAAGCATGACCAGATACAAAAAGAACAAGAAAGCTAAGAGATTTTGGGAGGAAAGGAAAACAAAATGAAATAACGTACTTACTGGCATCTTCATGAAGTCAAAGCGGCAGAAACAGTGACCACTGACCAGAGGGGAGGGACAAAGATGAGAGAAGACCAGCAAACTGTAATGTCCAAACGGCAGCAACACAACACTTGGAACAGGAGAGGAGGAGCAGAAGAAAGAACAGAGCAGCTTTTTGGGTGTGTAAGAATATGTATTATAAGCATTAATTATATATATATAAATGACAGGAGTAATAGGTTTGGTAAGTTAGAAAAAAATGTCAGCTTTTCATGCACAATCAAACATGGCAATGGTTCAATAAGAGAGAATAAAAAGAGGAATACAATTAAATTAGGTCGTAATTTATGGGTAAGCAGAGCAATTACTAATTAGTGATTTTAATTTATTTTTTACCTTCTAGATCAATATGATTAATAACGTCTCTCGCCGACAAATTTGTTCGAAACGGCTGTCTATAATAAACATTAGAGAGAGAGAGGAAGGAAGGAGAAAGTAGAAAGTAGAAAGGTAAAGAAGCTGAATTTCTGCGGCAGTGATGTATAGAGTTTAGCGATGGACACATTTGTTAAGATGTGATTAGCGAGAGGACAAAACTAATTAATAATAATAATGACAAATTATAATAATGATTAATGAGGTTAGGGGGGGATGATAGAGTAGGAGGCGGGTGCATGGAAGTTTTTGTGAAACGGGACAGGTGGCGTGGGGGAGGGGAATGAGTGTGAAACGATGGGTGTGAAGGAGAATAAAGGGCATGGGTTATTGAGACAGCATGTGGGTTGACAGGGGAGAGAGGGGCCCAGACTCAATCATGGCAAAGATGCCAGCCTGGCTTCAATCACTTGACAGAACATAACAGAGCAACATAAGAGAGAATAAGTGGTGTTTCTTCGGTCCACGTAAAATAAATAAAACTATTACTACTGCTACTATACTAATAATAAAAATATTTAACATACTCATGGAAAGTCCAAGGTTTTGATGGTGTGAAATTTATAATTTACAGGGTTGATTTAATAAATATCATGTATGTCTATGGGCTTTTTAGACTTTTGCTGAGGTTTTTATTTATTATCTTTTCTTAAGGTTGGCCGACGAAGGAAAAAAAGAGAGCACCGATGAATGCATGATGATATGTATGATGGTGGTGCAGGTGCAGGTGCTGCTGCGCTACATCAGCACTGAAAGGCTCGTGAATCAGGAGGATACGTATGCATATATGCACATGTTGTGATGGCGATTAGCATAAACCTAAAAGGTTCAACCCAACAATGGATGATATGGATCTTGATCACAAATTCAGTTTCTTTTCTTACGACAGAACAAAGTGATTGTACTCGTATGTTTTTATTGATTCAGCGATTTTTTTTTCCCAAAGTACATATTCAGTCTTTTAATTTATAGATTCTTCAAAAACACTCCATTTTATTTGTCAAAAGATTCATATTTAGCCCTCCCATCTTTTTTAAACGTTGTTAATATAGCCCTCCATCAATTCTTTAAACTTTTCATTTTATTTTATTTTTATATATCAAAAATATTATATTTGCCCTCAAAACCTAGTCAGCGGGAATAATTTAAAATTCAAGTTAACTTTATAATGTTAAATATATTTTTATTAATTTTTATAACTTTCTAGAATAATTCTTACGTATTCTATATATGCTATTTTTATATTAGAGAGTAAAAAATAAAATAAATTGGTAGTACAATTTTTTTATATAGTTCCATTTCGTTAAAACAAAAATTAATTTAACTTTCGGTCTCCCTAGCTATTTTTTCTGGCCATACCTTGTTAGTAAAACAAACGGAGTTATTAGAACGTTAAATGCACTTGTTTAATTAAAATAAATCATTAATTAACACAATGATGACATTAAAAATAATAATTTTAATCATGATTTTATAAATAAGTAATAATTTAATTTAATAGATTAATTGTAATTAAAGTATAAATTTAATTGTCCATTATTAAAAATAAACAACCAAATTTTAAGAAATCATTACTCTAACGTTTGGCGTGCGATGAAAGATGATCCATGGGAAAATAGAAAAAGACTAGACATTGATTTTTTCGGCCATCGTAGAACTTGTTTGGTTGAGTTGTTATAGTGAAAAGCGACGTCTAACACCGCATTACCTTGTTGTTTCTCTGTGGCAGTATTTGTAATTTCCTCTAAATACTACTCTACGTATTTCCTCAATTATTCTAAATTAAAATTGTATATATTATAGTTTGATTTAATTTTTGTTTGTCAATGCATTTTTTAATGCTAAATTGATGGTTGTCAAGTGGATTGGATAGAATAATAGCATTGAGTATATTGGATATTGGTTGGCTTACAAGTTAATTTTCATATATATTCGGCCATGTTCTTAGATCCTCATTTAACTAGATTGAGCTCTTAATAATATCGGTTTATCATTTCATTCAGTATTAATTGTGGTTGATTTATAGGTTTTCTAACTATCCGAAAAAATGTTAGTGTGAAACCAGCTTATAAAAAAATGTAAATCAACTGATTAGATCAGCTTTTAGCATTTCCCCACAGCGCAGGCTTGAATTGAAGACAGGTTTAGAAACCTGAAAACTAAGAGTACTGCTTTTTGAGAACCAAAACCATAATAAAATTGAATTACATGTCTGGACTGGAGAACCAGAACCCCAGATTATTAAAATCTATTTTCTATACATAATTTAACTATGACAGAACAAAGCCCGCACCACCCAAAAAGTATTGCTATTAGTTAATGATAATACTAAGGAAAAATGGTAAAATACACCCCTATATTTGTATTATAGGTTAAGATAAACCATTACATTTGTAATTGAGTTAAATAAGCCACTGCATTTGTATCACATGTCAGGATAAGCCACTACATTTGTAATTGAGTCAAATAAGCCACTGCATTTGTCAATTTGATCTACATTAGCCACTCATCCCTAAAAATAGTTATACCTTGTTTGGATATATCATAAGAATATGCTTACATGGTATTCTTTTTTAAATGACATGACATAAAAACCATGACCAACACTCATTTTTACAATTGAAAAATAAAAAGTTGGATATCAAAAATAAATAAAATTGAGTGCACAAAAATAGTGGTTTATTATTTTGATCTTACTCGATGTTTTATCGCTAAAAAAATGAATATTATTTTGATCTCGCTCGATTTTTTATTTTTGAATATTTTGATTCAACGTTTTATTTTTCTATTGCAAAAATGAATGTTGAGCATGATTTTTATGCCATATTTAAAAAAAAAATACTATGTAATCATAGTCTTATGATGTATCCAAACAAGGTATAAGGGATGAGTGGTTAATATAGATCAAATGGATAAATGCAGTGGCTTATTTGGCTCAATTACAAATGTAGTGGCTTATCTTGACATATGATACAAATATAGTGGCTTATCCTGACATGTGATACAAATGCAGTGACTTATTTGACTCAATTACAAATGTAGTGGCTTATCTTGACCTATGATACAAATGCAGGAGTGTATCTTACCCTTTTTCCTAATACTAATTAGAAGGTTTTAGGTGGGGGCAATGTGAAAGAAAGTGCTCTTGTTACATTAGATTTGAACAAGAATCCTGAAACAACAAAAGTCTATGATGTGTCAAGAGAAGAAGAAGAAGAAGAAGAAGAAAAGAAAGCCATATGATATCATGTGTAGAATCTGTTGATACAAAGTCGGAACATAAAAGTGAAAAGCCTGTTGGAATTTGTTGACTCATAGCCCATCTTATTACATTATTCCATTCATTAATTGTTTTTTAGTTTTTTCCTTTCAAAGTTGAGCCTCATTTTAGACCCAACACCATTAATTATATATCTATAACAAAAGGAGTTTAAGGTACGAAGATTGCAATGTAGCCGCGTACTAACAACTCACACTTAACATCTTATTCGTATTATCATTACATACTCTACAATTGTACGATTCTCTCGAGGGATTTTGATTATAAACTCTATTGGGTTAATAAATTATAATGTGACTTATTATATTTAGAATACACAAGAATTACTAATTTAAGGAGAGTTTTCTTGAAAACATGTCGTTTAAAATATTTTGTCGAAGATCAGAATTGAATGTCGTTCTCCTATCCCAATACCTTTTTCCGCTTCCGTTTGACAATTTTGCCTCTAACACTAAATAATGGCGCGAGCGAGCTCCTACTCTGTCATTTTTAAGCTTCTTTTTTTTGCACATATCCGATTGAGTAGAAGAGAAGGAGAGGAGATTGGATTGTTATTAAGTTGTGCTCTACCGTTTGCAGCGATGGAGTATTTGCTGGTGTAGATCTGGATGGCGGAAATTGGGTAGGTGGTGGTGGAGATTTGATCTACGGTAGCGAAGAGATATCTACTCTTTTTTGTATAGATCCGATTGAGTAGAAGAGAGGGGGAGGAAATTGGGTTGTCGTTGGTGGTGGTAGAGAATGAAGAAGCGTAGAGAGGGAATTTGAGAAAGTGTTGGTGGAGGGGAGGAAAGAATCAGTTTTGGACATGGATGGTAATTTTTAAAAAAAAATTAGGCGTACAGGAGTAACAACATACTTAAAAAATTAGAATTAATCACTTTCTTAATCTTAGTGTTCGGTTTTTAAATAATATTTATTGGAAATCGGGGAGGGAGAAGTTATAAAATACTCTAAACTCACTAAATTACATTAGATTGATTCATTTATACATGGAAGTATTATCATTTAACTACTTATATTTCGGACCGCATAGGTTAAATTTAAACTGTCGTAAGCTAATTTAAAGAATCAATGGAGTACATCTTTAAAATCAATGCTGGGCGGGGCAGCAACGAGACAAATCGCCATTTGTTGGACTTCCGATTATGGTCAACATTGACGGAGAGCATTCAACGTGCTTATCGATCATCGTCTATCCATATGTGAACTGTGAAAGGAAAGGGCAGTGGCAGTGGCAGTGGCATTAATAAGAGAAATACTATAAGGACATGTGGTCATTAAAAACCCTTCTGACACACTACAATTAATGATACGACAAGACACCTTGACCTAGCTGCATCAAAGAATGTGACAACTTTCACCGTTTCGATCTCAATTCCTCCATTCTCCCCTATCCACCCGCTTACTTAAAGAAGACATGCGTGTCCGTAAATAACCGTAACATTTCAATAAACTCGTAACTTAACGGTATTTTTAATAAATAAATAAAAAATATGAGTTTGAGTAATAAGTAACTTTTTTTTCCTTAGATGACAATACATTTCTCCCTAATTTGACATGTGAGGTTTGAATATAATTTCAACATAATTTTTTCTCCGTTCACAAAATTTGATGAATAAAATCTTTTTCAACTTCAAGTCTTCAACCAAGCTCATGTCATTGTAGCTAAAAGCATCCTATGCTGTGCTACGCACCTAAGCTAGAGCAGTAAGGCGCAGTTAATGAGATGGAGGGGACTTGAAATGAGGGGACTCAAGTTTGGTGGGCATATTACAATGCAGTAGCATCCAATGTTGTGTAAAATCAAAATGACAGGAGTCACCAACAAAAAGTCCTACCCTTAAAAAATTACGTTTTCTAATGTAGTTTTATTTTTTCGTGCCAAAATCATCTCATAATTTTATCATTACATTAAGTGTTGATTATTTTCGATTTAAATCCGATAAGATTTCAAAAAATGATAAAATTCTTCCTTATAATTTTTTACAATTTTTCACATAGCTGCATACTAAGGCTCGAATCTAAAACCTTTAACCGAACAAAAAGACTTCTCTAAGGATTACGGTTTCTACATAGTTTAACCTTAATTAGTGGAAAGAACACTGATACGAATTTAATTAAGCAATATAGATGTTGACTAATCTATTCCAGCCCCCATTAGCAAACATGCCAAGTTGGAGCCATTTCTGGGGATGAACAGTTGCTTTTGATAATGGCAGTCAGCTAATGAGATCCGCGTCATTTTTCTAATGCTGCCAAATTCGGCCACACCAAGTCACCAACTAGTAGAGCCAGGTGTTACAAACTGGCACATAGCCGCACAGGGACTGAGGTGGGTTAATTTGGAAAATCCGAACAAAATCCAGCCCCCCAGCCCACTCCCCTTCTTTCCTCCTACATATTTCCGATTTTGTCTTTGCATTATTTTTCTGTCTGTACAGGATTACTGCCATGATTGAAGTAAATTGTTCCCTCTCATTACCAAAAGCAAGAAGAAAGAAAAATCTGATGGAGAGAATACAAGTTTATTGCACAAACACAAAGCCTCCACCTCATCACCCATGTGGCTGGTCTTTTTTTGTTTTGTTGTTTTTCAACCAAAATACATTATCAACGCGCGTGTATAGTTTTACTTTGAAGGACGATTCATTAATAGAAAATCGTGAAATTGATTCTGGCTTCCACTTGGAATAAATATCAGCATCGATCATAAAAAACATGTGCCAGTTGTGCATTATGCTCTTGATGAAAATGACAGGAGAAAAGAATTAGTGGAATTATACGCAAAAATAAGCGATAATCTCTGCTTATGGACGTCGTAAAACAGGGGAACTGACAACCTGATCAGTGAGATTTTGTGTCAAAATGTAGAATAAATAGGATGGGTTTCCTTTTCCTTACCTTACACTTACAGATTATTTAGTTTTTACCCGAACCATTAACTATAGTCTATAGTCCCAACCCAACTACCAAACATATCAGCTTAGGAAAAAAGGAGAAAAAACCAACTAGCATTCAGGAAATCCTGCTTATGAATTGACAAGATATGAACTGCTAGTTGAATTAAACCACTCTCCTGTGTAAATGTAAGTGGAATTATATGCATAATTGTGTTTTGTCAATCTCTAGTTATCGTTTCTACCATACCGACTGTAAATTAATTTCTTTTGAATATAATCACAACGGGAGATTATTTAATTATTAACCACTAAAAACAAAAGTAGTACTACTAAACAAGCATTTCTACTTTAGGCCTATTTTAGGGTAGAGACAAATGTCCGGGAATTATTGAAACCATTAAATGTTGAAACAAATCCCACTCTCCCCCAGTTCTCCCTATGCCCAACACGTGAAATACTGGGCTACTAGTCTACTACCTACCATTGCATAAGAGCATCGACAAATTGACAACGGAGGACCAGGACCAACAGCTGAATCAACATTTAGCTTTTGTTATTGTTTCACTTTCATCCGATCTAATTATCGTATTCATGTACTGAAACATTAGCTGCTGAAAATATTTTATAGTTTTAATGACCGTCCTGCTATAAATATGACTAGTCCTTATTGAATATAAAAGGGACAAATTCAACTAGAAAAATCTTTGTTGACATATTTGATAAAAAAAATATTTTAGTAGCAAAATTGAACTTTAGATGTGCACTGAAATTACTGTTCTCAGGAAACGACTGTCGTTTTAGTTTCTTCTCAGTTGGGTTCCAACTGCCACGTAGTTCGTGTTGCGGGGCCAATATTTATAAGCAGAGAAGAAGATACGAATAAAGCCACTGCGCTTCTTACCGCGGACAAGAAATGGGCCTTTGGACTTTTTTGGTGTCGAAAGCGGATTTTTTTGTCGAGGCCCAGCCCAGTTCAAGAGACCGTCAGAATGGCCCAGACAATATTTTTAGCCCACACTATCCGGCGTTATACAACGTCTTCTGCTCTCGGACACTACTGTCGCCTTTCCGTAAACCCTCAGAAAAACCCCTAATTTTAAAATCACAGCTGGAAAACAGCAAACTCCTCCACCACAACTTCAATGGCGCCGAAGAAACAAGAGGGCGGCAAATTAAACAAGAGAAAGCAATTCCCAAATGCTAAAGCTAAGGATGATACATCAGCGTCGAAGAAACCAAAGTTTTCGAGCTCAGATGGAGGAAACAACAACAAATTTAAGAAACCTTTCAAGCCGTTTAACAAAGGTCAATCCAATTTCGATAAACAAGAGAACACAGTTCCCCTATCGAAACGAGATCTTCGAATTCGTGCCAAGGTTTTTTATCCTTTGAATCCCTGTTTTCTTCTTATTTGACTAATTGTGGTTGTTTGTGCCAAGTCGTTGATGAGTTGTTTTTGTTTTGTTGTTGCAGGAATTGACAGAGGCAAGGAAGAAGAGAAGAAAACAGCATTACACCTTGGAGCAAGTACGCACGTTAATAACTCTTATTCAATGCTAACATTTTAATGCTTGCGATAGTAGAAATGATCTATGTTACTCATTGAGTTTGTTTGTGGTGAATAGGAGCTTGCGTATCTATGGGAAAAGATAAGGCAGCGTAACATCGCGAAAGAGGAAAGATCCAAGTATGGAGTCTTAATCTATTTGTTGTAATTCTGTATCATATAAACTCTCTTGATTTATTTTCTTCCTTCTATCCTCATCCTGTACTTTTTTTATAAATTAAGTTATTGGTGAATTGTTTTTAGGCTAATTACTCAAGCCATAGAAAAGATGAAAGGGAAGATTCCAGAAATAGCTGGCTCTCATGTTTCTTCTCGGGTTCTGCAGGTTTTCTTTTTTCTCCTTCACTGCTCATTTTTTCGATCATTTTAATCAATTTGCTTATTGGAAGTTCTTTTGTCGTTCAAAATCTCATTTTTTTAACCCCTTTCTTTTGGTACACATTAGAGTTGCGTCAAGCATTGCTCTCAACCTGAAAGGGATATGGTATTTGCGGAGCTTAAACCACACATGCTTAACATGACATCCAATACATATGCAGTGCATCTAGTCATGAAAATGCTAGATAACGGTACGTTATTTTGAAAGAATTGCAGAGCACTTGGATGGTGATATTTGAACGACCATTTCTATATTGGTTGTGTAAGTAGACCGCTTGATGATTAATATGTAACTTTACTTTTTTAACTGCTTGCAGCTCCTAAAAAGCAGCTTGCAGAGTTTATCTCCATCCTCCATGGGCATGTAGCACCCCTTCTGCGACATATGGTTGGATCTGTTGGTATGTTAGTGTGTTGCTGTTTTGTTTTGTTTCAATGCATAGTGATTTTTCTCGTTTTTTGTGGTCTCAATTCATAGTAAGTCTTGAATTACTCAGTATGTGGTCTACTCTGTTTTTCCAGTGTATGCATCCTTGCAGAGTATTCTATTCCTACTGTAGAAAGAATGTTAGAGCTAATTCTTTACTTGATTTCTTTCAGTTGTCGAGCATGCATACCAATTGGGAAATGCGACTCAGAAACAAGAGCTTTTGATGGAATTATATTCCCCAGAGTTTCAGTTATTTAAGGACCTTGCCACAATCAAAGAGAACAGGTGATTCATTGGCTGTTCTGCGGTGTTGTATAACTTTGCCACTGGTTTGTTGTATTACATTACAATATTCCACAATGATGCTTGTCTGCTTATGCTGACAGCTATTTTCTCATGTCAATTATATGCAAGGTTGGTGGATGTGATTGCAAGGCTGAATCTACAGAAAGGTTCCGTCTTACGACACATGGCTTCTGTGATTGAACCAATTCTGGAGAAAGGGATAATTGACCACTCTATTACACACAGAGCGCTAGTAGAGTACCTCAGTTTAGCTGGAAAGGTTATTTCAACTATCAATAATTTTAAGTATTTTATACTGCTGCAGTAGAATCTACTGTTTTCCTCCTTCTAAATTAAGTTTTCTTACAGTCCTCTGCAGCAGATGTTATTCAACATTTGTCAGGTCCATCTTTTCCACGAATGATACATACAAAGGATGGATCTCAGCTTGGGATCTTCTGCATAAAACATGGGAGTGCTAAGGTTGTTTTGACTGTTTTTTTTTCATTTGTGCATGGACAAGGTATCAACATATTAGTTCTGCATTGTCACTCAACAATTTTTTTTCAATCTATTAGGAAAGAAGGAATATTCTCAAAGCAATAACAGATCATGTCGACAAGATAGCTCGCGACCAGTATGGTAGTCTGGTAAAGATTCCATTTTTCAGTTGTCTTATATTCTTTTTCCTGAGGATATAAAACCTGTTATTCTTAACCATGCCTTTTTACATAACTTGTCTGCGGTTGTAATAGATTAAATTTACCCATGTTCTTCATCGATGAATTGACCTGTGTGCTTCCACTATCTCCTACGGTAGATCTTTCTCTGTTATTGAACTTCCTCTGTATCTTTCTGCTCTATACTTATGTTTTCTTCCTTGCAAAACGATGTTCTTTTTTGGGTTGTTAGAAATAGGGTGCTTGATCGAGTAGGAAAAAATTGTCACTGACAAATTCAGTTCTAAAAATAACTGAGTTTCTTCATTTTTTCCTCCCAACCAATGGCCTCTTGAATATGTCCTATTATTATAGTTTTGTGCCCTGATATTTTACTGATTAATTCTGTTGCTGTATCAAAAAATTCTCAGGTGCTCTCCTGCATTCTTTCAACTGTTGATGACACAAAGCGCATGAAAAAGGTTGATTATTTTTGTGATGTTTAATTTGACAACTCCTTGGAATATTTATTTGATAGTGTCCATCTAATGGCGTTTCTCATGACTACAGCATGTCTTAAAGCGTCTTCGAGCAGTTTTGAAAGAGCTTGTTTTCGACAAGGTTTCTACTATTTCTTGCTCCCTAACAATATTTTGCTTGCAATTTTTTATAGAAAGTTTGTTGCATAACGCTGAAATATCTAAAAAAAAGTTTGTCAATTAACTAGAGTTGATCAAAATCTACACAAGGAATTGATCAATATTTTGCAATTTGGTTTCTTAGAATCACCTGATGTAGTTATTGAAAAATTAATTATTCTAAAGTTTTATGAGGGCTGCTAGAATTCTGACCATGGCTGTGTGATTTTAGACAACATTTACTATTGGAGCTTGTTCTTGAATTAGTTGTTTTAACTTTTGGTAATTTGTGATTGCAGAATGGCAGGCGTCCCTTACTACAACTACTTCATCCAAATTGTTCTCGTTATTTCAGTCCTGATGATATTGCTTCTCTTAATTTGTCCATCCCCTCTCTCAGTGCTATGGTAATGTGAATTGAAAGCCATTTATGGTCTTTAAAACAATGCCGTACTGATATACTTCAATCTTGGAATTTTCTTCCTATGTTAATACAACAAGTCTGCTAACCACTATGCTTCTTTTCCTTGCCAGGGTGAGTTGAAGGTAAATTCTGAAACGAAGTCCTTAAATGATGAGGTAGCTAGTGACATGACGGACAATGAGGCTAAAGAAGTTACGATAGCTGATGACGACGACGATGATGATGCAACTCCTGTCACTGAGGGTGGGAAAAAAGATGCTCACTTAAGAAGACAAGAGTTGTTACTGGACAGTGGCCTTGCTGAGGTTGCTACTTCACTTGTGCAGATATCCAAGTTATATTTTTGGTTTGGTACTTTCCATTTGTGTGCTTATGTACTGTTGTGTTTTGCAGAATCTAATTGAGATATGTATTGAGAATGCTGAAGAGTTGCTAAGATCAAATTTTGGCAAGGAAGTCTTATATGAGGTTAGTTCCTAATGGTTGGGTCGTTTTTGTGGTGCATTTATGTTCTTTCAACCTTCTGAAGTTGAGTTTGGAAACGTTATTCTGATGCTCCCTCCAATCTCCTCAAAATCTATGCTTGTGTCAACCTGTGAACCTTCAAGTTTTAATTAGCAATCTGCTTAGCCATAACCCATCAAAATATTGTGGCAGATCACCGTTGGGGGCCATGATGGCATTCTCCACCCAACTTTGGATGAGAAGTTGAACAGCTTGCACGAAGCTATTGCGTCGCTGGTAGCAGAGCCTAAAACAGAGGAATCAAAGAAAGAGCATATCCTTGAAAATTTCCACTCCAGTCGGGTGATTAGGAAGTTAATTTTGGACAGCCCCACCTTTGCCAACACTTTGTGGACTAAAGCTCTGAAAGGAAACTGTAGGTTGTGGGCAGAGGGTCACAGGTTAGGCTTCTTTTTTTTGACCAATACTTGCAAGTGTTCAGTTGATGCATAAATTGCAAATATGTGGTCTTGATACTGTTATATTCAAACAGTTCAAAGGTAATACGTGGTTTCCTGGAATCTAAGGACCCCAAGACCAATGGACTGGCCAAGAAAGAGTTGCAGGCATTGATAGATGGCGGCATTCTCAAATTCTCTGATATCAAGCAGCCGGTGAATGAGGAGTAATGCTCCTGGTGGTCGTAGCGTAGCAGCTGGATAATCCAAGCCTCCCATGGATGAGTGCGAACAGCAAGAGCAAGCGTCTTGTAACACAAAGCGTGTCCTTAGCTTAGGATGAGATTTTAAGTTGATTTACATACATCACTGCCCTGTTGCTCCCAGTCCTTCAAATCTTTGGCAAGCTATCTCCTCTTTCTTCTCTATTAACACTTCTCCTTTAATTAAAGCATTCCATCATCCTGAATTTTTGATTCATTTCTTGTTGTTGTATATGTAATGATGGTGTTTTCCAAGAATCGTACTTGGTCAAAAGAAACAATTTCTAGAATTTCTTTTCTCAAATAACTCTATGCTAGTGCGACAGATTAGAAACAAAGAATAGAATTCTCAAGTCTAACAAAATTATTATGAATGGACGCATGCAGATTTACTCTTGAACATTTCTCTCTGTGACCTATTCTCAAAGATGGGCGAGTCCACTCGCCCGTAACTCAAAACACTTCTCCCCTGCCAATGACAGTGGTCTTCGTGCTTCTTGTAAGCATGCCGGCTCCCAACATGTGGGTACCCTTGAAAACAGTAGTCTGGCGGATTGAAAACAGGGGATTCTTTCGGCGGCCTGAGGCGACCATTGTTGTTCGCGAATACGTTTCCTGATGGATTGAAGATTGGTGATTCTGATTCTTCCCTCCTTGATGGCCTAAGACACTTCACTATCACCTCCGCTTCCTCCTTCATTCTCTCTCTAACCTCCCTCAGATTGTAAACTTGCTGAGACCTCGATCGGGTCGACAAACTCCACTTGTTTGGTTTCGGTTCTCTAGAATCGATCAAGAAGTTGCTGTTGCAGGGTGTGTAAGGGATTCTGTTACACTGAATGCAGAAATTCTTCCATCTCTCCAAGTCAAACCTCTCCCTCTTGACATTGTCAGATAGACAAGAATAGCCCTGAAAGATTTTCACCTCTTTTTTACTACAATTTTGTGAAAAAAAGAAGCAAATAAATGTAGTCACACCAAACTTGAGTGAAATGTAAATTCATGGCAGGAGGTGATTCCTGCTGTCAAATTTAATAACCCAAAATGTAGTATAATTACAATGCCCATTTCCGTGAGCTAGCATTCAATTTTGCAGCTTTCTTAACTGTTTCCAAATGGGAAATCCTAAAGTTGGCATCTTTTGAAAGTCCCACCTAACCTTTTTTTTAATCAATACTATTAGGATTTGATTAGTAGTAACTAATGATGGATTAATGATGAATTTGTGTAATCAATACCTCTAAGACGAGCTTGAAGGCAATCTCAGCTTTAGGATGCTTGTTCTTATCTGGATGAAGTTGCAAAGCTGAACACCCAAAATCAATCCTTCACCAATCAGCTGATAAAAAGCTTATATATATTATAGTGTTTTCACTGAAAGAATGAGTTCAATGCAGAGAAATGAACCTACCAAGTTTATGATACCGTTTCTTTATAGTTTCCAGGTCTGCATTTTCATCCAACTGCACAAGATCATAAAACAACATTTAAATTTATTTTTTGGTTAGGAAAAGCAAGAAAATCTTGAAGACCCAAATATATGAATGAAGAAAGATGAAGACTTACTGCAAGAATCCGATACCAGTCAATGAAACGAGATGATTTGTTTACAGGATTGGTGCAAGGATGTGATCTGTGCGGACAGGCAATGGCGGTGGTTGATAAAGAGCAAATTTCGAGTATGATTTTGGATTTGATATCCAATTCGCGACCCATTTTCGGAATTAAAATTAGAAACCGAAATGAGGAGGATGGCGTCGGTTTTGTTTGACGGGATTTAAAGAAGAGAGAAGGGAGTGAAGAAGAAGAAGAAAGAAAGATTATACGGATGTGGAGCGGTTAAGAAAAAAGAGCAAAGTTTGCGGGAGAGGAAAATATGAGATTTTTGAAAGATTATACTAATAAATTTTACCAGCTTTTAAAACGTTGCAAATAGCATTTATTTGTGCTTAACCCATTCCTCTCCTCTCGTAGTGAACTTTTAAAAGGAATGAAAATGTATACAGCTAGTAAATACTTGCGTTATAAATTAAAAGGAGTTAAACAGTATAAAAAAATATTATAATAATAGTTTTCCCTTATCCTGCGCACCCTTCCAGTTCCAGTTCCAGTTCCAGTCAGTTCCAGTTCCACTCTTTGGTTTGGATAAACTTAATTTTAAACTATTCCCAATCTCAATCCCGACGAAACAACTTTGTCCCAATTTACCAACTACCCCTCAAATTTACCTCCAAAACTCTGCAAATCTTTTCCGTAATTTCATATTTCCTCGAATCTCATGATGAATTCTTTATTATCTTCTTCCAAATAGACACATTTTCCTTCTTTCCCTTCGTAAAATCCATAAAATCTCTACCTTGAAACCTCTCCTAATTTGTTTTTCTTCTCCTCGAGCATTATTTGAAGGAAGGAGGCGATTGTCTCAAATCTATATTTCTACTCGTTAATTCTTTCAGTATTAACCTCTATTCTTATGATCTCCGAATTTTGAGTTTCCTGTCTTTGGGCTCCGATCTCTGCCTTTCCTAATGGCGGCGGGGACAATGGCGACGGCCGCCGGAGCGGCGGTGCTGTTGTACGTCGTTCTGAGTCGGAGACTGGCGGCGAGAGGCGGATCGGTAAGGAACAAGAGGATTTCTCGCAGACCAGCTCAAGCTCCTGCCACCTGGCTTGAGACCCTGGCAACGCTGACGGAAACGCTGCGTTTCACATACTCCGAAACGCTAGGGAAATGGCCTATCGGCGACTTAGCATTCGGCATCAATTACCTCATGCGTAGGCAGGTGCGCGGCTCGTCTTCTTCTTTTTTAATGTTATTACGAGAGAGCATTACTCTTTGTTTCTAGTGTTGTTAAAGCTTAAACTGCAGAAGTTATGAGTATGAATTCCTTGAATTTTCAGGGTAATTTGCAAGTTGCAAGTGTATATGGAGGTAGTGATTGTTTACGGCTGAGAGGAC
The DNA here is from genome assembly GCA_963691705.1 of Viola odorata. Taxonomy (NCBI): domain Eukaryota; kingdom Viridiplantae; phylum Streptophyta; class Magnoliopsida; order Malpighiales; family Violaceae; genus Viola; species Viola odorata. Next base: position 765,728 of record OY829545.1, read on the forward strand.
CAGAAGTCATAACAGAGTTGAACAATCTGTTGAGACTGTTGACTCTTTGTATGTTCTTCTCTAAAAAAACCTTTCCTGTTTTCTTGGAGTCTGCAGGATACTCTTTAGAAGATGTTCTTATTCAAAAACCCAAAGCAGGGGTATGGAATTACTCCAGTGCTGTGTTTGGATTGCCTTCTGTTTACTTTTGGAGCGATGCTAATGCAATTCCAATGGTTTTATGCAGATTTTGAAGCCAGCTTTTACAATCATTGGTGACAAAGAATCAAAATGTTTTCTTTTGTTGATTCGGGGTACACATAGTATAAAAGATACACTAACTGCTGCCACCGGTGCGGTTGTTCCTTTTCACCATTCAGTTTTACATGATGGTGGGATCAGTAATTTAGTGTTAGGATACGCACATTGCGGAATGGTTGCTGCTGCTCGTTGGATTGCCAAACTTAGTACTCCATGCCTGCTTAAGGCTCTCAGTGAATATCCAGACTATAAAATTAAGGTATCGCTTAAGGTTCTCAGTTGTGTTCTGTTATTATGATATTTGTGTAGGAAGCTAAAATGTGGTGTAGACTTGTGTCATGGTCCTTTGGTTGTCTTTAGATTCCTTGTGTAATCCTTTAGTTATTATTGTCAGATTGTTGGGCACTCGCTTGGTGGTGGTACAGCAGCATTGTTAACATATATCCTTAGAGAACAGGAGGATTTATCTTCTAGCACTTGCGTAACATTTGCCCCCGGTATGGACGGATTACTGATGATCTTATAGTTATATCCTATACTTGTTCTATTGGTATGTGAAATGTGACTCAAGACTTGAATATGTATCTAGAGTTTGAAAAAGTTATACTTCAAGGAAACATATACTACTTCTTTCACTATTTTCCGTTGTAACAAACAATGACAAAGAGAAGCCAATGGAAAGATCATAGTACCATGAAAGTCATAGTTGTGCTTCTCTTAATAGATTTTGTGTTCGTATTTACAGCGGCATGTATGACTTGGGAGTTAGCAGAATCAGGCAAGCAATTCATCACAACTGTCATTAACGGGTCTGATCTGGTGCCTACATTTTCAGCTGCTTCTGTTGATGATCTTCGCTCTGAGGTGCTGAAATCCTGCCTGGATATTGATGCTAGTTCTTTGATATTTCAACTGTCATCTTGTTGATAATTTCATATTTCTTATGTTAAATATTTTTGCACAGGTCACAGCATCCTCTTGGTTGAATGATCTGCGGGATCAGGTGGAGCATACACGAGTCCTAAATGTAGTTTTTCGCTCTGCAACTGCTCTGGGATCTCATCTACCATCCATATCTAGTGCTAAAGCTAGGGTTGCTGGTGCAGGTGCACTGCTTCGCCCCGTCTCCACTGGCACTCAGGTAAAAGCTTATTGGCTAGCCTTTTGATTGAAGCCCCATCTATCATTTAGAGCAGGAATACTGGAACATCTTGCTTTGATATTCCATTATGAGAAATTTCCGTTTAAGCTAACTAGGTTTATACTAATTCTCAGGTTGTAATGAATAGAGCACAGGATGTTGCCCAAGCTGTAGTCAGGACACGTTCATCTCTAACATCATGGACATGTATTGGTCCTCGTCGTCGTTCTGTGGGACCAACATTAAACTCAAAAGGGGATTTGACTGAAGAGTCTGAAGCCTCTGAAATTCTTGCGACTGAAGTCCAAAGAGAAGATCTAATGCAGTGTGAACTAGAATGTAATTCAAGTAACGAGTCAGGGCATGAAATTGATATTGAGACGGGGGAAGATGACCCACTCATGTCCGACAATAGAGTGACTACTCCACCTGCTACTGAAGATGTAAGTGGAGGTGAGTTATGGTATGAACTTGAGAAGGAGCTTCAAAGACAGGAGAATGAAATCGATATTCAAGCCCAGGAGGAAGAAGCTGCTGCTGTAAAAGAGATTACAGAAGAGGAGAATGTTCTGGCGAATGCATCCGATTCTGAAAGCCCGATATCTATAGTCAATGCTCCAGAGTACCACAAGTTCTATCCCGCTGGCAGGATATGGCATATGGTTTCCATTCCTCCATCTGATTATACCAATTTGGATGAAGAAGTAGTACCCGCAGAAGAACATGTTGCTATATACGAGACTCCTAGAGAACTGTACAGTAAAATTCGACTTTCTAGGACGATGATCAATGATCATTATATGCCCATGTATAAAAAGATGATGGAATTGTTAATCCGAGAACTAGAAGATGATGATAGTAGTTGTGTAATTACAGAAGAATAGCTGAAAGAAATGCTTTTTTTGGGTCTCATTTTATGTTCTCTTACAAGTTTATTAAGTTGTTTGAATTATTAAAAATACAATCCACATTTATTTAAATAAATAATAATTAGTCTCTTATACGGGATTTTTTTCAATTCCCACATTTTATCTCAATTTAGTACAGAAACTATATTTTATAATCGTTAAAGAAGATTTTGGATTAAATTGTTATTGAGCCTCACCCCAAGAGGTGAAACTTCCAAAAATTGACGAACAAGACCGGCCAAAGTAAGGCGCGATCTTGCACGCCATTAGACTTGTGTTCGTTGTACAAGGTGTTGGCACGACCCGTCGTCTCAAAACGATCATTGACGAGTCATCCTCAACCCTGACAGGACGGGTTAACTTCAAACAGCCAATCGCACCTCTATTTATAGACGCTCAAGACTCACCATTTTGATTTCCCGCCGATGTGGTATTTTCCCTCAGCTACATGGTTGGTTTTTCGATTGGGAAGGACACGAAAGAAATATTCTCATCCACTTTATCTGCAGCAAAGCTAGATTTTGTCAGTCGTTTAACAAGTCTATAACAAAAGCTATTCCAATTGATTTGCACCGGAAGTTGGGATATGAAAGGAGAAACAAGATATTATAAATAATAATGGCCATTCAATGCTCTGTTCAACCTTTGCGAACACAAATTGTTCCAAATAATCTATACGACTCAACATGGTTAAGATCTTCAACAAGAATTCCGTAGTCTCTTTTTACATCCTCGGCTGGTTTTGATTCCCGTAGCGAGTCTCCTGAGTCAACAAACAGAAAAACCAAGAGCAGGAACTGGGACTAAAGAATGATATTTGAAATACAACTGCCACTCTTTCTTTGATACAGTCATTTTAGCCTCCGTAACGGTATTTCAAAGACTCTGGCGGCTCTTCTTCCATTATGCCTGCACCAGTGGTTGCAAGGTACTCACGAATGGTTGTTTTACGGTTCCCCAAGAATGTGTGATCCAAAAAGTTGTCGTAAGCTACATTGCTAAGGTTCTTTGCTGCCAAAACACTGCAAGGACGTTTAACAACTTCAACTTATGCACACAAGGAATTAAACATATAAGCAGAATTAAGAGAAACAGCCTTAGCCTAGTGAAGGTAACTCAGCCTGTTATACATTTGCCAGCTAGGAAACCATGTTACTTGTAATCATTACATATGTTTTGTTTCATACGCAATGTTTCTATTAACAATGCCTCAATATAAGTCATGCAATCATGGGGAAGCATCATAAAAATTGCTGAATCCATGGCATGGTTAACAGGGTTACGAAACCAAGCCTATCCCCAGGCATTTGGTGTGCTCCGCACAGAGTGTTATACCATGTGGAGCACAAGCTCTGTACAAAATTCAGCTAACATAGCATTGCTCCAGCCAGACAGAACTTAGCACTTACCAGTGTCGTAGATAAATGCGGCAAGGAAAGATATCATCTCTCCAGATCTTGTAGATATCGTACCTTCCATACACCTGAAAATATATCTCCTTACTTCCTGCATAAAATTGGCAAGCAGATAAAACATGATTAGTTCATTAGAAAAGACTGAGTTATGACAGGATCATCGCTGATTAATCTGTAAAGGTTAAATCACCATTCCATGATTCAATTATTGTTAATGGTGCACTCTAGGATAATGTTCAGTAACCTCCCCAATTACTTGATCACAACAAGAAGTTTCTGTTATCACTGGGAAGCTGGCAGCATATTCCAACATTTCATCACACTTTTCAGGCATGAACAAAATACTACAGTCAGATTAAAAATTGCAGAGAAGACAATTTACCTTTGCATCTAACTTGGAAAAATTCCCCATCACTATAACGACCGCAAAGCACCTGCATTAATCCCCCCAAATCCACATCTATTAACTACAAAACTCGTAACTTTTAATGAAAATAAAGCCAAATACATTTTCACAAGAGCTAATAAATTCTTAATGTCCACATACCGCTGGTGCATCAAATGCATCACCATCAAGTGTTTCTGGTGTAACCTGCCAAGAGAACCCACAAGAAAACCATAATTGATAACCCAACACATCTACCTGATCATATAAATGCATGATCTAGAAAAACATAAAAGTAGAGAAACTTACAGCCAGGAAACGGAACTCATGCTCTCTTTCAATGAAAGCAGGAATCTGAATTTCACAAAACAAAAGAAGATATAGTCAAATAACAACAGCAACATTGATTTCTACAAACTGTTTGATATGATTATTGGAAAAAAGAAATTACAAAAAGTTGTTATTCAAGAACCTCTAATTTTTTAATCTCGAAAACAGTAACTATGAGTGTTTCACCGTCACAAGGCTCCACGCTCAAGCTCGAAATCTCCTGCAACACAAGACAACGCGTAAAACAATCTAAACACATTGTGGAGAAACGTCCACTACAAAGAGAAAGAAAGCAAAAAAAGAACAACCTTCGTTTCAGGCTTGGCGATTCCTCGCTCAAAGAAAATGGGAGCCACGTGCGCAAAAACTCGTCGGAAACCGTTCAATCTCGCAACTCTAAAGTTCACCAGATCCGGAAACGTACTCCTCGCACTCCGCTCTGTTATTCAATTCACCATCACCACCATCTCGTCATTTAATCCATTGGAAGTAAATCACTTAGCGCAATCAAGAACACATTAATGAAAATCGTGAGTTGATTATGGTAGCAATCATGAATTTTACTTGCCGGAGAGTAGAGAGCCGAAGCCGCAGATGGAGATGAGGCCGGAGGGGGAGAGGAGTTTGTTAAAATCTGACTCTTCGCGCAGCTCGCGGAATGATGGCTGCGTGATTGACGAGGACATGACCGGAGAAGATCGCCGGGAATGTCCCCGGCGTCTGGGATGGGGTGAGAGGGTAAGCAAGAGAAGTGCTGATGTGTTAGAAGACGTGGAGGCGACGAGAGAGTTGATTGCCCACACGCGGTGCGCACGCGACGGAGGGAGGTGGAGGAATGGGAGAGGTAAGTGGAGGAAAGTGGTCATGTGAAAGCTGGGGGAGAGTCGTCGATGGGTGTTTGCAGGAAGAAGGAGAGAATTCGAGCGGTCCAACATGCATGACGGATCGTAACCGTTGAGCTACATGTCGTCTAACATAATTGCTTTCTAGGAAAGTTTTTTTTATTTTCGCAGGTATAAAAAGAAGGGCGTGTCGTCTTTCTTTTGGAGCGTGGATGTGTAATGGATTCCGACGACGTGTCGTCTTTATCTTCATTGTTATTAAAATTAAGCTAAATCACTTTTTTTAATCTCTTAAATTTAACTGTTTCTTTCAATTGAATCTCGATATTCAGAGTTTTAGAAATCAAATGGATGAAGTTCTATGCTATGCTGACGTTTTCAAGCAAATATAGAATGTAGATATTTTTATGTTGTTACAAACCGAGACATAGAGCTGTGGTTGACAAGTCATCAGCCAAGTTTCATGGTCTTAGCTTGTTTGGAGATGAGAAAAGGGTCAACCAGTTGAGGAGGAGGTGATGAAGGATGAAAGAAGAGGCATATAGCCGACATGTCATCCATAGCAATGCTTCTTCTCTTAAATTTCCATGCCCGACCAGCGCATTCCACCAATTTTTTAGCTGCTTTTTCCCTATCTGCTGTTGAAGAAACAATCTGCACTGCTTCTTGGTTGGAAATAACATCCCATACCTAACACAAAACACACCGATTTAATACAAAGATAGTCAAGAGAAGTTAGACAATCGTCGCTTAACTAAGAAATCACTGATTCGATACTTGTATTGTATATGTCGTAATTATCTATGAAGACTGTTTGATTTTTAGTGGACCGACTGGTGTGAACAAAATACGTACCCCATCTGTTGCCAGAATGAGAAATTGATCTCTGCTTGTTATGTTTCGTTGAGTGACATGAGGATCGGAGATGAGGCCAAAATCTTTGACACAATAGTCACCAAAGGCTCTAGATAAGGCTAGGCCAGCGGATTTACCATTTGGCATCCATACCCTGTACACCCCTGGCTCATCTTCTAAACAGAACACTCTGCCTTGGGAATTTGCAATTCGCTCTGCCTCTTCTGCTCGCGAATTAGCAAAAAAACAAACAGCAGGAACGTTAAATAATCTCATTTATAATGATTAGGATACATAAACATAATTAAATTATCAATCATTGACAGGGTACTAACGGGGTAAATTGGGTTTGAAATCAATGGAAAGCTGAAGTGCCACCAAATTGCCATCATCAGAAGTAGTAGCTAATACTGCCCGAGAATCCCCAACATTTGCTATCACAAGATGCTCACCCTAGAGATTACATTGGGGGAAACCGATAGATTATTAGGTACATCTCGTGCATATAACACATTATGATATCCTGAATCGATATAAATGGAGTTCGACAAAGAAAGTGTTTCTACGAATCAGAACAGTGGGCAAATGTATCTAAAATTATGTATGTTAGTCGTGACTACCTGTTTGACAATTGTTAGAGCGGTGGTTCCGCTGCAAAAGGAATCAATGCTATGGTTGTGCTTGAGTTCTTGATCGATTGTAGCGTAAGTTTTGGAGTAAGATTGCTTCCAGATGTCAAATTGATGAAGGTTTCTGTCCAGGTCAACCTCAAAATCCATGCCTAAAGAAGTCATAGCAAGAGTTTCCTGCCAATTGCATAGCAAAGAAGGAGGCACTGATTCCCTAACTGTTTTAGCAACCACATGGCCCCATGGTCCATGGCCATCAAAAACACCACAAAAGATCATGTCCTCTTGGCACCCAAATTCCTACCAAAACCGAAACCAAACCCGTATATCAAGATCAAAAGAAAAACACAAAGAAATCCAGAATGGTGATCAAGATTGGGGAAATAATTACCTCCCATACAAGCAAGCAATCCTGGTTAATCCCTTTCTGGCCTCTCTTGGAGCAGACTGATGCAAAATTATTTGACTTGTTAGACTTAACAATACCAGATGAACTCCGCAACAACTCGTTTTTCCTTGCGTCTTTCGCCAGTGCTTCTGCAGCTTGTTTCCCTGCATCTTTCTCACAGTTCCTGCTTCCTTTCTTGATTGAAACTGTTCTTGCCAATCCGTCCAGAAGTGATGGGAAACGCACCATTGATTCTATATATATAAATAACCTAAACCACACCACAAATTCGTGTTACAGAAAAAGAATTACGAAATTGAACCAACTAAAAACTTCAGATCATTAGTTGCCAAGAAATAAAGAGATCTTCTTTGAAAATCTTGTTGGCTAACTATATATAGCAATTGATCAAGGCCTGTGTGGAGCCAGGGCGTCCGGCCAGGTGACATTAATTAAGAGAAATCAAACTTCATATGATCATTTAGAACTCAAAAGATTATAACAAACCTAGCCTGTGCTCACTGATCTGAATGTGACAGTCACTCCGGCGACCGAAACGTTTACTACTTTGATATTGAAAGGCTTCTTCTTCTTCTTGTTGCTTGCACTCCATTTTCCATCATCTTTCAATCTTCAGGTTCTTAAGTACGTACGTAATGTATAACGTTAGAACAAATTTAGTTGGGTTCATGAAATGACCATAATGCCCATTACTTCATTTAGTCTGTTTAGGTTAAAGTAACGATGGACGGTTTGGACTTTTCCTAGGATAACTCAAGGAGTCATTGGTCAGCGTCATGATGTTGTTATAGTTTATTGCGTTTAACTAATTTGTGGGTTTGATCGTTTTGGAGGATTACTTAATTACAAATGAGCCATTCAGCTATAAGAAAAACGAAAGTATTTGCAATATTTTACTCAGAGTCGGTAAAAAAAACATATATATTTAATCTAATGTAAGGATTAGTTGATTTTAGTTAAACTATAAGATAAACTTGTGGTGGGAAATCAATTGGGAATAAATTTGTATATCTTCAATGGCTTACTAATTATTAAAGATAGTAATGAAAGCTTTGTCATTAGACTAATTAAGCATGTTGATCACCGATCTTGGATTTTATCATCTAGATGGGTGCCAATCCTAAGATTCGTCAATCGTCATCTTTAAAGTAGAAGTGGCTCCAATTTTTTAAAAGTGGGCTTCGTTGTTATGGACCATCTCGTGGTGCTATTAGATTCTGACTCGAGAGAGAGAGAGGGGAAAAGGCTGAAAGGACAATCGCTAGCTATTTTTTTTTTAAAAAAAAAATAATGATTCTATTATTTATCAAAAATGAATAATCTTATTTTTCGATCCAACTTAAAAGAAATATGCAATAATCAGATATACCACAATTTTTATCCATTGCTATCTAATCTTTGGATTAAAGAAAGATATATAAAGATAAAAAGAATAAAACAAAAAGAGAAGAAAAAAATGATTTTGGCAGCCTGAGAATATCTCTATGTTGCCACATGCACCCAAGTTCTAGGTTGTTCCGGTCACTATAATTAACAATGATTCTGAGTCATTATCCTCAAACTTTTTGGTGGGAAGGGGTGGTAATGGTCTCTAATGGGGTCTACGGGGTTGATTAGATTTTTTTCAACGTAGTGGCTGTAATTTCCCGACAAATGAACCCATTAGAGCCTTGCAAATAAAGTTGAGCCATAACTGGTAACGTGTTTAATGGAACCAAGCCTGTTTAAACATGGATCTGGTTTGACCATTAGGAAAGTTACACCCAGTCTTCTTACGTCTCTTTTTTTCTTTTAATGTTGGCCATATGACGTAAGACGATGTCATCATCCAATATTAGAGCTCCATATATCGCCAACATAGCCACCATAATAATATCACGTTCATCAACGTCACAACACCAGATCATCCATAAAATGCAGTTGCACAAAAAATATAATGATAATAATAAAACAATTAGTATTAAATTAATTTGATGCAATGAGGGGAAAATAAAAGAAACAGTGTTTATGTACAACAATGTCCATTCTATTTGTAATTGTATGTGTATCACTCCTTTATACGGAACTTTGTGAAGAAAAGAATAAGAAAAGGATAATTTTTATCCATGTGGTATAAATGCTAAGAGAATGCTGGCATTACCCCGCAGGAAAATAGCGGAAGGCAGCAATCTTGGGACTCTAGCTCTATAATTTATGACAGTTTTTACATGCAGAAAACTTAATGAAAAACTTGTGATGCGTAATATTCACTCTCGTTAAACACGGGTCTTAAATCTTCCTTGCACATGAAATCCAACGGGAAAGAAACAAGATGTCCTCGAATCGACTGTAATCTCTCCATCGAATCAGTGTTTTTAACATCTCCATTTTGATAAGATTCAAGCTTTTCAGGGGCTATTCCTAAATCAATAGTGGTGTGGCCAAGTTTATCCTTCCAATAAGCAATGCTTTGTCTGAGCGCAGCTCTGCAAGTAGAAGGGTATAGAGTAATTAACTGCAGGTGGCTTAGGTTTCTCTTTTTGTACAGGATGATCATTAGTACATAAGTATTCTTTTCTTGACGTCTGAACCACATGTATTCCCTAGCCCACTGGGCCAGGAATAACCATGTTCACATAGGGTTGGACCTGCTAAAAGGCGTAAGGTTCTCCTAACGAGTAATTACTATGCCTTTTTGCATAATAGTCCCAAAAGGGTATGCCTAATTACACCTAGCACAGTGTCATTGAGTGGGAAAGAAGGAAAAGGAGAATATAAGAGGCACGGTACCTGGAATGTATAAGATCGTTCGGCACACAAGAGAAGACATCCTGGTATACCATGGTATTTGTCTGTCAAAAGAGTCACCAACAAAATGACCATTAGGTAAAATTATCCCAGCAAAATAGTGCCATTGATGCTTGTCAGGACTCGGGACATTTTTTATCTCACCTTCGCAGTTGCCATCCATACGTCTTTATAAGTTGAATCAACTACTGGGTCGATAATTTGATTGATCTAGAAAAATAAAGGAAAAATGACAGGTACATGAGTATCAGCAGGATGCTATGAAGTGCTGAGATATGTTTCAGTGTTTCATGAACTGTCTAGCAGCTAATTATTCCAGGTAAGGCATGCTAACCTCGCTGGGACGAAGACCAAGGTGCTCAGACCAAAGGGTGAGACGAAGGCTTACAGCAAATTTTCCAGCCTTCCGAGGTTTCCCTCCCATTAATGAGTCAACCATCTCTTTGTCTTCAATTAGCAGACCAATCTGACAAAGACATGATAAAACTGTGAAACCTAAGAAGCAGCTTATGTTCTAACGCCAGCGGGTGATAAAATTATACTGTTTGAAGGGAAACTGATCATATAATGTCAAGCTGATTGTAAAGACCTTGGATTAAGTAATACCTCAGAATCTCGTGAACCAAGTAAACTCCTATCATTAACATTAGCTGATCCGATCAAAACTGCAGAGTCGTCAACTATCATGATTTTACTATGCACATATACCTGCAGATAAAATCTTCAATCAGGCACAATGTGGAATCAACTAGCATTACAAAGAATTTTGTACTAAATCACCAATAATTTCGCCAATGAATAAGAATGGAAAAAATAACAGAACTTTTGTAAACATGTAGAAAATACCTGACTGGTGGCCACTGGACCACCATCAAAAAGTCGACCATAAGCTCTAAGGCCATAGAAAGAAATATAATCATGCGTTTTTGTGCCAAGGATATCAAGAAGATTATCTAATATTGAATTTTGTCCTCGGCAAATGGTTCGATATTGCCAATGCATTATTGCTCTGACAGCGGCTGCACCGCTATCATCCACACCGCCCTGTTAAACTAAGACTTCAGTCAACTAACCAAGGTGTGAGCTTCTAAATAAACAGAACTGGGAAAGAATTCGAACCTGGAACCCAGGAAGCAGAGGTATCACAATAATAACCCTGAAGAGCTTCTTATCATTATATGCTCGTTTAATACGTCGAAATAATGCTTCTAAAACACGATTTCTTATAACTTCATCTCCTTTTAGACCTGATATGAAAAATTGATTCTGGGAACAAGTTGCCCAAAAGTTTACCAAAAGAGAGTCAGTTAGATCTTTTGAACCCTCTGTATACGTATAAGTCTGAAATACATGATGACTAGGACATACAAGGAAGAAACATTGGTGTAAAATAGATACAAGGTATGTGACTCAATGCTGTAAAAGACATGCTACAGAGAGGAGGCTTCCTTCATTGAAAGATCAAATTAGATACCTCAATATAGATGAAGTGCTCTGCTTTCTCTATTAGGGTACAATAAGCACAGTGAATGCTCTCCTCAATTTGGCTTGTTCCAGCAGACCATTGACTAACACTCCTTATAACCTGGAAAAAAGATAAAAGGGAACATAATTAACAGCAGACTGGCCAGTCTGAAGGTTTTGGATAGATAGAAAGTGGTGTCGGCGGAGTCATTTTCCAGTTTTATTCATGAAAAAACATCTGTTCTTGGCAAACACTTCAAATTATCACGATGAAGAATAACAGGAACAGTTCAAAAAGCAGTATCAATCACTGGTCACTATCCACAACTGAACTTCCTGTGCCTGCTACAAGAACATGATGGAACACAAGATATTAACTTTTTTTCTTTTAGAGGATGCAATTCAGAGACTACATTTGTTTCAGATTTTTCTTAAGCTTTTACTCTCCAAAAGTCTTCCAATTGCTTCCACAGTGCTTTCCAGTCAGTGAAGTTAACATCACAATCACAAACAACAAGATCTTTTCTTGGTCTAGCCACAAACACCAAAATCTAGAAAATATGCAAAGACTAGCTCATGAAGGCATAAAGTTAGCACAAGCTACATTTTCTAGACTACTATGTGCCAGAAGAAAATCCTGTGACTTTTGCAGCCTAAAATCATCAGATACCTAAAGGTAGGTCATAAAATTAGGTCAGGGATGCAAAAGCTGTGTAAAACATTATGAGCTCTACCTACCTGACAATGGCAAGAAGAACGAGGACCAACTTGTCCACTTTCATCAACAAAACCAACCTGATCGGCCCTTTCTTGTGTTTCCCACCACTCTAGATCTGAAGTTTTTATGTCAGGCTGTGGCAATAAATCTGACCACGTTTTTGAGTGAAGAGCGAAGACATCGTGGTCATCCACAAAACCTGTCATTGGCATACCTGGACCTACTGGTTCAGGTTTGGTTTTCCGGAAAGGAAGAGAGAGACTTCTGCCAGGGGCAGAGTCCAGCTTATTATATTTTGGTCCTCCACTGGAACCATCCAATCCCTCAGCTTCTTGGGGCAAAAGCAGAGGAACATCTTGTGCAGATGACCGGGAAGAAAATGAATCCTGTCTTGTAAAGCCTTTAGAGTTGTCATCAAGATCCTTCGTTTTATCCTCTATCTCTTCGCTTTTCCCCATATAGTGGGGAATGACCATGTTATGCTGAGGCATAAGTAGTGGAATTGCTTCTTCGTAGGGAGCTTTATTTCTCTGCAAAGAAATGCATATAAAGTATAAACATTACATTACAAGCTTTGCTGAAAAAACATAGCAATCGGACCCAACACCTACCTTTGCATAGTTCCAGCGCTGGACAAAGTGCCTAGCTACATCACGACAAGGTGGCCCCCAGATGGCACAGTGAACATCATGCCAAGGCATTCTGGGAAACTTTTTACGATCCAGCTCATCTATCATTGTTTCTTCCCATGAATTCGGTTCAGATTCCCTGAGTAATAAAATGGAAAGCTTCACCAATCAAAAGGAGCAAATGATATTAAGGATTTTAACTGCTCCCGTGAATCCTTTATGGATTTAACTGTATTTCTTGGGGGAAAAACCTTTACAGTTTTCATGGGTTGAAGGTTCTCTCTGTTACTATAGCAGAAACTTAATCCAATCAAACTTAACCCCATCACTCTCTAAAAAATCTGGCAATGATCTTCAAAGTCTTATTAGCATAACTTCAAGAATGTATCACTAACTAAAGAACAGAAACCACTTACACTAGGACTAACTAGCCAAAACAAGTAGGTGGTAAGTATTTCATCATCAATTGCTGTTCAGAATTTTGAGCTTACCTTGCATTATAGTAATCCTTTCCCGGCCATTCCACAGGAGGGCAGTCACCTACCCTGTGTTCACGTGTATCATATCGACCAAAACACAAGTCCAGCCCTCCAATAAAACAAATGTGGTGATCAACAATGACAATTTTTTCATGGTGCGACCTACATAAAGGCCAAGTATAAATCAGAGAAAAGGGAAAAAATGTAGCAGAGGCACATAGCTAAAACTTTAGCAAAACTTTAGCTCTTAGTGATTAAAGGTCTTTCAATAAAGCATACCAGAGGTAAACACCACTAGAGAAGTGGTCGGGATAGCGCAGTACCCTCACATTCTCATGAATGCTGAGAAGTTTCCTCTTGCTATACACACTGTTGATTTTAAGAGCAATAGCCACCTCTTTATAAAGAAGAATGTATATCTGCAGCCATAAATATTCTTTGTTATATCACCACCCAACCAACTGAAGCTGAAACAGGTCTTAAAAGCATATCAGATAGGAATGTCAATCCAGTTGCTCTCTCTAAACACTTCTAAAGCCTTGTAATGAAACTAAGTTTTCCAGCGTCCATCACTTCATAGATTACAATCATAAACCTAAAGATCAGTATGTATGTTTTCAGGAAAAAAGAAAACTTCTTGGAATCCAATCACACCGCCTAACCCATGTAGAAATAAAAAACCTTCCTTTCAGGATAAGTTATAAGAAAAAATAATGATGAACCTTTTGCAGTTAAATTAGAATATATAAGAAGCAGAGATCATCACAAGACAATGCAGTTGCAAACACTGAGAGGAAAATAATAAGTGAGAAACGAATCAATAGGCACCTGAACCCCTTGTTTAGCCTTTGCTTCCAGCAACGCATCAAGCCTAGATGTGGCATGATTATGAAAAGGACGGCGCATATAAAGCTCTGGGCACAGCCACCAGCCACAAATGAATATCTGCACAAAAATACCCAAAAATCAAGAGAGTATAGATGACGACTTGAAATTGAGAAACAGTGATTTTAGTTACTGTAGCTGGAAGGACAGACCTCGGATTTAGCATCCTCGATTGAGGAAGCAATAGCTTCAAATGCAGCCCTACCATCTACAAACCACTGAGCCTGACTACCATCTTCAGACAAACCTCTAGGAGGTGCAAAAGAACCAAAACGATGGGGATGGCACCACCCCTCAGGAGGCTTAAGCCCAGCATCATTAATAGCAGCAACCCAGTCTTTAACTCTAGCACTCGTCTTAGCTCTTAAATTTATGCTCCGATTTCCACATGTGACCTTTGAAGTTTCCAATCATCTGTTAGCGAGTGAAATTATCTTTATAACTTAATCATATATAAAGATAACTGATTAACTATACTACATGAAGAAGTAATGGTCAGCATAAGCTTGAACAATTCCCTAATTTCACATATACTTGTGCCTCTCTTTTTGTGCATCGATATTTAATTGATACAGCCCAATTCAATGATGAAGTTTCATTAGCTCCAAAGTCTTTACAAACCAAAAGCATGGGAAGCAAAGTTTTAGTTGTAAATTTTTGGCAACAAAAAGAGGAAAAAGAAAGAAAGATACACGTGCCCCTTACCCTAAATGAACGCCGTAAAGGGTTGCGATCCTTTGTCTCTACTGCTAGTGATACTCGGCCATCACCAGTTCCAACTGAAGCTGGCAGTACATCAAAAACAATTATATCCCAGGGTTTGGGATCAAAAGGATCAGCTAGCAGTGCCAAGAATCCAGGCTTCAGAACAGCCCATACCTGCAAAAAAGGATCCACGACACAGACAATCTTGGGTTATATCTCTTACTCGGGAACCTACAGGGCGGTCGAAATTGTAATTGTTGGTAAACCATGATTGAGCCCCTGAGTACTAAAGTTTCTCTCCAAAATATGTACTAATACCTTCCTTTTCCACACTATGCATTCATCCACAAGGGTTCATCTCAGAATGTAGTTTCATAAGTAAAATGTAATCACTCGATCCTAAAGAAATAAGGTTTGCAAAGAATATGTAATGGAAAATTTTACTGCAATGGTGTAACAAGTTGAGGTTGGGTATTAAAGATAAGTGAACTAAGGGAGTAGGCGAGTAGACAAAATTCTCAGAAACATTCCGTAGTAAATATTGCATACCAGCTGAAAGAAACCAGAAAACTGAAAGGCGTTGAGGAAGCACTGCATATATAAAACCCCACTGCCCCACAAGCTCACTTCCAACAGATTGCAGATGCATAATTTGATGAAAGGCAAGTAAAAGCCAGTAATAAACCTATATTGAGATGAGCTTACAATACCTTCTGCCAGTTGTCATTGCAGCAACTAAACCAAGAGCATCCACAACATCTTCTTGAAGTATTATTGTTTGCAATTTTTGGTAGGTGCTTCACCATAACATAATCCTCTTTTAGCTTGGGGCCATATTCTGAAGAAAATGACAGCTTAGAGACTTCCAAGAACCTGCAAACCTGATACAACAAAAAGAAATTAAGAAAGCGAGAAGAAAGAAACAGCTATTATCGTACAAATTTCAAGTAATATGCAATTGACAAGCATACCTCTCGAGAATTAACAATGTCTATGTTTCCTAAAAAGTGATTTAAATACTGCTGCATTGCAACTTTTGCTGTGTCTGACATGGAATACTGCCTTCCCAATGAAGGACGAATAACTGAGAGAGCAGCACTTGATGGAACATCTCTAGGGAAAGGAAAAGAACACACCGATGAGAATTGCACATAACAGAGAAGTGCATTTCATTTCTAACCTCTGCCATAACATGTATTGCCATTGGTAATCACCTGTTTTTAGCAATTTCCTCTTGATGCAAGGGCATAGTCTCATCATCGGGATCATCATCATCCTGCCCCATTTGCATGTGATCTCCTATTCCTAGATTTTGAAGCCATTCTTTAACCTTTAAAATATAATGTATCAATGAGAAAAAGTACATCAAAACCACACACCTTCCCGAATAAAACTCAAAATTAATCCAAAGCCAACCACGCAGATAATACAGCAAATAAAATTTCACACGAGACACGCACACACCTGCTCTTGCTTCTCAAGGATTTCCTCAAAAAAGGCACGTTTCTTCAATGCAAAATGTAAATAAAACACTTGAGGTGGTTTCTTCACTAATCTCCATTTAAACTGCCAAAACGAAATTCCAACTACAGTTAGTATGCGTAATCTCCAAGTTTTGTGGAAGATATGCAGAGAATATTGAACCGTAATGTTATAGGAGATTGTTCCAAAAATTGAAGTATCTGAAGTAAAAGAATTCCAATTATAGGAATCTGAGCCGTATCGAAGTGTAAACGACCAATAAATTAATTACAAAACCATCCTCACTCCCATCAAACAACTCATACAACAGTCAAGAACTCATCCAACAATCCTCGTTCACACTAGCAAAGCCTAGAGATACTATTCAACAATTTGAGATGAGAATGAGCATGGTAAATATTAGAGAGATTGTGCACCTGTTTGTACTCGACTTCAATAGTGTAGGTCAAGAGCACAGGGCTAATATCACTCGGGTCGGGTCTAGAGACGGAGACGATGTTGGCCTTGGGCAGCTCGTCGAAAATCCGAGAGGATTCCGGTGTAGGTCGCGGGTTGAACGAGAAGAATGATGATATGGACGGCATCGGTAGCGGGGGATTGGACGGTTCTGATCGCATTTGCATGTAACGGGGAACGCTGCTGCTACCGCCGGCCACTAACTGCTCTGACGATGCCATATGATTGGATGAGGTAGGAAGCTAGTGAGGATGGTTAGTTCGGAGGAAGGAAATGTCGTTTTGGATCTAAAAATATGGTTGGTGGTGGGGAGGAGGAGGAATTGGAACGAGGAACGAATACTGTAAAATCTGGAAACTTTGTAATTAGATTAGGCCTCGCTCTTCTTCCTTTTTTCCATCTGAGAGTTGTTTTCTTTTTATTCAAGTATTTTCAATTTTGTAACAAACATAAATAATAAATATAAAAATGTATGGAGAAAAAAAACGAAAAGGATTCGCGGAAAGCACTTAAGCACGTGGCAGAATGGTTACGACTTGTGACTTATGACTTATGAGTGCAATGCAATTAAATTAGAGAAACTTTTGTATACTTAACTTTTTTGTTATTTTGATGCAATAGAAATGAAGCATTTAGGTATTAAAACTCAGAAA
This sequence comes from Viola odorata, assembly GCA_963691705.1. Lineage (NCBI taxonomy): Eukaryota > Viridiplantae > Streptophyta > Magnoliopsida > Malpighiales > Violaceae > Viola > Viola odorata. Next base: position 783,140 of record OY829545.1, read on the forward strand.
AAGAAAAAATATATTAATATATCAATTAACTTATTATATACCTATTGATAAATAACGTTAATAATTGTTGCAGCAAATTTATTAAAATCAAATTGTTAGCTTTCAAAAAAAATCATAGGATAATAATAATTGGGTCTTTTTCTTTAGTAATCAAAAGCCCATGGACCTTTGTAGAATAGAAGCCCACTAAATACAGGGCCAGCCCATAAATTAGAACCACGTGTTCGTTTATAACAAGATTTACCGCGCACCAACCCGCGAAGCCGCCAAGCCGCCAACACGCAATATGTTTGCGTGTAACGCCTGTTAGCACATGTCTCGCCTCCATTTCCTCCACGGAATCAAATCAAATTCACTCTCCTCCTCCTCCTCTTTTGTTTTTTTTCCCTTCCCGCAAAATTCCCAAACCGAACCCTAGCTCCCGATCACGATGGATCTTGCTCTGGCTGCCGACACCGTCACCGTGGCTACCCAACAAGGGTTAGGGTTTGCAAAATCGCTTCTCCATCGCCACAATTTCACCTCCTACAACAACCTTTCCCTCGCCGACTCTTCCGCCGATCAATCCGCCGGAGGAATCCTCCAAATCTCGGCCGTGATTCTTGATGCAATTGCTCCTCCCCCGGTTAAGCCTAACAGGTCTAGAACCTCCCGCCGTACTATCATCCGTAAAAAGCGACGGACGAGGCGGAGTACGCAATATGGCGGAGAATTCGGTGACGGGGGAGAGGATTATGGGTTTCCCTGGGTCGGTGGTAATGAAGGTCCGTTTGGAGGTGATGGTGGTGCTGGGGACGGTGGGAACTGGGGCAATGGTGGTAAAGGGTGGAATTATGATCGATTTGGTGGACAGAATTGGGATGAATCTTCTTCATGGTCCTCGTCTTCAGGTTTTGCTTATGGATTCGTTTATGAGGTGGTTGGTTGGATTGCCCTGTCTAGCTGCGTGCACTTTGCGTTTAAGAAGATTGTGAGGATTTTAGCTAATGGGTTTGCTGTTAGTGTCAGTGATACCGAAAGAGATAAAGTTCCTATTAGATTGGGTTCCATCTGCTAATTGGTAATCTTTTTCTTAACAGTTCATGTATATACTGTATATGGGTTCTCATTGTTTTTCGGAATTTCACTTTTCAATTATGGCATTGATTATATTCCGATGCTTACTCTATAATTATGAATTGTTTACTTGGTGGCATTATTGGCATGGGATAATGAAATTCTAGGAATTGGTGATGTACGATTATGTTCAAACTTCAAACTTCAGGTGTAAAGCAAAGTTCTGAACTCTAGAAATTCTGTTTCTGTTGATGTGCTACTTACCCCCAGGTTTATTGGCTTATGGTGTTTCCATAATTGACATGTTTGTTCTTCTAAATGTATAATAGACAATGCCAAGGTTTTTTCACTAAGTTATTTGAGTGCCTTCACAATATGAGAAAATCAGCTTAGCTTATGATTCAAGTTACATCCATCGAGGAGTTAATGAGCAATGGATGGTAAAAACATGTTTTTCTTAATCTTTTAGTGCGGTTCTCTAGGTCATGAATGACGATTGGCTGTCTTTGTGTATCGGTATCCTATAGAGTGTGTGTTCTAGGTCCTGAATGTTTTTCCTCACCTTCAAGTCTATTATGCCTAGATAGTCTGTGGCAGGAAAAGCTGGTGCGTGTCTGCTTAAGTGGCATTCATAAGAAGGCCTTTCTTGGGGTAGATATCATTTTACTTGGATCAAGAGAAAAGTCTCAACCTGCTTTCTTGTTAGCCTGTCTGAGTTTGGGGTGCAGCTCACACCTAGATCCTTGGAGATTATGTTGAATCTGACCATACCTATAGGCTCAAGGAAGTTGCGTATTAGCCATTAGGTGGTAGTATTGATAGCTTTCATGCCAGGCACTTGCTGCATCTGCTGTCTCTCTTTCTCAGAGATGTGTGGGCATGAAAGATGGGAGCATACCACATGATCCACTGAGGCAGCATCTAAGTAAGGTTTGGGTTAAAGTTGTAAACATTTTATCGTCTTCTACTTTGTCTAGGTTGTAATCTCTTCTGTTGAGTGCAAAGTATTTTGTTTTATGGTTGTGTGGCTAGGGCTCATCGATTAAGATCAATTTTGTCTAGAAAGGAATGATAATGAACAGATTATGCCATCTTTTTTTTTTATAAATAATGCCACATCTTCATATAACAGCATAATCAACAAATTAGTAAATGGTCCCTACCAATGGTTGTACTATGATGAGGGTAATGTTCATAATAGTGTTTTTGATGGAACAAACTAAAACAAAATTATGTTGGAGTACCAGGTATTATGATTTGTGTAGGGAGCTATGGTGGTGTTTGAGCTGAGCTGAAGCATTGCAAGCATTAAGAATAAGATGTGACAGTAAATTTTAGGTGGCTTTTGGAACAGTTGGTGAACTGGTGGTTCTTAGGTGTTAAAAGGAATTATCTGGAGTCAGAATAAAATGGAATATCATTGAAATTTCTTTTACAGAATCTTGAATCATTTTCGAATCCTTTGAGTGCATTTTCTTGGTGCATGTATATGATTATGGGCATCCAGGAGCAGAACTCGCGCAGAGTCAAAAGAAGCTGCGTTCCTAACTCTTGCCTATGATTGGAGTGTGGTTTTGGACTTTGGATGGGAATTACTTTTAATAATAAAGGCCACGCGCTAATTTCTATTCTACCAAACATGTATTGCATCCTTGCCGCCGTGCCCTGTTGACGATTCTAATTGTTCATTCGGATTTTTTTACTTTAATTCAATTTGCTCTACCATAAGAACTAAGAAACAAAAATCTTCATAATGTTGGTGTAGTAATTTTCCATTATTAAAAAAAAAAAGAGCTCTACAAGGGGAATGGAAACGTTAAAGGGTTTTAGGTTTGTGATTGATGCAATTTTTTGTTCATGAAAAGTTGCTAAAGGTTTTGAGATAGTTTCATAACAGATTTTGCTTTCTGTAAAATTTGATTTAACTTAATAGGTTCTGCTTCCTCTAAAATTTAATTTAAAAGTTAAAAATAGCTTCTGATAAAAATATTAAATTTAAAAATAAAATTTGTTTGAAAAATAATATCATACAAACCCTAAATTATTACTCGTTCAAGGTACTATCCTAAGACATGAGAATAATTGTAAGTTCTCGTAAACAAGGGTGTGAATCACAATTTTGGGTGTAATAATCATGCTTTTATATATTCTATGTTTTCTTAAATATTGCTCTAACATATTCTGTAGGATGTTGTTGATTGGTCACATTAAATCAAGAAAAATACAAAAATAAAGAAGCTTCTAGCGTAAAATATATGCTGATAGCAGTAAGATTTCTATTTGGAGGAGAATTTAAAATGTTCAGAGAAGCATAAGCTGTAATATTTCATACTTATCAAGCTTCTTGTGACAAGTTGCATCTTTTTATATATTTATATTAACAATTCAGGCCTGCAGTATGGCCTGGATTTTATTGGATTTTTTTAAATATAAATTTAAAATTTTATTACAAATATAGAGTAAATTATTCATATATGAATTCGATCAAAGACTTAAACAAATCATCAAAAGGTTTAATTTAAAATTTATTACCAATATATGGATTAAAATAATTATTCAAGAGTTTGCTTAGATATTTTTTACAAAATGAGAGGTAAAATAATAAATAAAAATTGCTTTGTTACGAGGTTGTAGTTAGTGTAATAATATAACTAATTTTTTATTTAAAAAAAGTACAACGTATATATAGATAAATAAATAAAAGGGGACACACACACGTACGATGACAAGAAACGAGCCGAAATTAATGGGATAATCAAGAATTCAAGATTCTTCTTAGAAGCACCACGCACAACACGACACGAAATGATGATGCAACTACATGCAAAGATGCAATGCAACCAGACTCCATCCTTATTTTCAGCATTCCTACTAATTAATTAATTAAACATTAAGTACTAGTAATAGTAGTATCATTAGTCTAATTAAGTAAAATATATAATAGCATAATGTACAGTACGGTAAAACGATTACAAAAATTAAACACAGAGCATCAAATGTGAGCCTGCAGAAGTGCAGAAATGTTCAACACAGACGCCAGAAGGAAACAAAAAACAGATGAAGAGCAGTACAAAGCATTAAACGACTAGGAGATTAGTTCATTTATTTATTTAATCATTATTTTACTAGTACTAATTAATACTACTAGTAATTAGCAATCTGACACTGATGTTGGTGATGTGTCACCAGGTCGTCCAGCATCCAAAGATCGACCGAGTCACCAGGTGACTCACTGCTTCCAGACGAACCCATCAACTCAGTAGGCTCCATGTCCAGACCCAGAAACGATTCTATGCTTGCAATCTGATCTTTAAACTCAAACTCGTAATCCGCTCCGTTATCATACCCAAAACCACCAACGAATTGCTCCTGCAGCTGCGGTGGAGACGGTGGAGTTTCAAAATTTTCAGCAGGAGGAGGAGGAGGGAGGGGAGCGGTGACGGCGGCGGTAGTGCAGCGTTTCTTTGCTGGTGGTGGAGGTGGGGTTGTTGTGGAAGAGAGCTGAGGCGAGAGTGGTGGCGGTGGGTGTGGGTTTAGGGGGTGGTGGCTGGCCGGGAAGTTGAGCTTGGCCTTATCGCCGCGGATGCGCTTGGCGGCTTCATCGTAGGCGCGTGCAGCTTCTTCGGCGGTGTTGTAGGTTCCGAGCCAGACTCGAACGCCTTTATGCGGGTCTCTGATCTCAGCAGCCCATTTCCCCCATGGCCTCTGCCTTATTCCTCTGTACACGTTCTTCCTTGTCCGCTGCCGCTTCTTGTTGCTCTCTTCTTTCTCCTCATCATGACTTGCCTTTTCGATCTCCTCATCATAACTCGCCGCCGCTACAGGGAAAAAAATTTAAAAGATTAAAAACCTTCAAATTCCAATATCAATCGCGATTTAACACCCAATTGGAAGAAACCCATTAAAAGAAATTAAATAATAAGCAATCAAAGGCATAGAAAAGTCTAGGATTTTACCATGGATGGGTTGTTTGTAGTTTGGTGGGAGCTTGAGATTATCATATTGATTTGTTGGGTTTTTTCCTGCTGCAACATTTGAGTAGGCATCAAAGCCAAAGAGATCAGAGAAGGTGTCAATTTCCGACCAGAGATCGTCGGCCGTCAATCGCCGGCCACGCTTCACGGCTACAAAATCAGAGATGATGGCTCCTCCACACATGTTTCGCCTTCTTACCAATAACACCCAGAAAGGAGAACAGAAGAAAAAGGAAGAAGAAAGGAAAACGGAGTGAAAATGTGTAAGTGAGAGGCGTGTGGCGTGTGGTTTTATAGAGTGGCCGTTACAACCCAATCTTGCTAGCAGACAAGCGCCCGATTTGCTTTTTCCGGGTCACGTTTGTTGTCTTCTTTCCTGCTATGAGTTATGATCTAACGGTGGAGAGGGGATCAAGTAAAAAAAGAAATTGGAAAGTAACAGAAGAAAAAAAATATAGTAGCCAACTAGCCATGAGCAAATACAGATTTATTCTAGCTTAATTAGTGAACAATTAAGAGTGGTTTTAAGTTTAAGTAAAAAATGCACTAGCTTTAAATTTCTTGATAAAAGAGAGTTCTTTTACTTTCTAAAATTTGATTATATCAACCGGTGAGAATTATTCTAATTTAATTAATAATTTCAATACTAAAGTTTACCATGGAGATTTTTTCCACATTCTAGAATTTGACTAAGATCACCCGGTAAGAATTGTTGCAATTTAATCACTAATTTCAAGTTCAATTTATAACTACGCACTAACTTTAAAATTTTGTGATGAAGCGTTTTTCAATTTTTTGAAATATTGACCGGTTTGAATTTAAATAATCGATACGAAATAATGATAAGGGGAGAGTGAAGATGTGGGTCCGCATCTTCTCCAAGTTGATTTTTCAGTGTGTCCCACAGACTTTGTCCTTATATACTACAAGTGGCCAAGTGGGCACTTGAACTGTTGACGTGGCTGATTGTAGTTGGGTCGGGTCAGTGGAACCGGGCGCGATTTGATTGTAAACGCAGCCTCATTGCTCAGCGGTGGTTCCAAAAATATTAAAACCGCAAAGCTCAAGGGCTTTTGTCCTTTTCGATGTTTGAAAATTGCATTTTATTTTTAGAAAAAATATTCTAAAATATCTGTTATCTAAACTTTAGTCTAATATTTTCAGATATTTTAAACTTAAGTCTATTTTATTAAAATATCCATCCAAAATTTTAATAAAATATTAAAAATTATATTAAAAAATATAATAAATTATAAAAAAATGCAAAAAAAAAGAGATTGATTTTCTTATTATAATATATCTTGTGCAGTCGATCCATTCCATTCAATCAAGGACAGAGAGTAATTTTTAAACTTTAGGCCTGCAAAATATTAGGAAACAAGCCCAAGGATTAGCCTAATTGGGTTGAATTAATATTCATTCTAATCCGCGGCGTGAGGCCAGCTGGCATGAAAGTGGGGATGTTTCACTTTCTGTTTCAGCCTCCTAACTTCTTTATCTACCAGCTCCTGTCCTCTTCCCATTTTTGCCTCTCCTTTTCTCATCAGGATTATATCATTACTCTCCTTTTTCGACCTTCCCAATCCCCAAACTGACATCAGAAGAACAAAAAGATCTCAACAGTGCACGCAACTTTGAGGAAAGAGAGAAGAATCCCTGTTCCACTTGATTCATGCCCATCCATGAAACCATGGTTCATAAAAAAGATTGAGTTTCTTCTACCAAAAAACGGGACCCAAATTCAATTCTGGTACACTCTCTCCACTTGCAGTAGTACATTTATTGTTGCTTATGTACTTGACAAAGGCCCACGTCACTGTCCCTTAAACTGTGAACTGGTGGTAGTAGTAGTAGATAGTATTTTGCCAGCAAAAATCTCTAGTTTCAAGATTTAACTCGTTCTGCTAAACTAGTATCACTAAGCTATATAACCTCACTCGCTAATATGTGCATTTGAACAGAAGCAGCACTGGACAAATACAAAGAACATGATTCCATTGAAGTATGAGAAAGGAAATGAAAGATGATAGAATGCTCCATAACAAGATTCCTCTTCACAACACACTCTCCAGTGTGAAATTACAATATTCCAAGCCTTTCTTGAAGTGTCGAATAACAATAATTTCCAATTACAGTCAATAAATATGAAATTCAAAAGCCAGAATTACCAATTGGAATACAAGTATTCAGTAAAAGTTCTTGCTCCCCGCAGGTTTAGTAGAAGGGGGATGTGGTATTCTAAACACAGAAACTATAATGCCAGTACAAAAATTCGGAACCTGATTAATCTGCCAGTTTATTCAGGCGATGAATGGTACTCCTCGCAACCCTATTAACAGGATCAATCTTCAGAACAGTCCTCAGGTCTTCCGCCCCAAGTCTGTACTTCTCCATACTCTCATACAGGAGCGCACGCTGTACAAGAACAGATACGTTGGCAGCATCATGCTCGAGTACCTGAACAGACCGTAAAGCCCCCACATATCAGGAGTACGAAAAAGAAGAAAACAATACTACATAAGTCCCTAATGCATGGATGAAAAGTTTGTATTGCATTATCGTCTACATATCATAAAAAAGTTGTAGTCCAGGTCAAAATTTGGGTGCCAACAAACTAAGTAACTTGGTGGCATGAGTAGTCAATGGAAATGTGAAGATAGTATCAGCTCACATCAGGTATGAGATGGCCTAAAACCATTGGACCAAATATCCATGTTTATTGAGTCAGTAGGGTTTAGTTGCTAATTCTCAACAAGATTTCAGTAATCACAGGTGTACATGCCTAGCAAAATGCTGTCATGCCAAGGGGTCGCACTGCACTAGTAATGGGCAGTGAATCCAGGCTTCTAGGCAAAGAGAGCAAGGAAATGATAGGTTAGCTAATTAGATAACACACAAGTGGCACTTGTACTCGTAGCAAAATGCTTCTCACATTTGATTTGAAGTAGGGCGCCAACCATGCAAAAAATGTAAAATACCTTATTCTCAGCTCATAACCTATGTGTAGCCCATTTCTAAACCCAAAACATATGAAGAATACTAGTCTCAATTCACAGTTTGCATGAATAATAGCAGGTGTTGCGCATTTAAGCAACCCATCCAAATTCATAACTCAACAAGCAGAAACAATTAATGCAGGGAGAAAGGGAGGCATGAATGTACCTTGGAGCAGTCTGCCACTGCCTTCTTATACTCACCAACTTCTTTATAGCAAGAAGCTCTGCATGACAATACGTCCGCAGTGGAAGGGGTATCACCTGATTTCTCAAGAAGTACTACAGCCCAAGACAACCACTTGATGGCATCTGCATACTGGCCCTGCTTTTTGTTATCAATACCCTTGTTCTTCGCCGAGGAAGCTGTTACTCCAGCAGGTGGAGGCGGAAGCCCTTCAAGCTCAGTGGTGGCACCACCTGAATCATTCCCACCACTACCTCCTCCGAACTCCGTATCCAATCCCCAATCATCAACTTCTGAGAACTGCTGACCAGCACCTCCACCACCTCCTTTTGAAGTGGCTGCGCCTCCGGATGAAGGAAAGAACATTTCAAGATCACTAGCTGCAGTTTGAGCAGAAGGCTGTTTCTGCTTTTGATCATTGAAGATCCCAAAATCATCAATATTTGAAGTCGCACTTGATCCCATGAAATCATTGCTCTTAACACCAAAACCACCTGATGGAAAAGCTGCTGCACTTGGCTTTGAGGAAGCATTTTGAAAATCCCCAAAAGCATTGCCACCAGAGTTAACCTTATTATCTTTACCAGTGGAATTAGAAACACCAGGTTTTTGTTTCATCCCAAAATCAACCAAAGAACCAAAAGGGTCCCTGTTTCCACCCATTCCACTTCCAATTCCACCTACCCCTCCACTCATACCCTTAATCGATGGACCCCCAAGATTTGAACTCTTATTAGCATTGACATTAACACCACCGCTGCTCGTGTTATACCCACCACCAGAACTATTACTCGAGCCCCAACTTACCCCACTTTTGGAAGAATTACTCGTCTTCGGCAACGAATCAGCCAAATTACCCATCGAATATGGGCTTTGATTTCGCGTGGGAGCAGCATTCTTCAAAGGAACATTGCCATTACCTTTGTTCCCCTGACCCAAAGCAGAGTTTAGCAGATCGCCAAACAAATTTGGATTCTTCCCCACAATCCCAATACCTGTACCCGTATTCGCGCCATATGAATTCCAGCTCTTGCCGGAAATATCACCTACCATCGAAGTGGGTCCGTTTAACCCTGTGCCTGGAGCGGGTTGGTGGGTCCATGAAGGCTTACTGGGTTGTTGCCATGTAGGCTTCGATTGCGTGGAAGAAGACGAATATGAATACGAAGAAGTTTGGTTCTTCTGATCATTCAGGGACTTGGAGCGATTCGATCCAAGACCCAAATCGAAATTGAAGTTGGAGCTCATGATTATATTGGATCTAAAAGAAAGAACCGAGATCTAGTCGTTAAGGGATTGACGGTGTACCTGGTGATTTGGAGACCGCTGAGATCAAGATCAGCGAACAAAGATGAAAAGATCGGGAGATTTTTTTTTTTTGAGACTGTTGGCGATGGTGGTGCTATCGTGCGCCTGACGTTGTTTTAACGTGCGGGAAGAAGGAAGTTTTTTGTTTGGTGGTTGTCGGTGTCTGGAAGAGATGAAACGGCAAGGAAAGAAGCCGTTTGGCCAGGTGCATAGCATACGGGGTTTAATGCAATTATGCAAATTGGGAATTGTTCTCTTTTTTAATACTCTTAAACTTTTATTTTATTTTATTTTTGTAAAAACTCTTGGAATTTTATCAATTTTACATCCACAAAATTCCTTTCATTACGAGTCTATCATTTACCCACGCGTTGCAAAGATGGAGTATATGTTTATAAACCCTAATTAAAATATTAAGTAAAATTAGAAACATAAGATCGTAAAAATTTATAAACCTTAATTAAATACATATTTTATTAGATATTTAATTCAATATTAAAAAAAATTTAACACTCGGAAATATAGATTTGCGGATTTTTTCTTTTAGTGTTATTTATGATAATGAACACCATAATTTTAAGGGTCAATTTTTGCAAAAAAAAGGTCTAGAAGCTCAATCATACTCTTTTATTGGAGGAAAATAAATCAGAAAAGTTAATTGTTAGAATCATAAAATTTCATAGTTTTGAAGAGTTGACTCTAGTTTTCAAAAAGATTTTAGTGTGTGTTTGGGGTTTAAAGTTGGCCCAAATCAATATTTTCAGGCTGAAAATTAGAATTTTGGTGTTTGGTAAATTCCAATGGAGGTGCTGGTACTAAAATACCCGGTTTCAAAACTTATATTTTCTTCAATTTTGAGGCTGTTCCATTTTGGGTCATCCTCCGAACCATGCTTTTCAAAATGGACAGGGGATGGAGGGTAAGAGTTTTTTAACAAAAATATCCAATTTATGGTTAATTACGAACCTACCACGTATATAATACACAACAAAACTCCCACTCTCCTCATTCTCGTTCTCTTCTCATCCGAAATTAAGGTTTCATTCTCTTCATTTTCATTCTCCTCCGACAACCATCACCGGTACCTCTCTTTCTCTTTTGACAGTACCAGCCCCTCCCTTCTTCTCCTTGACTTCACCCCAATAACACCATCCCCATCTTCATCTTCAAGTTTGAGAATGGAACCGAAGTTTCCACATTTTCCCTTTCTCCACCGACTAAACCCAACATCTACCCCGGAAACTCCATCGAACCTTCTCGAAATCGCTCTCGCCCTCTATTAATTCTCTCATGCCACATTCTACATCGAAAAGAACCAGAATCGTAAACTACCCCTTTCCCCAATTCGTTGTTTTCTTTGAAAAATCAAGAAAGAAATTTTATTTCAAACACTTTGCCGGCAATGGAAGAGGACGGAGCTGTCACGCTCTACAATAGCAACGCCATTACAGATTCTAAGAAGAACCCATTTTCGATCAAGGTGGGTTTAGCTCAGATGCTTCGCGGCGGAGCAATTATTGAAATCAGCAATGCTCGTCAAGCAAAGCTAGCTGAGGAAGCAGGGGCGTGTTCTGTCATTGTATCTGAGCGGAGTGGCGGAGGGATTCGAAGAATGCCGGAACCATCTCTCATCAAAGAAGTAAAACGCGCCGTTTCTGTCCCTGTAATGGGTAGAGCTCGCGTCGGCCATTTCGTGGAAGCCCAGGTATTGGAAGCTCTTGGTGTTGATTATATTGATGAAAGTGAGGTTCTTGCTGTAGCTGATGAGGATAATTTCATCAATAAGCATAATTTTAGTTCTCCATTTGTGTGTGGGTGTGAGACTTTGGGAGAGGCGTTGAGGAGAGTGAGAGAAGGTGCGGCGATGATTAGGACTCAAGGGGAGAAATGGGGTGAGGGGAACGTTGTTGAGACAGTGAAGAATGTGAGGAATGTGATGAAGGAGATTAGGGTTTTGAACAACATGGATGAGGATGAGGTGTTTGCGTTCGCTAAGAAGATCGCCGCCCCTTATGATCTTGTGGCGCAAGCTAAGCAAATGGGGAGGTTGCCAGTTGTGCAATTTGCTGCTGGAGGAATTGTGACTCCTGCAGATGCAGCTTTGATGATGCAGTTGGGTTGTGATGGGATTTTTGTGGGGAATGAGGTGTTTGACTGTGCTGATCCGTATAAGCGAGTGAGGGGAATAGTGCAGGCTGTTAGGCATTATAATGATCCTCATGTGTTGGTGGAGTGTAGTTCTGGGTTGGAGGATTCAATGGCAGAGCTCAATGTCAGTGGGGATAGAATAGAAGAGTTTGGTCGCGGCGATTAATGGATTGAATGCAAGTAATGTGACTTCTCTGTATGTCATTTGAAGGTCTGGGTCTGTTTTCCTTGGTTATAGTAGTTATATACTTGTGTCTTCTTGCTGTTGTATTGATTTTGTTACAGTTGACAAAAGATGTAATCTGTATGTTGTATGCCACATCTCTTTGAGGTGAAACACAGTTAATGTACTGGAATGGAAATTTCATTTTTGTTAGCCAATTCTTGTTCAAGTTTTAAGTTTCTGAATCAATAGGATTGCATTTGATCCACTCTTATTAGGATGGTATTCCCCAACTCATACTGGCCATAGATTCCTGCATTTGGTGTAAAATTGATCACATTGATGAAGACTGAAAGGAAAACAAGAAAAGGGATTGCAATAAATAAACTGCACATTGCTGCTGGCAGCCACAAAACAAAAGCACATATTGTTGAATATCTAATTTCCTGTTACCCAAAAGAGGCTCAAGTAATTTATTTATGATTTAAATAAGTTTAATTTATTTATGATATTAGATAAATATTTGGTAGATGTTAGATTATAAATAAATAAATTAAAAATATATATAAAGATATTAAAAAAATTAATTATAACACTTGAAATAAATTATGTCCTTTATGATCATTTTACATCCAAACCATAGTTTTGGAAAACTATTTTTACCAAACAGCACACTCCGTTTTTCAAAAATCGTTTTTCCACTGACCATTTCCAACCTGAACTGTAACGCCAAACAGACCCTTAAGCGAATAAGATTTTTCAAGAGTCAACAAATTTTGTAAAATTAGATTCGTAAAATTTTCCCTTGCACTCTTTAAACTTTCAAATTGTCCATTTCACTCCTTTAACTTTCAAATTGTTCGTTGCACTCCTTTAAATTTTCCATTTCTAATATTAGTGCACCTTACTATTTTGCCCCCATATACTTATTTTTCTCTTATATTTGTCCGTACAAAAAAATTGACTAAGAAAAATATCATTAAAGCATCTTATCTTATTTAAATCTAATGCAAATAGTAAGTTAACACCTAGCCTTCTTTGCCTTACACTAGTACTGTAAGTTAGTGATTGAATAGTACTTATGTGTTCCTTTTATGACATCGATCAATTATGTGTTGCCATATAAGTTTAAAAAATTGTTAACATTATAAAATAATATATAAAATTAAGTTTTGAGTTCGAATCTTCTGTGATAAAAAAAATTACTACTTCACAAGACTTGGCCTCAGTAGCAACGTGTTTGCAGCATGTCGAGGATAGTGAAAATTATATTGTTTACTTGAACGAAGGTGGAGAGCAATGTCACTCTGTGTAGTAAATGCAATCGGCGCGACATCCGGGGAAGTTGGAGGCTATAAGTATAACAGAGGTAGAATCGCTATCACCCAAGAAGAGCGCCACATTATCGCCGAGATTTGTCATCGAGATCTTAGGTCAAGTTGAAGCTTCAGCACGTTAAAATCTTCTGTCATAATGTCACCATCCAAGAACCTGTAAACCAACGCCAGATCCTGTTCCTGTTGCTGTGGGCAATTCAACAAGGTAGCTCTTTAGGCACTGATCAAAAAGAAGGAAAGAAAGTGCAATTTTCTTTAGTCTAGGAGGGAATTCATTGACATCAAGTGTCATGAGTTTGCCCCAATGGTGCAAGATGCGAAATTTGCCCTCATAAAAGATCATGTCATTGAACATTTTGAAACATTCGTCCAGGTAAGTCCAAGCTTTGTCCCCTGATCTAATGAAGGCCAACCTGTTCATGTCGGCATAGATCACCATCACCGCATAATCATTCCGATAAAGCTGTGGGTCCTTTGACAAAACAGCCTTATGAATAAGGTAATCGCAGTTGATTCGGTCCTCCTCCTCGTCATTAACAACACAAATATCACTTTCATCAAGACCATATTCCTTAAGAAAAGCAGCGAAATCAAAAGGTACTTCAAGATTATCATCTTCTTCACCGTGATTATCATGGTCTTCTTCTTCAACATCACTATCATCCTCATCTTCTTCCCCTTCACCTTCTTCCTGGTCGTCATCATCATCATCATCTTGATCAACCCAATCATAAGGAACTTCATAGTCCATATCCTCAACCCTTATTGTACCCCAGATATCTTTTAGGGGAGGGAGAGTGATAACCGCACCCGAAAATGGATTCGTGAGAAAAACCGCCATGGTTTCCTCAACCCCGATCAACCAACCATGAGAGCAGCCGCAAAATCTTTTCTGGTAAGGGACATGCCACTGAAAGTCGTAAACTTTATCCTCTAACACACTGTATAGACTCCGTTTATGGTCACTGTTATCCTTACTAGGAACCAGAAGCAAAGGAAGTTGTTCGCGATGGAGAATGGCAGCCCTCTTGTCTTCCCTGCAAGCTGTCCACCACCACACAATTCCATGCTTTGCAGACTAAGCTAAGACGAACACAATCAGGTATTGGGACCGCCTAGTCTACTAATGAGCGCAAGAGGTCGTTAGGGAGATTTGCCCATCCGCCGGAGTTTGTCATGATCGGCCAATGGCTATTGATCAGAAAGGAAGCGACTCTTTTCTTAAAGATCAATTGAAGAGTTATGGGCAAATTAATTAGATCAATATCCTTCTTCTACTTCTTATACAAAAACGGCTCTAATTTTAATCCAAACACAACTCTACAAACTCGTTCTAATAATGTTAGGAGAAGGATAGCCTACGCAATCCAAAAGGGTCCCAACCGTTCTCTCTTTCTTTTCAATTTTTTTTACATATTAATCTTCTGATCTTTCAATATATTACACATTTGTCCCTATTGTTTAAAACTTTATAGTAACATTATCACTAACTAAAACTTCATTATAGTGACATTCTTACTAAATAAACTTTGGTATCCTCAAAACTAAAAATCCGTTGCGGTGTAAGTGCAGTAATACTAGATAGAGGACAGGAATCGTGAAAACAGCGAGTGTGAAGTATGATCATGAAAAACACTAGGCAAGAAACCAAGAAGCATTGAAAAGATGAAGAGTATGGAATAGAATTGTAGGCGACCAATTCCCAAAAGACACTGATTATATCTAACAAGTCTTAGACTAAACTTCTAAGTTTTACATTTTTAAGAACCACACCGTGAGCTCTCAGGCAACAGATGTAATGAGTAGTGCTTAAGAATTTCTTCCCTGGTTAGCCGGTCCTTGGTTCATGGGGAACTCTCTCCCTCCATGATGAGCTTGATTCGGGCCACCGGCTGGTGATGGTTGCTGCATTCTCTGCTCTCTCCTCTCAACCTGCATTGTTTCGCGGCGCCTATCATACCTCGGGCGAGGCCTGCTCCTAGATTGCTGATTCTCATTATACCGGTACTGAGGCCTATGGATCACCTTCCCGTCAACAAACAGGTCCCCTGATAATCAAGCAAACAGCAAACAACAAAACATGAAACTCCCCACCAGAACCAATTAACTTACTCTGTATCAAAATTTCATCCGTAACAGAACACCCACCTCCATAATCCTTATTAGGCACATCAAGATAGGAATCTGGCAAAACCCAGAGTACGCCAGGCAATTCTATGCACGAACAAGAACAGACCAGAGTCATCAACATTATCCAAGTCAAAATGTTCATAGAAATAAGCAAAACAGAATTCATCAAACATCCAGAATATGCAATAAACTCTATAAAAGAATCCACATTACCAATAAAATCTCTAGCTAAACCCTACAATTATGAACCCTAAGTTGAAGAAGCGAACACATGGAAAACAGACCTTTAACTTTGTAAGAAAGCTCCTCGCTGATTAAAGCACCAAAGCCAGTATATGTTGATGTACAAACTGAATAAATCAACTTCTTCGCCTCCTCTTCACTAAAACCAACAAAACCCCAATACCACGAATTAATGAATAAAATCCAAATTATCTGCAGTAACAAAGAAAGGAGTCAAAGAGGGGAACCAGCATTACCTGCCGACGACGGTGGTGAGGGTTTTGACATAGGCGTTGATCATTTCCTCTTCGGTGGGTTTAGGGTTATCTGGAAACTCCATGACTATAAGCCAGTGATTGTAGTCACAGCCGTCCAAAAGGATTATGTCCTTGGGTGGACGGTTGCTCCAGTTTGGAGAGGGGTCGTTCAGGGGAGAGTAACCCGACCCGGATGTTTTGAATCGGATTGGGGTTTTAACCGAGGCTGGGATGAAGTGAGCTGGAATCGGTGTTTTCTCTACAAGAGGGACGAGCGCGAAACGAGAACGAGATGATACGGTTCGGGTAACGACTGAAGCTAAGTTGCGCCGGGCAGCGAGGTACGCCATTGCTGTTCGAACTCTCTCCTCTTCAACCTCCCTAGTCCCTACACTGAATAGTTTGCTCGGTTTTCTTTTTATTTGACAACTTATGCCTTTTCATTTTCGTTTAAGTTGCCGTTTGGCATTCTGGTTTGGTGCCCAGAATGCCTTTTCCCAATCCAAATTTTGTTATTAGGTGTTTGGTAAACACCTTCCAACCCAGCTTTTCCAAAAGTCATTTTGGTTTCCTTTGTATTTTTACCTTTTTGAACCTGAAGCAAATTGGTCCAGTGGGTGGAAAGGCCTTTTGGCCAAAAACACGGGAAAGAGTTTTGACTTTTAAGTAGACAAAAAACTCTAATAGAAGTTGTTTTAATTACCATTTGTACCAGGTATAAAATATACAAAAATTTCATCTTCTGCAACCCAAAATTGTTCTCTCGCTCTCTCCCGCTCCAGAAGCTAGAGATCTGCCTCCTCCAAGCTGCTCGCCACCTCCGAATTGCTTCTCTCCAAGTCAGGTCCATCCAAAATCACTTGTCTTTAGATCTATCTGTCACCTCTCAATCAATTTAGGGTTTCCTTTTCTTTGTTGGATTCAGATTAAAATCTCCACTCTTCATTTCTTATCATACGTATTCGATTACATAATAAGCTATGAATTTGGGGTTTCATTACCGAAGTAACTGGACTTCCAAGGAGCTGAATCCGGCTTTGTTCCAAGATTTCCAGACTTAACTACAAGTCATGGTCAGTTTTCCTTTTCCAGAAACCCTAAAGTCTTGATTTTGGAATTCCTTTTAAGTTTGGGATGAATTGAAGTGTGCTGAAGTCTGCTTGCTCCCTGAGGTGTGATGGTTTAGTTTGAAAATTTTGGCTTTTGAGGTTGATATGGGTGCTTTAGGATATATACTGGACCTAAAGCTTGTTGCTTTAGTTGAATTGGGCATCTAAATTACTGTTTTTTGGAGATTTAATTTGATTGGAAATGGGGATTATTTTAGGGGAAGCCTTATTTTGTGATTTAACAATTGAGTGTGTTCTGAAATTATAGGAGTGGAAGTTCTCTCTTTTCTTTCTTCTGCTGGAAATTATATGGAAATTTGAGTTCTTAAGCATACCTACTGTTAATTTTTTGATTCACTAGAATTAATATGCTACTGTGGTGTTTTTGGGTCCAAGGGAGAAAGAGAGAATTTTTTGTGGTGTGTTTCCAATATTGCAGACTGAATTGCAATCAAATTCTTTACCTTCTGATTTGCAGACTTGTGCATGTGTTTCCAATATTAGTCATTGAAAATGAATGCACATGCTTCTGAGTTGTATAGACCCTGATGCTGAGAATTCATGCAATTTAACACGAATATAAATAGTTATTACAAACAGAAAGATGCACAACTATGTTTACCACCTGTAATGCTTGGCAGTTGATTACTTTCTAATCTCCTTTTGTTTGTTGATTGCAGATGTGTAGATGTTACGGGAGCGTACAGTGCTTAGAAGACAGTTGAATATAAGCTTGACAGCAATAGACCTCTTGTGGTTAGTTCCTGGTTAGTTCTGTCTGTTTCACTGGAAGTTGTATGGAATTTATTTTGATTGAATTGGTGAAGTAGCTGAAGATTATGATTTTTTTTACTTTCATACTCTGTTTTTCCTCTCCATGTCACCTGAATTTTTCTCTACAAGTATTAAGGTGTGCATCTAACTTATGTACTCCTGAAGTTTGTTCATAAAAGGGGAAAACTAATATTTTCTGGTATCAAGGCTAACATCAGCAGCAGTACAGGTATGAGAAGGATCAGTTTTACAAGCCCCATCATGACTATTTTTCTGATACTGTGAGTTATTCGACTTCTGCTTTTTAAATCTTGATGTTTCTATCGCATTTTATGCCATGAGTAAGCTTGTCTGTCGTGATGGAAATTGGAAAAGGGCAGAATTCACCCTTACATTTGTACTTCAAGTCAAGATAAACCACTACATTTGTAAGTGAGTCAAATAAACCATTACATTTATTTTCTCGGTCAAAATTGACCATTATTACCTAAAATACCCTAGGTTATGTTTGGTTGGTAAAAAACAACTAGCTCACCCTCTCCCGCGCCATTTGCTCATTAATTCCTGTAAATTAATTCCAATTAACCCTTGCAAATTAATTCCAGAACAATTCCCGCTGAAAAAAATCAATTCTATTTTTAATCCCTTCAAAATCAATTCCAATTCTAATCCCTTGCAAAATTAATTCTATTTCTAATCCCCTGCAAAATCAATTCCAATTCTAATCCCCTACAAAATCAATTCAAATCACCACAGCCAACCTCCGCAGAACTACCCAACCACAGCCATATCACCGCCGGCCAAACCACCAACCACCGCCGAACCACCGCACCACCACCAAACCACCCGCACAAACCGGACTAAAACACAGCACCGGCTACTGCCGCCTTCATCACCAAATCAAACCACCAACCACTGCCAGCAAACCCACCCACACCAAATCAATCGCCCACTGATTGGAGCGTTAAATGTCTATTTATCATCGTCTTTTACGCCTATTTTAGGACGATGATACTGCTAATTCTTGCGCTTTTCACTCCTTGTTACAGATAATGTCGCTGATAAAGCAAAACGATTCATTAGGAGCTGAAATCGTCAAGTTTAGAGCTGTTTTGGTCTGAAGCGCCCTTACCCCAGACCTGGGGTAAGGAAGACCCGAAATTCCAGCGTGGACCAGCTGTCTTGTTCTTCTAGAAGACCTCACGCTGCTGATCTTCTATTCCAGCAAGGAGTCCTGCTGCCACAGAATGTCTCCTACGCTCCTGTTAGGATTATGGAACAGATATTATTAGATATTATCCTATTTTGAATTTTGTAAATAGAGAATTAAGTAGTTATTATTTAAAGGAGGCTGCGCCTCTGTAGACTTCATCTCTTCTCTACAGAATATTTCTTTCTTGGTTGGAACAGTAAACCCATAGCAGGAGCTTGAAAACGCTGTTTGCTATTTTCTTTCTCTTTAATTAATTAAATTCCAGTTTATGCTTTCATCTATTTTATTTATTTAATTATATGATGATAGGCTAAATTCCATTTATTCCTTGTGAGGATTAACAGCCATGCTTAATTGATTGTGAGATCTAAACGAATTTATTAAATCCCATCTTGCATCTTTAATTGTTTTAATTGATTGTCAAATTATGCATACTTCTTTTGAAGCTTGATCAACTACACTAGAATTTGTATGATTACTGTCTTCTCTTTATACCTTGGAGTCTACATTGTAGAAAGTGATACGAAGGCAACCAACTGATCGACGGATCAGATTGGAAAACAATTAGGGTCGAGTTTACAAGAGTAGACACTTCTCTCTCCTGAATTCGGGAAGGTCTCTTACGGTAGAATTATTTGGTTATCTTATTAGACCTAATAGAATAGCTTCTTTAGGCCATAAGATATATCAAGGACCTTAATAGGTGAGAACCTTTAAGAATCTCGAATAGGTAGAGAGCAGGAGATCTAGGTGAGAACCTGATCTCTATAGCCACCTGCAAGTCTGGTTTTGAAAATACTTGAATCAATGATCGATTAATTAATTGCATGAGCTCATCGGAATCCTCACTGGGAATTTGTCACAACTGAATTCACACACAACATCCATTTATTTCTTTCTGTTACTTTTCGCAATTATTCACAACAACCCAATATTGGTATTTACCACTTGTTACCATTCCTGATTATTTACAAAGAGTATTAATTGCCACCGAATCCCTGAGGACGAACTTTTTACCACTAGCTACTGTTTTAAAACTACATGTGCATTGGTAGATTGTATTATTTTATTTTGACGGTTTCGGCAACCATCACCCACCACACAAAATTTGACCCAAAACTAGCTCCAATCCCACCAAAACGAAAATCCTGAGCTGAGAACCACCATACCCAGGAATCGCCTTCCGAAAATAAGAACCCACATCAGGAATTTGGGTTTGATGAAAAATGATGTATTTTGCTACTTTGGTACCCACAAGCGAGATGGGTATGGTTGCATCTCGAAAAACATGCGCCCCTAGCCATGAAAACAAGCGGCGGAGATGGTCCAAGTGGGCTTTTCCGGTAGGAAGCATGGAAGATTTGACGCTGATGATATTAGGAGGAGTAGTGATTGGAGGGTGGAGATCAGAGGTGTGAGGGAGGGTGACCGCGCGTCGAACACGTCAAATATAAGGGTGAAATAAGTATGGAATTGGGGGTAGAAATACAACTTATCACTGTCTACAATGGTTTGTAGATGATGGTAAGAGGATCGTCCACAGAGACCTCTAGGAAACGTAGTTCTTGAGTTTGACTTCCTCGTCACTGAGTTTTGGTTGGGTGTTATCTGAAACTAAAGACAAAACAGAAAATAATGAAAACAGTTTAAAATATAAAATAGTATTGGCCGAAGTCTAGGCCAAGACTGCGGGCTAGATTGGGAAAAAGTCTTGTGATACGGAATTCCAGGTAAGGGCGATGGGTGAGCTTGCGTTCTTATGCATTGATCATAGACTGAAGTATGTTCATCTCTTCTTCATAGTACTGCTATAGAGGGGAGGAACTCCTTTTCCCTCCTATCTTCCCTCCTCTTCAAACTATCTGGCGGGTACTCCCTCTCCTGATAATCCTAGCCAAGGGACACCTTGCTGGTTAAAGGGTTTATCCATTTGACTGCTGTCTTGAATGGTTGCTCACCTCTTCAATGGCACAGGGGAAGACAGTACCTAGGCTAAGTTCCTAGGTTGTCAATCTGGTCTCTACCTATTTTACCTATTCTTCTAGTCTGCTCGAGACTAGTCACCTACTCCGTCTAGCCGGCGGGTACTCCCTCTCCTTCTAGGCTGGTTACAACTCTTCTCTCCTAGAGAACAAGGATGATCAAACCTTGGCTCTAGCGAGTAAGCGATGGATTACGTTCAAGAATAAATAAATACAAAGAAAGAGATTGCGAAGAACGGATTGTGTCTCACGATTGCATTAAGAACTTCAGCTCATCACCCTTACCAAGAATGGGGTTTTTAGTTACTCATACTCATGGATAAAAGATGAAGAAATTAATTTGCATAAATATCTTAAATCCGAAATAAATTCGGAGCAAGGTTTTTTAACAATAAGAAAGAAGGATTGCGTAGCTATTTGGTTCAGAGATTGGATCCGGACAGAGGAGAATAATGTTCAGCTAAAATAGCCATAAGAACCTCTGTCCCAATCCAACTCAAACTCCTAAAATATCCTAAAAGATAATTACAATTTAATTGTTCATAAACTAAATCGCTAAATAATAGAGAGGGAGATCCCATTCGGGATTCTACATAAGATTGTCTTCAGATCCCTCTAAAATAGCGGAACAGCTGCCACGTGCCAGCTGTGAGAGTCCATCTCCAAAAATACTTCAATCGCTCCAAGCTGCAGTCTGATCGCAAAGGAGTCTTGGCCGAAGTCTAGGCCAAGACGATTCTGGTTAGCGCACTGCGTCAGATACGATCTTGTCTAGGCCAAGATCCAGGCCTAGACTCGAATAAACAGCTTCAACTCTAAAATTCGTGAACTCTTCTCATTCAGCCTCCAAACCAGACCTGATCAAATGTGGGAAAAGAAAGGGAATATCAATAGAATTACTGTCCAAAATAACTAGAAAATGGACAATAAAACATGATGAAATGCGATGCAATCAAACTCCCCACACTTAAACAATGCTTGCCCCCAAGCATATAGACTCAAAGACTCAATAAAAATTAAAAACACTTCAAAACAAAATAGACATCATGAATCCCCCGGACTTTCTCAATTTCAGATTGCTTACCCCTCTACTGGAACTGCCAAGACACTTCACTAGAGTACCCAATGCAAGACTAACAAGGAATGATCAATACCCCGGACATACACCTTCCACATGGTATCAAGACACCCTACTAGATTAGATGATAGAGTATAGGGCAACAAGGTTCACCAAGGATTTGAGTCCCACCAAGTGTCGTCTATCAAAAAGTGCCTAAAGACTGGTGCCATTTAAATCACTTTGACAGAAATTTTTCTTCTTTTATTTTCTTTTATGTCTTTAGCAATTTTTTTCTGACAATTCAAGTGTCTTTTCTATGATAAATTTTTTTCTTTTATAGACACGGCACATAGACAGAGCTTGTCCTTTTCAGCGGGGACTTCCACCTTTGCTATGTCTGTCCTATGACATTCCAACACCTTTATTTGTCTCACACTACAACAGATAGAACGACACACTCAAATCCGGGCAGCAAACCTCATCATCCTAATAAGAATTAAGGTCCTAGCTAGGTGTCCTTACGACCATATGGATGGCTAACGTTCGGGAAACATCAGATTAAATGCCCCTTAGGCATTGATCATTTACGCTCATTCGCATCCCTGTTACTAAAGCATTGTATTCCCTAGAAAAGTGTCTACATGCAATCCCACTAAAAGACTAAACAATCTAAGCAAGAAAACAGGGATTCGGATGTTCACAACAAAACAAACTCAAAACATGCATAAAAATACCAATAAAAATCATGCAAATGACTGACTCTATACTGGACATACTGATATAAAAATAAAAAATTAAAACACACTAATTTGACTCACAAAAACAGACGCAAAACACACAATCAAACATTCAATATTCACAAAAACACAAGACATACTAACACCCTCCCCACACTTAAAAGTCACAATGTCCTCATTGTGTGGAGAGAAACAAAAGAAAAACTAAACAGAGAAGTAAAATAAAGGAAAAGCACGACCTGGGGGCAGAAGCAACTCATGTTGCTTGGCTCTTGGGATCTTGGCCAGAGGCTTGGCCTAGATCAGAGGCAGGAGAGTCCTTCGGCTTTGGATCTCTCGGAGCTGGAGGGCGCATTGATTGGTGTGGTGACTTTGCTGGCTGTAATGATGGTTCTGGTGCTTCCTCCTCATCGGATGACTCGGAGTCTGAGCTCAGATTGTCGTGAAGGTCTTTGAGGAGTTTGAAGTGGGCCTGGAGGTGCTGGTATACGTGGAGGACGTTTGTCCTGGTGAGCTTCATCTGCTCAAGGAGGACATCCTGCCTGTCATTAAGACATTGGGCCCATTGAGGCGCCACTTCTGCACTGCTGGATGCGGGAGGCTGGTCTTGATTCTTGCCTTGGTCTAGACGCTCAAGGATTATCTTCTGCTGCTCAAGAATGAGCAGCTGTCGTGCTTGGAATTCCTTGGCCCACGCTGGAGGCTCACTGGTGCTACTGGTAGGAGGATCTTGACGGGTGTCTTGGCCTAGATCATCTGCAGCATCAGGAATGGGGGTGTCTTGACCAGCGTCTTGGCCTAGATCCTGGGCAAGATTGCCCTCTGCTTCTTCTCCTGGAATGATAATGGGTCGTAGCTTGTACTTCCCTCCATTCTTCTTCGAGAAAATGTGCTCCGAAACCGGCGTAAATCCTGTATTACATGCAACAAACTCTCCTTCCAAATGGAAATGTCCCATTTGGTCGAAGGATCTAAAACCAAGGATTTTCGGGGAACACCATGAATGTAAATCAGAAGCAATAGGATCTAAACTAGCAGTTTGCATAGCAAGCCAAGTTATCAAAGACCCAAAGATCAGTTTTGTTTTGGACTCACGAGCATGCAATACTTCAACCAAATACAAGCCTAAGTTGACCTTTTTCTTGTGCAAAATGCACCACAACAGAAACAATTCAGACTTGGCTAAATTTCCAGAGACCTTTGTCTTCCCCGAGAGGTTGATAGACAAGACCCTATGGAGCATTCTAAGCGCAGGGTTTAGTATGGCGTGTGCCTTAGAATTCCTATCAAATTTTGCATTTTGATCCCCCGTAATTTCCCTAAAAGCTACATTATTATCCCAATCAGTGGGATAATCAAATATAGCCTCATCACCAAAGGCAAATCCAAGCAGAGAATTAAAGGCATCAATAGACAAGTGGCTCCATTTGTCACACAACCTAAAATTAACAATTTCGGGGGCTGCAAAATCAGGTTTGTCTCTACCCCTAACATACAAGGCAGGTTCATCAAACCAAAAGGTTGTGTGGAACTCAAGACACAACTCAACATAAGCATCACACTCAAGAGACATAAAAGGTACCCAACCAAGAGCATACACATATTCCCTAATTTTATTCCCTAAAGCCATCTCATTCAAGAAATCAAACTCCAAACGAGCATAAGCAGGAATATCACAGGTATGCATATCACGCAACTTAGATTTATGGTCGGGGGTATCAAATGTTAACCACCCCTTGAGTGTGTGCAGAGGAGGAAGAGATCGTACCTTTGGAGTCTTGGCCGCAGTTTTGGCCAAGACTAAATCGTTTTCGTCGTCCTCATCTGAATCCTCCATGACCGCCTTCTATTTCCCTTTGCTCTTGGCAGTGGAAGGAGCGGCAGTGGTCTTGCCTGAATTAGGGTTCGGCGGAGGTGGGGACCGAGCTGCATTTGGGGTTTTCGCCGGCTTCTTAGTCGGTGTCTTTTTGTGAGCCACCTGCTTGACTCGCCCGGACTTCTTGGGCGGCGCAGTGGCTGATTTCTTCTTCGCCGGAGGTGGCGGTGGTGGTGTGGTAATGGTGTCGTCAACGGCAGAAGCGGGAGTGGGTTTCTTCTTTGCAGCGGTGGTCGGAGCTGGGTTAGAGGCTCCGGCAGCTGCCATCTTCTTTGCATGCCTGCTGGCTCGACGGGCTTCTCTGTCTCCAGTCGTCGGCGGGGCAGAGGTCTTCATCCTCTTCGCGAGAGGGACTTCATCGGAGTCCTCATCAGAAACGACCACCGCTCGGTCGGCTCCCTGGACACTTTCCTCTGATTCCTCAGGTAAATCGTCTTCGGAGGACATAGAGTCGTCGTCTTCCAGCGCCTCCAGCAGGCGACGTGCGGCGGCGGTGGAGTTGGTCGGCATTCCAGTCGGCGCAGCTCCACGGAGGTCGTCGCTCTCCGCAGGGACGGTTGAAGGCGAAGGACGGCTGGGTGCAGTCATTGTTGGAGATGGAGAAGAAGCTGAAAGGATTTTCGGATGTTTGGGCTTTTCGTGTACTGCGCGATTTTGATTTGGGAAGAAGAAGGAGAAAGGTATTATGCTTTTATCTCAGGTGGGAGAGGTTTGATTTGTATTGGTCGTGGGAAGATCGTGTCAGAGTGGGAGAGAATGTGCAGAGGTGGTGGTTTTAATTCCCACGCTGCCTAATTAATTCAATTTAATTGATTTTTGGAGCTGTCCGTTCCAAAAGCAATTAAATGACTTAATTAGGCTGAGCTGACACGTGTCTCACTATTTAAAAGAGGCTCTTCACACGCTAGCCAGTCTAGCTCTCAGTCTTGGCCAAGATCTTGGCCACGACTACTTCAATTTTCCCCACACTAAATTTCCTGCACAAAAACGAAAACTACCCGGAAATTAAATGTGACAAAAACAAGTATTTACATCCTAAAATTTTAAAAGACACAAGGGTTGCCTCCCTTGCAGCGCCCTTATTTTAAGTCCTAGGCTTGACTCTCAATTTTTCTTCAGTTGTTTTGAGGCGGCTCGTCCACCTTTTCTGAAACTTTTTCTTCCTGAAAATTTTCAAAGAACGGCTTCACTCTCTGGCCGTTCACCTTGAGCTCGGCACCTGTTTTCTCATTCCTAATATCTACTGCACCATGCGGGTAAATGTTAGTAATAACAAAAGGGCCTTCCCAACGAGTTTGTAATTTTCCAGGAAATAATTTAAAACGGGAATTATAAAGAAGAACTTTCTCCCCTGTGTGGAGAGGTTTTCCAATAATTCTCTTGTCGTGGTAAGCTTTCATTCTGACCTTGACAATCAACTGATTGTCATAGGCTAGGTCCCTCAACTCCTCTAGCTCGTGGAGTTGTAATTTTCTTTCTTGGCCAGCCTCATCATAACTTAGGTTGCATTTTCGTATTGCCCAATACGCTTTGTGTTGCAATCCTACTGGCAAGTGACATGTCTTCCCATAGACAAGCTTGTATGGTGTCATCCCGATTGGTCCTTTGTAGGCCGTTCTACAGGCCCACAATGCGTCATCTAACCGCTGGCTCCAATCGCGTCTGTCTAGGCCTACTGTCTTGGCCAAGACTGACTTCACCTCTCTATTTGACACTTCGGCCTGGCCGTTTGTTTGAGGGTGATAGGCTGTGGATACCCTATGTGTGATGCCATATTTCCTGAAAAGAGAAGTTAAAATCTTGTTGCAGAAGTGGGTTCCTCGATCACTAATGATCCCTCGAGGAATCCCAAATCTGTTTAAGATATTAGTTTTAATAAAGGAAATAACAGTTCTAGCATCATCATTTTTAGTGGCTTTCGCCTCTATCCATTTTGATACATAATCCACAGCTAAAATAATATATTTGTTGCCAAAAGAAGTAGGAAAAGGTCCCATAAAATCTATGCCCCATATATCAAATATTTCGCAAGAAAGAATAAAATTCATAGGCATTTCGTTTCGAGAACTAATGTTTCCCACTTTTTGACATGCCGAACAAGTTTTACAAAATAGAGCACTATCCTGAAAAATTGTCGGCCAATAGAAACCAGCCTCTAAGATTTTTAGGGCTGTCCTTCTAGCTCCAAAATGGCCTCCGCATGCTTTGGAGTGACAGAATTCTAGTATAGACTTGGTTTCATCCTTAGGTATACATCTCCTTAGCAATTGATCGGACCCTATCTTCCATAAATATGGGTCATCCCAAACATAATACTTACTGTCATGCTTGACCTTTACCTTCTCATAGGTAGTCATGTCACCATAGTATTTACCTGTTGCTAGGTAATTTGCTATTTCAGCGTACCATGGTCGCGGGTTTGGCTGGAGTCTAGGCCTAGACTCCTGGCTAGACAGTGCGACAGAAAACAGCTTCTCGTCTGGAAATTCTGCTTTGATCTCGTTTGTGTCTCCCTTTGCTAGGCAACGGCTTAGATGATCTGCTACAAGATTTTCCCTTCCACTCTTGTCCTTAATTTCCAGATTGTGCTCCTGCATAAGAAGAATCCAACGGATTAATCTTGGTTTAGCATCATGCTTAACCAAAAGATATTTCAATGCGGAATGATCTGAAAATACAATAATTTTAGTGCCCAATAAATAAGATCTAAATTTTTCCAGGGCAAAAACTATTGCAAAGAGTTCTTTTTCAGTTGTGGTATAATTCCGTTGGGCATCATCTAGCATCTTCGATGCATAGTAGACGACGTGGGGGTCTTTCCCTTTCTTTTGGCCAAGAACCGCGCCAACAGCAGCATCACTCGCATCGCACATCAGCTCGAACGGCAAGCTCCAGTCTGGTGGTTGGATGATTGGTGCTGTGGTCAGTCGTTCCTTCAGCTCTTCGAAGGACTTCTTGCACGCTTCATTGAAGTCGAACTCCACCTCTTTTTGTAGTAACTTGCACATCGGTTCAGCCACCTTTGAGAAGTCCTTAATGAACCTACGGTAGAAACCTGCATGACCAAGAAAACTACGAACCTCACGCAAGCATGAGGGGTAAGGCAAGTTCTTGATAATGTCAATTTTGGCTTGATCAACCTCAATGCCTTTCTTAGAGACTACATGTCCAAGGACAATCCCTTGATCTACCATAAAATGGCACTTTTCAAAGTTTAAAACTAAACATGTATCAACACATCTTTTTAAAATATTTTCTAAGTTATGTAAGCATTGGTCGAAGTCATTACCATACACGGTAAAGTCGTCCATAAACACTTCGATACTTCTCTCAACATACTCAGAAAATATGCTTACCATGCACCTTTGAAAGGTGGCTGGCGCATTACAAAGCCCAAACGGCATGCGCCTATAGGCAAACGTTCCAAATGGACAAGTGAACGTTGTCTTTTGTTGATCTTCGGGAGCAACGGGGATTTGGTGAAACCCCGAGTATCCATCTAGGAAACAGTAGTGAGACTTTCCAGTAAGTCTCTCTACCATTTGATCGATGAAAGGCAGCGGGAAGTGGTCCTTCCGAGTGACTTGATTCAGCCTTCGGTAGTCAATACATACCCTCCATCCGTTTTGAATTCTGGCTGTTCTTTGAGCGCCATCTTCTCCTTCGATCACTGTTGTTCCAGTCTTCTTAGGGACTACCTGCACAGGAGATACCCAATTACTATCTGAGATAGGATAAATAACACCCGAATCTAACAACTTAATTATTTCTTTCTTAACAACTTCCATCATAGGAGGGTTTAATCTCCTCTGGGGTTGCCGAATGGGTTTCTTATCCTCTTCCACATGTATTTTGTGGGTACAGATGTTAGATGATATCCCCTTGATGTCTGTCATCGTCCAGCCAATCGCCTCCTTGTGTTCCTTCAAGACAGCTATCAATTTATCTTCTTCCACTCTTGATAGCTTGGCTGAAATTATGACGGGTAGTGTGTCATCTAGGCCTAGATAGACGTACTTCAAGTGACCTGGTAGGGATTTCAATTCTAACTGTGGTGCCTGCACGACAGAAGGTAAGAATTTAGGACTCGTTGATTGCACATATTGACAATTAACTACTTTTCTTCTATTGTTGGCAGTCTTGGCCGGCGTCTTGGCCAAGATCGAGGCCAAGACTAAGTCTTCTTCTTCTTGTTCGGCCAAACTGTCCACCATTTGTTGGAGTTCCTCCTGATCTCCAGTGCGGTCTTCTAGCTCTGGCAGTGTTTGAGTGGAAATTCCCCTGGTCAAAACATACTCAAGGGGATCGTTATGATAAATGTCAGCTATTTCTTCTGTAATTGGATCCAAAACATCCAAAAAACTAACACAATGCAAGTCGTTTGGGTGTTTTAAAGCATCTGAAATGCTGAACTTAATTGTCCTTCCACAAAATTCCAGAATTATGCTTCCTTCGAAGCAATCTATCTTTGCTTTTGAGGTTCTTAGGAAAGGTCTTCCTAATAAAATGTCAGTGGTACAAGATGGCAATTGAACATTCATCTCAACTATATAAAAATCAACTGGATAGATAAAATCATTTACCATTACCAGGACATCAGTCACTACTCCTTTAGGTCGGATGATTGTTCGATCAGCTAACTGTATCACCAAGTCAGTCTCCTTCATGGTTCCAATCTTCAAGGTCTCGAATTCACTTAGAGACATTACATTGATACCAGCCCCTAAATCACAGAGGGCTTTCTCAATGGTTTTGTTCCCTATTTGGCATGGAATTGTGAAGGTTCCTTGATCCTTGCACTTCTCTGGGAGTTGTTGTACTGCTGAAACGTTGTTGGATAAATTTACTCTTTCTACACCTGCAATTTTCTTTTTATTAGTGCACAATTCTTTAAGGAATTTAGCATAAGAAGGGACTTTTGCAATTAAATCCAACATTGGAATATTCACGGCTATTTTTCCAAAAACAGTCATGAAATCCCTCATTTCATCTTGTCTTTTTTCTTTCGAAGATCTCGGGGGAAATGGTGGAATGATTTCTATAACCTCCTCCTTTTGGTCGGGCTTGACCTGCGGCTTGGCCAAGACAGGCTCTTTTTTCTCTGGTTCTGCGGTAACGGTAGTCTTGGCCGGGGTCTTGGTCAAGACTACTTCTGCTTCAGCTTCTTCTTGTTCATCCTCTTCCACATCTTCTGAAACGATTTTCTTTATTTCCTCATCTGTCTTCGCTCCTTTCCTTTCTGGCAACACCGCTCCACTCCTCAAACTTATAGCACTCACATTATGGGCTGGATTATTTACCGTGGTTGGTGGTAACTTCCCTTGATTTGCTATTTGAGTGATTTGCTTTTGTAGCTCCGCCAAGCTGGTCTGTGTGGATTGCATGTGATTTTTCTGCAGCTCCATCAGTTGCTTGAGCGTGTCCTCTACTGAAGGGCCAGTAAGCTGCAAAGGCCTAGGGGCAGGTGGTAGTTGAGGTAAAGGAGGTTGGCTTGGAGCTTGGCCTAGATTCGGGCCAAGATTCTGATTTGGAGGTCGCGGCACGAAATGTTGGAAGTTGATAGGAGGTTGTTGTTGCTGCTGGGGTACACCTTGATTCTGGTTCTGATTTGGAGGGACTGGGTCTTTCCATCTGAAGTTTGGGTGTGATCTCCATGCATATTGGTTGCTTCCTTGAGGATAGTTTAGCATGCTACCTTGGTTTTGTGGATATGCGGCGTTAACTTGAGTTACCTCTTCTGGATGCTGGACCATATAACAGTTGTTGGTCTGATGGTCTTGTTGCTGGCATATCCCACAAACAGAGGCTACTTGCTCTTGATTTCCTGAAGTCATTGAACCTGAAATATTAACAGAAATGGTTTTAATCATATCGGTTAAATCATCTAATTTTTGTTCAACATTAATTGAATTTAGAGAAGAAGGAGAGGCATTTCTATCCGAAATGGTATTATTTTGGCAGTTGTCTGCCAATGTCTGGAGCAACATCTTTGCTCTTGTGACGGTTAAATCTTGTAATGCCCCGCTCGCGGCGGAATCAACTTTTTCCTTGCAACTTGGGAGCATCCCATCATAGAAATATTGTATCATAGTGTTGTCTGCTACGCCATGAGTGGGGCAGACTTCTTGCAAATCTCTGAACCTTTGATGATATTCGGAGAAGCTTTCTCCGCTTCTTTGTTGTATCGCGGCCATATCTTTCCTAGCTATGCCAGCCTTCGTGGCATTCCAGTACTTGTTGAGGAACATGGTGGACATCTCCGCCCATGTGTTGATGGTATTATGAGGCAGACTGTAAAACCAGTTCTGAGCTCCCCCTTCTAGAGAGCTTGGAAAGGCCTTCAGCTTCGCCCTCTCCATGGTTACAATAGTGGGTTTCATGATGTCGCACTGAACATGTAAGTTTCTTAAGTGTTTGAACGGGTTTTCGTTGGAATGGCCGTAAAACTTGGGGAGGTTGGCCACCATGTTGGTCTTGATGGACCAATCATTAGCTACTGGAGGGAGATTGATGCAGGAAAAGGTCTCCTGCTCAGCTGTTTTATTCAGCTCCCTCATTGTCGGTTCCGGTTGCTGGTCAGCCATGTCTTGGTCTGAATCTAGGCCAAGACCGTGGTCTAGACTATATTCTGATTCGGGGTTAGAACCTTCCGATCCGCTTTCTTCTTGGGCTGCTCTTAGTCGAGCTTGCTTCCTTAGCTGTGCTTCGGTCCTAGTGAGATTGGGATTGATAGGTAGCAAATCTTGTTCTCTACTTGAGGACCTGGTCATCAACTGTCATAAAATAAAATAAAACAAAAACTACAAATACCGTTAGAGATCCCCGGCAACGGCGCCAAAATTTGACCGCGCGTCGAACACGTCAAATATAAGGGTGAAATAAGTATGGAATTGGGGGTAGAAATACAACTTATCACTGTCTACAATGGTTTGTAGATGATGGTAAGAGGATCGTCCACAGAGACCTCTAGGAAACGTAGTTCTTGAGTTTGACTTCCTCGTCACTGAGTTTTGGTTGGGTGTTATCTGAAACTAAAGACAAAACAGAAAATAATGAAAACAGTTTAAAATATAAAATAGTATTGGCCGAAGTCTAGGCCAAGACTGCGGGCTAGATTGGGAAAAAGTCTTGTGATACGGAATTCCAGGTAAGGGCGATGGGTGAGCTTGCGTTCTTATGCATTGATCATAGACTGAAGTATGTTCATCTCTTCTTCATAGTACTGCTATAGAGGGGAGGAACTCCTTTTCCCTCCTATCTTCCCTCCTCTTCAAACTATCTGGCGGGTACTCCCTCTCCTGATAATCCTAGCCAAGGGACACCTTGCTGGTTAAAGGGTTTATCCGTTTGACTGCTGTCTTGAATGGTTGCTCACCTCTTCAATGGCACAGGGGAAGACAGTACCTAGGCTAAGTTCCTAGGTTGTCAATCTGGTCTCTACCTATTTTACCTATTCTTCTAGTCTGCTCGAGACTAGTCACCTACTCCGTCTAGCCGGCGGGTACTCCCTCTCCTTCTAGGCTGGTTACAACTCTTCTCTCCTAGAGAACAAGGATGATCAAACCTTGGCTCTAGCGAGTAAGCGATGGATTACGTTCAAGAATAAATAAATACAAAGAAAGAGATTGCGAAGAACGGATTGTGTCTCACGATTGCATTAAGAACTTCAGCTCATCACCCTTACCAAGAATGGGGTTTTTAGTTACTCATACTCATGGATAAAAGATGAAGAAATTAATTTGCATAAATATCTTAAATCCGAAATAAATTCGGAGCAAGGTTTTTTAACAATAAGAAAGAAGGATTGCGTAGCTATTTGGTTCAGAGATTGGATCCGGACAGAGGAGAATAATGTTCAGCTAAAATAGCCATAAGAACCTCTGTCCCAATCCAACTCAAACTCCTAAAATATCCTAAAAGATAATTACAATTTAATTGTTCATAAACTAAATCGCTAAATAATAGAGAGGGAGATCCCATTCGGGATTCTACATAAGATTGTCTTCAGATCCCTCTAAAATAGCGGAACAGCTGCCACGTGCCAGCTGTGAGAGTCCATCTCCAAAAATACTTCAATCGCTCCAAACTGCAGTCTGATCGCAAAGGAGTCTTGGCCGAAGTCTAGGCCAAGACGATTCTGGTTAGCGCACTGCGTCAGATACGATCTTGTCTAGGCCAAGATCCAGGCCTAGACTCGAATAAACAGCTTCAACTCTAAAATTCGTGAACTCTTCTCATTCAGCCTCCAAACCAGACCTGATCAAATGTGGGAAAAGAAAGGGAATATCAATAGAATTACTGTCCAAAATAACTAGAAAATGGACAATAAAACATGATGAAATGCGATGCAATCAGAGGGTGAGCGTGTAAGAGGAGGAGGATAGAGGCGGGATTATAGAAAAAGGTTGGGTGAAGGAGAAAAAAGATGGGGTTGTTTTTTACCAACCAAAAGTACAATTGATTTTGAAGGGGATTAAAATTAGAATTGATTTTTTTCAGCGGGAATTGTTCTGGAATTAATTTACAGGGGTTAATTGGAATTAATTTACAGGAATTAATGAGCAAATGACGTGGGAGAGAGTGAGATGGTTGTTTTTTATCAACCAAACATAACCCAGGGTATTTTAGGTAATAATGGTCAATTTTGACCGAGAAAACAAATGTAATGGTTTATTTGACTCATTTACAAATATAGTGGTTTATCCTGACTTGAAGTACAAATGTAAGGGTGAATTCTGCCCTTTTTCCATGGAAATTTGATGCGATGGCTGACCTTACGTGATTTCTTGTAGGCGGATGTGAGGTTCTGTCTGGGGAGAAGTGGTCAGCTACGAAATGGATGAGGCAGAGGAGTACCAACTCACTTAAATAGCTGAAGGCCAAGCTAATATATACTGAGGATATACAACAGGACTGGAGAAAGCTTGAATTCTTTTAGTGATAATGAATTAGATGAGATTCTATAGTTTCCTAGTAATTAGATGAGAGCAAAAAGGAGGTAGTGTATCAATTTCTCGGCTTGGATGCCATTTTCCTCCTTTTTCCTATGTAGTGGATCGCTTGGAAGATTGTAACAGTATATACAGGAGTAATAATTACCATAATAAAAAAGGAAACGTATGAATTTAAAACCTAAATACTTAAGAGCATGTTTGGTACTATTAAAGAGTTCGATTAAATTTAATAAAGTTCAACTAAAATTCGTTTTGAACAAATGAATCCTAATAATTGGTAGGTATAACACTTATAATTAAAAAGTTTGAAATTAATTGAAATTAATACATTGTTCGTTAGGTATGGCTTAAAAACAACAATTTATTAATTTCAAAACAACAATGTGTTAATTTCAATTAATTTCATTTTGATTAGTTTAGTGGTTAATTGATTTCAATATGAACTCTATGGTTTGCAAACTATTTCATTTTTAATATTGTTATAAATAAAATGATAATTATTTATTTAGAAATAGATTGATTTAAAATATCTATATAGATACTAAAAAAAAGTGTTATTGGAACAAAATTGTAGCATAATTTCTTATTATAAATAAAATATTAATTATTTGTTTACAGAAATATATTGATTAAAAATATCTATATAGAGTTTGCAAAAATTTTAATATAATGCTTTTAACCATGATATTAATAACTTATATTTTTTATGGTATTAATAAGTTTGATTTAATTTATGATATTAGATAAATATTAGGTGGTAGATGTTAAATTATAAATAAATTGATTAAAAACATATATAAAGGTACTAAAAAAATTAATTCTAACACTTGAAATGAATTATGCCCTTTATGGTCATTTTACATTCCAACCATAGTTTTAAACCAGTTTTTACCAAACACCAAAAACAACTTTTGGTTTCCCCACAGAACTTTTAACAAATATTTACCAAACAGCATACTCCTTTTTCCAGAAGTCATTTTCACACAAAACTTTTTCCCACAGAATTTTTTCAACTAGAACCGGAACACCAAACCGACCCTAAGACCGTGTTTGGGCTGAAGAGAAATCGCCGCCATGTCGTTCATTTTGGTTCCAAGAAAACGACACGTCTTGATAAATGAATTCACATTTGTGTAATTTCTTTTTGGTAGAATATTACTACTAAACCTTAATTCTTTACTCTAGGAGTTGTTTACTTAAGGAAAATTTTTTGGAATTATTTTCAAAATCTGTTTAACAAGTCATTCTAGAGTAACCTGCTGATCTGGTAGGGTGAATAGTTTGGTTTCCGACCAATGGACAAATTAGCATGATTTCTCAAGTATAGAATTCCAACTAAGACAAAAATGAATGCAAAATCCAAATTAATTAAATTATATATATCAAAAACCTAAAAATTTATATATATCTTATTGATGCGAACCGTAAAACCATTTTGACACAATAATTATTGTAACAAGAAAAAAAAGTAAATTTGATTCATAAATTCACTTAATCTATTTAAAAATGTTTAGAACTTTAAAAAATGTAACAAGAGAAAATTCTTGGGATTTCATTAATTTGGTATCCAGGAAAATGTTTAACAGTTTGGTCCATCAGAAATGTGAAAGTCTTGGAATTTATCATGCAATAAAGTATCTGATACTAAAAAAAATGTCATCCGCAAAGAGAATACTAAGACCGAAAATGAAGAATCTGAAAAAAAGGAATCTGGGATTTTCACTAATTTGGTATCCAATTGTCCTACTTGCTCATGAACTTGAACTATAAAAGTTAAAAGCTAGACCTAAGAATTACTAAACCATCAATGCGTCCCTTTACATTAAAAGGACGACCTTACCTAGAACCATTCTGTGTTGTGTATGTAAGATTTATGTCAGTGAGACTTATATTCTGGCACGGTACGGTAGGACTGCACAGGAAAGTCACAGCAGATGGTGTGTTGTAAGTACCACTGATGTTCTTGAAAGAGATGTTTCCAAGCTTTACTAGGGAGGGCTGTACACAGAAAGGAAACAAAAAATAAAAATTTTAGATGTTAAAGATTCAAAAGAAAAATGGGTGTTTGATTGATTCACCTGAGAAACGTTGCATTTTCGCGAAGGGCAGTATTCTTGATCGATGATTATCGGGTTCGAGACATTGTTCATCACAATATCACTGTAAGATATGTTATAAGCATTGCTTGCTGGAGATCCTGGCCATGTATTGATTCGAAGACCGTTTTGTGTGCCATTGATTGTGCAGTTTCCAACTCGAATCCCCACCACATCCTCCTCATTCTTGTATTTTCCAAGGCTCCTAACACTGCCGCATTACAGATAATGAACTTTAATGTTTTTTGATTGAGATAGTGGGTCTGCAGAATTTGGACTAAATACCTGATTCCATGGCCAGGACCACATTGAATGTCAGAAATTGAGATGTTGATGCTTCCAGGTCCGATGGAGACACAATCATCGCCCACCCCAATCGTCGAGGAAGTGACAGTTATGTTCTCAGAATGACTAATGTGGATACCATCAGTGTTTGGGCTATCTATCTCCAGGAGCTGTGATCGTAATGTTTCGGACATCAATGTTGTCACAGCCATAGAAGCTAACATGGAAGTCCTTACCATCGACTAGAGTAATGTCGCTGATATTTCCACAGGAGACATTACTGAACTTCAATGACTACATTGATCGGTTCGTTTTCATCATTTCAAAAGAATCCTTTTTTTTTCAGTATGGACTACTACTAGGATGGGATATGAGAACTCACAGTGATCAACTTGCTGCATCTGTCTGATTTGCTGCAGCTGGTCTGTTTCCAGACTTCGACGCCTCCCTGCCCATCTAATTTCGTTGATCCAACTTTTCCAGTTAGATAAAAGTCCATTCAAATCTTTGAACTGAATCCAGATGGAATTGGGGAAGGCGTCAAGGCCAGTTGGACCTAGAAAAATCCCTTCAATCTGTACTGCAGGGGACTGGTTGCCATAGCATGGGCCAGCGAATGAGATCGGACTGACCAAGTACGTGTTTTCGGCAGCCTCAGGTATGATGAAAGTGGATGTCCCTGAATGACCACATGCAGCATCCCAAGCTGCTAAGAATGCCTAATCAGAACAAAAAAGAAAAATTCTTCCATTACAAATCCCATGAGGAGAAAACTTACAGGAATTAGGAGATGTATTTGTATGTACCTTGCTATTTTCTGTTTTCCCATCAGGAATTGCTCCATAGTCTAGGACATGGAAAACGCTTTCTTGTCCCGGTCCCGTGTCAGGAAATCCACCTGATGGAGAGGGTTTTGGTGCCGGTGAATCCAATGATCCCGGAACAAAAGACGGCCTAGTTGAATGATCACCAAAAACTACTAAAGCTGAGTCTGGTGATGCACACACCAGGCATGATAGTATCATGCAAAATGTCACTCTTGATCTCATTTTTGGCGCCACAACTGCTGTGAATTGGCTAATGTTCATATATTTTTAAGCAAGGAATTGCTCTTATTGCAACATTAACTGCATCAAACTAAACACAAATTCCTGATAGGACGTTTTGCTATTTCATCCAAGCGAGTTACACACATACTTAGGAGCACGTGGGCTGATGCTCATTTAATTACTACCAGAAGCCAATCCCCCTACTCCTAGACATTAGTGATATGTTGCAATAGGGACATGTTTTCGGGCTCTCTTCCGTTCCAGCAATGTCGGATCCCGAATGGGAAAGTCACTTGATCTTTCGCTAAACAGAATATCTGTGTTCGAAACGGTAGGAACGTAACCGAGATCAACATTTTTCACAACCCTCATCAATTATGAGTTATGGTCTACTTAAATTAAAGTACGTATCTGCATTCAATTCCTTGGCATGAAAAAACTACAAGGGGAAACGTTTTACAGCACATAGATTTGTTAGATTTGTTAGATCTGCATTCTATCCATTAATTAAAGGGTCTCTTTTTTTTTAAAAAAGTGAATCTTAGATTTGTTCATATAAGCATTTGAATTTAAGTTACATTAGATATAAGTTTAGGGTATTGAATGACAACTAAGTTCATTGCAGTAAAAAATAATATAATCAATGCTCATTAAACATAAATAAAGTTTCAACTTTTACATAAGAAAAGAGTTCAGCCACCATGTCTAAGAAACGTTTCTTCTTTTTTATGTTAGATAACCAAATTGATGACCATGAATTTGTAACTTAATAGTACTTCTTATAAAGGAGGGAGGGCAGTCTCGAGTTCGATTCTCGTTGTCTAGTGACCCGGAAAAAAAACCAAATTAATGCCTACTCCTAATGACCCAAAACAAAAAAAAGGAAGTTAGAATCATACGCTGTGAAATAGAAGAAAAGAATGTGAACTGAGGTTTCATTTCACAGTTAGCATGTGAAATAGTGCACAAGAGAAAGAAAAAAATGTTCTGGGTTGTATCCAGACAGCTCCATTTGCCATTTTTGTAATGGCAGGAACGATGCGGTTGCGGTTATAAGCAGGGAAGGATTCAATTCAAACCAAAACCAAACAGCATCTCATCTGCGGCATGGCAGTGGGAATTGGGAACCAGAATAGGTCATTTTCGCATTGCAACACGAGGAAGCAAAAGGTTCCTTTTTGGTCCCAACATACTTCAAATTGATGTTTGACATTTGAATCCCTTGGCAAGGATGGGTGGTGCTACATACAATATTGACTCCAAGCGGCGAAGTTGAGGTTCCCCTAATGTCCGTGTATCGAGCATTCGTGATCTGGACCCTCGATGGCTGCATAAAGAACAGATTCCAACTGTCAATGTGATCAATTAATGAGTTCAATTTGAAAGCTAACCTATAAGCTAAACTAACCTGATCTTTCCTGTAATAAAGTTGGTCAATGATGATAGGATTTTTGACATTCTCCATGATAATGTTGCTGAAATTGATGTCTGTAGCTCTACTCGGCGGTGATCCTCCAACTGTTTTGATTCTAAGTCCATTATCTGTGCCCTTCAAAGTGCAGTTCGTCACGGTGATTCTAGACACATCCTTCTCATCTAGTCTCTTCCCAAGGCTGCCAATGCTGTCATCAAACAAGTAAACAGATAAAGGCATGCTGTTAGGAATCCTGAGGGAGTGCACACTATACCATACCATACCATACCATA
Organism: Viola odorata; assembly: GCA_963691705.1. Lineage (NCBI taxonomy): Eukaryota > Viridiplantae > Streptophyta > Magnoliopsida > Malpighiales > Violaceae > Viola > Viola odorata. The sequence goes on from OY829545.1 coordinate 821,757, forward strand.
CCATATGACCATCCATTGATTGAAAGGAGAATTACTAGTTTACCTGAAACCGTGTCCAGGGCCACAGGTTACTTTCTTGACGCTTACATCGGTGCATCCATTGATTATACCAACACAATCATCGCCCGTCGCAACAATAGATCTAGACACCTTGACTTGGCTGGATTGGCTTATGTGGAAGCCATCAGTGTTTGGGCTCTCCTCAGGGGCAAAGACCTTAAGATTTTTCGCCCTGAAGTTGTGGCTTGAGATGATGGAAATGTGGAATCCCATTGGATTCAGGGAGGTTATTTGTCGTAAAATTCCGTTTGTTACTCTGATGAATCTTACGGTCTGCAGCAGATTACGAAAACAGACAAAAAAACATAAATTGGGGGAAACAAAATACTATGTATAAAAGAAGGAAACGTTTGCCATCAGGATTGTTACTTACGGCAGGAAAAGGACTACCATCGCTACCATCTTTGTATGGCCACATGGTAGCACCTTGGCCATCGAGAGTTCCTGAACCAGTAACCACCAAGCCATCAACGGCTTCGAAGGAGAGCCAAAAGTCTTCTTCGTATGCAGAGGGGTCTGTGAGGGCTTTAAGAGTTCCGATAATCTGAACAGTGACAGGACCAGCGCATGGGCCCTGAAACACAGCAGGACCTAACAAGAATACTCCTGCAGGGACAAGGAGCCTTGACTTTCCTTTGTTCTGACAAGCAGCTAACCATGCCCTGACAAATTCCTATCAACATTCAAGAAACAGAACAAGAAACCACATTAATGTTCATTAGGTTTTTTGAAACTCATTGTTCAATAACGTTGCGTATATACCATTGCACTGTCCTTTCTTCCACCAGGTTTAGCACCAAATTGTAACACATTGAAGACTTTTTCATTAGGGTCTCTTTTACGGGTGCGACGAGGAGCTGCTGCTGCACCTCTTGCCTCACAACAACGGGATTCTACCAGGAACAAGAGAAGAATGGCAAACGCCAAAGATTTTCTCAAAAGAACCATTATTGCCATTCTTCTCAAACACAAGCTATGGGAGAAGCTACTTCCAAAATATGATCTGCATAAAAAGCCTCATTGACCAGCTTTCTTTCCATGCCTCTTTCTTTATACCGTTGTTTTAGGACAGAACAAGTTGGGCATGTAATAGATTAGCTGTATCTATCTATAGTGTCGGATATTATTTGGATGGTTATGGTGGTTTTGTATGCAATAACCCTATAATTAGCCACCAATTTCCCCCAAACTTAGGGAGGAGGGAAAATAAACTGATATTGCTGCTCCTCCTCCTCCATTTCAGCCACCAGCACTGCACCAACCAATTGCAGCTTCTTTTTCGAAGAGAACAACAAAACAGGATCCCATAATCTTTATATTATTAACGTTCAATTCTTTTACCTGTTTTTTACCCATCAAAGAAACAAACAGCTTTGACTATAACTTCTTGTAGCAATCCTAAAATGCAAGAATAACCCAAGCTAACTCATATAAAGGGGCTATGAGAGCAAAAGCCTGCCGGCCCAATATTGAAAAGCACATCTCTTGTCCCAAAAAAAATCAAACTCTAATTATATATTCTGGTCCAAACAACAAATATTCATCGTGATCTTCATCGGATAGGAATGGTTTGGAGTCCTTCTACTTTTTTTGTACTTTCGGCCTGAATATTCTAGATATATGCTTGATGAAATGGAAACAACAGCAAAATTAGTAAATTATCTTCATTATACTGTTATTACAATCTTCTACAGACGGAGAGGGAGAGATGATAAAAGGAACTAAAAGCTCATCATTGGGATATAAAAGACACAAAGAAACAGCAAGCTAGTATATACAGAATACAGTTTTTTTTAGTAGGAGTGACCAGAACAGACCCAGCAAAGTAACTAAAATGACTACCACTCTCTTCATTTCTCACCTAATGACTCCAACATAAGGCAGAGTACCTTTAGTAACTGACACTAAACTCCATATTAAGAATATAATTAAGGCCAGCGAGCGTTTTGTTTCCTACCGTGGTCCACAACCACGAACCCACCATACTGTAGGACTGCCTGGTCACTAGACATAATTGGCTCAGGCTCAGGCCGGCTCATTTTCATCCCACTGAAGAATTGGGTTGGGACCAGCATAATTTGAGGCCTATGATAGACAAGTGAGGCTTGAGGTTGATATTGGTAATGTGGTCGTGGATGATGCTTTTGCTGTACTTGAGTTGAAGTGAGACTCTGATACCTTCCAGGCCGACCACAGAGGTCATCTAGCAAAGCGAAGCCTTCATTACCAATCCTAGAAAGGCGATCTTGTTGAGGTGCCATTGATCAATTCAAATAACTCTACAAGTAAGTAGCTCTGTCTTGTTAGTTACCTTGGTTCAAAGGTTTAAGGCATGGCCTTATTTATAGGGGAGGAAACCACAGAAGCACTTAGTTCTGGTAACTTTTTACCGCCTACAAAAGTGATGAGATTCCCTACTTTCACTGATTCCATATCCACAACAACTACGCCTGCCCAAATAGATACAAGAGAAAGATCTTAGATTTGTAATACAATCCCGAGCACTTTTCTAGGCTACTTGCACAAATAGAATAAATGCTATGCTGATAGATATCCCCAGTAGCAGAATACTAGGAGAGAACAATGAAGATTAAGTCAGTCAAGAATGAAAGTGATCAAAACGCTTTATTCTACTCACTTTGCCTAACATTCCATGTACTCTTCCCTAATAATGAGCAATAAATAAATCAGGATCATATCTTGGAGGGGCCTTCTGCCTCTACACACTTCAACTCAGACCAATCCATTTTGAACTTTTGACAGAATAAAAGATAAGCTGCAGATACTTGGACTGAGCTGAGTCAAGCTAAGCTCTAGTATGTTGAGGCTTGGCTCAGCTAATTGTAGGTAAGTAAAGCTTGTGGCAAGCCAATTTTGTCCAGTTTTACTTAATTACTAAACAAAACTAAACTAAAGTTAGATTGTTGAATTAGTAATTCAGCATACGAGCTTTTATATCCTTCTAAATAATCTAATCTAACTACCATTCCTCCAAACTAAACTAAAGTTAGATATGTTTGTTAAAACTTCGTGTGACTGAGTGTTTTTCAATTGTTGTACAAGTAATAAATTGGAAATTCAATATTATCTACCAAAATTATTTCCATAATTTAGTACTGGTACCAGACATTCAATAATAAGGTATAATATTTATGAATACCGAACGTTTATACCACGGTATCGACTAATGAACACATAATTTAGTAAAATATAACTCTACTTCCTTTTTTATAGAGGAATAATTTCTAAAACATATTTTTCAATTCCTAACATCCATTATTTTGTAGGAAATGTCTCTAAATTATGACTAATTACAAATAATATTTTTGGAGGAGATTTAATACATCATGACGGTAAAACTTTATTTAAGAAAAAAGGAAGTAGAAATCATTTAAGAAAAGCCCAAATAACAAATGAGGCTCAAAAGCCCAACGTCATATTAAAAAACAGACAAGAATCCAGCCCACGATCGTCTTCTAGTATGTCGGGAACTTCCAACACTTGTCGTTCTCCGAAGGTAGCAATGACTTCAACTTTAAAGACACACACGAGTTACCGTTAACAGATTCGTCTTTCAACACTCCTCAAACTAAATATGAACATTCCTCTGTCCCGATTTGTTCATTAAAATTTAAAATCACAATTATACATGATCTACGGCGAACGGAAAATGGCAAACCGTTCCTCCTCCGTTTGGCGGGATTTCGATCAGGAGCTGCCTTCCTCATCTTCAATCGAGTTTCAAGTTCCGTCGACCCGACTCGCATTCCCATTGGATCGTGGCTCACACGCGCGTAACCATGACATGGGCGTGACCGTCTATGATCCACAAGAACACAACAGTTTCAATTTCAAAAAGCGAGGGAAGTGCTTTTCTTTCATTTTTCGTATGAATCATCACCTGCAAATGCCAAGTGCCTCAAGGACGAAAGATGTATAAATTCACCACCACCGAACCCGCTCTCCACACACATCTTCCTGCTACTACTACCTTTTTGCTGTCGTTTCGGTCTGTTCATCTTGCGTTTTGATCATGCCGCTTACAAAGTACGACGGTCCGACCAGTACGCGGGGCCGATTCCACGACACTCTCTCTGCTCATCCGAACGAACTCGTTTCTCTCCTCTCCAGGTCAGTCCAGATCTTCAAAATTTTAATTTGACAAATTAATAAATAAATAAAAGTAAAAAAAAAAGGTTTTGTAAGGTATGTTGATCATGGGAAGGGGATATTGCAAGCGCATCAGTTGGCGGAAGAGTTGGCTAAAATGGTTAAGTTGGATGAAGCAGTGAAGAAGCTGGGCACTAGTCCCTTCAGCAAAGTGCTTGAATCCGCTCAGGTTGTTGTCAAATTCTCATAATTATTCTAATTATGCTCTATTTTTCATGGATTACTCAATTTATTAATGATGCATGTGTTTGATTTATGATCGATAGGAAGCTATAGTCCTGCCTCCGTTCGTGGCGATGGCAATTCGTCCGAGGCCTGGGATTTGGGAATATGTTCGTGTTAATGTGTATGAATTGAGTGTGGATAACCTGACTGTTCCAGAATATCTTCGATTCAAAGAAGAGCTTGTGGGTGGGAGGTAAGAATTTTGCCTTTTTTGTTGTGTTCATTTTTGTTATGTGGATTACAATTTTATTGATTACTTGGAATGTGAAAATTGTGATAGCTGCGATGAGAAGTTTGTGCTTGAGCTTGATTTTGAACCGTTTAATGCGATATTTCCTCGGCCAACACGGTCATCATCCATTGGAAATGGGGTCCAATTTCTCAACCCTCACCTATCTTCAATCATGTTCCGTGACAAGGACTGTTTGCAGCCTCTACTTGAATTTCTCCGAGCACACAAACACGATGGTCATGTAGGATCTTTGGAAATTTTCTTTGAGTGTCTTGTATGCGCTTGCATTCAGTTTAGAGCATGAATCGTGTTCAACGCTTCGCAACTTCTAGTTACGAAGTGTTTGTTGTCAAAAGTAAGGCTCTCATTTCACCTCCAACATTGTGTAGGTGATGATGCTGAATGAGAGGATACAGACCATACCCAAACTTCAGCCTGCATTGGCAAAGGCAGAGGAATACCTTTCTAATTTTCTGCCAGATGCGCAATTTTCTCAGTTTGAATGTGAGTAAGCAATTCATTGCTTTTTCCCTGTTATGCCATCTAAAGCATTCTCAATTCCGCTATTCTATGCGTAGCTTACAAGGACTGGGATTTGAGAGAGGTTGGGGTGATACAGCAAAACGGGTATCAGAGATGGTGCATCTTCTCTTGGACATCCTTCAGGCTCCTGATCCCTCTACCTTAGAGACATTCCTGGGAAGGATTCCTATGGTCTTCAATGTTGTCATTGTGTCTCTGCATGGATACTTTGGGCAAGCAAATGTCTTAGGTTTGCCCGACACTGGTGGGCAGGTATTGATTCACTAGTTTGTGCCCAAAGTGGTAATTCAAAGGATTCTTCTTGCACCCGTAAGTGATACACTGTGCTGCTGTTCTGCAGATTGTTTATATTCTTGATCAAGTGCGTGCACTGGAGAGTGAGATGCTTCTTAGAATACAACAACAGAGATTAGATGCTACCCCCAAAATTCTTATAGTGAGTATACTTGCAATTCATTTTTCACACCCTTTAACAATATCTGTTCATTTATGGAAGAGTTCATCTTATTATGTTTCCTCAAATTTTGTTTAGGGTTACCCGACTTATACTGATGCAAAAGTTAACACATGTAACCAAAGATTAGAGAGAATCAGTGGAACAGAACACACATACATTCTGCAAGTGCCCTTTAGAAATGAGAATGGAATTCTTCGTAAATGGATTTCAAGGTTTGACGTGTGGCCATATTTGGAGACATTTGCAAATGTAAGCTTTCGTAAAATGTAGTCACTTACTCCCCAAATCTGTTTGTGTGGTTTTGAATCTTTAATTCTGGTAGAAATTTTGTGAGTACTTGTTTTTATTTTTGGTAATCATATGTTTATTTGGTTGTCATCCGGATGCATCGAATGAGATAACTGCTGAGCTACAGGGTGTTCCAGATCTCATCATTGGGAACTATAGTGATGGAAATCTTGTTGCAACTCTGTTGTCTTCTAAGCTAGGAATTACGCAGGTTTGCTGTGATTATAGAATCGGATACTCAAATTCCAACGTTTCATTCTGTACATTGACAAAGGACTGATCCCCTTGCTTGATTTTCTAAACTTTATTTCCTATGCATTGTAATATTGCACATGCATTGGAGAAAACAAAATATCCTGATTCTGATTTATACTGGAGAAAATTTGAAAAGAAGTACCACTTTTCATCTCAGTTTACAGCTGACCTTATTGCTATGAACAACGCAGATTTCATCATCATCAGTACATACCAGGAGATTGCAGGAAGGTCAGTTTTACTTCTGTGAAGTGCATTTTTCCATTATGATGCTACAATTTTTCCGATTGTTTTCTCATCAAACTTGTTGATTGTCCCAGCAAAAACATTGTGGGGCAGTATGAAAACCACACTGCTTTCACCCTTCCAGGGTTGTATCGCATTGTTCATGGTGTTGATGTGTTGGATCCCAAGTTTAACATGTCTCTCGGGGTGCTGACATGTGCATATATTTTCCATACTCTGACCCGGAAAAAAGACTAACTGCTTTACATGGTTCAATTGAAGGGCTCCCGTATGATCCTAAGCAGAACAAGGAACATGTGTGAGTATCTTGGAACTGTTACTTTACTCTCTCTAGTCGTGAAAGTCGTACTAGTATGCATAGTATATATTGTTTACTATTAACTGTAATCTTATGATTTTAAAGAGTTTCTTTTATGTCTACTATCTACATGCAGAGGTTATCTGAGTGACCGAACAAAACCTATAATCTTTTCCATGGCAAGGTTTGACAGGGTGAAAAACATAACGGTCCTTTTTGAGTGTTATGCTAGGAGCATCAAACTAAGATCGCTTGCAAATCTTGTTGTAGTTGGTGGTTACATAAACGTGAAGAAGTCCAGTGACAGGGAAGAGATTGGTTGAGATTGAAAAGGTGCATGCTCTAATGAAGCAGTACAATTTGCATGGCCAGTTCCGTTGGATATGTGCCCAGATGAACCGTGCTCGCAATGGTGAACTGTATCGTTATATTGCAGACAAAAAAGGCGTCTTTGTACAGGTCTGTGGTTTAATTAAAATGGTGAAAAGCTGGTCTTGGCTTATTTAATCGAAGTATGCTTGTTGCAGCCGGCTCTCTACAAAGCCCTTGGCCTCACTGTGGTGGAAGCTATGGCATGTGGGCTACCGACTGTGGCTACTTGTCACGGCGGTCCGCTTGAGATCATTGAGGACGGTATCTCAGGGTTCCATATCGATCCTTATCACCCTGATCAGGTTGCTGTAGTGTTGATTGAATTTTTTGAGCAATGCGAGAAGGATCGTAGCTACTGGCAAAAGATTTCTGATGCAGGGCTGCAACGAATCTACGAAAGGTTTCATTTTGCTCCATAAATTCGTATCAGTCGAGATCTTTGGTCGGTACCTGGGTATGACTAATGCTGTAAAATCAAATGCAGGTACACATGGAAGATATATTCTGAGAGGCTACTGACATTGGCTGGGGTTTATGGTTTCTGGAAACATGTCTCAAAGCTGGATAGGAGAGAAACTAGGCGATATCTGGAGATGTTTTACATTCTCAAGTACCAGAATCTGGTCAGAATTCTCTCTTTTTAATGTTACTTTATATGACTTTTATGGATCCTAAGCCGTAATTTTATTTTTTTCAGGTGAAAACAGTTCCATTAGCAGTTGATTAGCAGCATAGGAACTTCTTGATTTCCTGCTCCCTTGGTACAATGTTGTTGATGTTTGTAATAACTCTTCTAAGAGCTTAAAATAAATAAAATCCTTGTTCTGCTGCAATGAGATAAGAGTTACAGTGCAAGCATAATACTAAAATGATAAAATAATCTGTTTACATTTAAATTTTGAGATAACTACATTCATATTGAGATAATTAAGAGTTCTAATTATTCCCGATTTCTTTACACAAATACGTTCCTTCTCTACAGAATTTCACATTTTTTTCCACACCCATCAATCAAGATCACCATGAAACTCAATCGAAAACCTTTAGAAACTCCCGAATGGATCATCATCTCAGCATGAGATACTTGTCCAGGTTGTTTTTGCTCATCATTCTTTTCATATTGTCCCTTTCATACTTATTTTACTCTATCAATCTACCAAAGTCTGCTTTTATATGCAACGTAAGAATCGAAACTCCGAAGAAGTTGTCAGTTACTGCTACTACTCCTGTCATCACTTCTACTCCCACCAAGACCAACCTGCACCACTTAGTATTTGGCATTGCAGCCTCTGCTAATCTATGGAACAGAAGAAAAAACTACATCAAGTTATGGTGGAGGCCTCACGAGATGCGAGGTTTCGTTTGGTTAGATACGTTGTTACGAAATAACGCTAACGATGATCATCTTTTGCCAATGGTGAAGATCTCAAGCAGCACATCACACTTCAGGTATAACTACCCAAAAGGATACCGGTCTGCGATACGGATTTCGAGGATAGTTTCTGAGACTTTAAGGTTAGGATTAACGGATGTGAGGTGGTTTGTGATGGGTGATGATGATACTTTTTTTGTTCCAGATAATTTGGTGAGAGTATTGTCCAAGTATGATCACAATCAGTTTTTTTATATTGGGAGCAATTCAGAGAGTCACACTCAAAACGTAAGATTCTCTTATGGAATGGCTTATGGTGGTGGAGGGTTTGCCATTAGTTATCCATTAGCAGTGGCTCTTGAAAAGATGCAAGATCGGTGCATACAACGATATCCAGAGTTATACGGGTCCGATGATCGAATTCAGGCGTGTATGGCAGAGCTGGGTGTTCCTCTCACAAAAGAATCAGGATTCCATCAGGTTAGTCAATTTTATGATTTGCATTGTTGTTTTACTAATTAACTAACTAATTATGTTATGCTGTGTTGATCTTTCCATTTGAATGATATTGTTCAATTTTTAAAGAGTAGATAAGCATTGTGTGTTAAGATGGTTATTGAGATATTTTACCATACTTATCTTGTTTTTCAAAGAAAATTGAATCTGTGTTCTTGATTTTCTTGGCAGTATGATGTTTATGGCAACCTATTTGGCCTTCTTGCTTCACATCCAATCACATCTCTAGTCTCTATCCATCACTTAGATGTGGTCAATCCCATATTTCCGAAAACGAGCAGGGTCGAAGCCTTAAAACGACTCACGATCCCTATTAAGCTCGATTCCGCTGCGATAATGCAGCAATCTATCTGCTACGACAACCACCGAAACTGGACTGTTTCGGTAACTTGGGGCTACGCGGTTCAGATATTGCCCGGAGTACTTTCTCCGCGAGAAGTGGAGAAAATAGCAAGAACGTTCATAAGTTGGTATAGAACAGGTGATGCGTTTGCATATGCATTCAACACTCGCTCCTACAGTCAGAACATATGTCAGAAGCCACATGTGTACCATCTCTCTAATGCAACATACCATGATAAAATAGATCAGACAATTAGCGACTATGTGTGGAATCAGGTTCCAAATCCGTTTTGCAACTGGAATATAGCTAATCCTTCTGAAATTGTCCGAGTTGAAGTTTATAAGAGGCCTGATCCACATTTATGGGACAAGGTAAGAAAAATTGTGAATATTGTTCGTATTATTTATTAATAAACTTTCAGTTTCTAATGAACTAATTAAGAGTTTTTCTTGTCTTGATTAGTCTCCGAGGAGAAACTGTTGTAGGGTCTTACCGGCGAAGAGGCTAGACACCATGAAAGTTGATGTTGGAGTATGCAGAGAAAATGAAGTAATTGAGCAGATGTTGGTCTGACAGTTCTTGTTAGGGAAAAAAAACTTAAATTTTTGACCAATTTTTAACGGGAATAGAGATTTTTCACCCGATAATTTAATCACTAATTCGAATTCGGGTGTAGGTCTTTTTTTGGGATATAGAAGAGAGTATGATGCATCTTTCCTACGGAATTGATGTGGACTTTATGGCTTTAGTTACCTGTACGCCAAGAATGAAACACTATTCTTGTTAAAATGATTGGGATCCTTTTTTTTGTCGTTCGGCAAAATATTGCATTTTTGTTTGGATGGATCTTATCTTAATCGTCGAGTGCGTTAGTAGCAAATTAGGGGACGACAATCACAAAGAACCAGGATTTTAAAAACCGACCCGGAGTGACCCATTGGATCAATTTAAACCAAGTTTAATCAGGATTTGACCGGATTGACCTATTGGATCGTTCCGAGTCGTTCACACATCGAACCGTTCAATTTTAAATAATTGAATCGGATTGAACAATTTCTAAGGTATAGCAAATTAGGGGACGACAATCACAAAGAACAATTTGTAAGGAGTTCAAAGATGAAGCGTCCTTTTCTTATTCTTTTTGGCTTTTAAATTGAGTATTTATTATGATAATTAGTATTTTTTATATAAAAATCTCATTGAAAGAAATTTATTTTTTTAAAATCACATCAACATAACACATCATCAATGGAATTATTTTTTAGAACTTTTTGAAATAAAAAAAATGATTTAATTAGGATCAATAACGGTCAATTAAAAGTATGGGGACCTATTTAGGACAAATAACAAACGTCGAGACGGGGATCTTTTCGCCTAAAAAGTTCTAACAAGGAGGCGACAGAAAAGCTTAAAACTATTATCCGCATTCCCATTTCCCCAAGTTTTTGGTTGTCAGTCGTTCTCACTGGCATTGCTGCTGTGCGTTTCAGTTTAACCGCCAATCCTTGCCTCTAGTCCTTAACTTTTCTTCTTCTTCTTCGCCAACCAACTATGGCAAGCCGGACATCTGATCTCCTCCGTCCAGTCCACTCAGCCGCCGACTTCGACCATCACACTCTGCTCCGTTATGCCTCCGCTCACATCCCCTCCTTCCCTTCCTCTCCCTCTTCCTTCTCCATCAAACAGGTATTTCAATTTCTCTCCATTTCTATCTCAATTGATTCTGATCCAGTACTGAGCTTAATTCATTTCATTCCTTTACTGTTTCGTGTAATTTAGTTTGGGCATGGACAATCAAACCCAACGTACATGCTGGAAGTTGGAACCGGAGCTTCTGTTCAACGATTCGTTTTGAGGAGGAAGCCTCTGGGAAAATTACTGCAGTCTGCTCACGCCGTTGATAGAGAGTATCAGGTACTTAAGTTTCAGTGAAGTGTGTAGTTCTCATGTTGAGTTTGTATTTGTGCTGTTTAGTTCCCGATAAGGCGAAATGAGTGCAGTTGACTTTTTATTCCGATGGGACAGGTTCTACGGGCGCTGGGTGAGCTCACGAAAGTTCCAGTTCCTAAAGTCTTCTGTTTATGTATGGATCCGAGTGTGATTGGAACAGCTTTTTATATTATGGAGTATTTGGATGGCCGCATTTTCATAGACCCTAAGCTTCCGGTAACGATCCTTTCTTACTGTGTCTGAACTTTTCAACTATTGGGTTGAAGAATTTTAGTTAAATTGCGGTTGATTAGGGCGTGGCACCTGAGAGGAGAAAGGCAATATATCGAGAAGGTGCTAAGGCATTGGCTGCTTTGCATTCTGTTGATGTTGATGCTATCGGTTTAGGAAGTTATGGACGGCGAGACAACTATTGTAAACGGCAGGTGAGTATATTTTTCAATCTAGATGTTTGGAGGCCTACCAGCATCAAAGTTTCTATGTCCTGTAGATTTTAGTTGAGTTGTGTTTTTAGGGAAGTGGCGAGGCGTTTGAGTTGGTTTGGGACTTGAAATAGTCGCGTCCAGCTATGTGGGGTGTCTGTGAAAACTTTTATGAACTTGTAGGTGGAAAGATGGACCAAACAGTACATTGCATCAACTGTTGATGACAAGTGTCCAAGGAATCCGAAGATGTTGGAGTTGTCTCAATGGTTACTGCAACATGTTCCTGCTGAAGATTCCTCTAGAGCAGCAGCTGGTCTAGTTCATGGAGATTTTCGCATTGATAATGTTGTATTTCATCCCACCGAGGTCTGTTGTTTTAAACTATGTAAATATTTATCCATGTATAAATATCATTTTTTATGCAATTTTGTAGGCCTTGGCTATTTCCTTTAATTTATCTTGATCAAGTTTTTAGGGGGAAAGAATATAGTGCTGTTTGTGCTTTGGTTGATTTTGTTTTGGCTAAAGCTTGTTTTCTATAAATACTGACAGCTGAAAATACCTGACTCAGAATCTGATGGAATTCTATCTATGGTGCAGGATCGAGTCATTGGTATTCTTGACTGGGAACTATCTACCCTTGGAAACCAAATGAGTGATGTTGCATACAACTGCATGGTACTAAACTAGTTTCTAAAATCATGTTTTTTTCTGATGGAAAAGATGATATTCATCATATTTCTTCTTAAACCTTTATGGTGATAGTTGCTGTTCTTTTATGCTCTTTACTGCTTTTGTTTATAACTAAGGCAAAAGATTTTCCTGGTCCTCAAAATTTCTAAGTTGATTGTTTTCATCTTTTCGTGGTAGGTTTACATTGTGGACCTAAACCTTGGGAATGGACAAGTCGGTGGTGGCTTAGAACTTTCTGGAATTTCAGACGGGATTCCTTCACAGGCAGAATACTTGGCTGAATACTGCTCTGCATCTGTAAGATGTATTCAAATCTCTGTTTAATAGTGTTTCACATGGACTGTTTAAATTTCATTCACTTGTGAGGAAATCAAATCATAGGTAAGGTTTATTCTTCACTTGATTGCAAAAGATTCCTTCGAGGAATTTCTCATGCTTGAAATGCTGCAATGTAGGGAAAACCCTGGCCTGCTGCTGAGTGGAAGTTCTACATTGCGTTTGCTATGTTCCGAGGAGCAGCGATCTATGCAGGGATACATAGTCGATGGATTATGGTAATTGCTGAAGAGAAACATTGATATCTTCAGTGCAAATCTGGTGGGAAAAGCTTCTGTGATAAATCAAACCATTAAAATAAAATGTTCATCATGATACTGCAGGGAAATGCTTCAGGAGGTGAGCGTGCTCAACATACAGGAAGTCAAGCTAATGGTCTGATAGACTCCGCATGGGCTTTTATAGGAAGAAAATCTGTGCTTCCAGATCGCCCCCCATATGGTAGTTATTGAATTAATAAATTGTTTTGGCATGCAAACCTTTTGTCCTAGAGATATGTAAATGTTAGGTTTTTATTTGGCTAGGTGATCAAAGTTTCCAGTCAGAGACGTAACATTTAAACATTTTACACCAGAAAACAGATGAGGGAATCGATGCAGGCTGGCCTAGATAATTAGCAACTTGCATATGTTCTTGCATGTAGTAGTTCGTTGAGAAAAGGAAGAACTGTTATCAGAAGTCAGGATTTGTAACTAGCTCTAGAGTTATTTCATGAATCTGCATTAGTAGAACCACTAAAGACATAGCATAGAATATTATTGAATACCTTTTGAACATTTGTATTGCTTCTTTATTTTGGCTGTACCTTTGGCTTGCTAGAAACTACATAGGTGCTAATATCTGATTGCTACTCAGCTCAAACTGCAGGATATCAGACGCAACAAGTTGGTGACCAGGGGGATCTTGATGCCCCATCAAAAGAACAGGGAAGGTTTGTCCCTAACAAAAAGGTGCTAGCACTGAGAAAGAAAGTACTGAAGTTTATGGAAGATCGCATTTACCCCATGGAAAGTGAGTTCTACAAACTTGCTCAGTCTTCTTCACGCTGGACAGTGCACCCGGAGGAGGAAAGATTAAAGGAGTTGGCTAAAAAAGAAGGATTGTGGAACTTGTTTATACCTGTACTTATGCTCCTGCTTTTCAATCTATTTCTCTATCTAGTTTTATTATTCCTCCTAATTCAGTGAAAGGTTTGTAGTGTTTAAAATAATGAACTTATTCTAGATTCATGCTTCTTGCAGATAGATAGTGCTGAAAGGGCAAGGAAACTAATTTTTGATGGGAGTAATAATTCCATCTCTGATGATGCACCTGATCAATTACTTGGAGCAGGCCTTTCAAATCTTGAATATGGATACCTTTGTGAGATTATGGGTCGTTCTGTTTGGGCTCCGCAGGTGTTCAATTGTAGCCCACCTGACACTGGAAATATGGAGGTAAAAGTAATTTGGAGTTTCAGACTACTTGTTTGCATGACTACCACAAGCCTTCCTCTAATCCTCGTGTATTCAGCCAAGTGTGGAGGCCTGCATCCATGGAAAGTTTCAAGAGATCTGTGCTAACACTAAAACTGGAAAGTGAAGAGAGAAAATAAGAGTTGCATGAAAAAACTAGGAGATTATTTAACTCATGCATGAGAGACGTAAAATTTGCTTCAATTCATTGAGATAGAAATAACTGAAAGAATTTGCATCTAATAGCCTTTCGAAATCAATGGAGAATAGTGACGCACTTTGTTGCATGATATATTTTTTCTATCTGCTTCTTGGATTATGTGGTAATACTTCATTTCGTGTTTTAGGTATTGTTGCGCTATGGAAACAAAGAACAACTACTTCAATGGCTTGTTCCATTGCTTGAGGGAAAGATTCGCTCTGGATTTGCAATGACAGAACCGGCAGTTGCATCATCTGATGCAACAAATATTGAGTGCTCAATTAAAAGGTACCATATTGGCAAAGTAGATGTCATTTACAAATTAAAATTTGGTTCTACTTTGTTCCTTTCAAAGGTTGTTCAGATTAAACTCTATTGGTGACTAAACTCTATTGGTGGTGGCTGTATATTCCTTTTTTTACAGAGAAGGTGATTCATACATCATCAATGGGACAAAGTGGTGGACAAGTGGAGCCATGGATCCAAGGTGTAGACTTCTTATAGTTATGGTGAGTTCTTTGTGTGGCAGTTATGGTATAATTCTACTATTAAAACTTCTCGAGTGAAAGAACGCGATTTGAACAATATGCAGGGAAAAACAGACTTTAGTGCCGCTATCCACAAGCAGCAATCAATGATCTTAGTGGATATTAAGACACCAGGTGTACATGTCAAGAGACCACTTATGGTCTTTGGCTTTGATGATGCCCCTCATGGTCATGCTGAAGTTTCATTCACAAATGTACGTGTGCCAGCAAGTAACATTCTACTTGGAGAAGGACGTGGTTTTGAGATTGCCCAGGTAAAGTTGGTATATACTTTTTTTAACATTTTCCCCAACGGATTACAAGGGCTACTATTTGTTTAATTCAGGACCTTGTTTATTCTTTCACAAATGTTAATTCACTTTCGAAACAGCTAGTGTTTTTTGTGATTAAAACAGAGTTTAGTGAACTTTCTACAAGCATACCTGCATAGTGTCCAGAATTTGCCTGCTTTGTGATTTGGCAGTAAGGGGATCTCATTTTTTCAGCTGCTATCTTAGGATGACTGGTTATTTGTCAAAGGTTCATGATTATCGCAAAAAAAATGTGTCAAAGGTTCATGCTGTCTAGTTGTGTGATTGAAAAGAACTTGCGTCTTGGTCAGTAAAATAATGTCTCTGATAGCTTTACCTTCTTGCAGGGTAGACTGGGTCCAGGAAGGTTGCACCATTGTATGAGATTGATTGGTGGAGCTGAGCGTGGCATGCAGATGATGGTTGAAAGGGCTCTCAGTAGAAGGGCATTTGGGAAATTGATCGCTGAGCATGGCTCATTTCAATCCAATATTGCCAAGGTAATTTTGATGTGCTGATGTTGGTGTTGATTATTTTCCTTTAAAGAAAAAACTATGCACTTAAAGAAACTTGGAAGTTAACTCCGAGTTGAATGGGATACCACCCATTCCCGAATGACGCTAAGTTAACCTTTTTTAATACATGGTTTCTATCAGTGTCGTATTGAGCTAGAAATGGCAAGATTGTTGGTGCTTGAGGCAGCTGATCAGCTTGATCGGCTTGGAAACAAAAAGGCACGCGGAAATCTAGCAATGGCCAAGGTACTATTTCCTTTTCCTAATTGAAAAAAGAAGAAGGAATTGGCCTACAAACATGGTGTAGTGTTGTCGTTCTTTTCATGTAAACCATCGAAAGCTGAGCTTGTAAATAAACTTGTTTGGTATTATTGCCTCGATCAGGTTGCTGCTCCGAACATGGCTTTGAGGGTGCTTGACATGGCAATGCAAGTGCACGGTGCGGCTGGGTTATCATCTGACACTGTTCTTTCTCATCTTTGGGCAACCGCAAGAACATTGAGAATTGCAGATGGCCCTGATGAAGTCCACTTGGGTACTATTGCCAAGTTAGAATTGCGGAGATCTAAGCTTTGAGCGATATGGATTATCTTTTAAGGAAAGCATAAATATTAAATACCATGAAGATGAGGAAAAATAAGGTCGAGAAGGCAAAGGTGGTTTGCACAGAGACAGACTGATGTAAAATACGAATATGATATATTATTTATTTATTTTCCTTTTTTTTGAGAATTACCAGTCAGTTCAAAACAAACAATAATACAGTTAATACTAGTATTGACATTATCATTGAGAATCTTGACAATTACATGACTCTTCAATTATTCCTGAAACACAAAATGCCATCTTCCATTTGCCCACTGGGCCGTGGGCTTTTCTAGAGCTGTCCTGGGCTTTGGAAATTGGTCCCCGAAGAAGAACCGGGGATTCCATCTTATTTTTACTCTTTACTGATTAAATTACACTTAGGATATACATGCTGTTCGATTCTTCAAAAAAAAGCAAAAAAAATCACATTAAAATAGCGGTAAAGAAGAAAAAGTAAAAGCCATTTATTTTATTTTGTTCTAAAATTTCCAAATATGGCCAATTATGGAATTCCATCTCCCTATAACTTAGGAAATGATTGGATGGCCCGATTTTTCTTCCCGCTCTTTATTCCATGCCTTACATTTCCCAACTGATTTAACAACTTTTCAAATCTATCTATTTTGAGTCCGTCCCTCCATTCCTATATAACACAAGGAGTTTAGTCCTCTACCAAATCAAGTGTCCGACCGAGGGGCACAAGAGAGCATAAGTTTTTTTTGCGCAATAAGCCCCAAGGGCACTACATATATTAAATTCTAATTACCTAATTATTTTCCAATTAATATTTTCTTCCGTTGATTAATTTTAAGCAAAGATGGCAGACAACGCGAGGAAGAAGAAGTTCGCCATTGTCGGTGTCTCAGCCTTCATCTTGGTCGCAATGGTGGTGGCTGTCGCTGTCGGAATCCACGGCGGCAAGGACACGAATGAAGAAGCACACAGCAAATCGGGCCAAATCTCGACATCATCCAAGTCAATCAAGGCCATTTGTCAGCCCACTGATTACAAACAAACCTGCGAAGATAGCCTGACAAAAGCTGCAGGAAACACAACCGATCCTAGGAAACTGATTCAGGTTTCTTTCCAGCTTGCAATTAAGTCCTTGCAAGAAGCCATCAAGAATTCAAACACAATCAAGAGTCTGGCGAAGGACCCAATGGCGAAACAGGCGCTCGACAATTGCAAGGAATTGATTGGCACTGCCATTCAGGATTTGAAAGAATCTTTTGCTCATGTTCAATCTTTTGACATGAGCAAGATTGATGAGTACGCACAGAACCTGAAGGTATGGTTGAGTGCCACAATTACATACCAAGAGACTTGCTTGGATGGATTCGAGAACACGACCGGTGATGCTGGGAAGAAAATGAAGGAGTTTTTGTCCACTTCTTCCATGATGACTAGCAATGGTCTTGCAATGGTAGATGGGTTGGCTTCCATTTTCAAGAATATGGATCTCGGTTCGTTGACCGCCCACCGCAGGCTTCTGGAAACCCAAGATGGAGGGTATCCTGAATGGCTGAGCACATCGAAAAGGAGACTTCTTGCAGAAACTCCGGCTACAATTAAGCCTAATGTCATTGTCGCTCAGGATGGGAGTGGAGAGTTCAAGACAATTGGTGAAGCCGTGGCGAAAATCCCAAAGAAAAATAGCGTTCCTTTCGTGATTTACATCAAGGCAGGAATCTATAAGGAGCAAGTCTCACTTACAAACAGCATGACCAATGTTGTTTTCATTGGAGATGGCCCAACCAAGACCAAAATTACAGGAAGTCTCAGCTTTGCTGATGGTGTCCAAACATTCAAAACAGCAACTGTTGGTAAACGAAAGATCTGATAGAACAAAAACATATTTCTTCGTATTTTGTATTCTCCATTTCTCTGATCTTTGATTTTGACGTGAATTATTAACAGCGATTGGTGGGAACAATTTCATGGCAAAGGACATTGGATTTGAGAACTCAGCTGGAACTAAAGGCCACCAAGCAGTGGCACTTAGGGTCGCATCCGACATGGCAATTTTCCACAATTGCCAAATTGATGGGTACCAAGACACTCTCTACACCCACACCTACCGCCAATTCTACCGAGACTGTACCATCTCAGGCACCATCGATTTCATCTTTGGCGACGCAGCTGTCCTCTTCCAGAATTGCAAATTGGTGATCAGGAAGCCATTGGACAACCAGCAATGCATTGTGACAGCTCAAGGCAGGAATGTGTCAAGGGAGGCAACAGGAATTGTGATCCAGAACTGTACATTCACAGCTGATCCTGAATACTACCCTGTCAGGTTGAAGAACAAGGCCTACCTCGGTCGTCCATGGAAGGAATTCTCAAAGACCATCATCATGCAATCTAAGATTGATGATGTGATTGCTCCTGAGGGTTGGCTGCCGTGGATGGGCACTTTTGGTTTGGACACGTGCTACTACGGTGAATTCAAGAACAGGGGTCCTGGCTCTCTTCTCACCAAGAGAGTGGCATGGCAAGGGATCAAGACCATTAGTCCACAAGAAGCTAAATCTTATGTTGCTAAATATTTCATCAGAGGAGATGAGTGGATCCCACAAACCGGAGTGCCATACTATGCTGGCCTGAAGTAGAAATAGAGCCACAGCTCATAACAGAACAGAAGAAAAAAATTGAATTCCTGAATTATTTCCTTGCAAATTGCAAGTACTCAATTTGTATGCTATCTTTACTTGTTATTAATAAAAAAGAAAAATATATTGGGAAAAAAAGGGAACATATTCTCATTATCTGTTCATATCATGATTCTTATCCTCTCTTACAAAAATATCTCAATTTTTTCATTCTACTCAACCCAATCCTAGAAACAACCCTACCAAGACTGTCAAAGTCTATAACCCGGTCTCCACCCGTCAAGGTTCTGTAATCCAATCCCGATTCTGTAGAACGATTACTGATCGGACTCTGATGAATCACCCAAGCATTTTTTTCAACCGCAAGATTGAGTATTGCTTGAGGTTCTTCATCTTTCAGGTTGCGCACATAGAATGTCATACCTTTTGGCCTGACCCTTTCTGCTCCTCTGGAGCAGTCATCAATATCATCATCATCCCCTGTTTCTAACAAATCTTCCAGCCGAACCTGAGCCGTCCCGATCCACTTATCCTTCCTGAACTTGCGGGTGCGATAAATCTTTAAGATCAAGCAGGCATTGGGCCTTGTTAGTATGGTGTCAGCATCGATGGGGAACATGAACCTGTCATTCCAGCTAGGGTTTCGGTCACCGATCTTATCGATTCTTGAAACAAGTGGGAGCTTTTGATTACTGGCGTCGAGACTGGCCACAGCATAGGTTTGAAACGGAGATTTCTTGTTTCTGGGTTTGGGTAGGTTTTGAGCTGAGATTAGATTGATCTCTAGATTCATGGTACTTAGGTTTTGATTAAAAATAACGAAAAGAGGTTTCTTTAATGTCTTCGATGCCATGACCAAGTGAAAGATGAACATATTTATACATATTCTACTGTCGGTTGTAGAACAGAAAACCTAGTCCTTCTCTGATTGGGATTTTTTTCAACTTAGCCCGGAAGTAATGTGGAATGACTTGTCTCTTAAAAATCCTACGAGCTTGCTGGTTTATTTTAATGGGCTTAAAATGGGGCCGGCCCAATTTGTTTCTTTTTTCCACAACAAGATAGACTAGGAGTAAGCGGGAAAACAAGACATCGAAAACTTGAACTAACACTCTCTCTCTCTCGCTCCCCCTTTCTCTCTCTTGTTTTTCTAGATTTCCCATCGCCAATTTCGAAAGTCTGCAACTTTCGTCTCTTACCAACCAAACTCAGCAAAAATCAAGTTTTGGGCTGTGTCTTCTAGTTTCCAGTTTGAGCCAAACTAAACCCAATTTTCTGTTGTAATTTTCGTTCCAATTCTAGCCCTAGGGTTTTCCAAATTCACCCAATGAAACCCTACTTCTAATGCAACAAGTATACAAAATCAACTTCATAAATGAAGAACCACACCGAAGAGCCCACCAAGTTCCACACTGTTCAGGCGGAGCGTGACTTGGAAGCTAACTGGGAAGTCGATCTCTCCAAGAAGCTCGAAGAATACCTCTTAAAAATCTGCTCCGGTGAAATTACATCGGCGGACGACGATATTAATAACAGCCCGATCAATTTCGCTGAAGGTCAGAGCTTTATTTGAGTTTCTAAGGCTGTTAATTGATTCATATGGGGGCTTTTGTCTGTTTACTGATTGTGGGTTTTCTTCTTCTTTTTTCCTCTTTTTGTGGGAAATGTAGCGGCTTTACTGCTTCAGGGTTCTGTTCAGGTGTATAGCAGGAAGGTTGAGTATTTGTACGGCTTGGTCTTGCATGCTTTGGAATTCCTTTCTCAGAAAAGGTTTGACCTTTTCTTTTTATTCTTATGTAATTTGTTACACATATTATTAGCATAGTTCAGAGTATAACTTATATCCATTTGTTGTTGAAGTTTAATGTGTGAGATGGGTGAGTGTATCTTTTTGCTTTTGCTTCGGTAAGCATTGGAAATCAATTTTCCGGGTTCATCATGGGAGGGCTTTAATTATTGGTTTTGAAAACATGATTGTTACTGAATTACTTCCTAATCATGACTTTCTTAAGGCACTGAATTGAGTCAGCTTAAGCTATAGACACCAAGTTTGTTGTGATTTCTAAGTCACTGGTTATACAAATTGCTTTTCTGAGAAAATGTACATGTGACTAGTACTCTAGCATGTAAAAAAATAGTTATTGAAAACCCTTGCTGTACATGTTACAACGCTGTGGGAATTTTCCAATTCTAAGTGTTGGTTTCTAAATCTTTGAACAGGCAGCAGGAGCAGCCAGAGGGGACATCAGCTCAGCCTGAGCAACGTGGTCGCAAAGCAGTTCCCGATGAAGATAATGACCATTTTTGGGGCTTAGATGATGTTGCAGGTAGGGATTAGCTCTGATGTAATTTTTTGGGGGCAGTTTATCATGTATGTTGCACTAATTTCATTATATTTTAGTGGAAGCAAGGAATTGCTTGGATGCTTCAACCAGCAAAGATGCTTCTTTCTATCACTTTGTAAAACCTCCAGCAAATCTTGTTGTTCTGGAAGGTGACTGCTTAGATACCACTGGCGATGTTGGGGAATTGGAGTCATATCTGGTACTGCGCTTGTGTCTCATTTTACTATTTTCTGTCTTTAATGTTGTTGGTACTTGTGTGATTTACCACATGCACTCTACTATAAATGCAGTTGGCCACCAATGATCTTTACCAAGATTTTATTTTATTAGACCCATGTGATGCTGCCACTGTAAATGACTTTTTGAAGGGAAATGAAACACAAAAAGGACAAAATAGTACTTACAGGGGTAGTTTAACCCGCAAGGCTTATCAGTCCCTTACTAGATGTTCAGGGGGAAGTGCACGCAAGTCTTCTCAGAGAAAGAAGAAGGATGCTGATATCAACCAATCTCCTGCTGCCGATTGCTGTTTTGGGTTTAATCAGCATGACTTCCAGCCTGATCCTTCAGCATATGATAATCATGAAGACATCCGTCATGGGTTTGATATGGATGATAGATATTCAGAGCCCGGAAACCATGAAGATTCAGATAATGATGATGACAATGATCCATGGAAGCCATTGAACCCCCATGAACCTGGGAACTTAAAAGTGAAACCCTTTAAGAAAGGTTGTTAAAGAAATTTTTTTCCTGTTTGCTTTATCCACTCCCAGTTTCTTTATGCACCTGACTTAGACTTCTCCCTTGATTTTTGATTTCGAGCAGTAAAAGCTTTCAGAAGGAATGTGGTACATTCCTCTAAGATCTCTGTAAGTACTGTATTTCCTCTTGCAAGGATGCTTGGTCCAATTAGTCCTGAGCTCAAAGAAATGTGGGAAACACGGTGTAACAGAACTGGCAGAGATGGGAAGACACAATCTTCATTGTATGAGAAGGTACTCATTTCCCTGAGATTGTATTTGCCTCAAGTGGCTTCATGCTGTCTTGTGATATCTGATACTGATGTTGCAGCTAAGGCAATCCCTTGTTAATGGAGGACCTAATGCTGCTGATACTTCGGGTACTGCTGGGAATGATGCTGAAGATGATGGATATGATGGTGGGATGCCTGACTTTGGGCAACCTGATGAAGAGATGCCAGAAACTATGTTCATGGGTGAAGATTTACCCTTTCACCATGAAAAGGTTTGTGGTCCTGCAGTTTTATTCATCACGGTTCTGTATGTGAGACACCAGTCCAAGTTGTAGTTTCTTATTGATTGATTTTGAACATCATCATGATCAGGCAACTGACATTGGAGATGACAACACCGTTGGTCCAAGTTCTCAAGCAAGCCTGGAGGATCTCTGTCGCTCTCACCTAGTAAGAATACACCTCTACACATTTGGTTTAATTCCGACCTATGTCATAATTGTAATATTTTGTCAATATGCAATTGTCTCTAACCTTGATTCATTCTCTCATTAACTGCCTCACATGAATGAACACATTCTTCTGGGTGACTTTGGAAGAAAAGCTGGCTCAACTTTATGAATGCCCTGAATGTGTACAGCAGGGATAGTAGTGTGGGATTTGAATACCTAGTAATAGATTGTGGGTTCAACTTCTTGTAACACCTCAAAAAAGTCTTTAACTCACATAGAGAACTTATATTTCTTTTGAAGCAACACGTTGTAACTTTGAAAATTTCTAATGTCTAATTTTAGCTTGCTATGAATTCCTTATGAGAAATTCTAATGTTTGTATACTGAGAAGCAAGCCTGAAACGGATGTATGCTTTGGCAACTTTTGCTTTCCCTGTTTCACCTTATTTAGAGTCATCATTACTGTACAGATACTTTTATGGAAACTATGATGTGGAGACCATAGGAAGTTGAGTTGCGGAGATTAAAGTTGTTCACTATTCTTTAGGAGTCACTTGTGCAGTTTTGGTTGATTGTTGTTGGAGTGTAGCTGGTAGTTTACAGTGTTTCTTATGCAGGACGCTCTTCTTGCCAACATAGCTGAAACTGAGAAGCAGACAGAACTGGCAACTCGGGTGTCATCTTGGAAACAGAAGATTGAGGATAACTTGGAAGAGCAAGTAAACTCCACTTCTTACTCCCTTTCCCAAATCCAAACATTTATTTTGATGAATAACCAACACTGATTGAATTTGTTATTTCTCGTCTTCAATTGGTTTAAGTTGAAAGTGTTCTTTTCCTTGATAGGATTCACGCCCTCCATTTGATATCCACTTCTATGGTGATAGCATCATCGGCAAGTTGTCTGTTGAGGCAGACAGCGAAAATGCCACGTCTTTTACTGACATTGTGAAGGGCCAAGAAAAGCATGATGTCGCTCGAGCATTCTCCGCTCTTCTTCAGCTGGTAACTCTTTGCTACTATCAAATTTAATTAGCTTCTTATCAAAGGGGGAAAATGTAAAAGCCCTCACACCTGTTCAGCTATTTTGATTCCTCGCGGACTTAATGATCTTTACCATTGGACTAGACTGCATCTTGCCTCTACTTAACGTGGCAGTATTATTTTACTGTAGGACATCATATCTCATCTATTATCATCTGAAATCTACAGAACAACTTAGTTTAGTTGGAAAGTGGTCTAGACAATTGGATGTATCTTCAAAAGAGGTAGTCATTTGGTTTTCAATTTTCAGGTGAACAATGGAGATGTTGATTTGGACAGAAGTGGAGTTAACAATGGGTCTGTCTGCTATACAGCTGTCAATCCTTTCCGTGTCAGACTCCTTAGAAACAACAAGAGACGAGAAACTCAGTTTCGATTGCCGAAGAAGAGAGTTAAATCGCCAATGACGAAAGGATGTAATAAAGTTGACAAGGATAAGTTTGGGATAGGTTCATCTCCACAGAATGGATCGGCAGAACCGAACTGCGAATTTCCCGTGAAGCTCGGGAAGATTGGTGGTGCGAGGTGCACTCCTGAAGGGAAGCGGAGACGAAGATCCCGCTTTGCTGAACCCGTTGACTTAGGTTCCACTGGCTGATACAGAATTCACAAGCAGCAAATGATACTTTTTGCTCGGGGCACTTTCAATTCCGGTGCTGAAAGACCCGATGCAAACTACAGGTGATTGTACAATTTGTAGGTCTAGTCTAGCTAACTGACAGGATTTACAACCTGGCTTTAGGATGTTTAACTTATCATGTGAAGAGGCATTGTGATAACCTTATATAGTAATGATTCAATCTGTAATGTGAACTTGTTTACGAGCGATGGATAAAAAAGTAATGATGCATTATTTTTCATTTGGCTTATTGCCAGCCTCCAACGTACTTGTTGGGTCTTTTGAGTTAGGTTTCTTCAATTTCTGAAGCCATTTCGAAGTGCAATGTGTCGTACAGTGCGATTTGTCTTTCTACTCTACCCATGTAATAATGCATTTGTTTTGATTAAGTGATGAGAGTTTCATTAATAATTAAGAAGCCATAGTAAGATGATCATCGTCCTGAAAGCAAAATGTTCCGAAAAGTTTTTTAAAAAAAAAGCATAGGAGATCGGCCTGATTGGGCCTTTTGATAAGAATCCAGAAACAAACAACTAGAAAAGCTTGCCAAAAAGATCAAGGAGGAAACTGGTTTATAACTAATTCTCATTTCTAGTTATAAGTACTAATTCATTACTACTAGAAAAGCCGGGTTGCCGTCTTAGCTCAGTGGTAGAGCGCGTGGCTTTTAACCACGTGGTCGTGGGTTCGATCCCCACAGACGGCGTCTTCATCAAATTTAAATTTTTTTGGTCTTCCCGCGTAGAGGAATTATACGGTATTGGACCGTGTGGGCCCACGACTAATAGACACGCGTGTCTATTCATGGATTTGGAGTTACGTCGCTTTTACTAGGGGTGGAAGAAACCCGGAACTGGAAATTTTTGGCCAGAACTGTAACATGTCGGTTCGGTTCGGTTTTATTCTATTAGAATCGGAAATTTTTGGTTAGGTTCGAGTCTGTCGAAAATAAAATTTATAAATCGAACCATAAAACCATTTGAACTAAAATTATATATATTATCAAAAATTTAGCTTTCATTCACTTTCAAAAGGGAAGGGGATTCTTCACCTCAAATTTTTTTGTTTTTTTCCTTCAATGGTTGGGCGGGCTGGGCTGTTTGGGCTGGACCGGGTCAGTTTCTTTATTTATTTATTTTTAGAATCCACTTTTTAATTTATGAATAAATTTTCCTAATTGTTTTAAAATATCCAATCATGATAACAAAGAAATATTTTTTTGCATGAATAAATAGTTGTTTTAAAAAAAATAAAAAAAAATCGGAAACGGAACCGAACTAGAAATTTCCGTTCGGGTCCGATTCTGGCATACCAGAACCGGAATTTTTTGGTTCGGTCCGGTTCTACCGAACCGGCCCGTTTACACCCCTAGCTTTTACGCATTATTTTTGCATTATGTACAAATTATGATCCGATTTGAATTTTAACGGAGATTGAGAATTTGATAAATTTTGGAATCTGATTTAATATTATTTGAAAATTCAAAATATGGGAATAAGTTTCAAATTTGATTTCTATATCTTAGTTTTACCTTAAATTTTTTTATTTTTTGTCTCGCTATTTTCTTGATTGATTATCTAAAAATTTAAAATATCCGAATAAGCAAAAAAAAATGTCTAAAATTAATTTATCTGAAAATTCTAATCGGTTTAAAATAATCGAATATTATTCGAATAGATAATATATTCAGATACTTAAAATTACTGACCCCAAAGTCCTCTATTCAATCCGAAATATCGAAGCACATCCAAAGTTCTTTAGGCACAACACAAGGACAAGTCTTTGGACAATAAATACTCCATCTGAAACTTTTTAACTCTCACTTTAAAATAGTAGTAAATTTAAAATAATGATATTTGATCTTATTTTATTCCACAGTTTCATTTTTACTCCTAATTTTCACTTAAATTACCACACTATCATTAAATTGGATTGGTGCGTAAAAAAAATTGTCATTTGCACAAAACATATATGTTGGAGAATAGTAAGAATTCAAGTACTAATTTACCTTCTCCTCATCCAAGTAGGATAAGTGACGTCAGTTTTTCAGTAGTGCATACGGAATCCCATTGTGGGGCCATCGGCAAAAGACAAAGGACCGGCGACAAGAGTAGAGCCATCAGGCCCATCACTACTCAGTTTAGATCGGAGGAGGGGAATGAATCAATACCACAACATCTTTATTTCTTCTTACCGAACAAAAAAACCCTTTTAGCAAAAAAAGAGATTAGTTTCGATGTTGGGTTAATGAAAAATTTGGCACCTGTACTCGAATTGAATGACTGATTTGGCACCTCTTCTTCTTTTCGCTCTTAAGTGGTACCTGTACTCAACATGAATGTCTCATTTGATACCTGCCTCTAACACCGTCAACGAAGGGCCGTTAACTCGCCTACGTGGCATGCCACGTCATACGCCACGTCAGATACGGCTGACGTGTCATGCCACGTCATCCAAATTCGACCCGGATTCGTTTTCCAAGGGTCCGGATTCGTTTTTCACGGGTCGCGGATATGGGTTATTTTTAGTTCCAAAGGCTTTTTACCTTTACCTCTGCCAAAGAAAGATTTCATCCGTACTGCAATTTTATTCAAGGCACCACTGCGATTAAACTTTCAACCCATCACTGCATCAATTTCATTACTGCAAATAAAATCCAATCACTGCCAAATCCAAACTCAATCCTTGCCAAATCCAATTAATTCCACACAAAAAAATACTCTCCATTATTCCTCAATTTCCTTCAAATAACAATTATTCCTCAATTTCTTTCAACCTCTGCCAAAATCAAAAAAACCAATTCAATTTCAATTTAAAGGAGCAGACCAATTTCAATTCAATTTCACCACCTCAGCTCTGCCAAATTTAATTCAATTTCAACTCCTAGCCACCAAACCATTACTCTGATCCACAAGCCGCTGCCCAGCCATCACCATTGCATCACCGCCGTCTCTCCACCACCGCTGCCTAGCCACCACAAGCCGCTGCTGCCCAGCCACCACAGCCGAGCCCACAGCCGCTCCGATCTCATCGCCGCCGCACCAAGTCCACCCATCACTACCACCGAACCACCACTTCCAATCATCCACACAAATCCGATCCCAATCATCCACATAAATTCCTTCAATCACCACATAAACCCTCTCAACCCACACAATAAAAAAGAAAAAAGAAAAAAAGAATAATAAAAAGAGTGAAAGAGAGCAGAGAAGAGAAGAGAGAATTTGAGGACGAAGGGAGGAGTGGAGATTGAGGAGGAAGGAGAGTGAGAGATTTCTAGGGTTTGTGAGGGTTTTTGAATTTGAGAGAGGAATGAGCTTTACGGGAGGAGGAAGAGGGAGTTAACTAATTGAGTGGACGACGCGTCACTCAATTCATTAACTTAAGAGTGCGTGACGCGTCGTCTGTCTCAAACAGACTACATGTCTCCTAATAGTGTGTGACGCGTCGTCTGTAGCAAACATAAAAGCCTCAAAACGACGTCGTTTTGGCACCTAAAAATAACCCATATCCGGACCCGTGGAAAACGAATCCGGGTCGAATTTGGATGACGTGGCATGACACGTCAGCTTCGTTGACGGTGTTAGAGGCAGGTACCAAATGAGACATTCATGTTGAGTACAGGTACCACTTAAGAGCGAAAAGAAGAAGAGGTGCCAAATCAGTCATTCAATTCGAGTACAGGTGCCAAATTTTTCATTAACCCTTTCGATGTTTATTCATTGATCCATCATGTATGTATCTTGTACCCTTGCCGGTTTTCAGGTTTCATCCAAATACAAGAAGGATTTCATCTCAAAACAAGAACTCCAATCTGCCCCTACAGGATGCTTCCAGTTACTTTCATTTGGACCAATTGCCAACCATGCCTCACCACTTTTACGGTTTTACCCTTATACTTAAATTACATCCAAATTAAATTGGCCCTAAAACAAACTCAAGCGGCAAATAATTGTAATTTCGAATATTATTCATCCAGATTCCAGAATACAACAACAACACATGGAAGCATTTAAATTAACCAAAAAATTTCAATGGAATTTAATTTTCATGTATTATGTGAATGTGATGATATTTTTATATACAAGTCAAAATCAAACACGGAATCTCAAGCCGGCGATGAGCACTAGTGTACAAAAAAAAATTAATTGCCCCAAAATCTGATTGCGCCGCTCGCCGGTTCCAAACTGTTGGCCACGTGGCATGTCACTCACCAAACTGAGTCACCGACGATTCAATTCAACACTGAGTTCGCTGGGCCTCGCTCCAAATCCAACTCAACACCGCAACTCGAACTACAACTCCCTCTTCTGTCTCTACTTAGAATCCTCTTGAACGACAACATACGACTCATCGGCGATCTGTACGCCTGACTCGCTGGCGACTCAGTCGTTGACTCGTCCTGATCAAAACCCCCGTTCCTCCTCGGCACCTCTATCGTCACTCCCATTAGCTCCACCGGCTTCCTCCTCCCCTCAAACGACGACGTAGAAGCCGCACCCACTGATTCCTCCTCGTGCTCAGAGGCGGCACACATCCCAGGACTGGACCCGGACCCGGACCCGGAGACCTCTGACCCGGATTCCGTTACCAATTCAACCGGGTTTTCGGGTGCTTCAACCGGCGACCGACATAAAGGACAAGTGGAGTGAGTATGGAACCACATATCAATACACTCAACGTGAAAGCTGTGGTTGCATTTGGGCAAAGTCCGACCCGTTTCCTTGTCTTCGAATTCAGACAAACAAACCGCGCACTCAATCGGGTCCGGGTGGGTTTCGGATGAGTAGGTGAAGATGGGCAACGCTTTAAGGACGGTTTCGTCGAGGCCGCGAGAAGCGAGAGTCACGCGCGGGCCGTTGGGATTATTGGGGTCCACGTAAAACACGAGCTGCATGCGGCGGTTACGGGCGCGCTGAACGTGACGGCGACGCGCGCGGAGAAGGTACCAGCGGGCGTAGAGGTGGAGGCAAACCATTAAAATGATGACAAAGAAAAGGACGACAATAGCACTGAGCATAATCTTGCCGCTCAAAGCATAACCCCTGGCCGGGTCATCGGAAAATTGATCTGTCCGGACCGGATCCATTTTTTGAGAATCTGGTGTGAAAGACAGAGTATAGGTTAGTGATGATAATAATAGTGATGGAGGAGAAGATGAGGATGTGATGGAATAAAAAGGGAGGGAACTAAGAAAAGGAGAAGTAAGAAGAAAGTTCGTGATGGTTTCTGACTTTCAGCTGCTCTCCATCTCCTCTGGTCAAATGGGGAAGACGCCAGTGTTGACGCGGGATTAACAGGTTGAAATCTCTGAAATGCCCTTAGAGTTGCTTTTTTTATTTTTAGGCATAGCAAGTTAATTAGATTTGAACTCGAGCCATGTCTCGTCACAACCTATTTCTATGAAGCCAAGTAGGCAAAATCCATTTGACAAACTGAAAAAGAAATAAAAAATAGAAGACCCATGTCATTCTTCTTCTGCAAATGATGCGTTTTGGTTGCTGTTGGGTGTTGTTCAGTGTTTTGAAACCCGGACCGAATTGGGGTTGAACCGCCCGAGTCGACGTCAAAATGAGGATTTCGGGCTGGTTCAGTCTTTGGACCGGACCTGCAAGTGACCCGGGTTCGACCGGTTGACCCGGCCGGTTTTTACAAAACCGGCGACCCAGTCGACCCGCTATCGACCCGACTGGGTCGATCTCAAACCAAAACGATGCCGTTTTTGCAGACCCAAAACGACGCCGTTTTGTGTTTTTTAAAATTTTTTATTTTTTTTATATTTTTTTTTATATTTTTTTTAATATGAAAATTTTGATGGGCCGGCCCATTACAGGCATGGCCCGACCCGTTATAGACACTGGTTCAATCCGGTTCAATCATCTAAACTCGAACGGTTCGCTGAATGAACGGTTCACACTATACCAATGGGTCAATCCAGTCGAACTTCGGTTGAACCCCGATTGAACCCGGTTAACGTTTTGTGTTTTTTAATATTTTTTTTTTAATATTTTTTTTAATATGAAAAAATTGATGGGCCGGCCCATTACAGGCATGGCCCGGCCCGTTATAGACACCGGTTCAATCCGGTTCAATCATCTAAGCTCGAACGGTTCACTGAATGAACGGTTCACACTATACCAATGGGTCAATCCAGTCGAACTTCAGTTGAACCCCGATTGAACCCGGTTAAATCCGGTTCAACGGGTCAGCCGGGTCGGTTTTTAAAACACTGGTGTTGTTTATATCTGTTAAAATTAAAGTGGAGACTAGCAACTTAACATAAATATTATGCATTAGAAATAAACTTTTTTTATTACAATTTTTGTTTTAGGTTTGTGGTAAAATTACAAAGCAATGTGAAATTAGATTTTACTTTTCGTGATATCACTCGTTGATAGTATTAATAAATATTAAGAGAGTATTTTTGTATTTTATACTAAGAATATTTTAATCAAGGCACCATTTCAGAATCGCACCGCTTTATTCTCCTATAAAAGAAAAGAACCAGAGAATAAAGAGGGAGATTTTTTGATAACCTAAAATACACAGCAAAGAGAGAGAAGTCTCTCTCCATGATCTTTATTTTCTAGCAGGTACTGTCATGACAAAAGTAAAAATGAGCAAGCAACATCACAAGGGCAATCACCAAGTCATGCATATTTATATGACATATGCACATAAATAGCATGTTAATTCCGCGCGTATATATCAGCTCTCCCATCATCATTGATGTGTTTACGGGCATCATCCCATCATATGCCTAACATGTGTATATAAGCACCTACCGATGTAGGATCATGCATTTATATATATATAGGGTTTAGGGTTTATATATATATTTGTATCGTCTGCAATCATTATTGGAGTGTGCGAACTAAAATCTTACATCGGAAAGAAAAGAGAAATAAAGACTAAATATAAGAAGAGTTGATTTTCTTAATGAAATGAAGCTTTTTGTGAAAACTGTGCGGGTTTAGACCCAAAACGGAGAGTATCATTTCATTAAAAAAGAGACTTGAGTGATTTTTATTTCTCCAACAACCATTAAACATACAACAAACTCCACATGCCGAACCAGTAAGCATATGACTTCACCAACTAGCTATAGTAAGCCTACAAGTTATCGGGTCCAGTAAGCCTATAAGTTACTGAGTATAGTACGCCTACAAATTAACAGCAACAAGCTACCGGTAACAAATTATTGGCAAACCGATATATGCATGATTAACATACAAATTCCACATGCTCTATATGAATTATACATGCTTCTAACGGCACGCATAAGCATGCGAGACACTTGTCAATAAGTATGCGGGCACACGGCTCCACCCAGCAGCAGGCTAACAGAATGACAGTAAGATATCAACTTCAACAGTAACTTACCGGCTCCATCAATTTACCGGTTCCAGCAAGCTATCGGGCTACAACAGATAGTATGCAAGCTAACGGTACATGCATGCGCAAGCTATCGGTAAACAACATATGTATATTAATAGTAAGTTTATACCATCAAGGTAAGTTTATTTATATACTTGTGGAAACAGTAATGGGCCGACAAAGCAAACGAATTTTGAGATCCACAAAGCAATAAATATAAACTAATTAATAATAATCCTCAGGTCTTCGTCCCAAGCCAATACCCTTTCTCATCTCCCATGTCAGACAAGTGCGTGAGATGCAATAAATAAAGGAATACGTAGGGTACCCAACGGCTCTTCCCACATTGAGCCCCAAAACCCAGCAGATCAAGCCACTGTGTTCCACTAGTTGGTTACAAAACCCACCTTCACTTGTTACATTTTTTGGGACTTAATTTTTTTTTCCAATTAAAACTTTCCCTTCCACTCACGTGCTACACCCATTTTCTTGCTCAACTCATTAATTAATTGCTCATGCCATAAAAGGCAGTAACCTACAAAGGAAAGCATTTATTTTTAAAGAGTTTTGGTTTGTGTGACACTGTGTTCTGCTCTGCTCACCCAAAAATATTAAGAAAAAATGTCAAGCAAGTCTCCAATTTTTCCAATCCCAGATTCTCAACACTTCAGTGATTATGGATTTGACCCACAAATCAACTATTTTCAGGTTCCAATTCGACCCATAAATCTATTCGTCTTTTCTAGTTTCTCCTATCGATGTACTTGCACACTGACCCATTTTACGAATTTGTTGTTTTCTTGATTCGAAATACCGAATTAATCAGTTCTTGGAGGAAGCAAGAAAGCACAAGCGAGAGTCGACGACAACAAGATCAATAGATTCATTTCATTTCAAGCTCCAAAAACCCATCTCAAAAGATGAATATTCCAGCAGCCATAGCAGAGGGTCAAAGATCCACAAGAAGAAGCAGCGGTGGTGGAGAAGCGCTTTCTTGTTCTTCAAATGGAAGTGGGTCCCCTCCAATCACCACCGCCATGATGATCTCAATGATCATCATCAAGATGTGCATAGAGCCAGGGCTAGAGCTTTCAGGGCTTCAATTTCAGGACCCGTTTACATAACCGAGAGCAGAAGCGGGTCAAGTACTCCGTACAGGACCACCAGTCGCCCCTCATCTGGGCCACTCGCCGGAACCTTGACTCCGGCGTTAAAGGGTGATTTGGATATTCCGTACTTGAGCCTAAGGGAGCTTAACATGGAGCAACAACAGCAGCAGAGAATGTCTACATCAGCTATGCCAATATATCTGGTCACCTGATCCAAAGCTGTTCGTTTTTTTCACTAATTTTAATTTTAGGCTTGTGGATTTGTCGATGGCTTGAAATTGGTTTCTTTCTTTCTTTCTTTTTTCTGGGTTTGCCTTTATTTTTAGGTATGTGCAAACTGCAAAGGTGTTTGAACTTTGATCTTTTATTTTTATTTTTGGAGGATGGTACTGGTGGTGGGGATCATCCTTTCCTTTCCTTTCGGGTTTAATTATTGCTCACTTTTATTGATATCTGCAACTGATGAACACTCGAGTGCTTTGACTAAAATCAGTTGGGTTTTGGGTTGAGTCTTTTTCTCGCTTTCCTTTTTTTCCCGGCAACATTTACAGTTAGTGTTGCTGCTACGTCTCTTTCTCTTCCACTCAACAATAATAAATGATGAACTGCTGGTGAAAAGAAGGAACTTTCTCCTTCTCCCTTCCAAGATGCTAACTAACCATTTGCTTTTTCATTGTCATTTGTTGTTTTGTATTCAAATTGAAAATAAATGAACAGAGCATTTTAATTTGTAACGTTTCCTAGGAGATCGATTTCGAACACTCGAGCCCATGGAGATAAAAGATTGGAGTGGCAAAATATTTTAATTGTTAATGAGATCGTTATGTATCTCATTGGTTAGTGTTCGAGTATCGCATTATCATGTGCTGGGATTTGTTACTGTTTGGGCCGCAGATGTATGATACTATATGATATGATGTATCACATTCAAAGGACCGCTCCGGTCCAAATCTAACTCACCGCGGTGTCGTTTTGGAAACCGATAGAAAGAAGTAACATGCATTCGCCAGTAGTATAAGTGCAGCTTTCTTTATTTTCTGTTTAAAAAGATGAACCAAGTTCTTGTTTTCACTTCTGTCCTGTCTGCTCAAATCTGATTGCCATCATCTAATTATGATAGAATAGTCTATTAGAATTTGAAATACCAAAAACTAGGGTTTAATTCGTTTGAAATAATTGGGATTTATAAGAGAGAATTGAAATTTTTAGGGTAAATGTTTTATTTTTGAAAAGATGACATTGGGTGTTGGCCAAATTGAAGAATAGGTTGGCATGGCTGATGGCACATTGCAGAATGCAGACTAAAAAGTTAGAAAACAAAACTAATTTACCAGAAATGTAGGTAAGGACAGTAAGTGGCAATTAGGACGGTTGGTGTAACCACTGAACCTTTCTTTTTTTGTTGAAACTTGAAATAATTAGATATTGAGTTAAACTATTAAATGAATGCTTGATCCGCACTGTTCCGGTTGCAAGATCATGTTATAGAACTTGACAGTTGTCATAAATTCCCTTTTTTCTTCTTCTCTTCACTGCTAAAAGTACTCTCTATTCCTAATTCATTATTCTTTTGGAAATAGTTTTTAGTTGCCACCCTAAATTTGCTCTCTATTCCATCCCCATTTCTTTTCTTATTGTGTTAATGGGCCCTTTCAATTTTTTAACGGGCCTTAAAGGTGTGAACATCAAATATTTGAAACCATTTATTAGGCCCAATTATTTTTTAAGTGAGCCCAACTTTTATCGTATGATATTGAAACATTGCCACATTTTTTTAAACATAATATAATACTACTCTCTTTTTATTAAGGATGTCAAATTCGGCCAAGCAAGAAACTCAAACCGACAATCAGTACGTAGGGAAGGTTATATATATATATATTTTTTTTTAAATCATTTTTTTAAGAAATAAATCGATCAGTTGGTTAATTCGGTGAATCAATAGACTCGGTCCAGTTTAATTAGGTTGGTTCTAAATAAACTAAATTTAGAAAAATGTTGGACATAAAATTTATAATTCATATCTAACATAACCATTGTACCAATCTGTGACATTAAATTAAAATATAATTATATGTCCTCATGCAAAAGTTGATCAAAATCAAATCCCAAACGCAAGCAACACGTTCCGAATAAAGAAAACAAACCACGCCACGCTTTCCTTTTTTTTTCTCTCTTAACTGCGACTTCCATCCAGTCCATCACCAATTCTAGAATTATTGCTATTTAAAAATCCTTATTTTCCCATTTTTCTCTTCATAATTTATTTTTTCCTTCAAATAATATAATGATAATCCGCTGAACGGGGTGAGGGCTCTTCCGTCAAATGGCATGCCGGAGTGTGGTGATTGAAGCTCCTTGAGCGACCTGCAAAATCGCCGGAGTAATCTCCGGCGGAGAGTCTCCGATGTCAAAGTCAGTGTTTGGATAATAGTGTCTAGAGAAAGTATGGGGCTGCTTAGCTTGCCCTCGATTGAGATCCAAAAGTCCCTTTTCAAGTACTTCCCCCTAGTCCATATGTAGGGCTAGAGTGGTTGAATCTTTTGACTTTCCTCCCCCTTTTTTCAGAGGGTGGTTGAAAGGTAAGGTCTAATAATTGTAACGTGTAGCTACTATATGATGAGTTGGTGGGGGCAGGTAAGGTTGTTCCCCACACCAACTTTGACTAAATGTATAATGGGAGTTATATAAAATATACCTCTGTTTGGAGCTTACTGCTCGTGTCAAATCGGCATGGTGCCGTTGTGTCAAATCGGTCAGGTGCCGTTCTCGCCAATCGGCCTGGTGCCGTTTGGAGGCTGTTGACTTGGTCAACGTATGAAGCGGTGCCGATCCGTTTCCTCATGGCTTGAATGGATCGGCTTTGTGCCGTTTGGTGACAACGGGCCAGACTTGTCTTTTTGCCACTTATTCCCGTTGACTTGGTCAATCGGTCGTGATGCCGTTTTGACTGGTCAACGGTACTTGTGAAGGTACAATGTCCGTTATGCCCTTCTGATTATTTTATGTATTATCATATAATAATATAATTGTTGATTGAACTACCAAATTCAATCAATGCTACGGAGAGAGAAAGAGATAAGATATGAATTCGTTTATTTATTTCTTTTGGGAAAAATAAAAAATTCATAACGTTTATATGAAAAACGAATTAGGGTTTTTTTCCCGGTCCATAATCAATTTCCTCCACTATTTCCTTCATCTTCCTGCAAAAATAGCACATGGCCTCGTTAATATTATTATGTACACCCCACGCGCTCTAACTCTCACACCGCCAAGTCAAGATAGCACTTGCACTCGCTATATTAACAACAACACAAGAATTGGAAGAGAGATTTTTGCAATGGAGGGCGTAGAGCACAGATTTGTCACCGTAAATGGCATTAACATGCACGTCGCCGAGATGGGTCCGGTGAACGGTCCGGTGATCCTCTTCCTCCACGGATTCCCTGAGCTATGGTACGCCTGGCGCCACCAGATCGCGGCTATGGCTTCGCTCGGCTACCGAGCTGTGGCTCCGGATTTGAGAGGGTACGGTGACACCGACGCGCCGGCCGATGTGGGTAGCTACACGGCGTTTCATGTGGTGGGCGATCTGGTGGCGCTGCTTGATGTGGTGGCGCCGAATCAGGAGAAGGTTTTTGTGGTTTCGCATGATTGGGGATCTTACATGGCTTGGTACTTGTGCCTTTTCAGACCGGACCGGGTCAGAGCTTTAGTAGCGTTGAGTGTTTCGTTCTCTCCTAGGAATCCTAAGGCCAAGCCTGTGGATTCTATTAGAGCAAGATATGGCGATGACCTCTACATTTGTAGCTTCCAGGTTCCTGTCTTAAGCATTTTTGTTAAATCTCAATTTTGTGTTAGTTTTAATCTTAATCGTATAGACTTGGGTAATTTAATTTTGATCGAAGTTGGGTTTTTGATTGGGTACTTTTGCCTGATTTAATGTGGATTTGATGTTTTTTTAGTTAAGAGATTATAATGTAAGTTAGCAATTCGAACTCAAGACCTAATCGAACTCGGGACCTAATTGGTTGGTGTTTTAGGAGCCTGGAGTTGCAGAAGGTGTGTTTGCACAGTATGGTGAGGAGAGAGTTTTGAAGGAATTTCTAACATACCACAGCCCAGCTCCTCTTTATCTACCGAAAGATAAAGGCTTTGGCCCAAAGGATGAAACAATTGTCTTACCCTCTTGGTTGACTGAGGAAGATGTTAAGTTCTATTCCAGCAAATTTGAGAAGACTGGCTTCACCGGAGGATTGAACTATTACCGGAATATGAACCGGTTTGTTCCCTCTCTGGCATGTTTTCCTGCAGCATGATTACAGGAAATGCTAACCGATTGTTCCATTTCTCTGTTTAAACTTGCGTTGTCGATGTTGCAGGAACTGGGAACTTACTGCACCATGGACAGGCGCGAAAATTATAGTACCAGTGAAATTTGTCGCCGGTGACGAGGACTTGAGCTATACCGCCTTAGGGGCTAAGCAGTACATAGCAGCCGGTGGCTTGAAGAGAGACGTCCCACTTTTGGAGGAAGTGGTTATAATGGAAGGAGTTGGTCATTTCATCCAAGAAGAGAAGCCAGATGAGGTCAACCAGCACATTCATGACTTCTTCAAGAAGTTCTAATTGTTGTTTTAGATCCCCCTTCGATGGTTAAGTGCGTCTTGCGGCGACAGTTGAAATTTTAAACCCTTCTTTTGATGTCATAATAATGGATACGTCCTGTTTTACGTTACAGGAGAGGATTGCAATCCCATAATAATCTATTCTATTTTGAATGGGATGATGTATTGATCAAATACTATAATCTTTTGATGTAATGATAATCGAATGGTGTATGATCAAATGTTATAGTCGAAAGTTTATTTACCTATCTATCATACCAAACCAACTACTAGGTAATCATTAGACTGCATCTCAGCAGGGCTCTGGTATGTCAATATCTCGAGCAAAACAAACGAACTAAAAGAATTCCGGGTGTGATATAGATGGCAGAAATACATTAGATCATATTCCCACATCTACTGATGATATAAGAGCATTCATTGGAACAGTTCATTCATAACATTATTATGACGTGTATTTAGATGGTAAGAGTTAAGCATACAAAGGCAACAAGTGTATTCATAACATTATTACAGTTCAACCTAGGCGATGAGGATGCTCAGGACCAAACCTTGCCAGGAGAGATTCCATTAAACTTGCAGAGATCCGATTGCGACACGGCAAACACATTATTTGATACTTGCTTGAATCACACCTCAGGAAAATCTGGCAAAGCAATGCCTTGAGAACGTGTGTCGAGTACAATTTTGAAAAGAGTGTTGAAGTGCCACAAAACAAAGTAGGCTATGGATGTGCTTAAGGACTTCCTGA
This sequence comes from Viola odorata, assembly GCA_963691705.1. Lineage (NCBI taxonomy): Eukaryota > Viridiplantae > Streptophyta > Magnoliopsida > Malpighiales > Violaceae > Viola > Viola odorata. The sequence goes on from OY829545.1 coordinate 860,048, forward strand.
CCTCCTGCGTTTTTTAACATCAAAATGGACATCAAGAAGATCTGTTATCCCAGCAGTTATCTTTTGTCCTGCTTTTACAGGGCCTACACCTTGGGGTGTTCCTGCACAGAGAAGATTCAAAGGTGAAGTGAGTCAAAACTTCCATTGGAATTGTCACATCTCATTTAAGAAGATCTAATTTCAAATCAGTTCCACAATGTGAATCATAAACCTATAAGGTTACAAAGCCAACAAGCAAAGCACCACTTTGCAAGAATTCATTATTAAGATGCGTAAAAGATTCCCAGCACAGAAATAACAAGACAGTCAAATATTGGAGGGAGAGCACCAGCAATCGCCCAAGAATAAACAATCAACGATCTACTTCAAGCATCCATAAACTGTTAGAAAGACTGTCGGATGCACTCAATACTAGTCTACTAAGACTGTATCCACCAAGCAATCGAGATTACGTACACTAAAGAGTTTACATCATATATATCATTTCTCATGAGACATGCATTACAAAATCCTAAGAAGAGAAGTAATAGAAGATCCCCAACATTACCTGTTAATATAACATCTCCTTCAAAGAGTGTCATAATTGAACTTATATGGCTAATGAGAAAGGGAATCCTAAAAATCATATCCTTAGTAGAGCCTTTCTGTCGTATTTCTCCATCAATCTGTAACAGAACAAATCAATTATCACTGAATTAGCCCATATACTCCCAATTCGAGAAAGAACAAGAAAAACAGCATAGAAAATGACAATTTTAGATACCTTTAACCACAGTTCCAAGTTATCAGGATCAGTCACAGCTGATTTAGGAAGCTGCATGTATTTTTATAGAATCAGAAGTTATAACGCACTCAACAATTCACAAGATAAGAACATACATCTATAATCAACATGATAACACAAACGAGGAACTAGAAAGAGAGATTTAAATCATATCTTACAACAGAACTGATGGGAGTGAATGTGTCCATCCCTTTAGCCACCGTCCATGGAAGCCCTGAAGACTAAGAAACAGAACAAAGGGAGAAAAAAATTAGGCGAATTCATGGCAGTGATAGATGTCTGAACAGTAAAAAAGAGATGATAAATTAACCTTAGCAGAAGCTTGGATTTCCCTTGCAGTCATATCAAGAGCCACGGCATAACCTGAAACGTTAAACAGATGTTAATTAACCATCTCTAGTTCATAATTATCTAAAAAAAACAATAAGGATTGAAACATCACAATAAGTATGCTAATCACCTCCAACGTAATCCATGGCAGTTGTCTGCGGCACATCGCGAGCTTTTTGTCCGATGACGACGGCGAGTTCGACTTCGTGATCCAGCGATTCCAGTGGGTGTGGAATCTCAATCGTGCCGCCATTCTCCAAGTAAGACGACGTCGGTTTGAGGAACAATACGGGCTCCTGATATAATTTACAAGCTTGAAGGAGATGGATACAAAGAAATTATAGAAGGATGGACGAGTTATTGGAGTGAAATTCTTACTTTGGGGACTGCGTTGCCGAGTTCTTTGGCATGAGCGGCGTAGTTCCGGCCGACGGCCACGATCTTCGTCCCGACTTGTAGCAGCTTCTGTATACCCGTTGACGCCGTCGCCATTGTTGTCTGCTTTTTTTGTTTAGCTTCAAAGGAGTGCGCAGATGCAAATCGTGTTTGACCTTGACGACCTCTTTGCACTTTGTTTGATGGTGAGAAATGAGAAGTGTGATGAAGAGCAAGACAAATCATCAGGAAACAAAATAAATACAGAAAATATTGTCGATGAACAAAGGTAGTAGACGACGACATGTCGGTTTAGTTGCTCAATGGACCAGCTATTGGGCCGGGCACTGAAGCGTCGCGTTGTCACGTCAGCTGACTTTTCTTTTTTTATCCCTTTTCACGTCTGAGCCGAATACATTTTAAAAAATGACGTGGCAATTCTTTTTAGTGTGATTTCACGTGGCAGTGGGAGAAGAGAGGTAATTCCACATCAGCAGCTAACAATCAAAACAAGGCACATTATCATGGAGTCTAAAATATTAAAAACGTTAACGGAGGGGTCTAAAATTAACCCAACAAACTGTTTTATTTTCTTATGACTCATGAGTGTCTATTTCCTCTGATTGAGCCTACGATTCAAGTAGCTCAATTCTAACGACGGAAATTGTAACAGAAATGCATCTAAATCAGCATTTCACCTTCGAGCAGCTTGCTGCACAATTTGGTAGATTTGTCGAAAATTGATCTGTGTGTATCAAACAAGTATACTGACGGTCCAGTTCTTGTCACTGACCTGTACTGGATGAGAGAATTCCCACATCCCGCGGATGGATCAGTCACCTCATAAGCAACATGAGCAGCTGTGGGTTTTCAATCAATCGTTTCCACTCATTACAAAATCTTGCAACTGTGGCACCGTCCAAAACTCGATGATCTGCGCCTATATTTACCTGAGGAAGAATATACGGCAGGTGAGGAAATAGCGTATCATCTCCACAAATAATGCAAGAAAATTTACATGTAAAGATCAATCTTCCCATGATTAAGTAAATAACAAAACGTTGCTTACAGTCACGGTTGGCACAGCACACACATCCCCATTGTCTGCAAACTGTAGGATCTTTTGAATCCGGCCGATTGCAATGATGGCAACTTCAGGCAAGTTGAGGAGGGGGGCACCAAACTTTCCACCGATTGCTCCAATGTTGCTTAGAGTTATAGTTCCACCATATATATCCTCAGGGCTAAGCTTGTTATCCAGTGCCAATTGTTGCAACCGTGAGAGTTCCTTTGTTATCTAAATACACAAGCATAGAAATGGGTACATCATAATGAACGATCATTCAAAGTAAAACATAATTGAGCTTCCACAAAGATTAACAGCTTAGGAACCACTTCATTCTTGTCTATGATTTATGGCTATTCTGATGGAAATCATGTATACAGAAAGGAAGCTGAGGTGATTCCTAGAAGCAAAGTGGAAAATAGAAAAAATATTTTGGCATATGAAAGATAACAAATCACGCCAAACCAACCTCCAAGATGGATAAATACTGAACATTCTTTATGTTGGGTACGACTAGACCATTTGGAGTAGCCATAGCAATGCCAATATTGTGGGAGCCTACAATAACCAAAATAATTACGAGCGGTGACTGATGCAGACAAACATTACTCACTAACATAATGCAAGCAAACACTGACAAACATTCCTTGTTAGGAAATCATTATTTGACATCAGAATAACTAATGCTAAACTTGAAAACGAGAATGAACAAAACCAAAACAAGCAAACCTTTTAGAATGACCTCCAAAGACTCTTCACTGAAACAACTATTCACCCACGGAAACTTGTTGAGGGCCATGGAAAGTGACTTTATCAATACTGGAAGGAAAGTATGCTTGACAGTAGAATCTTTGTTATGGTTCTGGAAACATTCTTTAAGCCCCACCAATGCATCACAATTTATCTCTTCTACATAATGAAAATGTGGAACTTTTGCGACCATTGACATTGTTTTAACCATTGCCCGTTGGAATCCCCTGAAACAATACATAGCTTTAAACGTCAAAGTGGTAAAGCTACTGAGAGGTATACTCTACATGAAACATTTGACAAAGCCGGGCCCAATTTATGATGCTCAACCCAGACTCGATACAGTTATTTCATTCAGGGCACAAGAAAAAGGGTTTTAGTTTTTAAGGTAAAAGTTTAGTGAGAGGTTAAGAATGACACAGCAAAACAACTTTTGCGTTTATCTCATTATCTGTATTACCTTAAGGAAACAGTCTTATCATCAGAGTGCTGTCCTAGTTGGGCTGATCCATGCACATAATCGTCTCCTCCCAAAAACTGGTCTCCGCTTTTAGGTTCATCTTTAATGATTCCTTTCTGGATAGCGAATCTAATGACATCTTCTTTTAGTACCCTCCCATCTTTACCAGTTCTGTGGACATCACTAAGGTCTATACAATATTCCTTTGCAAGTTGCCGCACAGGCGGTGTTGACAGGACTCCACCAACCATACTTTTGCTTGGCTCCGAAACAAGTGATTTTAAACAATCTAAAATATCATCGCCCTCTGTAGGAATCTGAGAGCCATTCTGCACTTGTGTAGGAGCATCAGCTTCTTCAAGAAATATTTTCACAAGAGTTTCTCCAACCTGAAACATCAACCACCGTTAGTGAAAGAGCAACAAGGCAGAAACTCAAAATAACAATAACAATGCACAAACCAGATACAGAGTTCTTAAAACTGCATCTATCGAAAAATTGAAAACCCACTTGTCACAGCACACTATCAAAACAAATAAAGATTATACAAGGATCACAAGGATATCACCTTTACAATGTCTCCAGGAACATAAAGTACTTCGACGATTTTCCCTTTGTACCTACTCGTAATTTCAATCGTGGCCTTGTCACTCTGAACTTCACATAAGGGTTGAAATTCTTCGACTTCATCCCCCTAACCAACAAAACAACACTTCATCACAGCAAGAAATCACCAACAACCAATCAAATACGAAATACGCGAGTTTACCTCTTGCACAAACCATTTGATAAGTTCACATTCTGCTATACCTTCCCCAGTTTGCGCTAACGGCACATCAACCACTCCACTCGTCTCAACTTGAACTGACGTATGAGCCGAATACCAACACCTACTCACCTTATTTTCTAGGTTCAGCTACACAATCAAAACAGTCATTTCAAATCAAACAGACAGCAATCATGGGTAACAACTCCCGTGACTGAAATCAATCAAATCGATGCTACACTTATGAAGAATTAATGACGGAGCTTACGTTATTAACAGAGCGAAACGACGTGGTAGGTAGTGAAGAGGAGTCTAGAAATGAATGATCCCGCCGAGCTGGCGTCGGAGTTTGAGTAGTGAACTGGTACAGCAACCGCGGGCCGGAGGTCCAAACCCGTTTGTGCCAAATGCTCCTGATAATCATTGTTTTGCCTCCGTATGCCGTCGAGAAACGATACATGGAAAGAAATGGTGATGAGACGTAAATGGAGCTAATTCTTCTTCTTATGATTGGGAAACCACAGAAATTGGAATCTTGCGTTCTCCGATTTAATCAGCTGTGGTCTGTTTTTGTTTTCTAGTTTTTTATTTTATTTTTAGGTGCTGCTAACACTATCCACACATCATGGTGTTATTCATTTTTTTTCTTGACACATCAGCTTAACACTCAATCAAATTTTCAAATAACACTCACTTCTCACAGCAATGTATTTTTCAGAGTGTTATTTACTTTCTCTCCCTTCCACATCATTTAATCATATACCCCACCATATTTTTCATTTCTTTTTCGTATTAAATTTATAATTACTATAATAATTATTTTTTATAATATAATAAATAATATATTTTTAATAAAAATTAATTATATTTTATATATTTTTTCCATATTTCAAAAAATCTATACTTTTTTAATATAATAAATAATATAATATTTTTTTGAGAACTAGTTTGTTATTGTATGTTTTACTATTTTAATTGTGTGTTTTATTTTCGAAATGTGTATTTTATTTTTGAATTGTGTGTTATTTTGAATAATTTGTGGGTTGTGAAAGTGTATCTTCATTTCAATAATTTCGTTCAAATCACATGTGGTGTTTTGAGTAATTATAGATCTCAAAAAATAAAAATAAAAATATATTTTTTATAATTATTGAGTAATTATTATGGGAAAATGCATTTAAAAATAAAAAAAATGAAAAAATTGTAAAAAACTCGAATTTTTTTTAGTGTTTAAATAATACAAACCCCTAGTCTCAATTTATAGATCTCAAAAAATTAAAAATAATGGTATATTTTTTATAAAATTATTTTCAGTATTTATTATGAAAAGTCCTATTTAAAAAATGAGGGAAAAAAAGAAAGAATTCAGCGGCCAATGGCAGCGCGGGCGTGGCGCGCTGGCATTCGTCCAACTCATTTTTTTTATTTTTTTTTAAATGGGCTGACAGTGAGAATCCCACTGTCAGAAAAACGCGGGTGTCAAATTTTGACACCCGCTTGCGTGCACACTCCATTTGACACTGAGAAAACTCATTTGCTGCATTTAAAAACACCCAAAAAAAACCCTCCCAAAAACCCATTACTGCTGATAGTCTAATAGGGTTGAAAACTATGCTTGAACTATGCCTGAATGACGTGGCAAATTCAAGGATATTTATAAAATTGCACTGAAAATAAAATTCAACATCCTTGTTTACAAAATCATCCATACCGAAGACCGACGCTTCAGTTCTCCTCCCACCTTGCTTCCAACTCTCTCTTTCACACCACAAGCTCTAGCCACAACCACCGCCCAGATCCACCAGTGGGGCGTTTTACACAGATTCTTTCCGTGGGGATTGGAGGGTCCGCCCTTGGACCACAATTTGTTGCCGAAGCATTGGCACCTGATAATCCTCCTCTTAAGGTATGCACATGTTCTTTTGTGTATTAACTGCATATGTTTGTATAGATGGAGGAGGGTTGAAGCGTCGGGTGATTTGGAGACAATGATGTGTTTCAACCCTAAATTTCAACTCAATGGCAATTTTGTAAATTTAAAGAATGACGTGGCAAATGCCATGTCATTCAGGCATAATTTTCAGGCATAGTTTTCAACCCTATTAAGTTTATCTTTTGGTTCATTAAATAAAAGTACGTATAATGAGTTTATTAGGCTTTCTTTCTTTTTACTTGTCAAAATGACAACGACGAGAGCTGCGAAGTAAAGCACACGAGTGTTTTAGTTTAGTTTAGTTTATCCAACTTAGAGCTAAGGACTTGACGTGGAGGCGAGGTGGCAAATCAAGCCATGGAAAAATTATCTAAAAAATAAACGTGATGATTTAAATTAATTTGTAGAATAATCCAAGCATTAAAAAATAATTAGCAAATCAATAAAATAAGAATATTTTTTGCAAAGTTTAAAACTGTTACTAAAATCTCTGTTGTGGCAGTTATGCTGTCTTTCGTCCATTGAATTTTTTTCTGTTGGACCTTTGGGATTATGGGCCCATAAGAGAAATAACGGCCCACAGACAAACTTGATTTTTATGACTGTTCTGTACCCCAAATTGAATCACAAATTTGGGTTGGAGTGACACTGGCCCATTAAAAGGCCCATGAAAGTGTCCAAGCCACGTGCAATTATTATCATTTTATTATTATTTTCAGTTGAGAAACCAACCCACCGATGAAAATGACAAGAATGTGACAGAAAGGTTGGGTGCAAGGCAACCAACCACACCACCAGCAACAGTCCATGGAATTCAAGATTAGACCCATCACAACTTTATATTTTGTTCGATCCTATACTGCAAGTTTTTTAATTTAATTATTGTATATAAATAAATTACGCATTATGAGCAATTTAATAAATTATTAGCTAATAGATTAAATCGGTACGAATTCAGTAACTTTAAGATTTTTTTTTATAGATCAGACGTAAAAAAATACACTTAATAGATGTAAAAATTTATCCTCAAAGCTATGACACTTGTCTTTTGTATAATTTGAATATTTTTGCATCACTAAAAGTATAAATACCTAATTACCTAATGTGTTGGGTATGTGTGGACATGCAATTTTGTTGTAAAAGAGAGAAAAGAAATTCCATTAAACTCCGATTATAAGCAACATCATCACATTTATGGCTAATCTTTATATGCTAAAAGTAAGTTAACAAAGTGCATCAAGAAACATATAATTGCTATATTAGCAAGAACCGCCAAACTCATGGACCACCACCAAACTATTATTGCTAATCACAAAACCCACTAATTAACCCCATTTACCTTAAAACATGTTGTTTTAAACTTATCTATAGTTAACTTATAAATGTATCCATGAAAATTAAAAAAATGGGTGTTTTCCAAAAAAAAAATATATTTAATGATTAATTAATTTGAGTGAAAAAAAATTAAACCATAGAAGCGGAAATTTTGTTTTTTTTCTCTAGATGAAGCTTGAATTGAAAAGAAAAGAAAGAGGGACAACAAAAGCACCCAACCTAGTTATAGGCGGGCCATGACCTACTTATATAGGTGGGCCGTGGGCCCATTCATGGAAATGTATACTTCCGTGTAGTGCGATTGGTTGATTAACTTGATACGTAATCCCCCAATGGAAGGATTGGAAATTGGAGTAGTTAGGGGGGAAAATCTTTGATGGGAGATGCCCGTCATGCATTGCGGGGAGAAGAGAGTTAAGAGGTGTCTATTGTTTGAATTGTTGCAAACATTGCCCTAACTTTTAATTTGGTCCCAAACCAATAAGAATGTTATTTTGTTGTCGTGTCAGTGACACCCTGTTCATATTATGTTGCATAGTAAAAGAATTATACATACTTTTAATTAAAATTTTGATTTTTGATAATATTCGAATGATATTAATCTGGAAATTTTTGACGATTGGATCCCATATAATTTCCTCTTAAGTACCCATGATCGATCGTTTGTTGTTGAAATGACATTGGGATAGCTAAGAAGGTATAAAATCACATCTTGACAAGATGTATAGGAAAGGAAAAAGGTACGATGGATTGAAATGCAATTTGTCGACATTGTTATAATTGAAAGTGGGTGAAATAATTGTTTTGATGAGATTGATTCTTTTGAGTCATTGGTTTACATGTAACGAGATGCACATGCTCGGTTTCAATCAAACCCTAAAAACAATCTAATTATGATTAAAAAGAATCTCTCTTCTCATAATTATTAACAACTAATTAATTCTCACGATAATGCTTGTCATTCGGGCGAATCCCAACGTCCTACTTTAATCATAATCTATACTTTTTTATAAAAAAAATTAACTATAAATATTAAGTATTGTTTCTTCACAATTACACAAATCTCGGACAAACTAAAAATGAAGTTTCATGATCATACTGTTGACGGATCGACCTTTCAATTATTCGGCCCGAATCCCTTAATTAGTGGGTATGAAATATGAATAGTCAATTTTTGGTTGGTGGATAAAAGACCCACAGAAAATGGTTTTTTTTGTACAAATTCACTTTTATACCATTGATAAAACTTTGCTGCAGTAATTTTTTCTCGATAAATATGTAAGTTAGGAGACTCAGTCTCAAAATCTAATACTTTCTGCAAATACGTACCGTTAAGCACATCAATAAGTAACAATAAGATTTGAAATAAATGTTGAGTGCGAAGATTAAAAATAGAGAAAATTATAAGTATTATAATAGTCAATCTCTTTTGAGCTCAATAATTTTTAAATGTTGACATTCGAAAATAACTTTCGGATATGTTTAGTTGCATGGAGGTGAGGTCTGCATCAAAGATGCGTGCTAATGAACAAATACATTGATAGCAACGTTAGAGATGGAGAGAGATAGTTTATTAATTAATTAATTAAATCCAAGCTTATAATTAGTTGAGAAAAAAAAAGAATTGAAACTGAAACTATGCATGATTTAGAAAGGAGTCTACCGCGTAGCGGCTTTAATAGACAAGGTGCGTGCTCTAATTCCAAAACGTGAAGCGTGTTTGGTCCAATACTTTTGGATCCTTCCAAAATGGTACCTACCACTTATTTTTTTCTTCTGAAAACATGCGAGAATTTCTCTTTAATTAAAAAATAAGAAAAATATTATTTACTTATTAATAATTCTTCCAAAACAATCCAATTCTCTCCTCTGTTGTGTGACGCAGACACTCCAAAGTCCAAAGTGATGCATAGTATATGATTGTATATTATGGAAAAGTGTTACATTAGAAAGATGCATCATGCAAGACTCTCATATATATTTTCAACGATGATCAAAACAAACAAATCTTCTTTATTGGACTTGCGGGTTCTAGTCCGAGAAAGTGAAGGACTAAATTGTACATCCTTATAGCTAAGAAAAAAGTGATAAAGTAATTTGGGATAAGATTCAATGTTAGAGTTGGAATCTGCTCATTGTTCCCTTAGTTTTTATCTTTCGAAAGATGAATCTAAGTTAATTTTGATATATATCGTTTGTATTCTTTCTAGGAAGAGATTACAAAGAGACTCACTCATAACTTATGTAATCTTTTTACTTCTATCAAATAAAAGATTATTCCAATTTGAATATTTTTAGGTCCTAAAGAGAAATTTCAACGTTTCTTGATGGAAACTTGAAGTGTGCGCAAGTAATATTAACACTAAACTAGTTGATAGGAAGGGGAAATCAAACTAGCGAGGACAATACAATCAAGATTGGGACTTGTGTTTTGTCCTAAGGATGGATATTGATGGTAGTATGTATATATTAGTCATATTTCCTCACGTGGGGGTAGAATTAGGTAATGGATTAACTTATGTGCAAGATGATGTCGAAAGAGGAAAGTTGATTTGTCACATGTTAGGTTTAATTTTGAAAAATGACAAATATGATTGGAACAGAAGAGTGTGGTGATCATCTAGATGTGTGTAAGTATATTTAATTTTAAACATGGTTAAAACAAGGTTTATGTGCTGAATTAGCACATGCAAGAACATCGCTCGTCGTTTTATTGAAATCGTATAGTATGCTGAATAAGATTAGTTTAGTATTGATCAGAAAGAATTGAGTGATAAAGACTAAAAGAATTGTTGTTTTTCAAAAGTTTTTGTTAGTTTTAAGGAATCTATAGCACCAATAGCTAGTGGCCTATACCAAAAGGAAAAGGAAAAGATAATTTTTATTTATTTATAACAAGCATAAATAAAGAAAATATCAATCACACCTCGTCCTTACTGACTATATATAAACTAGCTTCTTGACTAAGTCATCATCACACACTCACTTAAATTTTTGCTCTCCAATATCTTCTCCTCTTAGGAAAGAAAAAGAAACAAACATGGTCACTCTAGAGAAACTCCACAAGTACCCAACTATTCCTGAGGTATACATTTTATGAATTTTTCTTTTTTAAAATATCCAACATTAAAAGGAAAAAAAACCCATGTCCTTGCTCGCAATTATTTCTTGTACTAACGCAAAAAATGTTTTTTTTTTTGGTCTCTATTTTAGGTGGTGGAAGAACTAAAGAAAATGGGAGACATAGGCTTACCCATAGCGGCCATGAGCTTGGCTACTTATTTCAAGAACATGGTCATGGTGGTGTCCATGGGAAGACTAGGAAGTCTTGAACTCGCCGGAGGCGCGTTAGCGATTGGCTTCACGAACATCACGGGCTACTCAGTACTATCCGGTTTGGCCATGGGCATGGAGCCTATTTGTAGTCAAGCATTCGGGTCAAGAAACCACTTAGTAGCATCCCTCACTCTACAAAGAACAATTTTCATGCTCCTTCTTGCTTCAATCCCAATTTCCTTATTATGGATCAATCTTGAACCTCTCCTTCTTGCCCTCCATCAAGATCCGGATATAACCCGAATAGCAAGTATTTTCTGCCGGTTCGCGATCCCGGATCTTGTAGCTAATAGCATCCTACATCCTCTACGCATTTATCTACGTAGTAAAGGGACCACATGGCCATTGATGTGGTGCACCTTTATTTCAATTTTTCTCCACATCCCTATCACCATTTTCCTAGCTTTTACACTAAATCTTGGCGTTCTTGGAATTGCAATTTCCACATTCATCTCCAATTTCGCCACTATATTATTACTTTTATTCGTCACATTCTTGACTCGAAATCCTGACTGTAAAATTAATTCCCTATCCACACCATTACAATCTCAAGTCGTGTCCATCAAATACTCAAATTCATCATCAAAGCAAGAATGGGGGACCCTCATCCGCCTCGCGATCCCGAGTTGTATTGGTGTTTGCCTAGAATGGTGGTGGTACGAGTTCATGACAATTCTAGCCGGTTACCTAACCAACCCACGAGTCCCGCTCGCGACAGCAGCTATACTAATCCAAACAACATCACTCATGTACACGCTACCAACTGCGCTCAGCGCGGCGGTCTCTACACGAGTGGGGAACGAGCTCGGAGCGGGACGGCCTGATAAGGCGCGTTTGGCCACTGTTGTAGCTATTATGCTCGCGCTTTTGGGTTCGATATTCGGGTTTGTGGGGACCACACTAGGGCGCGAAGCATGGGGGAGGGTTTTTACATCGGACCACGAGGTGCTGGAGTTAACCATGGTTGTTCTCCCAATAGTTGGGGTGTGTGAGCTGGCAAACTGTCCGCAAACGACAAGTTGTGGGATATTGAGAGGGAGTGCTAGGCCAGGAATTGGGGCTGGGATCAATTTCTACTCATTTTACTTGGTGGGTGCGCCAATTGCGACATTTCTGGCTTTTGTTTGGAGGATGGGATTTGTTGGTCTGTGCTACGGTCTTCTGGCGGCACAAATGGCATGCGTTGTCTCGATTTTGACCGTCGTTTACTATACGGATTGGGAGAGAGAATCCGTAAAAGCCAAGGAATTGATGATAGGCAGCAAGAGTGATGATTGTTTTGCACATGTTGACCATGTAGTCAAATGTGAAGAAGGCAATGTGGCCCCTCTCCTCAAGCTGGTTGATTCTGAAAATTGAAAAAATAGAAAAAAAAAATGCATCTATGTACTACAAAATTATAGGCAGTCAGGATATAGTATTTTATAGGATAACACAAGTTAATTAGTTCAAATTGATTGTTAATAGAGTTATATATATATATATATATACCCTTGGTTTTCATCTTCTTTGTTGATTTAATATGATTTCCAAACTATTTCTACGTTATTATTATTGTACAACATCCACGTACCCACGACTATGTAATTATTCTTAATTTGCACCATTATGTACGTAATTAGCTAGTAAGTATCAAATTTCTGTAAGTGGCATGCAAAATTTGTATGAATGCTAATTTATATCAAAAATCACTTACTTGACATCACACACTTCCACACACAGTATCTTTTGAACAGAGATAATAATACTACAGAAGCACATCATATCATATCACTATCACTATCACTATCACTATCATATGTTCGGGTACACTGTGCACATGATCACCACCTCAAAATTACATCTACTAAGGAGGCACATGCAGCCACTTTTCGAATGTTACCCTTGTCATAGATCACTCAAGTACTTAAAAATCATTTCTCTAACCAAACAAATACTTCGTTTGTACCTCATCTTTGTGTTTAGTCTAAACTCTAAAGTACAAGTATCCATGAATCTAGGAATCATAATAACTTTGATAATTCACACCACTTTAACCGATCGAATTTCATGATTTCATATATTTTTTACTTAAAGTATAAGAATGTCAAATCACTCATACTAATTAGCAGATAGATTTATCGTCATCAAAGAACCTAATAGTTTGTACGTGATAATACATAAAATTATCAGAAGGGCACAATGGACTTTGCGCCTTCACAAAGTACCGTTGACCGGTCAAAACGGCACATGGCCGGTTTGACCAAGTCAACGATATAAAACGGCATCGCGATCGATTGACCAGGTCAACGGGAATAAGTAACTAAAGGACAAGCCCAACCCGTTATCACCAAAACGGCACAGAGCCGATTCATCAACAAACGGCTCCTTGCCGATTCTCCACAAACGGCTCCTTGCCGATTCTCCACAAACGGCATCGTACTGATGGGGCCCAGATATAAATCTCCCCTCATAGATATTATTGGTATAGTACTCCATAGTCAGTATACATTTAGTCAAGGTTGGCAGGGAGGATAACCTGCTCCCATCACATCGTCACCTGACAACCGGACAAAGGGACGACCCTATTCCCCTGAAATAAGGTCTGCACCCCACGTTACAATGATGAATCCCTGCCCCTAGACCACCTGCTAAGGAAAAAGGAGAGGGGATGTCAGAGATCTAACCACTCTAGTCCAGCCTAAGGACTAGAGGGTGGTATATAAGGGAAGTTTTCTCCTTTACTCAAGGACACGGAAAAAACACACACACTTTCTACACACTTAACAAAATTACTGACTTTGGCATTGGAGCTCTTACGCCGGAAAACACTTCCGGCACTGTGCAGGTCCTTCACGGAGATCTGATCACCACCTTCCAGCGAGCTACTTTACCAAAAAATCCCCCACTCCGGTCCACGGATTATCATTTGGTGCTTTCATTGAGAGCTCTTGAGTTTTGAGTGAGCAGCCTTGAAATTCAAAGCTCTTCCTTTTTCTTCAATCTTATTGGGGGTTTTTTCATTTCCAAAAATGGCATCCGACCCAAACTTTCAATCAAATCAACCTACCAGTGGTGCTGCTGGTCAGTATGAAACGCCACCTCCTCACGCCTCATCTTCCCGTGTGGACATGAACGCCGCAGCCCGCCGGCTTAATTTTCCAGAAATTCCAGAGGTGCTACTCCCCAGCACCCCACAACCAGCAGTCATCCCACCAGCAGTCATGCATGAGTTCGCTGCCTTGCATCGACGGATGGATCTGATGATGCAAACGTTTATGGGAGGGATCCCTCCGCCCGTTCACCAGCAAATCCTCCCCCAGCAGATCCTCCCCCAGCAGATTCACTCCCAACAGATCATTCCTCAGCAGATCCCTGACCAACCTGCAGCGACACCATCTTTAGTGCCCCCGCCTATGGCATTCCAGCCAGTCAGATCTGTACAACAGCACGTCAGTCAGCCAGCTCAACGGGAAAATCCTTCGAATGAACTCCGGCTACCCCGTCGCAGTGAAAATCCGATCAGAGGGGAAGGGTACCTGGACAACATGGAAGAGGCTAATAGCCGAGCAGTCCAGCGTAGCCCGAGAAGGAGCCAGAAGCAGTCAGTAGAAGGAAGATCCGAAAGAGGAAGAGTTCGAGAGAGGTCAATGGATCGGCCCCAATCGGGAAGGGATCGCGAGAGGGCTGATCGGAATGCTTCAAGAGGCTCTGCCTCCCTACGAGCTCGGGAAGAGCAAGATGATGATCCCAAGAATCCTTTAACCTTTCGGGTTAGGAAGCATCGGGTGAGCAGACACGTCAAATTGCCAACCGATTCCTACATGGGGACGACGGATCCGACAGTTCATGTGAGCTTAGTAAAAAAGCATGTTAAGTTTTTTACTAGAAAGGATGAGGCGCTGTGCCAAATATTTGTGATGACTCTGAAGGGAATCGCCAACACCTGGTTTAAAAAATTGCCAGCCGGATCTGTGGACAGTTTTGAGCAGTTGGCGAAAGTTTTCACAAGCCGATTTAGCTCTTGTATTCCTGTGGAAAAGTCTCCGGCGGTTCTATTTGATATGGTGCGAAAGTCGGGGGAATCCTTAACGGTGTATGTTGCCAGATTCAATGCTGAGTTGGCCACTCTGCCCGACGTTGCGTCTAACTTTGCCGCTGAGGCTTTGAAGAGGAACTGCAGGTATCGGGAGTTGGAAAATGCTCTGATTGCGAGCACGCCGAAGACCCTGGACCTCTTGCGGATCGAGGTGGACAAGTTTGCAAGGATGGAAGAAGCAGATTTCCAGCGGAAGAAACGGGAGGAGCCCGATCTCCCCAAGAAAGAAACGACCGTCCGCAAGCAGGGAGAAAAGAAGCAAGCGGTTGGAGGCCGGCAGACGGATCGCCTTGCGGATTTCTCCACGTTGCAGCTAACTAAGCCGGTGGCGGAGATCTTTGCCATCATAGAAGAACGGAGATTGCCGATTCAGTATCCAAAGCGCAAACCTGGCGCCGTTATGGGACCGCATAAGGATTCTTACTGCCGTTTCCATAAGGCAAAAGGGCATGACACTGAGGATTGTTTCTCTCTGAAAAAGGCTATTGAAAAGTTAATTGAAGAGGGCTATTTGGGCGAATTTGCGGCCAAGGCTCGAAATAGGGCCAGGGAGGATCGAACTGACGGCAACAGGAGAGAAGCGGAAGCCGATCCCAATGCAGCCGGAACCAGTAGCCAGAGAGACAAAGGAAAGCAGCAGGTGTTGACAACCTCTCTCGATGAGTTCTTCATGATCAATTTGATAGCGGGAGGAGCCCAGCATGAGGAATCGGAGGATGTACCGATTGGGGAAAAGAGAAAGCGGAATGATCCCGTTGGGGAAAAAGCAGGTCTATCGGAGCTGGACCGAATGGCCATAACATTTTCAGAGGAGGATGAGATCGGAGTGACATATCCTCAGAATGAAGCATTAGTAGTGACAGCCATCATTGCCGATTGCGGGGTCAGGCGTACACTGGTGGACAACGGAAGTGCTGTGAACCTCATTTCTGCCAACGCCTTTAACCGTTTGCAAGGACCTAGGCCGGACCTGAAGCCTTGCCGACGGCCGATCATTGGGGTAAACGACATTCCCATTCCTATTGTAGGCTTAACTTTTCTGTCAATCTTTTTCGTGGAAGACAGCTCCCGCAGAAAGGAGCAGCAGCTATTTCTGGTGGTGGACTTAAACCTGCCATACAATGTGATCTTGGGGCGTCCGTTTCTAAATGCTTTCGGTGTGGTAATATCGCAAAGGCATTTGAAGATGAAATACCCTTCCTGGGACGGCGTGGTTACGATCCGAGGAGATCAGAAGGTAGCTGCTGAATGCTACATCACAATGGTTGATGGTTGCTGCGATCGCTATGTCTGCGTAGCGGACGATTCACTAGAAGATGATGAGGAGCAGCGTACCCAGCCATTGGAGAGAATGGTCCAAGTGTCGGTGGCTGATCTGCCCGCTGAGCATTTTTTAATAAGCGAGAAGTTGAGCAAGGGAGATTGTGACTAGCTTGCGTTTCTGTTAAACAAGTGCAGAGGAGAATTCGCCTGGGTCCCGGCGGACATACCAGGCCTTTCGAGGGAAACGGCAGAGCACCGATTGAACGTGTACCCGAATGCCAGGCCAGTGCAACAGAAACGTCGAGCCTTCTCCAAAGAAAAAGCAGATGCAATTGAGAAAGAAGTGGACAAGTTCTTAAAGGCTAACTTCATCCGAGAGGTTCAGTATCCGCCATGGTTAGCTAATCCAGTGGTAGTGAGAAAGCCAAGCGGGGAGTGGAGGATGTGCATTGATTTCACCGACCTGAACGAGGCATGCCCCAAGGACTGTTATCCGCTGCCACGGATAGAGCAATTGGTGGATCAAACGGCTGGTTATGGGTATCTAAGTTCGCTTGATGCCAATTCGGGGTATCATCAGATACCGATGGCGATCGAAGACGAGGAGAAAACGGCTTTCATCACGCCGAGGGCCACCTACTGCTATCGGGCTATGCCGTTTGGTCTGAAGAATGCTGGAGCAACATTTCAGAGAACGGCCAATAAGATTTTCGAGCCGTTAATCGGGAAAAATCTGGAGGTGTACGTTGATGATATGCTGGTGAAAAGCAAAAATTTTGAGACCCATCTGCGAGACCTTGAGGAGGTATTTAGGATAATGCGAAAATTTGGAATGAAATTAAATCCAAGAAAATGCATGTTTGCATTCCAAACGGGGAAATTCCTTGGTTATGTGGTCAGCAGAAAAGAAATTCAGCCCAATCCCGCCAAACTGAAGGCAATCAAGGATATGGTTTCGCCAAAGAGTGTGAAGGAGGTGCAGCGACTCACAGGAAGAGTAATTGCTTTGAGCCGATTCATCTCCAAGCAGGGCGAGAAATGCCTCCCGTTTTTCAAAGTCATTCGGAAGAAGGCACAATTCGGATGGGAGGACGATTGTGAAAAAGCTTTTCAAGATTTGAAGCAGTATCTGTCTTCCGAATTGTTGCTAACTCGACCCGAAGAAGGGGACACCCTTTTTCTTTATCTGGGGGCGGCCGATGAGGTGGTTAGTGCTGTCTTGGTTCGGGATGAAAACGGCATACATCGACCGATTCATTTTATCAGCCGAATCTTGAAGGATGCTGAGCTGAGGTATTCTCAAATCGAAAAAATCGCTTTTGCCCTGTTGCAAGCTGGCAGAAAGATGGTCCGGTACTTCCAAGCTCATCCGGTGGTCGTACTGACAGACCAGCCTCTAAGAAGGGTTTTCAAAAGACCTGAGTCGTCCGGCCGAATGGTCATTTGGGCCATCGAATTGGAGCAATATGGATTGCAATATCAGTCCAGACCCGCCATCAAAGGCCAGGCGCTGGCCGATTTTATTGCAGAGTGCACGTTTGTCCAGAAGCAAATTCCTTCACCAGAGAGCAAAAAAGAAGCCTGCTTACCGCTTCCCGATGTGAACGGGTATCGGTGGACAATCTTCGTGGATGGCGCCAAGAATCAAACCGAAGCAGGAGCCGGCGTCATCATTTTAGGTCCAGAAGGGATAAAAATGAGGTACGCCTTAAAAATCTCAAGGCCGTTATCAAATAATGCGGCCGAATATGAAGCTCTGTTGGCAGGATTGCGCATCGGAGGGAATCTGATCGGTAATGCACAATCGGCCAGCGTCCGTTTGGTCATCTACGGAGATTCAAAATTGATTATTGATCAAGCCAACGGTGAGTCTCAGGCTAGAGAGCCGATTATGATTCAGTACTTGAAGAAAGTACAGAAGGAGCTAGCCGAAATTAAAAGTATGGGAATTCATGCTGAAATCCGCCATATCCCAAGAGAGAAAAATGCAGAGGCCGATGAAATTGCCAAGTTGGCAGCAAACTCCGAGGCAATGATGCCACCCGATGTGACGGTAATTTCCATTCCTTCTTTTATGGAAGAGCAGCAAGTGCTATGTGTGTTAGAGGCAGCCAACGACTGGCGCATTCCAGTGATTGACTATCTCAAGCATGGCAAGTTGCCAGAAAATGCGAGTGAGAAGTTGAAGATCCTCAAAAGAGCTGCTAGATGCACTTATCACGACGGGGTACTTCTTCGCCGTTGTCTCACTTACCCAGCGGCAAAATGTATAACGGAAGAAGAAGGCCTGTATACGCTCAGGGAGATCCACGAGGAAATATGCGGAATGCACGCCTCAGGAAACACCATGGCTGCCCAAGTTCTCCGAACAGGGTTTTATTGGCCAACAATTAGAAGAGATTCGGATAAATTTGTGAAATCTTGTCATAAATGCCAGGAATTTGCAAGGGAACCACAACGGCCAGCAACTGAATTGTCAAGTATGGTGAGTCCATGCCCATTTGCGAAGTGGGGAATTGACATCTTGGGACCCTTCCCAATCGCCAAAAGTCAGCTTCAGTATGTTATTGTTGCTGTCGATTATTTCACAAAGTGGGCCGAGGCAGAAGCTGTGGCGAAGATAACGGCAGACAACACTTGGAGGTTTTTCATGAACAACGTCATCATGAGATTCGGGTTCCCAAGAATTCTCGTGAGCGACAACGGCACCCAGTTCACCAGTGCTTACTTCAAAAAGAAATGCTCAGAATACTCAATTGAACAACGGTTCTCTTCTGTTGCGCATCCACAAACAAACGGGCAAACCGAAGTCACCAACAGAGCAATCCTTAATGCGATTAAGAAAAACCTTGAGGGCAAGCCGGCAAAATGGCCAGAGGAGTTGCCGTTTGTCATGTGGGCCTATCGAATGACCACTAAAACCAGCACCGGCATGACACCGTTTGCCATGGCGTACGGGGTCGAAGCTGTTTCTCCAGTAGAGATCGGCGCAATCAGCCTTCGAGTTGAGTACTTCAACGAAGAGCAAAATGAAGAAAGATTAAGGGAGCAGCTGGATCTTTTGCCAGAGATGAGAGAAGAAGCCATTCTCAAAACATTGCACTACAAGCGCAAAATGGCGAAATACCATAATCGGCGTGTCAAAGAACGGCTACTCAAGGCAGGAGATTTAGTCCTGCGCAAGGTAACAGCAACGGGCCAAGAGAAGAAAAAGCTCACGCCGAATTGGGAAGGACCATATCGCGTTACCAGAGTCATCGGCAAAGGTGCATATCACCTGGAAACAATGAATGGTACTCCGATATCCAACTCTTGGAATATTTGCAATTTAAAGCTATATCACTCCAGAGTAAATATGTTGTTTTCACTGGCCGAATAAATGATAATAATATTGTGAGAACAAATCATTTGCAACTAATAATGCTTAAAGTATATATTTGCCCGTATTGTGCTTATCGTATGGTTGCAGATGTAAAAGAATCGTGGATGTAGGTTATTTTAAATCGAACCACGTTACCAAAACCCAAAAAATGGCGATGTTATCTCTACCAAGGGCCAAGGCTACCTAAGGCACTGCCTGGGGATGCCGACAACCAAATCGGCAGCAGCCCGAGTAATTCAAAACACTACCAGGGCATATATCGCCAACAATACATATATCGCCAACGATACATATATCGCCAACGATACATATATTGTCGCCAAGACATATATCGCTATTGAGGCATATATCGTTATTGAGGCATATATCGTTATTGAGGCATATGTCGCCATGAAGACGCATATCGTCATCACATCGTCATAAGACCATTTCGGTCCTGCTGATCAGACGGCGACAAAATGGAGAAAGACTCAAACCTATCTGTGTCTTAGTAAACCAGATAGAAGTACCTGTGTCTTCGTAAACCAGGTAATAAAGACTCAAACCTATCTGTGTCTTAGTAAACCAGATAGAAGTACCTGTGTCTTCGTAAACCAGGTAATAAAGACTCAAACCTATCTGTGTCTTAGTAAACCAGATAGAAGTACCTGTGTCTTCGTAAACCAGGTAATAAAGACTCAAACCTATCTGTGTCTTAGTAAACCAGATAGAGAAACGACAACGCAAAAACAATGTCTCCAAAACGGCCCAGTGCCGAAAGGTCGAAACGACCACCTCGAGCAAACGGAAACAGATCCCTCAAACGGCAACTTGCCGATTTGCCAGATAAAGATAAGTTCAAGTTACAATTGTTTTATCTTTTTTATTTTTTTTATTTTTTTTATTTTTTCGGGAGTAATATATATATAGCAGAAATGGTTAAGCATTTGCAATAACTTAAAATTGCAAAATTATATATTCCGAATAAATAGTATTGTTCTTTACAAAATATGTTAAGATCGGCAATAATCTAAAAACAGAAAAGACAAGTCTAAGCAAAAGACAGCTCTATGGTTCGTCTTCTGAAGAGGATTGATACTCCTTTGCCTCAGCCTCTCTTTCCAAGGAGTAAACATATTCGCTAATCTTGGTGGCATCAAAGTTAGCCTCCCCATAGAACTCCATATAACTGTCGATCATGATGCCCTTTGTCTTCTGTCGCCACCAACCGATCTTACTCGGAACCTTCTCCAACTCAGCGTCCTTCTCTGCGATGCTGCTCCTAGCCGTCTCTAACTTCGCCGTTCTGGTCTCCAAATCGGCGCGGGCCGCCTCCAACTCGGCAGTAAGCTTGGCCACATTATTAATCAGGACGGCTTTATCTTCACTGAGTTTAGTGACGGAATCACACAGGGCCGATTTGTCTGACATCAGCTCCCCGATCCGCACCTGCTCTTCCCTGATCTTAGCCGAAAGGCCATCCCTTTCGTGCAGACTGTCGGCCAGCTTCTTGCGGGCGTCAATGACAGCTTTCTTATCCGATTCATGGGCGGTCATCAGACTCTCCTTTTCTTTCTTAAGGGTAGCATTCTCAGCGGTTGATCGCCGAAGTGCCTCCCTGGACTTTTCAAGCTTCGAATCCACAACTTCTGCAGCATATCGGGAAGCACATAAGCCGCTGTACATAATGCTTTGCAGGTTGGCGAAGTGAGAACTAAGTTCCAGGCGGCTGTAGCGTTCCCTGTCGGCTTGATTGGCAAAAATTTCGCCCACCAGGTGACCGGTCCGATAGTCACTGCAAGCCGACATTTTCAAGCCAAGGGAACGGCCGCAGCTCTCTCCTAGGTTATTCAAACGGGTGACGTGAGTAAGCTCCCCGTCAGGGCCTTTGCTAGAAAAATAGCCTTTGAAATCAGAAGGGGGAGGAACTGCATGATCATCCGAAATAAATGGATCATTGGGCATACGAGGACCGGCAACCCAGTAAAGCACGGCAGGATCAGAACTGGAAGAAGCGGCAAAAGGAGCATCCGCTGATGTGGTTGCCTGCCCTTCCGGACAAGGAACCGACGGGCCCTCGCTAATAATCGGCTCAGTAGCAGCATTTGGCAGATCGGCGTCAGGATTTCCTAAGCCGGCATTCGGCTCAGCGGCAGCATTCGACAGATCGGCGTCAGGACTCCCTAAGTCGGCATCAGTACGATGGAGGTCAATCGGCTCAGAAACGGTGTCTGGCCGACTGATTTGATCGGGCTGAGGAGGAGCGGCAGCAGATGGATCGGCTTCCTCTGAAACGGCTCCAGGCCGATCTCCCGCATTTTCTGCCAAAACGGCGGCAGCCCGTTTTGCCGTAGCAGCTTTCCCCTTTCTTTCTTTAGCTCGTTTCCTCTTCAAAAGAACCCGTTTGGCCGCCTCAATAATCTGCGGGTCAGGATTTTCCAAGGGAAACGACTCGAAGGTATCTCGACCGACCTTCTTTCGTCTAAAAACTGACGGGGCTGAGAAATCCTCACCGTCA
The DNA here is from genome assembly GCA_963691705.1 of Viola odorata. NCBI lineage: Eukaryota > Viridiplantae > Streptophyta > Magnoliopsida > Malpighiales > Violaceae > Viola > Viola odorata. Next base: position 882,403 of record OY829545.1, read on the forward strand.
GCAGGCTGATCAACCTCTGGGTCCTCAGAGCGATCCGCATTATCGGCATCTTCTTCCTCATCGGAATCGACAATGCGAGAACGGACCAAGGACGGTCCTGCAGCAACGGCCGCTCTAATTGGCCGTCCTTCTCCTGCATAAAAGTCAAGTCAGAATTTCACAAAAAGATTCGGGCAACCTTTAGAAAATCTGGTAACTCACCATCAATGGCGCAGTCCAATAACGGCAAGCCCAGCGCCATCTTCTGCACATGGAACCTCGTGTCAAAAGTTAGCAAGATGTCGATCTGGGCCTGCAACCTGCTAGAAGGTTCCTCTGTTCTTACCCATTGAAGCTCATTGATCGCTGGATTGAACCCAGAGATCCATAGGGGTTTGTTTGTGCTGGAGATCAGGAAGAAGTGCTCCCTCCATCCCTTAATAGAAGATTCGTATCTGTCAAAAAATTTCAGAAACGGCTGAAGATTCTCATCCTTGCGAGGGCGAAGGGTAACCAAACTACTGCGAGTGCTTAAATGGAAGAAGTACGTAAACAGCTGGAGTGGAGGTTCCTTGATTTGGAGGTGAGCACAGACGTTGATAAAAGCATAGATCGAAGCCCAGGAATTGGGAGTGATCTGGGCAGGGTTAAGAGCATGCTGCACCAGCAGATTTTTCACCATGGTTTTCAGAGGAAAGCGAAACCCATAAGCAAACATCTTAGAATACAGAACCCTGCGGTTATCTAGCAAGTCACTATTTAACCTAACATTAGGAGGAGCTACCAGGGCTTTACATCCTATCGGCAACTCAATATCGTACCTCTCTAGTTCCAGATTTAAGTCATCCTCAGTCCTAATTTTGGTAGCAGTGTTCTCAAGCAACTCACCAGTGGTAACAACAGGGCGCCTAGGAGCCATTTTCTCAGTCTCAAACAACACAAAAAGGAAAGAGAAGGTTAAGAAATACCAGGCGATTGCAGAAATTCCCGGAGAACAGAGCCCAAACTCGGAGATAGCAGAAGAAGGTTGCTTGAGCGAGGAAGAGAGAGGATTTTTGAGGAAGAAGATGAGAGCGGCGTTTAGAAAGGAAAAGTGATTTAGTTTTTCCAAAGGAGAATGTTTTTAAAAGAAATGAATCCCTAACCGTCAGCAAACCCAATCGGTCGCTGACACGTGGCTCATCTGTTCTGAAAAGGCAGTAATTTGTCAATAAAGCTGAGCGGCGCATTTAAAGAGGAGCAGCGCACGCGTTTTCTCAAAGGTGTTTTTTGAATTTCGAAATTCAAAAACTGGACAGACGAAGAGACGTCTCGCCTCAAAAGCAGCGAGCAGTTACAAACACTTGGCCATTACAGCGCCACGTCACATGTTTACTTTAAGTTAAAAATTTGACTTTATTGCAAACTAAGTTTTATTTGCAGGAATGAAAAAGAACTTTTCAAATACGCGGAAGTAGATCAAAACGGCAACATGCCGATTGTCAGACGTCAAGAGGGAAACGGCAAGCCCTTGGTAAACACTCGGGCTCCTTTGTTGTTGAGCCTCTGATAATACATAAAATTATCAGAAGGGCACAATGGACTTTGCGCCTTCACAAAGTACCGTTGACCGGTCAAAACGGCACATGGCCGGTTTGACCAAGTCAACGATATAAAACGGCATCGCGATCGATTGACCAGGTCAACGGGAATAAGTAACTAAAGGACAAGCCCAGCCCGTTATCACCAAAACAGCACAGAGCCGATTCATCAACAAACGGCTCCTTGCCGATTCTCCACAAACGGCATCGTACTGATGGGGCCCAGATATAAATCTCCCCTCATAGATATTATTGGTATAGTACTCCATAGTCAGTATACATTTAGTCAAGGTTGGCAGGGAGGATAACCTGCTCCCATCACATCGTCACCTGACAACCGGACAAAGGGACGACCCTATTCCCCTGAAATAAGGTCTGCACCCCACGTTACAATGATGAATCCCTGCCCCTAGACCACCTGCTAAGGAAAAAGGAGAGGGGATGTCAGAGATCTAACCACTCTAGTCCAGCCTAAGGACTAGAGGGTGGTATATAAGGGAAGTTTTCTCCTTTACTCAAGGACACGGAAAAAACACACACACTTTCTACACACTTAACAAAATTACTGACTTTGGCATTGGAGCTCTTACGCCGGAAAACACTTCCGGCACTGTGCAGGTCCTTCACGGAGATCTGATCACCACCTTCCAGCGAGCTACTTTACCAAAAAACCCCCCACTCCGGTCCACGGATTATCAGTACGTACGTACTCTTGATCAGCCGGAGTTTGTAGCATATTCTGTAAGAATTGTTAGCTACACCTTCGTTAAGTGATAATATCACAATTTGGACAAAAAACCTAGGCATATAAAGAACATGGAAACCTAATTTGTAAAAAAGGAAGAAACGACCTATCGTGGTATTATATAGATATTTTATAGACCAATACACCCATCTAATTGATGCAATTTAATACGATCTTCATAATATATATGAAAGATCTTCAAACTGACTAATTAAACGTACATATATATATATATATATAATTTCCATAATTTATATGAAAATTACTGTGTAAAATTAGGTATCAAATCAAGCTGATTAAAACACGAACGTATAATTAGTTCTAGCCTATCTTCTTAATTTTAATTTGATTAAACATACATGATTTTTTTTTTACAAGAATCTAAATTCATAATTTATTAACTAGACCAACCTTAATGCTTGAAAGACTCCTTTATCTCTTATTTTTAAAGAAACAAAAGATGAATAGAAGATGAAAAGTTGGACTACTACAAAATGGAAAAAGATCCAAAAGAGAGAAAAAGAAGGGTTGAGTTGTGTAACTATAGAGGCATGTGAGAAGGGACCCACTACCTCTTGATTAGAGCTGAAGGCTGTTAGTAGATAATGACATGCTTTCATAAGTTTCCCCAATGAGCTTTTTATATTGGATTGGAAATATAAAAAAATGGGTGGGCCATTAAACCCACCCAACTCCATCAAACCATTTTTTCTAGATTTTTCTTTTTCTGGCCTAATTAGGGCAGTTACCCTTCACGACAAAACAACATTAAATTAATTAGATTAATATATTTTTTTTAAAATAAAAAATAAAAACAGAGCATAGTGATTAGTGAACATAATAAGTAAAAAAAGAGAGGAGGAAAAGCCTATGGCTAAGCAGGCCTGGCGGTAAGAAATTACGGCCCAAAATTATTCAAGTTGATCCCGCAGAAATTAAAAATTATAAGCCCAACTAGATTGGGCTTTTGTCTGGGTGCTTTTGGGCCACCATACCATCCAAAGCCCGGACTCAAAGTTTCGGATAATTTGAGTGGAGTAAGAAGCTAAGAAGAATGTCTGACTGTGTAGCCACGTGAGGCATAAATATCTACATAGTCATATAGTAGAATTATAGATATTCGGATGCCCGATCACATCTCTTTATCTTGTCAAACCAAGAATAAACTGGCAAATTGGCCAACGTTATTTATAAATAGGTTAACTTTAAACGAGAAAATGATTTTTTGTTTGCAAGTTAACTGTAAATTACGAAGCGAATATTCTGTGAACTTTACTCACTAATCATCGCTCCATCGAAATTTAACAAGTTTATATACGCGTGTTGCTACCCAAATTTTGATTTTCGTCACAAAGGGGTACGACAACATGTACAAAGAAATTATATTCCAATCTTTCGTAGCCGAGCGATTCTTGACCATGATCATAAGCTTTCCAAGTGGGTCACTTTGTTTCAAATTGAATGAACTACTATATATTTATCAAAATCCAATATAACCCAACTGTTTAATCAAAAGTTATGCTCATTTTATATTTACAATTTGTTGCATTTCTTTAGTTTTTTTCCTCCAATTAATTTGAAACATAAATTCCAACACTTCATGTCCATATCAAAATATTGGATGTTCTAACTAAAAATCTCACATCTTAGCCTTATTTATGAGAAGCATCTCCATCACAATTCACACACTATTTCATTTGTTCCCAAATCTCCTCATCCCAAACCAACTTTTTAGTTCCAACGCAAGTATCTTGGACGACAGACGTCTTTGCCAGGTAGCCATCATCCCCACGAGACGCAAGGACTTGTTTGTTTCTTCCATTGTTTTTATATGAAAACATCCGATCATCATATTAAGTACTGACTACTACTTCAGATGCGAACTGAAAAAGATTTTGAATGACAATAAAAAAAATTCTCACAAATTTTAATACAATTATATACTCATAATTCAATTTTGTTGTTGTTGTTAAATTAGAACAATTCCCGATCCATTATAAACACCTTTGTTGGTCTTTCTTCCAATGTTTGGCTTGCTTTCTGAATTAATGGATTGCGGATTAAGCTGGAATTACGTAACTTTCCTGTTTTAATTACCAAACGGTGCCTTAAATTATAAATACGTGGCGCGTCATGTCAACTTCAATCGGTCCTCCTCATTGCTTCTGCTTGAGGCCCCACCCTCCATTGTTCTCTCATGATGCCCTCGTGGCCCAACAACTGAACATGATAAAACCTTTCTGACGGAACGGACAACTTGGTACGGGACCCACCATAGATAAGCTGTGGGGCATCCTTAGTTGTAACTTGTAAGCTGGCTGTACTGTGTAGCCAGATATGCCAACCGAGAGTTCACTCTTTCTTTTTTTAATAAAACAAAAAAACAAAAATAATATAAGTTCGAATCTCATTTCCGATAATTGATATGCAAAAATATTAGGAACTTAAATCTAAATTCGAATCTCATCTCCATTTATCAAAAAGAAAATTTATAATATAAAATAAACTTGACACTGAATGAAAACACGCCGTTGCAGCTTAATTCATTTTTCTGTGTGGCACTTAACTTAAATTCTGCATGCCCCGCCACTGCTTATCTGTAGGCCATTTGGAATCTCGAGAGAAAGAAAGAAGAGAAAAGAAAGGAGAAATTGAATTGATTTAAGAGCATTAATTAATAATTAGTGTAATCCGTCGGACTGGTGGCGACAGGGTAGTGGCATGGATGCGCCGGCTATATTATAAAGACGGGAAAACGCATGTACAACGTCAATGTGCCAGCTTGAAGATGAACTGATAGAAATTGGAGCCTAGCGATGTGTTCGAACTTGGAAGAGTGATGATGGATTAGAGAAGGAGGGAGGAAAAGCTCGTATCAGTATGTAGTCTCCGTACTTGAAATGAATTTGGCCTCGAACTCTCGTGACTTTTACAAAAAAAATCTAATCATAAAGAAATCACATAAAAAAAAGCATAACATTCTATGCTGAGCTCTTAATTTATTTTTTACGTCCGATATGTTATATCAATTCGTACAATTCAATATTTAGTTCTCACAACTTCTTTTCATCCACATCGGCTCTATTAATCAGATAAAATATTTATATTAAGTAATTTTTTGAATAAAAAAACTCTTATTTAAAAAAGTGATCGGTAAAGATAAGGGTTATTTTCTTTTAATTTATAGACGGGCGCCCCCATTCATTTCTTGAATTAGGAAACGCTGATTTTTGAAGCAATAGACTAGATTTGAGGGGAAAAAACGAGCGACTAGCTTAACGTGTGTCTAAGTTCTACCTCATAAAAATAATGGCACTAAAAGTAGATAACACTTAATTAATTAAATCAAAGCATGAAAACGAAATGCAAGCATATCTGCTTGTATAATCAATGTTACTTGCATGCACTTCTCTTTCAATTGTTTATATACATAAATCATGGCCAATTAAGCAACTTAAATTTAAACACAAGTATTAACACAAAGTCAAGAATTCATAATCATAAGATATGATTGATTACTATTTCAAAAACTCATTTAAATATCCCACCGTTATTATTTTAATTATAAATTACGTCGAGTCGTATGACATCGTGTAATTTCAATTTCAATCTCTTATGAGCAAGATTATTAGTTCCATTTTTCAATCCTTTGAGATTTTGGGAATTTCCAAATTACTAGTTCCACTTTTTTGGCCGCATTAATTCAATTACTTATAATGCGTAGCTCAAAATATTTATTATTTATACTATTTATTTTCCTAGGTAGTAAAAATTATTTTCATTAAATAAAGTCACCCACCACAGAGCTAGCATATGTATCCGTACGTGTGGGCATGCGCAGATGCTAGGTGACAAAATTGCACAATTTCTCACAAATCAGATTTATCAACTCAATTGCTGGTCCATCTTCAAGAAAACCTAAACCACCTAAAGAAATGGATGAAATTGGTGTCACAATATACATGACTCCCTGATTATGTGTGATTAGTTTAAAATTCTATTTATTCTATAATAAATCGATGCAAATTGAATCGTATCGATAACTTTTTCAACAAATTCCAATATGCGTATAAAATATTACTATTTAAATTCATTGAGTTTAATTTTATTCGGGCTCGCATTAACCCACTTATAGATCGAGATCGAACCTATGCTACGGCCTCTTGGTTAAGAAAACTTCCAATTAAAATCAAAATCTTGAAGGTACAGTAAGAAATTGAAGAGGAAGAGAACAAAGCAAGAAACAAAAGTGGTAAAACAAGAGAAAAGAGAAAAGGAAAAAGAAAAGGAAATGGAAACGATACGTGGCAGTTAAAGAAGCACTAGAAGACAAATCTTTCGCTACGCTAATCGTCCTTGCGACTGCTCTTCATGGGCGTTCCGGTCCCACCCTCTCCTTCCTCTCTCTCCTCTATTTATTTACCCCAAAAAAATACACTCCAATTCAACAAAAAATCCCTTCACCCTCTCGACTCCTCTCATTTTTTCTCTCTTTATATTTATATGATTTTGTGACAAAAAGAGAGATTAATTTAGTTTGTGATTATATAATGATTAGTGAGAGATGGTGGGTTTAAGCATAATTTTAGAGGGCCAAAAGAGCATTAATCCGAGTGCTAATTACAAGAAAATCACTCCCCAAGTGATTAACAAAACCACCATGACAATCAACAAACCGCCGTCTCCCTCTTCACCCTCTTGTAATTTTCTTCAACAATGCTTCCTCTGCGGCCAGAAACTCTTGCCTGGCAAGGACATCTACATGTACAAGTAAGCAAACCTTAAGTATTATAATTACTAATTAGATCTCGCTTTTGTATTTTGTTGGGTATTGATTGAGCTAGGGTTTTCTTTTTTTACCATACTCGAACACTAAACCTAACTATTAGGTAGTACATATCAATGAGTTGATTTAATCAATTTTATTTTGTTTGTATGATTGTCCTTTATTATGTTATTGAATTTTGAATGGTTAATTGTTTATTTATGTATATGATTTTTTGGGGGTTTTATAAAAAAACATCTTGTTATTGGCAGAGGGGACAGGGGTTTTTGTAGCGTGGAGTGCAGGTGCAGGCAGATATTTATGGACGAGGAGGAGAGTCTAAGGAAAGAGAACAACTGTTCATTCTCCGCCATGATGCCTACTTCTTCCTCTTCTTCTTCTTCGCCAGCTTCTGCTTCCTCTTCTTCGACAGCTTCTGCTTCTCGCCACCGCAAAAGCAGCAGAAACAGAGCGGGCGGTTTTGCAATTTACTAAACGCGAGGAGAAGAAGGAAAAAAAAACGCAGCGTTTCTTCCCCTTTTACTGTTTTACCCTCGGTTTTTTCTTGTAATGGCATAGTATCCTCTGTCGTTTTGCTACCCGGTATGAAGCAATTGCATTTTTCACTTTTATTGAGCCCCACGTATCTACTTATGGGAGCCGATGGTTTGTTTGGCAGCGCTCGATTGGACGAAAAAAATAATTACAGTTTGATGGGTATTTATGGTATTTGCCAGCGGTTAAGCGCGGTTAATTTGTTAATTTGATTGTGGATTTCATTAATGAAACCTGGTAATTTATAATTACTAATTAATGGTTGGAATGATCAAATTGGTGTTGTTTGTTTGTTAGTAGCATAGTTGTAGAATGCCACTAACCAACTAGTAACTATTTTGTGCTGTATAGGTGAATGGGAACATTTTTTTATGGTCCCATGAGTAACTTACATTTTTAATACCATCAAGTACTAAAAGGATCGTAATTATACATACAGAGAAATGAACGATCTAATTGGTTTGTATACTATATATCATTTCTCGTTTAGTACATTGGAGTACATTGAATTATAACTAATCTTATTCGAAGCAAATTCGTCTGACTTTTCGATTTATTAATAAGGACATCTACTAGGTATGGTTGCATGGTATGTAAGTATGTTTGAAATTGAGAGCTTTTGTGATTTTCCTAGTGAATAAGGAATGGTTGCATGGGATGCATCTAGTAGGCCTTATTTGTCTGTTTGCAAGGAATAGGAATAATGCCAGAAATGAGCAAGTTTGGTTGCAAAACTACCATTAAGTTTTAAGGTGCCCCTTGTTTCAGAGGCACACACAGGCTGTAGTGGGGGGCAGGTGTGGAAGAGGTTGAATGAGACTGCTGACCTTTTAATGCCCTGTAAAAAATGGGAAATGTCGAATACTTGCTGCTCACTAACCCAGACTTGTCAAAAATAGGAAAATATGATTTTGTTTTTGTTTTGTTCTCTATATTTTTTTTACCACTCACCCCCTCTTTCTTGAAACTTTTGAGATTAGATGGTTGAATTAGCCATTGGTACCGGTATGTAGGAGCAGCTAGGACCAAGAATCTTATACTTTCCTATGTGCCCATGCTGGTATGAGTTTGGAATAATAGGGCCGCCCACTTATTTGTCTTTCTCCCAGGAAAGCGACAGTGATGAAATTTCAATAATAAATAGATGGTTTTACGGTGGATCGATCGTGCACTTAGGCTTTAATTTTTTTACCTTATTATTAAAAGTCACGGCCTACATCTGTACTATAAGCATCAAACAATCTAGAAAAATGAAGTTTTCTTTGAAAAACTACAACAATGATGAAAATTGGGTAGTAGTAGATTTTTTTAAAAGAAAAACTAGAGTAGTAGGTGTTAGTGATTCTAACCATTCAAATTAGCATTCTTTAAATAATTTGTATGTTCGGCCAAAAACAATGATGGGAATTATTCACCACCTAAATTTGGAGATTATATTGTTAGAGGCAAAAAAATTAAAAACTTTGGATACACGACGGCGCCACCCCAGTAAACAAGAGAAGAAACATTGGATTTGAGTTGCTACTTCTGTAAAACAATAAGTGTTTAAAGACAATTGACTGCAAAACAAAGTGCAGTGAAAGCACATTAAACAAGTAAACAAGAGGCAGCGTAGCAAAGACATGCGCAACTGTGACACAGCGCAAAGACTGCAAAATATTCAAAGTTTGGAGCCGTTTAAAGTGTAAGAAACAATATACATGTTAGGCTGAGGCACAAGAAAGTCTGGCTAAAAGCATTTCCATGGCAGCCGATTTTGATTAATACATACAGGCACTAACTATAGTAGCATGGTAAAAGCATTGCGCGGCTGTATTCACATCGGTCATCATGATCAACCGGACTTGAATAGCAACACAGCTTTTTGGTCCAAATAGAAATAGACAAAGTGGTTGGTTTCATGTGTCACATATGAACCTGCATTTCCAAAATAGATGGATGTCAAATTAGAAGATAGATAACAACAACATGAAGTGTACAGTCAATTTGAAGGTAGGTGATTCAGAGATGGTATATGTAAGACCAAGCAGATAACAATATGGTGTATACGGAACACAGATTACACATATCAAGTGTTGGATATACTCTGTGACCAGATCCTGCTGTACCCAGGATAGAATTTGTACCTCAGCTCGTCAGTAATCCCAAACAAGCTCTAACTAGAAATGTGGTACACTCAACATCAACCATGAATAAGCAGTCTTTTCACATTTTGGAAGAGGAGATGTTTTGAAGACAAATCTGACTAAAATTGAAACTAAAGGATACGCATTCATCTTATTCACTCAAGTCCTGGACAATTCTTTTGCCCACTCCAATACCTAACATACTCAGGATAAAGATTACTTTTACCCTTAGTCAAAATGAAGAGGTAGGTTACACCTACCAGGCTAGTAAATAACGTTCTCTCAAATCAGATTTTCTTTGCTTAACACGCCTTTTGCTGATTAATTCACGAATGAAATTGCATGCCCTGGCTGGGAAATTACTCTAGACCACTCCTCACCAATTAGCATCTAGAAAGCACAGTAGAGGAATGCCACTGAGGATTGGCCAAAATTTAAGTTAGACAAGAGAAGACTCGGTGCAACTATCAGCCTGACTACATGATTCTGTGATACAGAGAACCTTCACAAACTATATAAGCACTAGATGCGGTAGAGAACCTTCATGAGCCATGCAAAACAGTAGCATTATCAGTATGTGATACCAATCTGATGCATGTGTATGCAAAACCAAGGAGTCCAAGATGGTTGAGAGGCAGTTAACCTTGATTATATGGTTAGTTATGAACCAAGATCCTTTCTCTTCTCTTCTAACCAAAGATCCCATTTAAAGTGAAGGCTCAATCCATAAACAATGAACCACGCCATAAAATCAAAAGCTCACTTCAGATTTAACATAGTCAACTTAAGTATCCTTGGTCATAACATATTGCCATAAATTCCTGAATCACTCTTGCCACAAACATAAGAAGAACTTCAGAGTACAAACTATGACACTTAACTGATATTTTGATAGATTGAATTCAATCTCGAGTACAATATAAGAATTTTCAAGGGTTGGTTTTGCACTCCTCTAAGAACTTCCGTTATAGTTTTGGGGTCTAGGTTAATTAGTGTCAAGCTAATACTCCTTTCTGCAACAATATAGTAACAGTCAAAAACAAAATATTACAGCCTTAACGTCCCAAATCAAGGACATCTAGAAATATTTTCTACCAACACTAAGTTGAACCTGCATTAGCCCATTGGGTTCCACTTCTAGGCTACTAGTAGGAACTTAATCATGCCCTAGTTTCTATATGACCAGTAATGTAGTGATTCACATTATACACAGAAATGACTGATTGTACTATAAATTTAAACTCTCTTTCGCAAAGATTTCAACTCAATTATGCAGCTAACCCATATGGGAAATGAATGTTAGAGCCCTTGAGAAGCTCTCTAACATTCATTTCCCATATCAGCTAAGACTATACCGTCAATTAGACAGAAGCAGAATGGCAAACCGCATTTTGTCTAATCTATGAACAGATCTGTGTATTCCAAAAACTTAGCTATATAACATCAATGCTTCATTGAATGAAATCACTAAATCTGAGCAAAACAAAGTAGGGATAATGAGTGGGTTACCAAAATTGCGACCAACAATGCAATGCCAAGTGGGTCCATGCTTCCGATCAAACTCCTTTTTGATATGCTCAGCTACGTCTTTCTCCACACTATTCTTCTCAAATGCCTAACCAAATAAATAGACCCAATAGGAGATTAGTTACTCAGAGAGAACAAGTAAAAGTGTGATCAGTGAGAAAGAACTAACCGCGACGGCGATATCAATAGCTTCTTTCTGCATTTCATCTTTCATGTCAGCGTTCTTGATGATGATTTTCTTGCCGGTGGAGGGAGGTGCTGCTGGCGAGAGTTTCCGGTCATCGGAGGTTGGTTTGACGTGGCCACCACCACCGCCAGTGATGCTTCGTTTCGTGTCTTCACTGTTCATTTCTAGTTTGCTGTACAGAGATTTCCTTCCTGGTGACGAAGTATTTTTGGATTTTACGCTATGGTTGGAAGTGAGTTTTTTTTTTTTTTTTTTCAGGCAAGAAAGAGAGCGGTTGCTTTATCTTTACTCTGCGACCTCTGTCCCTCTCTTTCTATCTATCGCGTGAAATGACGTAGCCACTACAGAAAATAATACTTTATTGCCAGGTTTTACTGTAATTTCAGTCTTTTTCGGAATTTTCTTTTTTCTATTGGCTGATTGGATTCAAAATGACGTTTTTTCTTTTTGGTTTCTATAAAGTTTGCTTTGACTGATTGAAACCGAAACGCCTGCTCCAGTAACATGGAAGACTCCACAGTCCACACCACACGACAACCTCTCGAATCGAATCAATGTGAAACTAATTTTTTTATTCTTCCTAGCCATCCATTTCCTTGCGAATCCAGAAAATTAATCTCGGTTGAAAGTAGATGATCAGTGGTTTGGTTCTAACGTAGCAACGTGATTATAACTGCTTCAGTCAATATGTATATACACCACTCATAGTTTACATCTGACATCAATCAGCTCCTGTGTAATAATCCTTAGCTTGTTTTTAGTCATCATCCTTACGCACCTATGCTTATGCTTCTTCGTCCGACTCTTGGACAACATTACATCCCTTCATTCTCTTTGCATTAGGAAGTAGGGTCTCTCCATCAGATGCTGATTCCTCGTGACTACCGGCCTGGCGCTTAGGACTTGAACCGTCGGCAGATTCATCGTCGTTGTTGTCGTCAGAATCATCACGCGATCCATTCTCGGCAGGAGGATCAGCATCATGGACGGTTTCGTTATTCGGAGCATCTTCTTCTTCTTCTTCTTCATTATCACCACCAACATCGGGATTCTCTATTATGATTTTGAAATCCCTGGCAGTGCTACGCTTGGCATGCCTCAATAGGTTGACTTTGGTCGCCTTACTGAGCTGGATTAGGTATTTCTCATAATCTTCTATCTGATATATCAGCTCAGGAATGCATCTGTTCTCTCTCTTTATCTTGTTGATGATACCCTTACTATTCGTATTCCCTGGTTCCTGCAAATCCCCATTTAAGTAAGAACACTAGAACTCAACTTTTTTCCGAAAATGGATTGAATTCAAACAACTGTACCCTTTGCATCTCTGCAACAAAGTTGTAGAGAGGAACTGTGAGCTGCTTGCAAGTTAGTTCTACAAGCTTCTGGAAAGTAAGACTCGGTAAGAGTTGCTTGCATCCCTTCGGAGCAATAGCGAGCTTTGATATCTGAGCTAAATGCTTGTAAAATTTCGCAGTCAGCCTGAGGAAATGATCTGCTTGAGGGTCTGCATGGCATAATATTACAGATTAGCGCAATACATAGAGTAGAAACAAGGTAACATGATATTTGTTGTTTTTCATTACTTACCCTGGAGGTTCATTAAAACAAAGGAAGACAATACTTTAACCAATGCATCAGCTCTCACGTAAAGATTACTCTCGAATGCCAATCCAGAAGCATGCTCTTCATTCTGACTAAAAGGAATGCTTTTTTGGGATACTACATAGAATGTCTTCAGTTTTTTTACAGCCCAATCCATTTCGGAAACAACCGTTTCAACTAACTCTAGTATGCAGGAAGTTATAGCAGTGCTTGTTGACTTGTTTATGATGGGATATAATTCAGATGCCTCTAATGAGCTACTCTCCTCTGATCCAATGACTTTTAGCAGCTCATTACCCATTTCTTGAGCCACAACTAAATCATCTGGAGGTGAACTTAATGAGAGAGCAAGTGTTGCTACCCTTCTTGCGACCTTGGAGTTCTTTGTTTTATTGCTTCTACAGACACGAATACTCCAGGCTGCAAGAGAGTTTCTCCTTTTACTGGGTAACTTTTCTCCAATCATTAATATCATATCACAAAGAATCTGCAATAGTAAATGATATTATCTTAAAACTCAAAACAATTCCACAAGAACAAAAATGTTTATTGAAAACACGGATAATGAAGCACTGGGGGATGCATTTACCTCAACTTCACTAAAAGAAGATAGCGAGAGAAGCTCAGAAAAGAGTGGCTTCAAAACTTGGACAATGAACAATTCTTTGCTTCTTATGTGTTGATCATCGATCTTTGAGGCTTCATCACGTTCAGAATCCACTTCAGCACATGGAGGAATGGAGACTGACAACAAATCTTCAAGCAAGTAACTTGACTCTGGCCTCAGCAAACTAACTGTAATCAATTCTTTCAAGCACAGCAAAGCTAGATGGAGATGCTCCTTTCTGTGCTCAACCTCTTTTCTGCCCTTTTCTTTCTTCTTTTGACTCGTTGCAAGGACTGGCCCTGATTTGAGCAAAAGAATTAGTTTCAGCAGAGGTGGTCCCACCGATTTGAGTTCCCCATACATCAAAGTCTGCAGTGGATCTTCTTTCACTACTTTTGGACAAGAATTTATGTAACGAAGGCAACTATTCAAGACAAAGGTAACAATCTTGGAGCATTTCAATGTTGTGCCTGAGGACAACTGGCTATGGCTCTGGGAAGCTGCCAAACTTCTAGGACATTCAGCATTCAATAGTTTCAGCGATGTTTGCATTAGCTGACAGAGAGATGAAGTTGCCAAGAAAGCAACCCTTTCATGAGTTAATCTCTTCTTACTATTAATAGGGGTACCAACAGTTGCTCGTGGATTCCCTCTTTTGATACTAGTGCTCTGCCTTGCACAAGTATCCAAGTCCAGTGACTCGTGAAGATTAATAACCTCAACAAGTTCCTTTTCCAGTTCTACTTTCTTTAAATCTGTTGCTTTCTCCAGCTCATTGGCAATATTGTTCAATATAACTTCAATAATTCCTGATAGAACCAATGCACAGCATTTTCTTCTTTCTTCTTCGAGAGGTGTGGAGTTGCCATCCTGACTCTGTCTAAGAATGTCTGATCTGACATGAAAATATGGAAACTAATTAACAAGAGCTTTCTATAATTTGTACGCTTAAACTTTCACCAGCATAAGGCTCCTCAAATTGGAAAAAAAAAAGCATGCAAATTAAAGCCGAGCTCATCCCCCACCCCAGCCCAAGCACCATGCAACGAAAGGGGTAAAAAACACACAACCAATGTATATTTAGCCCCCACTAAAACAAAGGAATTGATAACATTCTTGCAGAAACCTCACATACCTTCCAAATTCCCTTTACTTAGAAACTTGCGAATCTTCAGCAAAGCAGAGGACAATGATTCACATGACATGTTTCTGCCAACCTGAGAAAATGCATCATTAACCTTTTAGCATCTTATTTTTCTCGACAATGTAATGAAATCGTTGATATGATAGCAATACCTCAGTCTCTTGAGATAGCGAGAAACCAAAACATGGGTCAGGACAATCAGTTTTACAAAGTGGCTGAATGAGTAGAATCCAAGAAACACAAGATAGGAGACTATCTAGAGGCTCCTCAATGACAACATTGCCACTCACTGATTTAACACAACAAGTAATCCCAAGTTGAACGTCTTCATCCTGTAAATGAAACTAAATTCAAGCACAGAATTGAATGTCCTATCTGTTGAAGTAATTGGCCCCTGTCAAATTGGAGTTTACGTTTTCCCTTTAGAGGTAAAATATCATAGCCATACATGATAGACGTCCAATACACAAAAGTAAAAATGGGGAAAGTGGAAAAACTACCTCCTTGAAAAAACAAAGGAAGTGAGGCAAGAGAAAATCAAGCACTGCTCCCCTACTTGGGGGGTCTACCAAGACAAGCTTTAGAAGACCTTGGTACATGGCTTCCTTGATCTTGGCCTGAAAACACAAAATACAAAGCTGTAACCAAAACAATGTTTGACAAAGATCCTATATATAGGGAAAAAGAAGAAAATGACCTGCTGATGAAGACATCTCTGCAGTAAACCACTTAGCTCATGGAACAGACCTCCAGTTGGTATTTCAGCTTGCTGGCTGGAACTTGCTTGGCTTGAAGAGTCTTGAAAAGGAAAGGATCCATCTCCCTTGAATTGCTTTTCCATCACTAGAAGATCGACTGCAGCATTTGTGGCCGCTAGACGAACTGTCTCTTCCTGTCTAAACATAGCTTTACGCACGACCAGAATGATATAATCCTGCAGTGTTACAAGAGCTGATAAAATTGAGAAATTTAACTAGGATAATAGCTACATAGGAATTAGGAAGTGCATTCCAAAATGTACGCCCACACATCATGATTTGAAATTCATGCTCATACATAGTTGGAAATGAAACCAAATTAATAAATATGCACTATTTCATAAGTTGGTAGGCAATGGTTACAAGAAACTTTCTTTCCTGTCCAGTTTAAGCAAGTGGCAATAATATTCTCACTTGCAAGGGAAGAGAAAAAGATGCTAAAGATGAACTGATCTCACCTGGAGATCACGGCTAAATTTGAGGAGAGGCGCCAATGCAGAAACAAGAGAAGATGCAACATCAGAATGCATAAAAGTGAAGTAATCCAACAATTCCTTCAGACGGGAGATATGTTCCAACATTAGGTAAGGATAGCTTTTGACCAAATAACCAAGTACTCTGCACATTAAATTCTATTACTTAGGTTACACGGAAATAGTAATGAAAAAAAAATTGCCAATCAGTCCTTTGCTTTCACCTTATGATTGGTATGCTCTTATCTGGCTTCAAAGAAAGGATGCGGAACTTGCATTGATCAATAATCTGAAAGATATTCAAGAAATCAATCGCTCCTGAGTGTTGCATTACAGTTATGACATAGTAATTATTTAACAAACTAAATTTACTTTAATTATTTAACAAACTAAATTTACTCTGCAGACTTTAGGTAGCTGAGAATAAAAATGACTATTAAGAAACAAGCTAAAGGTCTCAATAAGAAAAGAAGACAGCCAGAGCAGTCAGGAGCCACGAAAAAATTAAGATTAGCAAGGAAAATGTGGGCAGAAACAAGAATATGGCTTGTACAACTGAGAACTATATAATGGTATTATAGTGCAATGCAACTTATAAAGGACTTGCAACAACCTCATTCCTTGACATATCATGGACCTCAAATAGAGTTTTCAGCATCTGGATACTAAGCTCTTCAATACCCAGAGGACAATTAGAATCACCAGACTTGGACTGTTTCCCTTCATCCGAGGACTCTAGCAATGTGAAAGTAAACTGCACAATAGTAGGCACGATATGCTCCCTTCCACAGTTGCTCTCATTCACCTATAGATAAATAGGCAATATGAAGTTAATATAAATTTACATTGGCAAGCCCAAACGATGGATACAGGTTGGAGGAAACTTACAGCTCTTAATAAAGCCTTCTCCACTATTTGCACATTACGAACATACACTTCCTTTAAATTATCTGGCAGCCACTTGCAATTTCTGAAAGGTAAGACAGGTTACAAAAAATTAGGTCCCTCAGACTACTAACTGTGAAACCAATCAAACCATTCTATCTGTGACACGTATTGAGGTGTGCAATAATCCAAATTCACTGCTATGGAATTGCCGTGAACAACACAACTAGACAATTTGAGTCTTTCAATTATGCCAAGGCAACAAAGATCTACATCCACGAAAAATGAAACATGTAATCACCTTAACTATAATATCATTGGCAGAAGTGCAAGAGCAAACAATCCTCCAGCAGCCCGAATAAATGCATATAACAATAACATCAACAGTTTAACATAATGATCCCCAATCTAACCACAATTAAAAAGTTCCGAGTGCAAAGATCTGGACCAAACAATAGTCTCATTACAACTACTTAAACTAAATGATAACGCATATTACTTACTTGGCAAATGTGTAATCACGATAAGTTGTAAGCACTGCATTTTTCAACACCCCCAATGCACCCTCACTACACCTCCTAATCCTAGCAACAGAAAGCAAAACAGCAACTGTAAAATGACTAATAGCCTTAGCATCCAATTTCACCAGCCCTATAACTTCCTTCGCCAGTGAAGGATCCTGCTTCACTGCAAAATTAATATGAAGCAAGACCGTCCCTTCGATTTGCCTAACTATAGAACTCACTTTCCTAAGCCCCAATTCACGCCCGAAAAACACAACAATACCTTCAATCACGTCCCTCTTATGACTATTAACCCCTTTCGATGCTAAAACCAACAATTGATACACCAAAGACGGCAAGTCTTGCAAATCCACACGTTTCATCCCTCTAAACACTTTATTCAAAAACTCCCTACCTCTAACCTTATCAAGAAAGCCTAAAAAATCCCTAGCAAGAAACACAAATTTGACTAGCAACCCCTTCGACCATTCAATTCCAATAATACCCCTATCGAAAATCAAATTCACACATTCATTCCCCTTCTCTTTACTAAGTAAGGCAAAACAAATAGGGAGGAGCTCGAGTATTTGCGCGTCTTCCAGAGTGAGTAATTTTGGCAAATCGAGGGTGATTTGGTCAACGATTGAGACGACGGCGTCGACCGGGAGGGAAGGTAGCAGGGAGCAGAAGAGAGTGATGGTTTTGAGGGAATTGGAGTCGCGAGGGATTTGGGAGGAAAGGAAGAGGTGAGTGTAGGCGGAAAGCAGGGAGGAGAGGAGAGAAGAGAGTGGAGGCGCGTCATGAGAGAGGGAGATGAGGGAGAGAAGCGAGAGTGTGTATTCGGAGACGGCGAGTGAGGGAGAAGGAGATTGAGCGCGCGCGTGGAGGTGTGAGATGAGGGTTGAGTGGGACGATGTGGAGAGGAGAGAAGGATGGAGGTGGTTTTGCTGCGCTAGAGAAATGATTTCGGCAGCGGTTAGTGGCGGCGGATCGACGGCGGTGGTCATGTCGGTGTTCCTGCAATCAGTCGATTTTGTGGGTAACGAAAAGAAAATTGGGGCTGGATTTTCAATTTTGGAGGGGCTACCTTGTGTTTTGCGCGGGAATAAAATTTAAGGTTTTTATTTTGACGAGAAAAAATAAAAGAATGCAGCTTTGTTTAAACGATGGCGTTTCGATGAAGGATAGTGGCGTCCTGTCTTTCCCGGCCCAGTTGGGTTCCAGCATGATACTAATAGGCTTTTTTCGTTAACCACTACTTGGGCTTCTTTAGACAATTTCACAAGTATGAGTTGCGGGCTTCCAGTTTTAATGAAAGATTGGTAAAAAAATAAAAAAATAAAGAGAGCAGAATGTATGTATTGTCATTTGCAACTAAAATTTAAACAAAAAGAAAAAAAATACATGTTGGTTATATTGCTAAGAGTTACATCATTAATTTTGATAGACGAATTGATTTAAAAAAATATGATGGACGATTATTTTGATGGAGTCGATTATGACATTATTAAAACTCTGAATTACGTCGTTAATTTTGATGGATGATTATAACCTCCACGCACATAAAATGAACATAATCTTTTTGTTAATATATATTCAAATTTCACATTTAGATATTATACTAAAAAAACAAGATTACAGTAATTTAGAATATAGGATCAACATTATCCTCACTGGAAAAAATTTAGAGTTTGGCCGGACGGAAAGCGTTTAGCATCGTGAAGTGTGAGCATGGGAACTATCACCCATCGAAACAACAATGCTCCATACTTGAATGCGGTCAGCAATCGCATCCTTTTCATGGAGGTGATATATGCCAAATAAACATCCAACCACGACTTCCCACGTGTCTCCATATTTTGTAATAGAATTTTTCCTTTTCAAAAGATGAATATATTTATTTGAAATAATAATTAACTTATCATACTTTTTTTTAGATAAATAGATATAAATTGCAGACAACATGATTCCAATCTAAAATTTTACCTTTATAAATTTTTAAAAAATTGCATATTTAGAATTTAAATTTAAAATACTTAAATAAATTAAAATAACTCTCTATTTGTTATTAATATTTTACTAGGTGGTACTTAATCTTTTCCAAAAATATTTTGTGGCTTAACATCGAGCATTATCACATGATTACATATATAAAATCAAAGTGGAGTTATTTTTTTATTTTTCTTGCATAGTTTTTTTTAAATATTTTTTACTACTCTATAGTTTACTCGACTCTCAAAATTTGACTTGTCGTCGCATAAACAGAAACGTTATAGTGTCTTTTTCTTTTTTCTTTTTGCAGGATATAATATTACTCTCTTGCCCAAATTAAATGTCGTTTTGATTTTGGGTACGCATATTAAGGAGGTCAAATGACTCACTGTTTGAGACAATTTTGCCCCTTAATTTTTTCTCAAATATAGTTTTGTACCGCTCGTACGTTCGAAAAAAAAAAAAAAGGCAAAATTATCTTAAATAGTAAGTCATCCGATTTTTTTAATATGCGTGCTTAAAGTCAAAGTAACGTTTAATTTGGGCGGAGGGAGTAGTATTTAGTATTTACTACTGTTTAGAAAATCGAGAAGATATTTATTATTAAAAAAATCAGAACTACACCAGGCATCGCAAGCGATGCGCGGTGCTACACGTTCCACTCTTCCATATTACAGCTGCTACTTTATGGGCTGGGCTTTTGAGCTGGGAACATATGATGAGCCTGCTTTTGAGCTGGGAACATACTAATTTATTACCAATTGTTATAAATTAATTTATTATTACATATTTTGAAAATTTGGGTTATATTGAATGGAGAAATGGTTTGATTGTCCATTTTTTATAATAATAATGTATAAAACATCTTTCGGATAATTCAAATGGAAGTAATTGGATGTCCGACTCAGGCTTATATGATATGACCGATTAATAGGAATACTCTAATCCAACACTCTATTTTTGTGTATATTTCATACATCATACTAGATAGATATTATATTCATGGAATATGATTCATTTTCAAAACACCTTGATAGTGAAATGGTAGACACGTGAGACTCGAAATCTCGTGCTAAAAAGCGTGGATTTCATGTCTTAACAAAACATTATAAATTAAGTGACTCTCATTGTTTTTTTTCATTTTCAAAACTTGAACTCAAAACTTTTAATTAAAAATGAACAAGTCTTTTACTACTCGACCATAACTAATATTAGTATAAACACACTTAACTGATTAGTTTTTTAAAACAACAACTAGAGTATATTTGAGAGAATGACAAACTATAGATGGATATGTAATTTTGGAAATTATCATATGATCATAATAACATAATTAAGATTTAAGAGCGAGTACTGTTCACTCTCCGCGTGACGCGATTGAGGGAAAATTAACTTCCATCCTTCAAAACGAACAGGATGGATTACACAGTATGCTATAAAAATGTCTCATCCTTCCACTCTACCTTTCCCATGAGAAAACGTCACCTGGCCTTACTCAGGACAGACACGATAACCTATTAGTACTCCTCGTTTATTTCTTCCTTCCAACAAACCCGATTGGTACCATCTCGGAGCTGATCAACCGAAACCTACTCCTCCATTGTCAATCAAGCTCAAGGACTCAGCTTCTTCTACCCAAACCAGCATGGGCGGAAGAACCACAATCGAAGTAGGACCCGATGGCGTGGCTATCATCACCCTCATCAATCCTCCTGTCAATTCCCTCTCCTTTGATGGTACTGATTCAGTAGTCTCATTCCCAGATCTTGTGTGTTTCCTTAGTTGTTTGTTTCTGTTGCTTCTTAGTGAATTTATCTGATCATTTGATGGATGCGTAATTTGATTTACTTGTGACTATTGGGTTTGAAATTGGTTGGTTTCTGTTGACTAAGGGGCAGACATGTAGTTCTGATTTCTTGAATTTTGAATTTGATTATGAGCTGTAATGAATTAAGAAGAGAGGAGGAGGTTAAGTAACTGTTGCTATTACTGTGATGAATGTGTGACTTACTATCTTTTGTTTTGTGTTGATCTCCACTGTAGTGTTACACAGCTTGAAAGAGAGTTATGATCAGGCTTTAAGGAGAGATGATGTGAAGGCAATTGTTGTTACAGGCGAGTGTTGAAAATTTGTTCATTTTTTTAAAAAATTGCGGGAAGTTTTTAGTGTAGGAATGAGGAGCTAACATATGATTTGAATGGATCAGGTGCGAAGGGCAAGTTCTCTGATGGTTTTGATATATCTGGGTTTGGTGGAATTCAAGGGGGAAACGGTACATATAATGGTTTATATGTTTATTGGTTTAGTAATGCATGACTGTAAGTTCGATGAACTCTTAGTTGTGTTCCTTCTGCAGTGCAACAAAAGCCTGGTGTTATATCTGTGGAGATACTCACAGACACAGTAGAAGGTACTTGGGTTTTATCTTTTATCTCTTATGGCTTTACATTTTCAAATGAAAAAAACACCATTATACATGTACTTTATGAGTGATTATTTTTCTTTCCAGCGGCTAGAAAACCTTCAGTTGCTGCAATTGACGGCCTAGCTTTAGGTGGAGGATTAGAGGTTGCAATGGTAAGTACTGTATTCCTACCTTTATTACTCTTTGTTTACTATTTCATATCTGGAGGTCTTACCAATTTTCTGTATCAGGTATGTCATGCACGTATTTCCACCCCAACTGCACAATTAGGCCTGCCAGAACTTCAACTTGGAATCATGCCTGGCTTTGGAGGTATGTCTTTGGGATCTCTATGTTCCTGTTTTTGTAAGGTATTTATTATAACAAACATTTTCATATTCTCAGTTAGCTCCACCATATGAAATTATCATGTCATCTTGTTGCACGTTGTGGTACCGTGTGTTTGGTTATGAAAATGATATAACCTTAGAGATCACCACGGAAAAGTACATATATCTCTTATGCAGGGGAGACCTTAGTAAAGCGTATCGCTCATTGAACTAGAGATTGTGTATATCCTTAAGAAAATAAGAGTATATTGAAATCTTGAAGATAAGAAAAGGGCCCTTTGCCATGTCACATCCAAACAGATAGTAATTATGAACCTCTGAGGTAATAAATCCAAATGTGTGGCGATTTTTTTAGTTCTAGTATTAATAGGTGTCTAATTCAACAGGAGTGCTAGATCTTTAACTTGGAGAAATAAGAATTTTAAAAAATGATAGTATACCCTATCTTACGTCTAGCAGAACTTAGGCCTTCCATCATTTTGTTAGTTAACAAGATATTTTGTTTTGCTAAAAATTCACACCATTGTGGACCTCATGCATCTGAATTGCCTCAGGAACACAGAGACTTCCACGCCTTGTTGGCATCTCAAAGGCCCTTGAAATGATGCTGGTATATTTCAGCTGATTTATTTTATCTTAATCACTATTCGATGTGTTAGATGTAGAATTTTTAACTGTTATCTTGTTCTATGTGTGTTACTGCTCATGTGAAAACAGACCTCAAAACCAATCAAAGGGGATGAAGCTCACGCTTTGGGCTTGGTGGATGCTGTTGTTTCATCTAATGAGTTGATCACCACTGCACGCCTATGGGCATTAGATATCTTGGAGCGCAGGAGACCGTGGGTTGCTAGTCTTTACAAGACCGACAAGTTAGATTCTCTTGGGGAGGCTAGGGAAATATTCAAGTTTGCAAGAGCTCAAGCTCGGAAACAGGCTCCAAATCTCAAACATCCTTTAGTTTGTATTGATGTTATTGAAGAGGGCATAGTTTCCAATCCCCGGGCTGGACTGTGGAAGGTCCTTTTCCATTTCTATTTTGTATAGTTCACTTCTACTTGCAGCTTGCATGCAACTGCTTGACAGGGTGTTTGATGTTCACAGGAGGCTGAAGAGTTTCAAAAGCTTGTGGATTCTGACACCTGCAAGAGCTTGGTCCACATTTTCTTTGCTCAGCGTGGGACCACAAAGGTGCTGATACTTTTACTTGTGGAACTGTGTTTTTTTCAAGCCCACTTTATGAATATACCACTCTAGTTTTCTCCAAAGTTGATTTATTATCTATTTGGTAAAACTGGTTTTTGAATACCTTTTCCCTATCTTTAGTATCTCCAAACTTAGTTGGATATTTGTACCTTAAGCATGTAACTTAAATGACTTCTTTTCTTTTGAATAGGTTCCTGGGGTTACTGATCTAGGCTTGGTACCTAGGCGTGTGAAAAAGGTTGCTGTGCTAGGTGGAGGATTAATGGGTTCTGGAATAGCAACTGCATTGATTCTTAGTAACTATCCAGTGATCCTGAAAGAAGTAAATGACAATTTCTTGCAAGCTGGCATTGGTAGAGTCAAAGGTGGGTGTTTGCACATGGTCTCAAGATATTAGCTCTACGATTAACGGGTTTATGTAATATGTTCTCTTTTTCGATTCATGAAGTTATTCTTCTGATAAATATGGTCTCCTTCTTCAGCCAATCTGCAAAGTCGTGTCAAGAAAGGAAAGATGACACAGGAGAAGTTTGAAAAAACCATCTCCCTTCTTCATGGCGCTCTTGATTATGATAGCTTTAAAGATGTGGACATGGTCATAGAGGTACATGAGGATATATGTTTATTTGGTTGAAGATTATGTTATACTGGAAAAACTTCATGTTCGACCAAAAAAAAAGAAAAACTTCATGTTTATTGTCTGGTCTTGATGTTTGTAACAGGCTGTCATTGAAAATGTTTCCTTGAAGCAGCAAATTTTTGCTGATCTTGAAAAATATTGCCCACCTCATTGTATTCTTTCCAGTAACACTTCCACAATAGATTTGAATTTGGTTGGCAAAAGGACCAACTCCCAGGATAGGATTATTGGAGCCCATTTCTTCAGGTAGGATCAATGCAAGGTTGCCATTTTGCTTTTAAATGATTTTTGTGTTATTTCCTTGCTCTTCGGCTCAAATCTTGATCCTGTTTTGTATGCAGTCCGGCTCATGTCATGCCACTACTGGAAATCGTCCGCACTAAGCAGACATCTCCCCAAGTAATTGTTGATTTACTGGACGTAGGAAAGAAAATAAGGAAGACTCCTGTTGTGGTTGGAAACTGCACAGGCTTTGCTGTCAACAGGATGTTTTTCCCTTATACACAAGCTGGTCTTTTGCTTATTGAACGGGGAACAGATCTTTACAATATTGATAGGGCGATCACCAAATTTGGAATGCCAATGGGCCCATTCCGGTACTTAATGCATTGGAAATACATGATTTTTCCTTATTAGCTGCATATGTAGTGATGTTGTTATACTTTTGACACAGTAACGGAAGAATTGTCCATCTTGTAGTAGGCTTCCTGACCTCACCATGTTTCTTGCAGGTTGGTTGACCTTGTCGGGTTTGGTGTGGGAGTTGCAACTGGCATGCAGTTTATTGAGAATTTTCCTGAGAGAACCTATAAATCCATGCTTATCCCGCTAATGCAAGAAGATAAGAGAGCTGGTATTTTTCTTCCCTTGTGATACATTATTATTCTTCCCGACTCCACATGTCCTCAATGTGAGTAAAAGGAAAAATATGGTCACTGGATTTTAGATAGCATCCATTAAATTAACTATTCATTATCTCAGGTGAAGCTACTCGGAAAGGGTTTTATCTGTATGATGATAAACGGAAAGCTAAGCCTGATCCTGAAGTGAAGAAATACATTGAAAAAGCAAGAAGCATCTCTGATATTGCCATTGACCCTAATGTCTCTTTTCTCCTGGCAACTTGTGTAGTTGTTTTCAACTTTTTCTGGCATGTGAATATCAAACTGTGTCCGGTTATAGAGAAACAAAGCTACTCTGCTAGTGGTCTCATATAGTCTCCCCTTCTCATATTTTTGGTGTATTTATCTTTTGTGTACAGCTTGCAAAATTACCGGAGAAGGACATCGTGGAAATGATATTCTTTCCAGTAGTGAATGAGGCTTGTCGAGTCTTTGCTGAAGGGATTGCAGTCAAAGCTGCAGATCTTGACATTGCATCTATTATGGGCATGGGATTCCCACCATACAGGTCTGATTTTTAGTTGTTCAACGTTTTTGTTTCCCAACTTCATAGGCATGCTCTCATCAATTCGATGTCACCTGGATCAGGGGAGGTATCATGTTCTGGGCTGATTCTCTCGGATCCAAATACATCTATACGAGGTTGGAGGAATGGTCAAAAACCTACGGAGAATTCTTTAAACCTTGTGCATTCTTGGCTGAACGAGCGGCCAAAGGAGCGCCTCTGGTGAGTGCTTTTAATTGCTTAGAAAATGCTTTACATACAAATTAATCTTACTAACTTTTCATACTAACTGATGTGTCAAAATATGAATCATATGTTTTAAGTGATGAACTCCTCAAGTGAATGGTGTAATAATGATGTTTGTTCTCGTCTTTGCAGAGCTCTCCGGTCGAGCAAGCGAAATCTCGGTTGTAAGATGGATGCTAGTCGGATTTACATATTTTTTTTTTCAAAACAAAGGGGGGATTGCAGCTGCATTGTCACGTGGTCCAAATGTTTCTCTTCAATCATTGTTCATTCACCCTTTTCCCCGTTGCTAGCTTTAGATGGTTCAAGGGTGAGACTAAAAATAATGTACCAGTCAGTTGCGACGAGCTTGTTAAGATCAGAAAATTAGTTTACTATATGGAATAACGATAACATCTCTATTTAATTTTTCAAATAAAGAAAGGCATACTTTTACTGTTATATCTATTTTATTTTATTTTTTTGAAAGGTATCTAATGTATTTTCTTAAAAATAAGTTATATTGCTAATATTTACAAAAGGATTTTATCGCCAAATATTGCACATTACAACATGATAAATGAGTGAAATAGAATTATTGAAGTAAAATTAAAATGAATTTATTTAGCTGAGGGTTACGAACATTACGTGGATGTTTTTCTTAAAAAAATAAAATTCAGATCCAGTGTTCAGAAAATCGATAAGATATTTATAATAAAAACATCAGAATTACACCATGAATCGCAAGCGATGCGCGTGGCTTCACGTTATACTTTCCCGTTAATTACAAGTTATGGGCTGGGCTTTTATAGATTGGGTGGTGGGGTTTGAGCTAATAACGCGTATGATGGGCTTTGCTCTTATAAATTACTAATATTATTATTATCATAAATATTTTGGAAATTAATTTTACTTTTTTGGGTTATAACAAGCATTAGGGTCTGATTTATATTTATGATATGACAAGCATTATTAATATTTATTTTATTTTAAATAAATAAATACAAGTTGGCTATGGGCCTGTTGAAACTAAATGACTGGAGCCCATGGGCCCAGTAAATAGTTCCAAGAGGAAGTGAGGAACATACATTTTTCATATAAAAAATGGTGTCTTTAAAAGAAGTGGATAGGTTCTTCTTGTATTATTATTTTTCTGCTATTTTTATAATCTAGCCTGCTTATCTAAAGAAGAAATGTAGGTTGCACCAAAAGACGTGATTTGTTTTTTAAATAATTCTTTGCTGTAACTCTGTGCCAGTATGCGATGCCAACCAATACGTTGACTAAATTAGCAATTATTTATTCTGACCAAAAAATAAATTACTAATAAATTGGTAATTACATAGTATTAATTAGTTTTTGTTTAGTGAATTAAAAATAATTAACGTTTGCGTGTGATGAAATGTCGTTTGCTTGATCCAAATAAACCCAACTCAGCACCTGATGTTAATTAAAGAGTTTAAGCTCCAAATTATGACTAATTAAAAAAATTAAAGAGTGGTTATCATTTTAGAGCCTAAAAGCATATCCAAACGTGACTTCTAA
Organism: Viola odorata; assembly: GCA_963691705.1. Classification (NCBI taxonomy): domain Eukaryota; kingdom Viridiplantae; phylum Streptophyta; class Magnoliopsida; order Malpighiales; family Violaceae; genus Viola; species Viola odorata. The sequence goes on from OY829545.1 coordinate 909,612, forward strand.
ACACCAAAAAAGTATCTACTATCTAGCAATAATTGAGAAAAGAATCGTATTGAGTTGGCCTAACAAAGATATGTAATTTCTTCATAAATAAAAATCGAACTTGCGATCTTCTGCTTAATGAATTAGAACTATGATGCACAATAACATTTTTTAATTCATCTTTTCCCCTCTTGAACATCCCTAGCTCCTCTATATATCTATGCTTCAACTACATACTTTGAAGTATTTTGCTCCTCTGAAATGGAAACCTTAAATTTCTACGTTGGAGTCATAGGTAAGTTAACATATATTGAAGATCTAAATCAAGTTTTATTAGTACTATTATAATTATGCGAAAAATAAAATCTCAGGTAATTGATCTTTTCAGGCAATCTTATTTCAGTCCTCATGTTCCTCTCCCCCGTGTAAGCTTCCTCTCTACATCAGTTACTTTCTCATGTTTCTTAATTCGACGAGATGTGCTTTTACCAGCAAACCATATAAGATCGATTGATCATACGGATCGATTCCGGTGATGATATAATCACTAATTGATTATAATTTATTATTTTTGCAGAGGGACATTTTGGAGGATTATAAAGCAGAAATCAACTGAAGAATTTGAAAGTTTTCCTTACATTTGCACGCTACTAAATTCATCTTTATGGACTTACTATGGTATAACCAAGCCAGATTCATACCTTGTGGCCACCGTCAATGGCTTTGGCATTCTTGTAGAAATTATCTATGTTTCTCTCTTCCTAGTCTACGCACCACCGACGAAGAGGGTACGTTTTAATTATTACATTTCAATCTAATTATTATTTTATTTCTAATCTAATCAAACTTTATTGTATAATTAAGATATTTATGGCATTGATTTGAATAAGATGAATGAAATTTGGCAGGCAAGTACTGCTATTCTGGCTGGGATATTGAATGTGGGATTTTTTGGCGCAGCAATTCTTGTGAGTTGCCTGGCATTGGAAGGAGAAGTTCGAATTAACGCGATAGGGTTCATGTGCTCTGGTCTCAATATCCTTATGTATGGCTCACCTCTAGCTGTCGTGGTAGGTTTGATTTAATTTTCCTGGTCCCGAAATATAGTATTTATTTTTTAGTATTCTCTCTCTCTCTCTTTAGAAGATTAATTTAGTTCAAATTTTATAATGCTGGATAAATTACTGAGTTGAATACTACTAGAGATTTTTCGAATATTTCTTCATATATAAGGAGTCAAATTGAAACATCATTCAATATTACTTGTCATGAGGTAAAATAGGTTAAGTAGTGGCCTTTAAAAAAAGTATTTGTTGGGTTTTTTTTAATTTTCACATCATTACATATGATTAGGGTTGGGTCTTTTTTGGCCCCAAACCTACAAACATTATCACCTAATTTGATTAACCATTTGCATTCTACCATTACCTACAAAAAATATTTAAAAAAAAATCATACCTTAAAGTTTGAATTTCTTTATTTACATTTTTAGAAAAAAGTTTAGGAAAAAATGGCACCTCTAACATGTGTACCAATGTCGGTGATTTTCAGAAAACGGTGGTGACAACCAAAAGCGTAGAGTACATGCCGTTTCTACTCTCATTCTTTCTTCTCTTAAACGGAGGGATTTGGACTTTCTATGCCATTCTCGCATCTGATTATTTTCTAATCGTAAGTTTTCTGTTTATCACAACTTAATTTAATGACATTTCTGGTGAAATAATATTTGAATCACTTGTTTTTAATATATATAAAAGTGTGTTGTTGTTTTTTTCTATTAAAAAAAGGAAATAAGAGAGATTTTGTGGTGGCAGGTGCCAAATGGGGCAGGGTTTTTGCTAGGAGCAGCGCAACTAGTTCTATATGCAATCTACAGGAATGCCAAGCCATCCTACAAGGCTGTTGTTAATTCCGATCGACTCGAAGAAGGATCCCATCACGAAACTCTCATCTCTTCCTCTCATCGATCTGAGGAAATCAATTACGAACCAAAAATGTAGAAAGAGTTGGGCTTTCTTTTCGGGCTTTTTTATTCATTGTTTTTAATTCCTCTACTTTTTTTTCGCTTAACTGTACGAATTTCATTAATCAAAAGTGAGTTTAACACTTTGATTGATGTGAGTAGCTGAGATCCTCATCTTTTAAATAAGGTTATTGATTCTAATTACATAAAAAAAAAATTGTTACGATAAGTTCGTTATTCTTTAATAAGCCAGGCAATGTGAAAAAATATTTTAAATTTAAAAGTAGACAGTTTTTCGGCTTAGCGAAGGGGTTTGAAGTTTGAAGACGAGGAAAGTGGTCAAACAGAAGAGACACAAACATTTGGTGGGGCTGGACTGAATCGTGTATGTAACCACTAATCATTATGGCTGGCACTGCAGTAGTTACTAGCTAGTCACGTTGAATGTAGAAAAGTGTACATAATTAAATAGATAGTTAATTGATTAAAAGAATGGAACCTTTCAAGTTTTGTATCTACACGTGTGGTAAACATTGTTGCACTAGATTTGGACCCACTTTCTCTGTAGACTCAGGTTTTTAGAGTATTCACAGTTTTGTGTTCAATCTTCTGTGCTGCCTACACCCTAACCCAATGTGTAATAAACCCTTTGAATGAGAATACCGTCATCGTCCAGAATCTGAATCTTCTCGTGAAGTATTCTTGGTAGGATTGTTGGGTCCAAACTGGGTATCACTCTGTTGCTTAACCGTGTATAAAAACTTTCAAACAATTTTCTATTGAAGATTGGTGAAGCATTTTTCTTGTTATATAAACCTGACGTCTATTCACTTTTCAACTTTTTTCCAGGGATCCAGAGGCTCTAGACATTAATGCCCATGAACTTTTGCCACGCCTCTTCAAAGAGACGATGCCTAGCTCTTAGTGACGTCATTTACCTTTCTTAGATGTATGTATCAGAGGGAAACAGAGTATGATCTATAGGTTTTGCATTGAAAAAGTGAGCAGATAGCATCAGACACCTGTGTTTTACCCTGGCTGGCTACTAAAGTATCTGGTTAGATGTCACCATGCCTGCGAGTGTGTGTGAGTTTTTTGAATCCTTATATTGTGCGGGCTTTTTTATGTTTTGAGTTGATGTGACAGAAATTGCACCTGGTTGGCATTCACATGGTCTCGCAATTGCTAGTACAAGTTTCGTTTGATTAGAAGGTGCATTTAATTGATAAACATCAATTTATGGGTAGTTATTTTTTTTCTTGCACTCTTTTGCACAGATTACGTGATAAACTGGTTGCATTCCAGAGAAGAAGAGAAAAAGAAATACCATTACTTGAAACCTACACAAACTCACCCTAGCATGTCAAGGGAATCACTGCACACAAAAGTTTAGATCTAGTATTTATTTATTTATTGGTTTACATTATTGAATTATTGTAGAGATTATTGGTTTTTGCTTCTAGCTATAGCACTTACATTGTTATTGCAAATGCATACTATTAAAATCACTGAATGGGAAGGAAAATCGAAGAACAAGTTGAGGTATGTTTGATTCTGTAGTGCTTCATGTTTCTTTTAATCTATGGTGGGACTGAGTGGTGTTGCTCATCGTACGGGGCTAGGATTGTTTCCCTGGGGCGATGGTGGTGCTCCCCTCGGTCTGTCTGCATCTGCTCCCCTCGGTTTAATTGCCTCTGCTCCCTTCTCCTGAGCTGTACTGGATGACCGTATGCTTTTATTAGTACTTTGATCACAGCCTATACAATTAGTAGATAGAAAATTGAGTGCTGTCTGCCTGGTGTGAGCAAGTTGTGTGAGGAGGAGGATTAGGAAGAGCAAGCGGAGAATAAAAGGAAATAGCTTCATGTTCTTTCTTCACCACTAGCTAGCTCTGAATTGGCCTTGATTAATTAGGATTTGTTGTGGTGGAATTCTATAGGATTTGTTCTTGCTTATAAATAATGCTGGTTGGTTTGGCGTAATTCAACAACCAAGGCATTTTTTGGTCAGACAATGCTAAAACTGGTGTTGAAATAAAATCAAAATTCAAACCACTTTCTGTTCTGTTTCTCAAGTGACAGTTATTTTCAAGAGCCTGTTCACATTCGTATAATAGAAAAGTAGTACTAATATTGTAAAATTTCCAATAGATAACATTAAGTAAAATCACCGATATGTCTATGTGTAACAACTTTATTAATTTGGGTGCACATTATAGTTGAAATATCGGGTGTACTATATAATTTTTTCTTAAATCGGGGGAAGATGATTCGGTAGAGTTTCATGTTTTTTTTGCTCTAGGGCGGTGTCCCTATCTGGATAGGACCCGGTCCGACGGGCGGTGGTGGTGGCTTCCTTGGTTTGTCTCCATCTCTACCGTTTGTGACAGGTGGGTCCTCCATCCGCCTAAACCTGTGAGTTGTACTGGTTCATGTGTTGTGCGACTTTATTAGTACTTTATACAGAACAATAAAGCTTGATTACACGGAAGAAGAAAAGGATTACCAACAAGGATATATTGATCATAGAGATATACTCCCTCTGTTTTTTAATAACTGTCGCCTTTCTACAAATTTTTACTGTTTATAATATTTGTCATTTTATTGATTTTGAGGTATATATTTTGTGCAAATGATAATTTTTTTTTTATGCATCAACCCAATTTGATGATGGTGTAATAATTTGAATGAAAATTAGGAGAAAAAATGAAACAATGTGGAATAAAATAAGATCAAATATCATTATTTTACGAATTTTTACTATCCTAAAAAGTTTATTATTTCTGGACAGAAGGAGTACATAACTAGCTAATATTCCGCGTTCGGGTAGAAATTACCTGCTGTGAGCAACTTGCGACATTAGGAGGACTAGGAAGAGCAACCGGAGAAGAAGTGCGAGTATCTTCATGTCCTTCACCACAAATTCTCTCAACTAGCCTTAATTAAGATTATAATGGTTGAAAGAATTTGAAGAGTATTCTCTTATTTCTTCCTTGAATAGACTGATTACATAGGTACATATACACATATGAGAGTAATTACATCACTAAATTAAGAAATAAATCAGCAACTAATTAGAAAGAAAATCAAGGCTCAAATCAAGGAATCTGAATCTTCAACATGGAAATCAATCCATTGAATATAGAAAAGTATGAACCGTTATATGAATTTATATGTAAAAAATCGCAAATCAATTTTAACTCATAAAAGCTACACAAGTGATACGATAAAAAAGTTATGGTATGATAACAATTCAAATAATATTACGTGATTTATGTACATAATAAAAGGTGTTTCGGTTTTGTATTTTTGTAGTAGATTTATTATTCGGCTGGAACAAGATTTGGATTGACAAATTTTTTTTTTTTTTTTTTTTATAAAAGAGAAAAGGCTTAAAAGCCTTATATTACATCATGGATAGAGCCCCCTCTGTCACCATTGTACATCATGGTTAAACTCGGAGGAACAAAATCAAACCACTGAAAATCTAAATCTTGCACAAACACTAAATTGGCTAGCCCATCCGCTACCCAATTAGCTTCGCGGAAAACATGAATAACTTGATAAGCACAACCAGGAGTGCGGAGAAGGTCCTTGATCTGACGAACCAAATCCATGTTCGCTATCGGAAAAGAACGATATCTATTGATTGCATGCACAACACCAGCATTGTCACATTGGATTTCCAGGTTGGTCCATCCTCGCTCAAACGCCATCTGAATACCATGAACCATGGCCCATAGTTCTGCTCGATGGGCAGAACATTGTCCTAATTCAACAGAAAAACCGCCTAGCCAAAGGCCATCCTTGTCCCTAAAGCAGCCTCCACCCGCAGAACGTTGCGAAGTCTGACGATAAGCACCATCTGTATTAATAGTGATTTTACCATCTTGGGCCGCGATCCAACGTCCCGAAGGGGTCCTGTCAATGCAGCCTCCTCCATTGCTAGCCCCAACCGTTGAAGAAGCCAAAACAGCAGTGGCCGCAGCTTTGATAGTAGCAACTTTAGTCATAACCGGCACGTGAATGTCTTTGAAGACAAGATCGTTACGCCACTTCCATAACCACCAGCAGGCAAGGCCAAAGATAAGGCTCCAATTACTGTAAGGATCGGTTGTTCTTCTCCCATTCAAATTATCCGCCAACCAGTCCCGCAGAGACCCATGTTGACACCTATCCCAAACCGCCGGAGTACCCAACTGGCGCCAAAAGGACTTAGCAGAAGGGCAATCTCGAAGGATATGCTCAACCGACTCCTCCTCCAACCCGCAACATGGGCATAAGGAATTATCACTGAAATGCCGCCGACAACGCTCTTGGTTTGTCATCAAACGTTTATGGCACACCAACCATAAAAACAAACGAACCCTCTGAGGTCCAGCCCATTTCCATGGCATGGTCCACATACGATCTCGCGGGCCATCCTTAACTCCAGCTAGAAGAGTATAAGCCGAAGCTACGGTGAAATCCCCACTTGACGACAGGCGCCAGTACCGTTGATCGTTACCCAAGAACTGAGCAGGAGGACAACAGCTGAAGATGTGAGAAACAATCTCCTCATCAAGATGAAAGCGCAACAAAGATAAGTTCCACCTGCCATCCGGGAGAACAACTGTAGACAAACGCCAGTCTCTGATGTTGAACGGGATCTCAACATTCAGCAAATCACATAGAGGTGTGTCTCCTGCCCAGCCATCGTACCAAAAGGATATGTCATGCCCATCTCCAATGGACCAACTTGAATAAGTCCGAACTAAATCCCACATATGGCAAATCTCGCGCCAAATAGATGAACCGTTGCGAACCCTTAGGTGGATCGGCATCTCCCCCAAGTTAACATTGTACTTTCCGCCCAACACAGAAGCCCAAAGACTGTGTGGTTCAGTTATAAAACGCCAAGCAAGTTTTGCAATAAATGCCCTGTTGAACGTTTTAAGGCGTTTTATTCCTAGCCCCCCTTCTGTTTTTGGTTTGCAAGCTGTCTCCCAATCGATGAGGTGGACCTTTCTCTCTCCATTGCCACCCCCCCAAATGAAATCCCTACTGAGCCGCTCGATCTTCTCACAGATGCTAACCGGGATCACACACGCCTGGAGTGCGTAAGTAGGGATAGACATCACAGTAGAGTTAACCAAAGTAATCCTCCCAGCAAGGGAAAGGGTTTTGGCTTTCCAACCACTCAGCCTCTTACGGACCTTATCAACTAAATAGTCATAAAACTTGCTCTTATTGCGACCATGCAGGAGAGGAACGCCCAAATAGTGCCCTAAATCTTTCGTATAGTGAAATCCAGTCAGGTTTTCAATGTCTGAATTCACCTGATGGGAGACATTGTTAGAAGTTGTGAAAGAAGTTTTGTCCACATTAATTTTTCCTCCTGAGCAAGCACAGAAATCAGCAAGAACATTAAGAACTATTTGAATCTGATCGACTGAAGCCTCGCAAAAAAGGACAAGGTCATCTGCGAAGAAAAGATGGGAGATCGGAATGCCCTGCCTGCCCATACGAATAGGCCTCCAGACCCCCTCCGAAACCGCCTTCTGAATCCCATGAGCCAGCCTTTCCATACACAGGACAAAGAGGTATGGAGACATGGGATCACCCTGACGAACCCCTCTCGTGGGATGAAAACTCTCAGACACCTGCCCATTCCACACCACCTTCGCCGTACTAGCCTGCCAAGAGCGAACCAACATATGAATGAATGCATCAGGAAAGCCTGCATCTTCTAGAGTATCTTGGATGAACTCCCACCGAAGCCGGTCATAAGCTTTCTCGAGGTCAACCTTGATCATAATCCACCCACAATTTCCTTGCTTACGCCTCATAGAATGGAGCACCTCTTGCACAATAACGATATTGTCAATAATTTGCCTGCCAGGAACAAAACTCACTTGGTGACCCCCAATCAAACCAGGCATCCACTCTTTCAACCTATTAACACAAACCTTCATTAAGATTTTAAACACCACAGGAAGCAAGCTGATGGGACGCAAGTTTGCCATGCAAGTAGGATTATCTTTCTTGGGGATCAACGTAATCAGAGCAGTACAAATGGATGGATCAAACTCTTTGCCAGCCAGAGACTCATTGACAAAGGTACAAATAGAATGCTTCACCATAACCCAATTTTTCTGAAAGAAGGCGGCTGTGAAACCATCCTCCCCAGGGGCCTTGAAAGGCTTCATATCAAACACGGCCGCCTTTACCTCCTCCTCTGTAGAAGGTCTAGGAAGATCCTCAACACCAGTCTGGGGTAAGCGATTGAAGTATCCTCGAATAGAGTACGGAGGGAGACTAGCGGTATCTGCTGAAAATAACCTCAGGAAGAACTGTCTTGCATTGTTCCGAAGATTAGTACCATCAGTGCACCAGGACCCATCCTCAAGCTGAAGAGTAGAGATGAAGTTCTTCTTACATCGCACCATAACTTTAGCATGAAAAAAGGATGTATTGCGGTCCCCATGTTGCATCCAATCCGCGTTGGATTTTTGTTTCCAATACAGTTCCTCCTGATTCAAGATCTCCTCATATTCCTTCCTCAGATTGATCTCAAGGTCAGTCAGGAAAGGCGTACGGTAACGATCCAATTTCCTTTCCACCCCTGCAAGCCGGGCAAAGATGTGGCGCTTTTGTTGGAACAAATTACCAAACACTTCCTTGTTCCAAACCTTGGCCTTTGCAGTGAACTCCTTCATAGCAACTTCCACCCCCGCATCACCATTCCACGAGTTTTGAACAAACGTACCAAAGTCCTTATGAATTAACCAAGGAGCAAGAATACGGAATGGAGCAGAAGTCGGAACACGTTGACCAACATTCAAGCATAGCAGAATAGGCCGATGATCAGATAACAATCTGGGAAGATGCAGGACCGAGGCACGAGAAAATTGAACCCTCCACTCAAGAGAACAAACGGCCCGATCAAGTCTCTCCTGGACCATCCCCCTCTGCCAAGTCCAACGAGGGCCTTGAAACCCCAAATCGATTAAGCCTTTATCTTGAATGCACTGTTGAAATAAAGGACACGCGCGGCTACCCTGTATAGACCCTCCAATCTTTTCAAAGGAGAATAAGAAAGCATTAAAATCCCCTATGGCACAAAAGGGCGTAGAAGCGACAGAAGCCAAGTAAGAGATTTGCTCCCAGAGGGCTTTCCGATAACCAGCAATAGGGTCACCATAAACCGCCGCAAGAGTAAAGGCTGAGAAACCCGCCCCTGATACTGTCATACCAACCATCTGGTAGGAGAAGCAGGAGATGCTGACTTTCACCGTAGAATGCCATAACACCCAAATTCCCCCGGAGAACCCTTCTGCCTCAACCCGAAAAGAGCCATCAAACCCCAGATTCTTCACTGTTCTGTCAGCCGTATCTCTGCTAATTCGAGTTTCAAACAGACATAGGATCTTATAATCATGAATACGACGCATATCCTTCAAATACCTGATAACATCAGCGGACCTGCAACCCTGACAATTCCAAGAAAATATTTTACAATCCATAAAAAATAAAGAGGATAAGAAAACAAACCTGAAGACAGAGGACACCAGCAAGCTCTCAAGAAGAGTTGTCCCCCACCATATCCTGCGCACTCGTCCCAGACAGGGGCACAACCGTGGATAGTGATTCTGAGCTCCCAATCATCAATTTGTTCGAAGAGATCCCAAATCCTTTCGCTTTCTTATTCCTCCCATCTGGCGGGCGACCCCCATTCCCACGCATATTTCCAATCTTAATACCGATGGAGACCCCCTTATCCTTCACATTACCCCGGCCTGTCATCTTGCCCCTATCAGCTGGGCGGGGCGCGAGGACAGCCATATGATGCGTGTTGTCAAGAGCCTCTGAGACTAAGTTTGGCTCATCTCCCCGCATCAAGCGGACTCCCTTAGGCTTTTCCACAACAACCATAGCCAAATGCATGTCCTCGATTTTTCCATCCCCCTGATCATGCTCTTCCCCAATGGCTGCGGGAGGAAAACGACTATCATCGGTCTTTCTTTTATTAGATTCCTGCACGACCAAACGCTTCTCTGGTAAACATTCCACAAGCCCACCACTAGTACTGGGACTATCAGCTAGAACATTCCTTAATTTAGCCTTAACGAACGGGACAGTAACTGCGGTCGGTTGAGCCTTGACATGGAAGTCCACTTCACACTCCTCAACCTCTGTACTTAGCGTAGCAAATCTAGACTTGCTGCTGACCTGAGGAATACTTTTCGTGGCCTGAGTAGAAGAAGAAGATCCATTGGGAGCGGGTTTCCTCCCTCGTCTCTGTGGGACCATCCAAGGGCCATACTTATCATCCATGCTAGGACCATTCTTTTGAGTGTCTTTGGGGGCTGAAACTGGTGTCGGATTAGACGCTTGCTCTGACCCCCCTATAGGCCCTTTCTGGCCACATAACTCAACTGCATGCCCCGCCATGCCACAGTGATAGCAAATCGCTGGCAGCCCTTCATACACAATAGTTTGCATCTTGCCTCGAAAGAAGAAATATGGGAGTAAAAGTCTAGTCAAGTCCAATTCTACCGCTATTCTAGCGAACTTGCCTCTATCCGAATTGGAGGTATTGAAGTCAACTCGAATCAATTTCCCGATCTTGTTACCAATAGCACGAAGGACTTGCTTGTGGTAAAGGTGCATGGCTAGACCAGGAAAGCGGATCCATGCTGCAACTTTATTAATGCGGTCATTCTCGGGAGTAAAATCTGGGGACCAAGGCTGCACCACCAGGTACCTGCCAAACAACATCCATGGTCCATCCAAGAGAGCATGGGACGCATCCGATTGTAGGTCAAAGGATACAAGGAAGTAATTGCGCTCTAAATCGACCACTTTGAGACCCCCTTCTGGCCTCCACAAAGAATTAATGCGCTCACAAAAACTCTTGTACCCAATTGGTCGACCCATGAGTTTCGCGACAACAGCTTTTTTCCACGGTTTAGAAATTTTCCGTTCGAACGGATCTGAAATTTGAAGCTCAAACGTATCATCTCTATCAATAAATGCAATCCCAACTTGCTCTAAATTATCATCTTCCCTAACGGACTCATCAGACTCAACCTCTTCCTCAGAATCACAATCCATATCAAGATGCGCTCCCTTCCTAGCCAATAAAACATCTTTGAAAGAACCATGGGGTGCAGATAAATGAACCTTGGTTTCTCCCCGTTGTTCTTGATTTTCAGTAGGAGCTGCAAATTGAAAAACCGGTGGAAAGTCCGCTGACTGGGCTACATGTGACAATGATGGAGGAACGGCCGGCACATGGGAAACAGGACTCGGATCCGCATCCGCGGACGGCACCATGGCGCAGCAACCAGCAACAAGACGCCTCTCGGATGAATTAATTCCAAATTCCAGCAAAAAGTACGGATTTAAAATAGATGAATAGTGACCGTCGTCGAAACTGCAATCCAACCCCACCAACCTGATCGGAATGTAACGGTGAGCAAAACCCCGGTCGCGGTGAGGCAAGCGATGGTCGGAAGGCGGCGCGTGGTCCCCACGCGCTGGCGAGTGGGGAAACGTGAGGGACCAGCCGGACGACTCCGGCGGCTGCAGAGGGCGCGTGGGTTGACAGAATTGGACGCTTCAAACGGCTCCAGGATCGTCTCGACCTCCCGCACCGAGCTAGAAGGGCGGTGAGAACGGAACGAATCCGGAACGTGACCGGCGGTAGATCAGCTACCAAATGCAGAAAGAGAGAGAAGGACAGAAAATCTTTACTCTTTATACTCTCTGTTTTTTACTCAACTCCTTTTGGTTTTCCCTCCTCTCTGGATTGACAAATTTGCTTTAGCTTAATAGTTGAAAGCTATAAAAAAAAGTTTAAAATTTGTAGATTAAGTAAATGGTCCAAAGAGAATGGTCCATGGTTTGGTTTGTACGGCTAAAGTCAGATAAAAAAAAATGGTTTAGTAAGATAGAGCAAAGGGGCCGGGCCATGAATGCATATGAGACAAAAACAGTGAAGAGATCGCCATGTGATGGGCCAACGATTAGTATGTATGATCTATCTTACTCTATATTACTGGTATATTATATTTTTTAATATTAATTAAGGATGAAAACGAAGAAGACAGCTAATGCAAGATCACGAAAAAGTTTAAATTGCACGAATTAATGAGTCATAAATTAATAATTCTCATAGCCCAAGATTAACACAATAAAAGTTTATGTACATAAATTTATATTTTTTCATTCATCATAAAGATATTTTTTTCTACTACTCTCATCAATAATATTATGAATTAAATTTACGATTTACCTAAAAAAAATGTATGTATTTACAAACTGCGTTATAGTTTAATTTCGAGTGATCATAAAATACTGTAATTTACATTTTTATTTATAGAAAAAAACCACCATGAAATAAATTGTATTTTGACCAAATAAATAAATATTACTTCCTCCTAATTTAATTAAACGTCGCTTTGATTTTGGGCACGTATGTTAAGAAGTCGGATGTCTCACTGTTTGAGACAATTTTACCCCATATTTTTTCTTGAACGTACGTTAAGGATGCTCATATGTTCGAGAAAAAGTAAGAGGCAAAATTGTTAGAATTTTTTTCAATATTTCTTCATATATCAGGAGTCAAATTGAATCGTCACTCAATATTACTTGTCATGAGGCAAAATTGGTTAAGTAGTGGCCTTAAAAAAAGTATTTATTGGGTTTTTTTAATTTTCACATCATTAGGGTTGGGTCTTTTTTGGCCCCAAACCTACAAGCATTTTTTCACCTTATTTGATTAACCATTTGCATTCTACCATTACTTACAATAAAATATTTTTAAAAAAAAATCACGTCTTAAAGTTTGAATTTCTTTATTTTCATTTTTAGAAAAAAGTTTAGGAAAAAATGGCACTCTAACATGCATACCAATGGCGATGATTTTTAGAAAACGGTGGTAACAACCAAAAGCGTAGAGTACATGCTGTTTCTACTCTCATTCTTTCTTCTCTTAAACGGAGGAATTTGGACTTTCTATACCATTTTCGCATCTGATTATTTTCTAATCGTAAGTTTTCTCTTTGTCATAACTTAGTTTAGTGACATTTCGGCTGAAATAATATTTGAATCACTTATTTTTAATATATATAAAAGTGTGTTGTTGTTTTTTTCTATTAAAAAAAGGAAATAAGAGATTTTGTGGTGGCAGGTGCCAAATGGGGCAGGGTTTTTGCTAGGAGCAGCGCAACTAGTTCTATATGCAATCTACAGGAATGCCAAGCCATCCTACAAGGCTGTTGTTAATTCCGATCGACTCCAAGAAGGATCCCATCACGAAACTCTCATCTCTTCCTCTGATCGATCTGAGGAAATCAATTACGACCAAAAATGTAGAAAGAGTTGGGCTTTCTTTTCGGGCTTTTTGATTTATTGTTTTAAATAGGCTTTGACGGGGCCCATTGTATAAAATTCCGAGTTGGTTTTTTTCGCTTAACTGTACGAATTTCATTAATCAAAAGTGAGTTTAACACTTTGATTGATGTGAGTAGCTGAGATCCTCATCTTTTAAATAAGGTTATTGATTCTAATTACATAAAAAATAATTGTTACGATAAGTTCCTTATTCTTTAATCGCCGGGTAATGTGAACCTTAAAAAGTACAGTTTACATTGGAACGGTGACGGTGACGGTGACGGTGACGGGGATCAATATCATCGTCTTTATGGATATCTTATTTTTTATCTTTTCATCACATTCCAATATTTTTAACCTCTAAAAAAGACAACTCCTATTCAAAGTCCAAACTAATACAGACGGCAAATTACTCGGTAGTAAAATCACTAGACGGTAGACGGCAGAAGCTAGTTGTGTTTTGTTTGTCTAAAAATCAAGCCCGTATCCTTGAGCAGGCTTTAAAGACAAAATTCAGGCCCAACAGAGAGGCACAATACAGGCCCGAAAGTGACACAGTAAAGGCCCAACAAAAGTAAACATAGGCCCAACCTTACTCTTGATGTTCGGATGACTTTAATTTAATGTATAGTCTCGTTCTGATCATATAATTGCCATTACCACAAACTACATTAGTGGCCTTGCAATTGCGTCGTGTCCTTCCCATCACCTTTTGTAACAAAACATGTACAGGGAGCTAGCTGCCATGTCATGCTCCTCCTCCTGTCCATGCAAATAAACAAAATTTAATTAAATAACCTTAATTAATATACATGTAATAAAAAGAACTCGTCAATTAATTAATTAATTTTTAGGTATAAACAATAAATATCTATAAATTTGTCGAACCATGATCAATTATATTTATATACCGAGTTGTTTTATAACTAGGATGTAAAATATCCTTCATACATGAGGATCGAATATATTATCTTTAATCGCAAATTCGCAATCATGTAGCTAAGCATTAAAAGCAAGAGCATGGATATGTATGTAGTTTTTGTACGGTGCATGACAAGCAAGCACACACGAAGACAATTATTATTTTTTTCTAACCCAGCAACTACAGATGTACACTAATGACATTAATTTCATATACTTTAGTAACATTAACTTCCGCGAAAGAAAAAGAAGGAAATGGTAGGTAGACACATCTTTAATTACAAAATTGACAATTCACCGTCTTGTATGCCTGTGTTTAATCTATAATTGGTTGAATCTAGAATATAATAATTGAACCACTTTCAAGAGGGTAACATGAACTAACTAATTAATTAATAATTGATTGTCTTGTTATATGTATATATTCGTACTCAGGTTCGAATCGCACCTCCACATATTAAAAAAGAAGGTAATTAAACACTGCGAAATAAAAAGAAAATGTCTCTTAGCTAGCTAGAACAGATGGGTTCTTAATTAAATTGGGTTTTCTCATTTTTTAATTTTTTTTTCTAAAAATGTCACGAAATCTTGATCTGTTTGTTTGACCATCTACGAATAAGAGTTGTCTGTTTTTTTTTTGGTTTTTTTGTTTGAACTGAAGTAAAGAGTTGTCTGTTTTAGGAATAGGAGGTGGTCTTCTTTTTACGTAAAAAAGCTACAGTAATTAATAACGTAATAGTAAAAATTGATTACGATGGCGATTGGCGACAATTAATTATTGTTAGATTAATGGGTAAAGGTGGAACAGTTGATCGAGCGGTCTTATCTGCTGCAGACGAAGGGAACAGCGGGGAAAAAGACGATGAACAACAATCCAAAAGATGGAGACTCTTCACTAACTACTTACCGGAGGATAAGTACATGTTGCAATTGTCATTTTGTATCCAAATTCTCGATATAACACAACGAAACCAGCCCAAATTTTTAATGGGGAAAAAAATGATTTTTCGAGATACAATGGTATGTGGCACCCATCGTACTTGAATAGTTCTTTAAGAACCGTTATATGAACTTATATGTAAAAAATTGTAAATTTATTTTAATTTATAAGAGCTACATAATAGTAAGAGGTTTTTCGGTTTTGTATTTTTATAGTAGACTTATTCGGCTCGAACAAGATTAGGATTGACAAATTGGCTTTTGCTTAATAGTTGAAAGCTATAAAACAAAAAGGTTTAAATTTGCAGATTAAGTAAATGGTCCATGGTTTGGTTTGTCTGGCTAAAGTCGGATAAAAAAATGGTTTAGTAAGATAGAGCAAAGGGGCCGGGCCATGAATGCATATGAGACAAAAACAGTGAAGAGATCACCATGTGATGGGCCAACGATTAGTATGATGATAAGATAGATGAACGTAAACCCACATGATTAAATGGCTGAAAATTACTGGTATATTATATTTTTTTAATATTAATTAAGGATGAAAACGAAGAAGACAGCTAATGCAAGATCACGAAAAAGTTTAAATTGCATGAATTAATGAGTCATAAATTAATAATTCTCTTAGCCCAAGATTGACACAATAAAAGTTTAATACATAAATTTATATTTTTTCATTCATCTTAAGATATTTTTTTCTATTATTCTTGTCAATAATATTATGAATTGAATTTACGATTTACCTAAAAAGAATGTATGCATTTACAAACTGCGTTATAGTTTAATTCTGATTGATCAAAAAATACTGTAATTTACATTTTTATTTATAGAAAAAAATCACCATGAAATAAATATTATTTTGACCAAATAAATAAATAGTATTATTATTCAGAAAAGTATTTTAAATTTAAAAGTAGACAATTTGTGGGCTTAGCGAAGGGGTTTGAAGTTTGAAGACGAGGAAAGTGGTCAAACAGAAGAGACACAAACATTTGGTGGGGCTGGACTGAATCGTGTAACCACTAATCAATCATTATGGCTGGCACTGCTGCAGCAGCTACTAGCTAGTCACGTTGAAACCAGAATAAACATTAAAATAGTAAATAAATACAGTATATACCAATAATTAACTTTTCCTTCTTCCCTGGAAAGGAAAACACTATATTTTTATCCATGTAAACCAGCGATGCTCGTTCCGTTTAATAGCTTAAACGGCAATGAAACGACGTATGGTTGCAATTTGCCGTTTTTGAATTTTAGCTAACGTGATAGATCATGTTAATTAAATCTCAATCATTAATTATAAATGAATAGTTAAAAAATTATTACGTTTCTTATTTTCTTTTTTAACCAAGAAATCATTAGTCAATTATGAAATCAATATTTGAGTAATAATTTGAACTCAAATATCGGTACGTAGTCGGCTGGGATGGAGATCAATAATTCATTTCATCATTCTACTCAAATCATAATTTGGTTCAAAACCACTTATCAATAAATAAGCAATCCCATAAAAAAAAACCCATTAGTAACAAAAATCATAATTTACGTGAATGCATTATCATATAAATTGATTCATTCGAAAGTAAAGTACATTATAACTTTCAAAATTTCGAGTACAATTTCGGATAATAAAATAAAATGGGATTAAAACTCAACGCAAATGATGGTTACAGAAAACAAAAAATTTATAAAGTTATTTTAGTAATTTATTTTAAAAAATTATACCATGAATATTGACATTAAAAAATAAACTGTTAACCGCTTGAAATTTTTATTCTAACAGTATAAGGAAAGGACACTCTTACTCTGTTCAAAACCAGTACTCCTCGTGCAAGCGCACGTAGCATTCGACCATGGTATAAATCTGGACCCAAAAGCTAATGGCAAAAGAATAGAATATAGGCTGCAGAGCTTTTCTTCTTCTAAATTCCATCATTTTTTTTTATTCTACAAAATTAGGAGGGAACAACAAGTGATAAAAAATGCTAATAAAATAAATCAACGTAGTATTTATTTTTTTAATTTTGCAGACAACGAAGAGGAGTGAGGAATCCAAGGTCTAAGAAGAGGGAGGAAGAGGAAGAGTAGGAGGACAGCTTTAGCAGATTCTTTAGTGCAACAACAACAATGGTGAGATTGTAGGGTTTTGCTTGTTCTCTTGTTTACACTTTCTTAAAATATTGAGGTTTAGTCAGATTTCCACGTGCTCCTGGGGACTCTCTCCTCAGTCCCCCCTTCCCCTACCCTTACTTACTTCAATACCCATATTTTTTTTCCCTCACTCACTCTCCTCTTCAATAGACCCATCTCTCTCTTTCTTGTCTGTTCTTCTTCCCCACACCCCTCCACAAAAAAGAAAAAGAAAAACCCAAATAGATTCTTCATATCTTATTTTCTCTCCTCTTTTCTCTGGTCTTTGTTTTGTGTTATTGCAAGAATATTTGAGTGACTAAGATATGGATGTTGTTAAAGGAGTTGGAGTTGGAGGAGGAGGTAGAGTTGGTGTTGGTGTTGTTGTAGAAGATGACATGGGTGATGGTATGCAATGCAGTGACCATCCTCACAGAAACAACCCAGGTGGGATCTGTGCTTTCTGCCTTCAAGAAAAGCTTGGAAAACTAGTTTCATCTTCTTTCCCTCTACCAATTCGTGTCTCTTCTTCCTCATCTTCTTCTCCTTCTTTTAGATCTGATAACATTGGGAGTAGTAATAGTGTTAGTAATGTTGTTGGTGTTGGTTCTGGCTCTTCGCTCTCTCTTGCTGTGCGTCCCGCAAGTAGAAATGGTAATAATGGTGGTAGCAGCGGCTTAAGCAGTCACTATCAAGAACATTACAGCAGCAGGAGGGCCAAGATCCCTTTTCTTTTGGCTAAAAAGAAGAAGAAAATCATGGTGGCATCATCATCAACATCCTCATCAGCATCAGATCATCGCGACATTGTTTTCAAGAGGAGCAAATCCACCGCCACACCTAGAACAAGAAGGAACCATTTCTTGGATAATAATGACGGTGATCAAGATTTCAGCCCAAGGAAAAGAAATGGGTTCTGGTCGTTCCTCTACCATTCGTCAAAACCCAACCCTGCAAAGAAAACACTGACAATAAACCCAACTGCTACAACCACAACAACAACAACAAATGGGTCCAGATGTGTTGGATCTGATATTCATGTTGTATTGGAAGAAGATGATAGTCCAAACAGCCAAGCGACTGCATCGGCCGCTTCGTCTTTCGAAAGAAAAGTTTCCAGATCCAGATCTGTTGGGTGTGGGAGCAGGAGTTTCTCCGGCGATTTCTTCGAAAGAATCTCGACAGGATTCGGCGATTGTACTCTCCGGAGAGTCGAATCGCAACGGGAAGGGAAACAAAAAGTCACCACTACCACCGCTCACCACCACATGAAAGAGAAGGTCAAGTGCGGCGGCATTTTCGGCGGGTTTGTTATAACTTCCTCATCCTCCTCGTCTTCCTCGTCGTCTTATTGGGTTTCTTCATCAGCAGAGGAAATAAACGGAAAACCACCAACGGGTTCTCTTGCTCATGGCCGGACTAAGAGTTGGGGTTGGGCTTTTGCAAGCCCAATGCGAGCTTTTGCGCCGAAGCCCAGTTCTAAAGATGGGAAGAGAGATCTCAATAAGAAAACGACGCCGGATTTGACAGCCATTCCTTCCTTGTTAGCGGTCGGTGGGTAAAGAGAATAATAAAATAAATCACGAATTTAGGGGTTGTTTAGGATAATTTGAGGCACAGTGCATTTGGGTATCTTGTTTATTTTTCTGTGTTTATTATCATCTTTTTCTTAGTCTCTGTTCCATTGGTCCTCATGATCAGTAGTCTCTACAGTTTTTTTTTCTTTTTAATTTTTTTGATAATTATGGGTTAATATCTGCAAATCTCCCTTTTATTAGAACACCAACTTGTTATGTGATGTGGGCTTAAGATTGGCTGTGATGGAATCAATCCTGGTATGAGTGATTAGTGTTTGATTTTTCTGATTAGATGAGTGGCTGGGATTTGCTGGGGTTTTGGTGTTGAATTTGTATTCTTTAATCCTCCGTTGTTAAACTCGTATGATCTGATGCAATGCCAAAGAAATATGTTTTTTAAAACCCTATGTAATTACAATATATATATTATTGTAATTGTAATGTATGAGCAACGGCTGTTAAGTACGGATCATTTCATGTGCACACGTGTTTGCGATAGACTGATAGTAGTTATTATCATTTTTTTATCTGCCGCTTAACCATTTGATTGCGTTAATAAGTTAACTAATCATTCTTTCATTTTTCTCCGTTACATGTCTAGCTAGCAACTTGCCAGCTATCTGAATTCTGCGTTTCTAGGTACAGATATTTCTGAACTCACTAGATTAAAATTAATCATATTCACAGAGAGTTTATTCTACGCTTTAGGTTCCATATGAGATCTGGTTTCATATTTCCGAATCTCGAATTTTTATATAAATTACTCCCTCCGGTCCGAAATAAACGTCGTTTTGCTACTGAGCACGTGGATTAAGGCAATGATTGGTGGGAAGAAAACGAGGCATTTTTTGACCATACTACCCCCAACCTCCCTTGCTATTTACAACTAATGGTTGGCTCAATTCTGAGAGTTGCTGGCTTGAAACCGGCTGGGTTGATGCATATTGATGGCTTGAAACCGGCTGGGTTGATGCAAGTTGATGGCTTGGGGAGATGGAAGACGGAGACTCAGCTTGGCTAGGTCACGGGCTTGGCCTAGTAGATTTGAGCATCAATGCAATTCCATATATAGTTGCTTCTACTTTTACATTTCCAAACGAGTTTTTATTTGATAAATAATCAACACGCGTGAATAATCATAATAGGTCATTAAGTATAGATTATTGATGGTTGCCGAAACCGTCAAAAATAAATGAATTCAATTCACCAAAGCTCATGCAAATAAGAACAGTAGCTAGTGGTAAAAGGTTCGTCCTCAGGGATTCGGTGGACAATTAAATTTCCTTGTAAATGACAAGACGAGTAACAGGTGGTAAATACCAATATTGATTGTTGTGTTGTAATTGTTTAAGAAACAAAAATAACATGAAACAGTAAAGAAAATGTGATATGTGTGTGTGTTCAAATGTGGTAAAATTCCCAGTAAGGATTCGACGAAGCACATGAATTAAATTGATTGATCATAGATGCAAGTGTTTTCAAGAACTAACTTATAGGTGGCTATAGAGACCAGGTGTTCACCTAAATCTCCTGCTCTCCTCCTAAACAAGACTAATAAAGAGACACTCTATTAGAAGTCCCTAACCAGTTTGACAATCCTAAGAGACACTCTATAGGATTTAATCAAACGATTGATAATTCACAGGGAGAGACCGATCCCAAGTCTGGGATAAAAATCCTATAAACCTGACTCTATTTGTTTTCTATTCCGATCCGTCAATCAGATAGTTGCCTTCGCATCTCTCTTTACAATGTAGACTCCAAAGTATCAAGAGAAGACTGTATTTAACCAAATCCTATTTGTAGATGATCAGACTTCAAAAGGAATAAGATTAACTTGACATTTAATCAAAACAAACAGAGATATAAGTTGTAATTTATTGGGCGCAATTAGATCTCACAATCAATTATTCATGGCAATGAATCCTTACAAGGAAAATAGAGTTTAGCCAAGCATCATCATAATAAATAAATAAAAGAGATTATAAGCATAAAAGGAATTTAATTAATTAAAACAAAGAAACCAAACAGTGGTTCCTAAGGCAATGTTGCTGCTGCCAAAATCCAAGAAGAAAAAACCAATATTCCGGGGAAAGAGATGATCCTTTTCCTAGTGTAAGTTGGTTGCTATATATTAGCAATCAACCCCATAATTCAAATTTCAAAAAGAAATAAAATCTAACTAGATATATTGTTTTAATCTCCTCCTAACAAAATAGGAGATTCTCTGACTATGAGACTTTAAGCTGACTGGACATAATTCTTCTAAAAAGAGAAGACAGCTGGCTCATTCTAACAACTTCAGCTTCTGATTCAAAACAGCTCTCAACTTGGCGATTTCAGCTCCTAAAGAATGCTTCGCTTCTCGGCAACATAATCTGTAAAAAGGAGCGAAAAACCCAATAATCAGCAGTATCATCATCATAAAATAGGCGTAAAACGATGATGATAACAAGACATTTGGCATTCAAACAAATCCCCCACACTAACCTATGCTCGCCCTCGAGCATTACACTCAAAACAGCCCCCAATCGAAACAAATGATTTCCCACGAGGCAAACAGGAAGAACACACTCAGCACATAAGCACAACATTCGACACAACCATCTACCTAGATAACATCCGCATTAAACCCAAGGAATAACGAAACCAAGGGAGAAACTTTCCCATAACTAGCATAGTCGCAAGCAATCCTCATACGGGGAAAGTATTTGCACTCAAACTCAGCAAGAATAATGGCTAAGTGTTTTCACTCAACAATGCAAATGACAGTATACAAAATCAGACTTGCAATAACGACCCGAGTACGGAAAACACAAGCGCAGGCAATCAAATAATCATAAAAACTTTGCAAAGGGTATCGCAAGAAAGTTGTGTAAGAGGAGGGTTCAAGAAGGAGAGAAGGAAAGATAGGAGGCTTCTTAGCTGGAAAAAGCGAGGTGGTGAGAGCGCCTCCTGATTGGCAGCAGCGAAGAAAGACAAAGAGAGCTGATTTACGACGGTGGGGGTATTTTCTTCCTCTGGTGGTGCTGCCTGTCTTTTTGATCTTTGCGTTCTACTACACTTCAGACCTGTACCTCTCTTTTGCTCTGCTTATTTTTATTTTTCTTTTCTTTTTCTTTTTTTTTAAGGATTTTTTTGTTTTTTTTTTTTTTTCTTTCTCTTTTTTTTTTTCTTTTCTTTGAGCAAAAGAGGAGACAATACAATTGTTGGTCTGTGAACTGAAGTAGCAGAATTCTCTCTGTGTTCTGTGGTTTCTTGTTGTGCTATTGGTTCTAGCAGCTTGGTCTAGTGGCTAGAGGATGCACTCCTGTTTCTGATTTCAGCATCTAATTCTTTTTACTTTTCTGCTCTGCTTCTCTTTTCAGCTTCTTTGTAGCGCAATACCCCCAAACTAGTTGACATTGATTCTCTTTGTCTCACCTTACTACTGCCGGAAGACCACTCTCACCTGCTAAGAATAGAAAGAAGAGTCTCAAACAGTTAGAGGGGTGATGAAAAGAAGGGCTAATTGAGTGGCGGGGGAATATAAAAGCAAGAAAAAAGATAAGAAAAATGCAAAGTTCTTAGTCATTTCATTGCTTTCCTGCGTCTAATCATGCCTACACCCAGGGGTCTCATGCAAATCCAACCAGTATACGGTCATGCATCCACTCAGAAAAGATAATCACGGCATGAAAGTTCAAGAGCTCACAGGATTAACAAATGACCACAAGCGACTATGACAAGGCATGGATATAGGATCTAACAGGTAGTGTGATAGTGCGCGTAGATTAGTGCAGTGAGATGAGTGCTTCCTATTCAAAAACGCCTAAACCATTCATTCAAATATAGGGGCTGTTCGAAATAAAGGTCAGTCTTTCAAACATTCCAATCGTCCAAACGAAATCAAGCAAATATCCACAACGAAACCCAGCAAAATATTCACAACGCAAACATATATCCTCAACCAATCCAGAAAATATGCACAACGCAAACATTCCAATAAAACCACATTCCAATCAATCCAGCAAAAATGTAAAAACATTCCAATCAATCCACATTCCAGTCAATTCAAAAATGAAAAACACCCAAACCAAACAATCCAGCGAGTATACACAATCAATCCAAACGAATATATACAATCACACAAAGAAAAACAGAAAATTCATCACAAAGAAAAACAGAAAATTCCTCCCCCACACTAGAAGACACTTTGTCCTCAAAGTGTGAGAAGAGGGAAAAGATCCACGAAATATATTAAAAAAAATAAAAAATTAAAGGAATAAAGGAAATGAGGAGGAAAGAAGGAACCCGGGAGAAATCATGGTTGTGCTGGGGCAGGCGTCGAAGGTGCTGGTTGGGTTGTTTGCGACGGCTGACGTGAAGGAACAGAAACCCGAGGGTTTCTAGCCGTGACCCGCTGAGATCGCGGAGGAGAAAATGGCGGCTCTCGGCTGAGGCTGCTGGAACTCGCGGTTGTCGCGCTGAGATCCGCGGCGGTCATTGGGTGGGTGTTTGGTTGGTCGGATCTTGGGTTGGTTGAAGCAACTGCTGCTGAACAGGAGGTATGGGCATGGTATCTTGTGGGTGGAACTGATGTTGTTGATATTGTGGAGCCCAATTGAAGTTTGAGGGCTGCTTCCATCCTTGATTGTAGCTGTGTGTATTCGCCCAAGGATGTGATTGGGAATCGGGCGCTCCATATCGATATGTGGATTGTTTCATCTGCTCTGCAATAGAAGCGAGACGAAAAATTACTGCATTAATTTTATTATCTATGGAGCTTAACCTTACCTCTGTTGCACCGGTCATCTAGGTGCAGATGTGCTCTCTCCCAGGTTTGGAAGAGAGTCCCTTTGTTGTTGATGTTGCGTCTGCTAGTAATTTCTGGCTTGTACGGAAACAATTCTGAATTAGAAGATCTGGTCATACACAAAGAAACATAATTAGTACCGATGAATCCCCGGCAACGGCGCCAAAATTTGATGGTTGCCGAAACCGTCAAAAATAAATGAATTCAATTCACCAAAGCTCATGCAAATAAGAACAGTAGCTAGTGGTAAAAGGTTCGTCCTCAGGGATTCGGTGGACAATTAAATTTCCTTGTAAATGACAAGACGAGTAACAGGTGGTAAATACCAATATTGATTGTTGTGTTGTAATTGTTTAAGAAACAAAAATAACATGAAACAGTAAAGAAAATGTGATATGTGTGTGTGTTCAAATGTGGTAAAATTCCCAGTAAGGATTCGACGAAGCACATGAATTAAATTGATTGATCATAGATGCAAGTGTTTTCAAGAACTAACTTATAGGTGGCTATAGAGACCAGGTGTTCACCTAAATCTCCTGCTCTCCTCCTAAACAAGACTAATAAAGAGACACTCTATTAGAAGTCCCTAACCAGTTTGACAATCCTAAGAGACACTCTATAGGATTTAATCAAACGATTGATAATTCACAGGGAGAGACCGATCCCAAGTCTGGGATAAAAATCCTATAAACCTGACTCTATTTGTTTTCTATTCCGATCCGTCAATCAGATAGTTGCCTTCGCATCTCTCTTTACAATGTAGACTCCAAAGTATCAAGAGAAGACTGTATTTAACCAAATCCTATTTGTAGATGATCAGACTTCAAAAGGAATAAGATTAACTTGACATTTAATCAAAACAAACAGAGATATAAGTTGTAATTTATTGGGCGCAATTAGATCTCACAATCAATTATTCATGGCAATGAATCCTTACAAGGAAAATAGAGTTTAGCCAAGCATCATCATAATAAATAAATAAAAGAGATTATAAGCATAAAAGGAATTTAATTAATTAAAACAAAGAAACCAAACAGTGGTTCCTAAGGCAATGTTGCTGCTGCCAAAATCCAAGAAGAAAAAACCAATATTCCGGGGAAAGAGATGATCCTTTTCCTAGTGTAAGTTGGTTGCTATATATTAGCAATCAACCCCATAATTCAAATTTCAAAAAGAAATAAAATCTAACTAGATATATTGTTTTAATCTCCTCCTAACAAAATAGGAGATTCTCTGACTATGAGACTTTAAGCTGACTGGACATAATTCTTCTAAAAAGAGAAGACAGCTGGCTCATTCTAACAACTTCAGCTTCTGATTCAAAACAGCTCTCAACTTGGCGATTTCAGCTCCTAAAGAATGCTTCGCTTCTCGGCAACATAATCTGTAAAAAGGAGCGAAAAACCCAATAATCAGCAGTATCATCATCATAAAATAGGCGTAAAACGATGATGATAACAAGACATTTGGCATTCAAACAATTATGCAATTAAAATTTTACTTTATTTACTTTATAAAATTTTACTTTATTTACTTTATAAAAAATTCGGATCAAACCCGAAATAATTTATTTATTTCTCATGTTCTTTTTAAGTTTTTATTTATTGATAATATAGTATTTTTTCTATTTTTATTTCGTATCATTTTTTTTATTCTATTTTATTTCACATATTGGTATTTTCTGTTCGAATTTTTATCAATTTTGAGTAAAATTTCTCGTCCCGATTAGATCGAACCGAATAAATAAATAGAAAACTCTAATTTATCATTGTGCCATTATTAATTAATTTGGTACAAGTTACTGTTCACCTTCTTCCACCTCTGCCTCCGTTCACCTTCTTCCTCCTCTCCTCCACGCAAACTCAACCAAATCATCCTACCACCAATCCTCTGCCTCAATTAAATCCAATTCCAAGTCCCCTCCCAAATTAATTCCAATTCCAACTCCCGTGCAATCAATTAAATTCATCCAAACCACCATAAAAAATCACCCCATCTTCACCAGATCCACCCAAACCAAACAGGCACCTAAACCAAAATTGAAAAAGAAAGGGGGAAAATGAAAATTGAAAAAGTTCCGTTCCCCCCAAATTTTCAGATTCAAACACAGAAAGAGGGAATCGAGGAAGGCAGTCGAAGCCGTCATCGTCACCAGCGCAAGCAGGCAGGGGCACCCTCGTCTTCTCCAGCCTCGGGATCGCAGAACGACATTTATTTCGGGCCAAACTTCCTGTGCTAAAACGCTCTTTGTAACGAGCCAGAGGGAGTATTATTTCAGGTGTGAATATTTATTATCAAGCGCTTTAAGTTTCGGGTGAAATTCTAGTTCCATATTCCCGAAATTCTCTTGGAATTTATTTTAATGAATGAATAATAGAAGTATGATTTGAATTCGAGTGGAACGCACGAATTTTTATTAAAATGTACTGTAGCAAATTTTTAACTTAGAATAAATTAGAACATGATGGTGAAGATGAAATTGTGACATGATTGTGAAATGCGAAGGACTTTATGGGAGCAGAGAGCAAGAAGCCAAGAATCAAGAAAGGCAATCCAAAGCTAAAAGGAAAAAAATCTGAAAATTTATGTGAGATATCTTACGAGATGCCAAAATACAGGCAAAAGGCTGCATTGGGACACTGTTTGGTTGCAGAGGAACATTAATACGCGGGCCATTGAGACATGTACTTGTTCTCTCATTAGATGCTTTTAACCCAAACAATGCCTTAATAGTTATATTTTCTTTTTTAGCTTCAGCTGGCTTTTGTGCCCACAAAAATTGTTGATGTGAACAAACAAACACTCAATTGAATTAGCATTGGGAAGGTGCAAAACTACTTTAAAATGGGTAAAAGAAGGAATAAAAAGAGAAAGGGCTTTTCATTTACAAAAACAACAACCCACTAATACAAGCAAGTGAAATCAGCAATTCACGCTTTATATTTTACTCATGCAAAATTGAATTGGTACTAAACATAAAAAATGAAAAAGTTCATCTAATGACTTTAGTGAAATTTCCATACATACTGCCAAATTGATGGGCCATAGAGAAAAAGATATATGCAATTTTTGGACATGAAAAAAAAAAAGTACTATCAAGTTCTGGGCTCTCACGTGCTTTGCAATTTCGGTTTCAGAAGATAAGGACCCATCTAGCAAAGGGAAAGAAAGAAAGATATGGAGAGGAGGTATGCTCCTCTGCTTTTTGGTGTACCGATTAATCTCGTTCCTCAATGCTGTGTTACATGATTAGAGTAAACTGAAAGATCAATCTAACGTGTGGTTCTGATCTCTTTCGAGTTCGTTTTCCATGAGACACAAGTTTTTCACCTAAATGGATGCAAATGTTTCTATTTCATGTGGAAAATGATGTTTGTGCCATTGAACCAAAAAAAGGAAAGGAAAATGACGTTTGCCAATTTCATTATCAAGAAAAATAAATGTTTGGCAGTGGTTGAGTAACATAAAAAAAATTATTTATAAATGGATTTTATAAGAAGACACAATATCTATTACTACGAAATAAAACTTGTGTCCACTTTGAGTCGTGTGCGTAGTTGATTGTTTTGATCCTTTGCTTTCTATTAAGATAACTAATAAATATTGAATATCACTTATAAATTATAATTTTTTAATGCAGTAATTCTCTAAATATGGTAGCGGAACTTTTGTAATAAATTATAAGTTCAATTCACGATGAAATGATAAATAGATTTTTACTTTTTCTTGGTTTAAACATGAATAGAGAAAGAAAACACGATTTGCATAAGTACTCTAATTAATAATTAGCTGAAATACATGGAAATAGAACCGTACACTCCCAAAACACAAATACTGACGTGCCAAAATTTAAAAAGAAAAAGAAAACAGAAGTCAAACTTAAAAGATCACCATGGCATCAACTGAACCGACACTAAGGCTCTGTTTGGGAGTCTGGGTTGGGTACCCAACCCAGCATTCCCAAACTGAAATGAGTTGAATGGTGTTTGGTAAACACCATTCAACAAATGAAAAATGCCAATTTTGGGTGGCCAACCCAGCAAAACTTCAGTTTAGGGAATGGCCCAATTGGTCCATTCTAGAAATGAGGATTTTGGCCATTTTGCGGGATGGAGGTGAGGAATTATTTGGACAAAAATAACCTCAGGGTTATTTGATAATTACATCTGTACTATATATTTAATGTTGTTTATTTCCCTCATTTCCCTCATTCTCTCCCTCTCTTTCAAATTCTAGGGTTTGAGAACGCAAGCCGCTCACCATTCGCGATTTTCTTCTTCTTCCTCACGGGGTTTCTTCTTCTTCCTCACGGGGATCCTTCAAGTCGTCCTCTCTCCTGACGGTCCGTTTCTTCAAGTCGTCTTCTTCTCCATAGCGCACGCTCTCCTTCCCTTGAAAGGTACACCCTCGTCCAGAATCTTGGCTTGATTTCTGGGTATTTAAATGGGATGATGATGCTCTTCTATTTCATGTGCTGTTGTTGTTGATGTTGTTGATGCTGGTATTTGCAGTTATACTATACACCTCATTATTATTTTTAGGCTTTGGATTGTGGTGGTGGTGGTGTGATCATGTGAAAGAGAGATGCTTTATCTATTTTAATTATTTATAAATTATTAAAAACCCATGCCCATTCTTTGTGTGCATTTACGTGTTACATCACACCATCCAATTCCTTTCCTGCTGCCTACACGTTTTGCCAAAAGAAAGAGCTTCATTCATCCTAAATAAATGATGTTGGGTATTTATTTTGAGTTTGGTTATATATTTTGGTTACTTGCATTTGTGGTATATAAATATAAATAATTATGTGCTGCCTTTGATATTCTTAGAGATTGGAAGTGTTATTTGACACTTAATTATCGAGCTATCCTCGAGTATATTTGAAATCGGTCATAGCTTTGGTCGTTCATGTGGATGATTGCTTAATTTTTGTAAAGGCAGTGTTAGAGACACAACAGATGGCTCTATTTTATAGCTTGAACATGGAAGTGATTATCTAATCTACATGTTTTAGGTATTTGGCATGTCTTAGGTTATGGAATGTTAATATAAGTTATGGATGAAATGAACTTAAGTTTAATTGTCATACTTAATATTTAACTTTTTTTTCTTCTTCTAATAAAGTATTATTTTTTGTTATAAATAAAGTGTTAACTATTTGTTTAAAGAAATAGATTGATTTAAATAATCTATATATATACGGGGAAAAGACGTTTTTGGCCCCTGAACTTTAATTTTTTAATTAATGTGGCCCCTGAACTCTTAAATTGTTTAATTACAACCCTGCGAATCGAACGTTTTGACAAAATTGGCCCCTACCGTCACAGAAACCTGACGTGGCGACGTTATCTTCCACGTCAGACACGTCTCACGTGCCACGTCGGCTAGCCACGTCAGATTCCTGCCAACTCACGCGCCCACGTCATTGCTTTATCAGGGGCCACATTAATCATTTAATTAAAATTCAGGGGCCACATTAATCATTTAATTAAAGTTCAGGGGCCATTTATATCTTTTTACCGAATAGATGTGGAGTTGTGAGATGGCAAGTTGCTGACGGCCCAGCACTACGTTTAAGCTCTTAAATTGAAAATTTCCTAAAAATTACTACTATATAAATGATAAAACCCAAATATTGTATATGTATCTTCTTAATTGGATAAAAAAAAAAACTTTGACTTCAGCTGCTCCTATACCTTGCCAAATATTTAGAGTTAAGGTAAATAAAAAATTTACAGTTTTTAAAATACATTACTTTGGCCTCTACTAATCTTTCAAATGTTAACCTTACAGTTTTCTAAAAAAAATATTACAATTTTAAATTTTTTAATAATTAAACTGTAAATACAAATAACAATTTTTCAATGGGAAAAAGACATTTTTGGCTTTTATATGGTTTTCGAATACATGGACTATGATTTGACAGGTCTTGCTGATCGCCTGGGAATTAAATTTAGCACACAAGAAAAATTACATATATATATATCACTAAACTACCTTCTTATTATTGTTAACGACATTTAGAGTTTAATTTTAACAAATTAGAGATGGAGAACACAAAAGAGAGGCTTTTAAAATGAGATTATTGAATTGGTAACCATTTGATGAGTGTCAAAAGTTTGACCACCAACCAACCCCATGAAAAAACACATGATTACTTCTTCGCCTCACGATGAACACTATATATATAATAAATACGCATAACAATATTCACATCCATAATATTTAATTCGGGTAATAAATTCACATATCCATATCCGAATTAAATTTAAAAAATTAGTGTTCAATCCATAATATTAAAAAATTGTTATTTGTATTTACTGTTTAATTATTAAAAAATTTAAAATTGTAATGTTTTTTTTAGAAAACTGTAAGGTTAACATTTGAAAGATTAGTAGAGGCCAAAGTAATGTATTTTAAAAACTGTAAATTTTTTATTTACCTTAACTCTAAATATTTGGCAAGGTATAGGAGCAGCTGAAGTCAAAGTTTTTTTTTTATCCAATTAAGAAGATACATATACAATATTTGGGTTTTATCATTTATATAGTAGTAATTTTTAGGAAATTTTCAATTTAAGAGCTTAAACGTAGTGCTAGGCCTTCAGCAACTTGCCATCTCACACCTCCACATCTATTCGGTAAAAAGACATAAATGGCCCCTGAACTTTAATTAAATGATTAATGTGGCCCCTGAATTTTAATTAAATGATTAATGTGGGCCCTGATAAAGCAATGACGTGGACGCGTGAGTTGGCAGGAATCTGACGTGGCTAGCCGACGTGGCACGTGAGACGTGTCTGACGTGGAAGATAACGTCGCCACGTCAGATTTCTGTGACGGTAAGGGCCAATTTTGTCAAAATGTTCGATTCGTAGGGTTGTAATTAAACAATTTAAGAGTTCAGGGGCCACATTAATTAAAAAATTAAAGTTCAGGGGCCAAAAATGTCTTTTCCCCATATATATACTAAAAAATATTAATTATAATGTCCAAAACAAATTGTGTCCTTTATATTCATTCCATTTTCGAAGCTAATGGTTTAATTTTTTTTATTATATTAGATAAATATTTATTTATGGTATTAATAAGTTTAATTTATTTATGATATTAGGTAAATATTAGGTGGTAAATGTTAGATTATAAATAAATTGATTAAAAATATATATAAAGATAAAAAAATTAAAAAAAAATTAAACACTTAAAATGAATTATGCCCTTTATGGTCATTTTACATCCAAACCATAGTTTTGGAAAATTGGACTACCAAACAGCACCCTCCGTTTCCCAGATATCGTTTTCCCACTGAATTTTTACAATTATTTTACCAAACAGCACCCTCCGTTTCCCAGATGTTGTTTTCCTACTGAACATTTCCCCACTAAACTGGACTGCCAAACAGACCCTAACACTACTAGTACAACTATAATTGTTGTAATTAATAATAATAATAATACCCATTTGTTGATTCACCTACGGTACCGTTTTGCTACTACTGGGCCTTATAACCCTGTGGCTCAACAGCATCTCTCGAAGCTCTGCTGGGTCAACCTCGAGCGGACAATTAGCGGGCCTATAATAGCCAGTGATTGGATCCGGAGCCCATGCTGTGTAGGCCTCACAACCTGCAGATCTTGAACTGACCGGCCTGTCTGCTATTTTCCTGGCCGGCCCACTCAAGTTTCCTGATGTACCTCCATGCGACACCGCTGCGTACCCTCTTCTGTTCCATAATAGTAGTAACTGTTTATACCAACAACAACAACAAAAAAAGGTAGTACTTGTTCAATAACAGTAGTAGTGATAGCGTGATTTATGAGATTTTTTATATTTATAAAATTAGTTATATTATTAATAATTATTATAATACTAAAGTCGTAAAAATAATATATACTGATCAGTTCAATTACAACCTCATCTGCAATATTTTATAAGATTTGATTGCAGTCTCAAATTACAAAATTTTAGTGTATTTATGAGTTATGAGATCGCAAGATAATTATTTTTATAATGTTATCTTACAGTTTGATATTATCATTAAATCTCACAAATCATATGCAATTTAATCTCGTTATTAAATCTCACAAATCAGCTTAATACTAATTAATAATCCGTGGACCGGAGTGAGGGGTTTTTTGGTAAAGTGGCTCACTGGAAGGTAGTGATCAGATCGCCGTGAAGGACCTGCACAATGCCGGAAGTGTTTTCCGGCGTAAGAGCTCCAATGCCAAAGTCAGTAATTTTGGTTAAGTGTGGAGAAAGTGTGTGTATTTTTCAGTGTGTTTGAGTAAAGGAGAAACTTCCCTTATATACCTCCCTCTAGTCCTTAGGCTGGACTAGAGTGGTTAGATCTCTGACATCCCCTCCCCTTTTTCCTCAGCAGGTGGTCTAGGGGCAGGGATTCATCATTATAACGTGGGGTGCAGACCTTATTTTAGGGGAATAGAGTCGTCCCCTTGTCCGGTTGTCAGGTGACGATGTGATGGGAGCAGGTTATCCTCCCTGCCAACCTTGACTAAATGTATACTGACTATGGAGTATTATACAAATAATATCTGTGAGGGGAGATTAATATCTGGACCCCATCAGTACGATGCCGTTTGTGGCGAATCGGCAAGGAGCCGTTTGTTGTGAATCGGCCGAGTGCCGTTGTCTTTGCCTTTATTGATGAATCGGCTCTGTGCCGTTTTGGTGATAATCGGGCTGGACTTGTCCTTTAGTCACTTATTCCCGTTGACCTGGTCAATCGATCACGATGCCGTTTTATATCGTTGACTTGGTCAAACCGGTCATGTGCCGTTTTGACCGGTCAACGGTACTTTGTGAAGGTGCAAAGTCCATTGTGCCCTTCTGATAATTTTATGTATTATCAGAGGCCCAACAACAAACGAGCCCGAGTGTTTACCAAGGGCTTGCCGTTTCCCTCTTGACGTCTGACAATCGGCATGTTGCCGTTTTGATCTATTTCCGCGTATTTGAAAAGTTCTTCTTCATTCCTGCAAATAAAACTTAGTTTGCAATAAAGTCAAATTTTTAACTTAAAGTATACCTGTGACGTGGCGCTGTAATGGCCAAGTGTTTGTAACTGCTCGCTGCTTTTGAGGCGAGACGTCTCTTCGTCTGTCCAGTTTTTGAATTTCGAAATTCAAAAACCCTTTGAGAAACGCGTGCGCTGCTCCTCTTTAAATGCGCCGTTCAGCTTTATTGACAAATTACTGCCTTTTCAGAATAGATGAGCCACGTGTCAGCGACCGATTGGGTTTGCTGACGGTTAGGGATTCATTTCTTTTAAAAGCATTCTCCCTTGGAAACCTAAGTCACTTTTCATTTCTCAACGCCGCTCTCATCTTCTTCCTCAAAAATCCTCTCTCTCTTCCTCGCTCAAGCAACCTTCTTCTGCTATCTTCGATTTTGGGCTCTGCTCTCCAGGAACTTCTGCAATCAGCTGGTATTTCTTAACCTTCTCTTCCCTTTTTGTGTTGTTTGTGACTGAGAAAATGACTCCTAGGCGCCCTGTTGTTACCACTGATGAGTTGCTTGAGA
Source organism: Viola odorata (assembly GCA_963691705.1). NCBI lineage: Eukaryota > Viridiplantae > Streptophyta > Magnoliopsida > Malpighiales > Violaceae > Viola > Viola odorata. The sequence goes on from OY829545.1 coordinate 942,842, forward strand.
ACACTGCTACCAAAATTAGGACTGAGGATGAATTAAATCTGGAACTAGAGAAGTACGATATTGAGTTGCCGATAGGATGTAAAGCCCTGGTAGCTCCTCCTAATGTTAGGTTAAATAGTGACTTGCTAGATAACCACAGGGTTCTGTATTCTAAGATGTTTGCTTATGGGTTTCGCTTTCCTCTGAAAACCATGGTGAAAAATCTGTTAGTGCAGCATGCTCTTAGCCCTGCCCAGATCACTCCCAATTCCTGGGCTTCGATCTATGCTTTTATCAACGTCTGTGCTCACCTTAAAATCAAAGAACCTCCACTCCAGCTGTTTAAGTACTTCTTCCATTTAAGCACTCGCAGCAGTTTGGTTACCCTTCGTCCTCGCAAAGATGAGAATCTTCAGCCGTTTCTGAAGAATTTTGACAGATACGAATCTTCTATTAAGGGATGGAGGGAGCACTTCTTCATGATCTCCAGCACAAACAAACCCCTATGGACCTCTGGGTTCAATCCAGCGATCAATGAGCTTCAATGGGTAAGAACAGAGGAACCTTCTAGCAAGTTGCAGGCCCAGATCGACATCTTGCTAACTTTTGACACGAGGTTCCATGTGCAGAAGATGGCACTGGGCTTGCCGTTATTGGACTGCACCATTGATGGTGAGTTACCAGATTTTCTAAAGGTTGCCCGAATCTTTTTGTAAAATTCTGACTTGACTTTTATGCAGGAGAAGGACGGCCAATTAGAGCGGCCGTTGCTGCAGGACCGTCCTTGGTCCGTTCTCGTATTGTCGATTCCGATGAGGAAGAAGTAGCCGATAATGCGGATCGCTCTGAGGACCCAGAGGTTGATCAGCCTGCTGACGATGAGGATTTCTCGGCCCCGTCAGTTTTTAGACGAAAGAAGGTCGGCCGAGATACATTCGAGTCGTTTCCCTTGGAAAATCCTGACCCGCAGATTATTGAGGCGGCAAAACGGGTTCTTTTGAAGAGGAAACGAGCTGCGGAAAGAAGGGGGAAAGCTGCTGCGGCAAAACGGGCTGCCGCTGTTTTGGCAGAAAATGTGGGAGATCGGCCTGGAGCCGTTTCAGAGGAAGCCGCTCCATCTGCTGCCGCTCCTCCTCAGCCCGATCAAATCAATCGGCCTGACACCGTTTCTGAGCCGATTGACCTCAATCGGACTGATGCCGACTTAGGGAGTCCTGACGCCGATCTGTCAAATGCTGCTACTGAGCCGAATGCCGACTTAGGGAGTCCTGACGCCGATCTGTCAAATGCTGCTACTGAGCCGATTATTGGCGAGGGCCCGTCTGTTCCTCTTCCGGAAAGGCAAGCAACCACATCAGCGGATGCTCCTTTTGCCGATTCTTCCAGTTCTGATCCTGCCGTGCTTTACTGGGTTGCCGGTCCTCGTATGCCCAATGATCCGTTTATTTCGGATGATCATGCAGTTCCTCCCCCTTCTGATTTCAAAGGCTATCTTTCCAGCAAAGGCCCTGACGGGGAGGTTACTCACGTCACCAGTTTGAATAACCTAGGAGAGAGCTGCGGCCGTTCCCTTGGCTTGAAAATGCCGGCTTGCAGTGACTATCGGACCGGTCACCTGATGGGCGAAATATTTTCCAATCAAGCCGACAGAGAAAAATACCGCCGTTTGGAGCTTAGCTCTCACTTCGCCAACCTGCAAAGCGTTATGTACAGCGGCCTATGCGCTTCCCGATATGCTGCAGAAGTCGTGGATGCGAAGCTTGAGGAGTCTAGGGAGGCCCTTCAGCGATCCATCGCTGAAAATGCTTCCCTTAAGAAAGAGAAGGAGACTCTAGCGGCCTCTCGGGAATCGGACAAAAAGGCCGTTATTGAGGCGCGCAAGAGGCTGACTGATAGTCTTAATGAAAGAGATGGCCTTTCCGCGAAGATTAGGGAAGAGCAGGATCGGATCGGGGAGCTGTTATCGGATAAATCTGCTTTGTGCGATTCCGTTAACAAGCTTTGCGAAGATAAAGCCGTCCTGATTAATAATGTGGCCAAGCTTACTGCCGAGTTGGAGGCGGCCCGTGCCGATTTGGAGACCAGAACGGCGGAGTTAGAGACGGCTAGGAGCAGCATCGCAGAGAAAGACGCTGAGTTGGAGAAGGTTCCGGGTAAGATCGGTTGGTGGCGACAGAAGACAAAGGACATCATGATCGACAGTTATATGGAGTTCTATGGGGAGGCTAACTTTGATGCCACCAAGATTAGCGAATATGTTTACTCCTTGGAAAGAGAGGCTGAGGCAAAGGAGTATCAATCCTCTTCAGAAGACGAACCATAGAGCTGTCTTTTGCTTAGACTTGTCTTTTCTGCTTTTAGATTATTGCCGATCTTAACATATTTTGTAAAGAACAATACTATTTATTCGGAATATATATAATTTTGCAATTTTAAGTTATTGCAAATGCTTAACCATTTCTGCTATATATATATTACTCCCGAAAAAATAAAATAAAAAAGGTAAAACAATTGTAACTTGAACTTATCTTTATTTGGCAAGTCGGCAAGTTACCGTTTGAGGAATCTGTTTCCGTTTGCTTGAGGTGGCCGTTTCGACCTTTCGGCACTGGGCCGTTTTGGAGACATTGTTTTTGCGTTGTCGTTTCTCTATCTGGTTTACTAAGACACAGATAGGTTTGAGTCTTTATTACCTGGTTTACGAAGACACAGGTACTTCTATCTGGTTTACTAAGACACAGATAGGTTTGAGTCTTTATTACCTGGTTTACGAAGACACAGGTACTTCTATCTGGTTTACTAAGACACAGATAGGTTTGAGTCTTTCTCCATTTTGTCACCGTCTGATCAGCAGGACCGAAATGGTCTTATGACGATGTGATGACGATATGCGTCTTCATAGCGACATATGCCTCAATAACGATATATGCCTCAATAACGATATATGCCTCAATAGCGATATATGTCTTGGCGACAATATATGTATCGTTGGCGATATATGTATCGTTGGCGATATATGTATCGTTGGCGATATATGTATCGTTGGCGATATATGCCCTGGTAGTGTTTTGAATTACTCGGGCTGCTGCCGATTTGGTTGTCGGCATCCCCAGGCAGTGCCTTAGGTAGCCTTGGTAGAGATAACATCGCCATTTTTTGGGTTTTGGTAACGTGGTTCGATTTAAAATAACCTACATCCACGATTCTTTTACATCTGCAACCATATGATAAGCACAATACGGGCAAATATATACTTTAAGCATTATTAGTTGCAAATGATTTGCCCTCACAATATTATTATCATTTATTCGGCCAGTGAAAACAACATATTCACTCTGGAGTGATATAGCTTTAAATTGCAAATATTCCAAGAGTTGGATATCGGAGTACCGTTCATTGTTTCCAGGTGATATGCACCTTTGCCGATGACTCTGGTAACGCGATATGGTCCTTCCCAATTCGGCGTGAGCTTTTTCTTCTCTTGGCCCGTTGCTGTTACCTTGCGCAGGACTAAATCTCCTGCCTTGAGTAGCCGTTCTTTGACACGCCGATTATGGTATTTCGCCATTTTGCGCTTGTAGTGCAATGTTTTGAGAATGGGTTCTTCTCTCATCTCTGGCAAAAGATCCAGCTGCTCCCTTAATCTTTCTTCATTTTGCTCTTCGTTGAAGTACTCAACTCGAAGGCTGATTGCGCCGATCTCTACTGGAGAAACAGCTTCGACCCCATACGCCATGGCAAACGGTGTCATGCCGGTGCTGGTTTTAGTGGTCATTCGATAGGCCCACATGACAAACGGCAACTCCTCTGGCCATTTTGCCGGCTTGCCCTCAAGGTTCTTCTTAATCCCGTTAAGGATTGCTCTGTTGGTGACTTCGGTTTGCCCGTTTGTTTGTGGATGCGCAACGGAAGAGAACCGTTGTTCAATTGAGTATTCTGAGCATTTCTTTTTGAAGTAAGCACTGGTGAATTGGGTGCCGTTGTCGCTCACGAGAATTCTTGGGAACCCGAATCTCATGATGACGTTGTTCATGAAAAACCTCCAAGTGTTGTCTGCCGTTATCTTTGCCACAGCTTCTGCCTCGGCCCACTTTGTGAAATAATCGACAGCAACAATAACATACTGAAGCTGACTTTTGGCAATTGGAAAGGGTCCCAAGATGTCAATTCCCCACTTCGCAAATGGGCATGGACTCACCATACTTGACAATTCAGCTGCTGGCCGTTGTGGTTCCTTTGCAAATTCCTGGCATTTATGACAAGATTTCACAAAGTTATCCGAATCTCTTCTAATTGTCGGCCAATAAAACCCTGTTCGGAGAACTTGGGCAGCCATGGTGTTTCCTGAGGCATGGATTCCGCATATTCCCTCGTGGATCTCCCTGAGCGTATACAGGCCTTCTTCTTCCGTTATACATTTTGCCGCCGGGTAAGTAAGACAACAGCGAAGAAGTACCCCGTCGTGGTAAGTGCATCTAGCCGCTCTCTTGAGGATCTTCAGCTTTTCACTCGCAATTTCTGGCAGCTTGCCATGCTTGAGATAGTCAATCACTGGAATGCGCTAGTCGTTGGCTGCCTCTAACACACATAGCACTTGCTGCTCTTCCATAAAAGAAGGAATGGAAATTTCCTCTACAGTTACATCGGGTGGCATCATTGCCTCGGAGTTTGCTGCCAGCTTGGCAATCTCATCGGCCTCTGCATTTTTCTCTCTTGGGATATGGCTGATTTCAGCATGAATTCCCCTATTTTTAATTTCGGCTAGCTCCTTCTGTACTTTCTTCAAGTACTGAATCATAATCGGCTCTCTAGCCTGAGAATCACCGTTGGCTTGATCAATAATCAATTTTGAATCTCCGTAGATGACCAAACGGACGTTGGCCGATTGTGCATTACCGATCAGATTCCCTCCGATGCGCAATCCTGCCAATAGAGCTTCGTATTCGGCCGCATTATTTGATAACGGCCTTGAGATTTTTAAGGCGTACCTCATTTTAATCCCTTCTGGACCTAAAATGATGACGCCGGCTCCTGCTTCGGTTTGATTCTTGGCGCCATCCACGAAGATTGTCCACCGATCTCCGTTCACACCGGGGAGCGGTAAGCAGGCTTCTTTTTTGCTTTCTGGCGAAGGAATTTGCTTCTGGACAAACGTGCATTCTGCAATAAAATCGGCCAGCGCCTGGCCTTTGATGGCGGGTCTGGACTGATATTGCAATCCATATTGCTCCAACTCGATGGCCCAAATGACCATTCGGCCAGACGACTCAGGTCTTTTGAAAACCCTTCTTAGAGGCTGGTATGTCAGCACGACCACCGGATGAGCTTGGAAATACCGGGCCATCTTTCTGCCAGCTTGCAACAGGGCAAAAGCGATTTTTTCGATTTGAGAATACCTCAGCTCAGCATCCTTCAAGATTCGGCTGATAAAATGAATCGGTCGATGTATGCCGTTTTCATCCCGAACCAAGACGGCACTAACCACCTCATCGGCCGCCCCCAGATAAAGAAAAATGGTGTCCCCTTCTTCGGGTCGAGTTAGCAACAATTCGGAAGACAGATACTGCTTCAAGTCGCGAAAAGCCTTTTCACAATCGTCATCCCATCCGAATTGTGCCTTCTTCCGAATGACTTTGAAAAACGGGAGGCATTTCTCGCCCTACTTGGAGATGAATCGGCTCAAAGCAATTACTCTTCCTGTGAGTCGCTGCACCTCCTTCACACTCTTTGGCGAAACCATGTCCTTGATTGCCTTCAGCTTGGCGGGATTGGGCTGAATTCCTTTTCTGCTGACCACATAACCAAGGAATTTCCCCGTTTGGAATGCAAACATGCATTTTTTTGGATTTAATTTCATTCCAAATTTTCGCATTATCCCAAATACCTCCTCAAGGTCTCGCAGATGCGTCTCAAAATTTCTGCTTTTAACCAGCATATCATCAACGTACACCTCCAGATTTTTCCCGATTAACGGCTCGAAAATCTTATTGGCCGTTCTCTGAAATGTTGCTCCAGCATTCTTCAGACCAAACGGCATAGCCCGATAACAGTAGGTGGCCCTCGGCGTGATGAAAGCCATTTTCTCCTCGTCTTCGATCGCCATCGGTATCTGATGATACCCTGAATTGGCATCAAGCGAACTTAGATACTCATACCCAGCCGTTTGATCCACCAATTGCTCTATCCGTGGCAGCGGATAACAGTCCTTGGGGCATGCCTCGTTCAGGTCGGTGAAATCAATGCACATCCTCCACTCCCCGTTTGGCTTTCTCACTACCACTGGATTAGCTAACCATGGCGGATACTGAACCTCTCGGATGAAGTTGGCCTTTAAGAGCTTGTCCACTTCTTTCTCAATTGCATCTGCTTTTTCTTTGGAGAAGGCTCGCCGTTTCTGTTGCACTGGCCTGGCATTCGGGTACACATTCAGTCGGTGCTCTGCCGTTTCCCTCGAAAGGCCCGGTATGTCCGTCGGGACCCAGGCGAATTCTTCTCTACACTTGTTTAACAGAAACGCAAGCTGGTCACAATCTCCCTTGCTCAGCTTCTCGCTTATTAAAAAATGCTCAGCGGGCAGATCAGCCACCGACACTTGGACCATTCTCTCCAATGGCTGGGTACGCTGCTCCTCATCATCTTCTAGTGAATCGTCCGCTACGCAAACATAGCGATCACAGCAACCATCAACCATTGTGATGTAGCATTCAGCAGCTACCTTCTGATCTCCTCGGATTGTAACCACGCCATCCCAGGAAGGGTATTTCATCTTCAAATGCCTTTGCGATATTACCACACCGAAAGCATTTAAAAACGGACGCCCCAAGATCACATTGTATGGCAGGTTTAAGTCTACCACCAGGAATAGCTGCTGCTCCTTTCTGCGGGAGCTGTCTTCCACAAAAAAGATTGACAGAAAAGTTAAGCCTACAACAGGAATGGGAATGCCGTTTACCCCAATGATCGGCCGTCGGCAAGGCTTCAGGTCCGGCCTAGGTCCTTGCAAACGGTTAAAGGCGTTGGCAGAAATGAGGTTCACAGCACTTCCGTTGTCCACCAGTGTCCGCCTGACCCCACAATCGGCAATGATGGCTGTCACCACTAATGCTTCATTCTGAGGATATGTCACTCCGATCTCATCCTCCTCTGAAAATGTTATGGCCATTCGGTCCAGCTCCGATAGACCTGTTTTTTCCCCAACGGGATCATTCCGCTTTCTCTTTTCCCCAATCGGTACATCCTCCGATTCCTCATGCTGGGCTCCTCCCGCTATCAAATTGATCATGGGGAACTCATCGAGAGAGGTTGTCAACACCTGCTGCTTTCCTTTGTCTCTCTGGCCACTGGTTCCGGCTGCATTGGGATCGGCTTCCGCTTCTCTCCTGTTACCGTCAGTTCGATCCTCCCTGGCCCTATTTCGAGCCTTGGCCGCAAATTCACCCAAATAGCCCTCTTCAATCAACTTTTCAATAGCCTTTTTCAGAGAGAAACAATCCTCAGTGTCATGCCCTTTTGCCTTATGGAAACGGCAGTAAGAATCCTTATGCGGTCCCATAACGGCGCCAGGTTTGCGCTTTGGATACTGAATCGGCAATCTCCGTTCTTCTATGATGGCAAAGATCTCCGCCACCGGCTTAGTTAGCTGCAACGTGGAGAAATCCGCAAGGCGATCCGTCTGCCGGCCTCCAGCCGCTTGCTTCTTTTCTCCCTGCTTGCGGACGACCGTTTCTTTCTTGGGGAGATCGGGCTCCTCCCGTTTCTTCCGCTGGAAATCTGCTTCTTCCATCCTCGCATACTTGTCCACCTCGATCCGCAAGAGGTCCAGGGTCTTCGGCGTGCTCGCAATCAGAGCATTCTCCAACTCCCGATACCTGCAGTTCCTCCTCAAAGCCTCAGCAGCAAAGTTTGGCGCAACGTCGGGCAGAGTCGCCAACTCAGCATTGAATCTGGCAACATACACCGTTAAGGATTCCCCCGACTTTCGCACCATATCAAATAGAATCGCCGGAGACTTTTCTACAGGAATACAAGAGCTAAATCGGCTTGTGAAAACTTTCGCCAACTGCTCAAAACTGTCAACAGATCCGGCTGGCAATTTTTCAAACCAGGTGTTGGCGATTCCGTTCAGAGTCATCACGAATATTTGGCACAGCGCCTCATCCTTTCTAGTAAAAAACTTAACATGCTTTTTTACTAAGCTCACATGGACTGTCGGATCCGTCGTCCCCATGTAGGAATCGGTTGGCAATTTGACGTGTCTGCTCACCCGATGCTTCCTAACCCGAAAGGTTAAAGGATTCTTGGGATCATCATCTTGCTCTTCCCGAGCTCGTAGGGAGGCAGAGCCTCTTGAAGCATTCCGATCAGCCCTCTCGCGCTCCCTTCCCGATTGAGGCCGATCCATTGACCTCTCTCGACCTCTTCCTCTCTCGGATCTTCCTTCTACCGACTGCTTCTGGCTCCTTCTCGGGCTACGCTGGACTGCTCGGCTATTAGCCTCTTCCATGTTGTCCAGGTATCCTTCCCCTCTGATCGGATTTTCACTGTGACGGGGTAGCCGGAGTTCATTCGAAGGATTTTCCCGTTGAGCTGGCTGGCTGACGTGCTGTTGTACAGATCTGACTGGCTGGAATGCCATGGGCGGAGGCACTAAAGATGGTGTCACCGCAGGTTGGTCAGGGATCTGCTGAGGAATGATCTGTTGGGAGTGGATCTGCTGGGGGAGGATCTGCTGGGGGAGGATTTGCTGGTGAACGGGCGGAGGGATCCTTCCCATAAACGTTTGCATCATCAGATCCATCCGTCGATGCAAGGCAGCGAACTCATGCATGACTGCTGGTGGGATGACTGCTGGTTGGATGACTGCTGGTTGTGGAGTGCTGGGAAGTAGCACCTCTGGAATTTCTGGGAAATTAAGCCGGCGGGCTGCGGCGTTCATGTCCACACGGGAAGATGAGGCGTGAGGAGGTGGAGTTTCATACTGACCAGCAGCACCACTGGTAGGTTGATTTGATTGAAAGTTTGGGTCGGATGCCATTTTTGGAAATGAAAAAAACCCCAATAAGATTGAAGAAAAGGAAGAGCTTTGAATTTCAAGGCTGCTCACTTAAAAACTCAAAAACTCTCAATGAAAGCACCAAATAATAATCCGTGGACCGGAGTGAGGGGTTTTTTGGTAAAGTGGCTCGCTGGAAGGTAGTGATCAGATCGCCGTGAAGGACCTGCACAATGCCGGAAGTGTTTTCCGGCGTAAGAGCTCCAATGCCAAAGTCAGTAATTTTGGTTAAGTGTGGAGAAAGTGTGTGTATTTTTCAGTGTGTTTGAGTAAAGGAGAAATTTCCCTTATATACCTCCCTCTAGTCCTTAGGCTGGACTAGAGTGGTTAGATCTCTGACATCCCCTCCCCTTTTTCCTCAGCAGGTGGTCTAGGGGCAGGGATTCATCATTATAACGTGGGGTGCAGACCTTATTTTAGGGGAATAGAGTCGTCCCCTTGTCCAGTTGTCAGGTGACGATGTGATGGGAGCAGGTTATCCTCCCTGCCAACCTTGACTAAATGTATACTGACTATGGAGTATTATACAAATAATATCTGTGAGGGGAGATTAATATCTGGACCCCATCAGTACGATGCCGTTTGTGGCGAATCGGCAAGGAGCCGTTTGTTGTGAATCGGCCGAGTGCCGTTGTCTTTGCCTTTATTGATGAATCGGCTCTGTGCCGTTTTGGTGATAATCGGGCTGGACTTGTCCTTTAGTCACTTATTCCCGTTGACCTGGTCAATCGATCACGATGCCGTTTTATATCGTTGACTTGGTCAAACCGGTCATGTGCCGTTTTGACCGGTCAACGGTACTTTGTGAAGGTGCAAAGTCCATTGTGCCCTTCTGATAATTTTATGTATTATCACTAATACAAATAGTAATAAAAAACACCAAAGCTTCCTCTTTCAATTCTCCTTTACAAAAAGAGAAACTAAATTTTAATATAATAATAACTTGAAGATGCGATATTGGACACTTACTGGAATACAGAAAAGGGAGCAATAGCATCGGCTAAAGAAGTGGCAAGAAGAGGGTAAGAACTTTTGTGTTAGAGAGGGAGCGGGCCATTTTTATATTTTGATTAGATTATTTATATATATTTATTTCTGGGTGATAGTTTTATACGAAGTAGTATATATAATAATAATAATAATAATAATAAATATTTATAATATGGCAAATGATATGCAATATAACTACAGATGCTACTCTTCTTTCTTCAAGAAGAACAACCTCTGCGGACTAGGAAAATGCTGGTGATTAAGAACTAAGGGTGCTCATCGGTATTACTGAACTTTCAAAAGACATACCGAACCGAATTCCAAATAACTCATACCGAACCCGAATTACCGAATTGAAATTTCGGTAAATTACGGTTACCGAAATCTTAGAAATTATTTCCAAATCAACCAAAATTCACCCTCACCCTCCTCTCGCCGCCGACAACCTCCATCAACAAACACATCCACATCTCTCACTCCCTACAGCCACCATCAACAAGCACATCCACATCTTTCACTCCCGATCTGCCCACCACTTTTCTCCTTCACCCAACATCAACAAACACGCCATCTCGCCGCTGGCAGCCACCATCAACAAACACACCCAAACTTCCTCACCAATCCAACTCTAAATCTCCAGCCAGAATCAACCCAATACCTTCTCAAGCTCGGATCTGACAGAAAAAAACAAAACTCCCCTCACTAACCTGATCAAAATAAATAGATTGGTGTTCTTTATTTCCTTCTCTTTTTCTTCATTTGCCTTTCTTTGTGGATCTAATAGATTTATTAACTAAATGAGGTAGAGGTGCTGAGATGGTAGTCGGCCGGTGGAGGCGAGTGGCGGCTGTCGGACTAGCGAGTGGAGGACCGGAGGTGGCGATCGGGATTTGAGGGAGAAGAGAGAGAGCGAGGTGAGTGTGTGTGAGTTGTTGTGTCTGTATGTAAGAATGGAGAACTGGGCTGGCATGGGCCAAGACAAGGGCCAAGGCCTAATGACAATAAATCCCTTGGGTCAAAATTTCGGTAAGTTCGGTTGACCAAAGTTCTCAATTTTGATACCGTACTGAACCGAACTTAAAGTTCGGTAATCTTCTACCGATACTGAAGTTACCAATACCGAAAATACCGAACCGATTTGGAAATTCGAAAATTTTGCACACCTTATTAAGAACTACTATGGGTTGGTGCGTATTTATACAGCACAGAAAATTTATTTAAAAGAAAAATAAAATGGAGGTGGAATATTGGAAATGAATGGGCTGGTCGGTGTTTAGCTGCTTGGCCTTTGGAAATTGAAATGACGCGATCTCAACTCATAAGAGCGTGACACGTGGTGATCCCTTTTAAATTTTTGTTATTATTTTATTTAACGAACCAATCACTTTTAAATTTATTGTCGAGACCTGAACAAAACGATTATGATTGTTACCGTTTGATTAAGCTTGAATATTTTCATTATTATTAAATAAAATTTTGGTAATAGACTTTTTCAATGATAAATTAAGACACTATCTAATTATTGTAATATTTATTTATATATACAAATATTTGTATGATATAGATGAATCATTTGTGACTATCAATATGAAGATGAGCGACGAAAAAATAAGAAAAAGAAATGAAAAGGCAAAAAGGGTTTATGTTCTTGTATTTGTAATAGTGTATTATTGTCATGAATCAGATGGAAATAAAATGTTAAAATATATACTCTTCCCACATATATAAGCAATAATTTCAAGTTTATCCATGCAACGAATCGACGTCTTGATATCTATCCTTTAATATGCGACAGATTCAGTTACTCCATATTAATTGTAAACAGAAGTATTAATTAACAAGAACTTTTATTCCAGAAACAGGAAGGGAAATACACGATAACGAGTACAGGTGGTGGGTGACCTTATTCATATGCTATCATACATTAAGTACTTAGCATTGGTCAAAACAGTAATTAAAAACAGCACTTGGTAATTTATTTGTAGTAGTAGTTCTTGGATACCTTAGTTACATAATTTTTTAAGGTATGAACACAGATGTCCTACTGGGTTAGGGCTATTTCCGTCCACACCGCGCCAGTTATTAGTTAGGGGACATGCACGAATACGCCTGCAGTGAAGTTGAGAATATTAAAGAGTCCTTGAACAACGGATCCTAGAAACAGCAAAGGGGATGCCAGAGTACCCCCCAGAGCGACGTTGCAGGCGGACAGTGGCGTGGTCACCACTACTTGGCAGCCGCCCGCGATTTGTGAAAGGAGAAACTGGGTTATAGTACTAATATTACTCAGCACAATTGAGAATCCTCCGGTTGGATTGGTTGTGGTAGTCGCAAGTACTGCTATCGCTCCTGCAGCGCTTGCACATTGCAATTGCACCATAGCATCTTCCACAACAAAGGAAAAAAATACGAGCTTAATTAGTAAATTTATATATATTGATCAGTTTGGAATTTAATCGTTAACATATATAGATTACAACATTGGTTTAATTGAACAATTAATGCAACTTAGTGTAATTGACGGGATTAGTTTCCCGTCGGAATAGAGAGGAGAAAACCTGGAGAGATGGAAAGAAAAAGAAAAAGTATGTATGGAATGGTTATAGGACAAATGAAGGAGGAACTTACTGGGAAATGGTGGGGCAGGCAAAGAACCATTGACAGAGCAAAACACTGTCCCATTAATGTTGATCCTTGGAACCAGACCCTGGGCCTCGGCGAGAGGGATAGCAATTGCAGCGACTAAGAGGGAAACGAAGATGATTGATTTCATTTTCAAATGCAATTATAATTAGCTGATTAGTTTTTGAATTGGTTGAAGAATACCGCAGCTAGGACATCTATTTATAGAAATGTTAGGAAGCAAGTTGCTGCAGAATTTTTGAACACGTTGCCTAAAAAGTTTACGTGACAATTTGTGTAGGTTTAATTGTTAATAAATTAACAATGGACCTATATTTATAAATATAGGATTGTCAAAATTAACAATAAGATCTATATATTTTTAGTAAGGCAAGCTATATGAATAGACAAATAAAGTGTAAATAAATTAACAATGGGCCTGTAGTTTTATAAATATAGGAGGTAGAATAGAATTTGGACCATAAAAAAAAATCAATTCGAGCTACCGACAATTTGTTGTTAAAATTAACAAGCTAAATTGAGGCACACATTATGAATTTATGATACTGATTTATTTGAACTTTTTACAATCTCAAATTTTGAAAGTTAAAGAAGAACGACTTCCGTAAAAATATTAGAAAATATAATAGAATATTTGCTTATAATTTTATCAATGAAGAAAAGTCAACACTAGTAATAGGACTAAATTGATACAAATGGAAAACATTAGGAGTTGTAAAATTTAGTTACATAGGATAAGGACTAGATTGTGACTAATCTAATACACGCATGTTGTTGGTAGTCTATCAAAACTTTCAAAACTGCAAAACTATCAAAACTGTTGATTATGTTAAATATTGTCACCAATTATCGTAATTTTTTAAATATTACAAAAGTTAAAGTTACAACTTTTTAAGGACATATTTTCGGAAAAAAAAATGAACGGATTGGGCCCATCGTTAGCAGCGAAGGTAACGAAAGCCCACAATTTGAAGTTTATCCCGGAAATTTTCGATGACTTTGGTTAGATAGCAAATTGGATCGGCCCATAAAGACATGCAATCCACATTCTATAGCTTCCTCAATTTTTTTTTGAAAATTATTTCCTAAAAATTACAATTTTAAAATATATAATACTAGTATTCAAAATTTAATTTAAAGAGTAATCCCTCTGATTTTAATTAACTGTCGCTTTGATTTTAGGCACGCATATTAAGGAAGCTGGATGACTCATTTTTTTGAAAGCTACAATTTGTATAGGTTTTTTTTTAATAAGCTGATATTATTCAAAGGAAAATGGTCATGAAGTACATGACTCAACAGCCAAGCACGAACTGGGCATGCAGCCCAGGAGGCAAGAAAAAAAAAAACACAGACCAGCTAGGAAGAACAACCCAGCAGCCCACAGCCAGCCAGCCAAAACAAGACTCTACAGCAAAACAGGACACGAGATGGGCATACTGCCCAGGAGTACAAGGAAAAAAACCACACCAGTAAGGTACTACACACCAGCAACCCGCACCCACCTGATGAAACAACAGACACCCGACCTTACCCTATTCTATGGGCGTCACGCCCCAAACAAGAAGCCAAGACGAGGAGAGCAGCATTTGCGTCACTGAGTAAGGGAAATTAGGATCATGGCTACGAAGCCACTGAGGCCAGGACGCAAATATGGTGTTAAGAGTACGAAATTCGCAGAAGGTACGCTGTTTAAAGATTACCCCGTTTCGTTGATTCCAAACAGACCAAAGAATCGCATACAGCAAGATTCTCCACATGGTCCTGGTCTGCGTTGTCAAGTAGGGTAGCATGTCTCCCCAACAAGACCATAGGGATGCTAAAGAACCAGGAAGCACCCACGACACACCTGCCCATTTCATGAAAAAACCCCAAATTCGCGCTGTGATTCGACAGTGAAGAAGCAGATGATCTGCACTCTCCTCACAGTCCAAGCAGAAGGGACACATAATTTCCTCCTCAACCAGCATATGTCTCTTGCGGAGGAAGCCACGTGTTGCCAGCCTGTCTTGCAACGCCAACCACGCCATAAACTCAACTCGATGAGAAGCTAATCTACTCCAACATGAAAATAACACATCGTTACTCCTATTACCAAAGCGGTGGGGTTCCAACCCTCTGCACATCGACCTTACCGTGTAATTCCCAGCTGAATCAAGGTTCCATATCAAAGAATCACGTTCGTGTCCAACACATGGACAAGGAAGCATCTCCGTCATAGTGGCTAAGTCATCAACCTCCCATTGAAACCGCCCCCGCCGCCAGTCCCACTTCCAACGCCACTGACTCCCTTCCCAAACCCCGAACTGCTCCACCACACCCATATGATTCACGGACAAGGAGTATAGGTTTAGTTGGGGTGATGTGACAAATCATTTTATCTACCATTAATTAAAATCTTGAATTTTAGTATTTTTTTTATTATTATTAAGAAAATTCGAGTTCTAATCTTACGAATAAAGTAAATCATACTATGAGAGCTACTTTTTTTATAATTAATTTTAGTAGAGAAAATACTCGAAGAGAAAATAAAAGGGTTGTATCAGAACGCTTTTTCTATTGGACGAAAATGGAGGATGCACTTCTGGGAAGCAAGTTGGTGCAGAAATGTTGTTAATTAATGTTCCCTGGTGGATTCCTAACTGTTTATCCTCTATTCATCCGAATGAAATCTACGGCTTACGGGCTCAGTTACCAAAAAAAGAACAAAAGAAAGAATGGTGGATGCTCCATTTTCGTCCAAGTATTTCAAAAGTACTGTAACTTACTATGCATATTACTCCCTCTGTCCTGAAATAGTTGACGTTTTAGCCCAAAAACGCTGGTCTTTTTTATTTGACGTCCTTTGGGCATTGGGCCCGTTTATTGGCGTTTTGACGTTTTAGCCCTTAAAATGCGTGATTCACTGGTCGGCGTCAAATAAAAAAGAACGGAGGGAGTAGTACATTTTAACACTTCCAAAAGCAAAAAATTTCAGAATATAGTTTTTTATCGGTAGATAACACAACTGCTTATTCTATCATATGCATGGCATCACAA
Source organism: Viola odorata (assembly GCA_963691705.1). Lineage (NCBI taxonomy): Eukaryota > Viridiplantae > Streptophyta > Magnoliopsida > Malpighiales > Violaceae > Viola > Viola odorata. The sequence goes on from OY829545.1 coordinate 958,545, forward strand.
ATTGACAATCCGTTGGGAGCAGGAAACATGATTCTAGAAAGCTTGTCAGTTGACATCTTCATCAACTTTTTCTCTCAATAAAATTATTGTATTCCATTCACTTCGGTTTTCTTGGGCAAGAATTTGGATATTGCAATAAGGGATAATGCGTTTTCTCGCTTTTCAAAATCCAATTCAATTAAAATAATCATAATGTAGTTTATCAATTAATATTAACTCAGTTGTTAGTTATTATTATTAGTAAAATGAATAGATGAAATAAATAAAAAATAAAGAAATCGACGATTTGGGCCAATCATGAGCAGTGCAGTAAGGGAAGCCCACATTTTGAAGTTGGGTCGGTTAATTCATATGCCTTCGGTAAACAAAATATTGGCCCGGCCCATAACAATTTAAAATTGGGCTCGAATCTTGTGATGGACCCACGGCGTGAGTCGTGACTTATTTTTTATTTTTGAAGGGTGAGTCGTCGGAGCTATTGACTTGAGGATAATCAATATCAATACTTGTTCATTAGATTTTTTTTCTTCTATTTATGCAATAATAATATATAGTACTACTTTATTCTGCAATGAATTTCTTCTTTTTTCTAATTCATTAGTCTAAATTTTTGAAAATTACAACGAAATCGAGTTAGCGTAAAAAAAATTAATCCATAAATGTTGAGGATAAAGTTGTAGGTAAAAGATGTTATAAACCTTTACGTAGCAGAAAGGAGCATTCTCTAATATTTTGGTCCAAGTTGCCATGGCTATATAAAAAATAGGGGCTTGCTATCGTAGATTGAAATAGTAATGTAAGTCATATATGCATCTTGGAAAGTTGTAATTAGATTGGTCCATTGCTCTTTGCGACTAGAACTTAGCCATGTGCTTAAGGGCCTAGTTAGATTCCAGAATGGGAAAAGCAGGAGGCTACATTCTTGATGTGATTGCTTAGATTAATGGTCCATGGCTCTTTGCAATTGGATATGCCTTTTAACATAGTTCCACGAGATTCTTGATGTTATTGCTTTGGTTGTTTTGAGTTTGAAACCTAGGAATTAGGAAAGGAATATAGAAACCAAGATCTGCTTTTTAGTATTTCAGGATTTTAAACCACCGGTTTACACCAAAATTCGAATACTAAATTTTTAAATATAAACGTGAGTTTTAAATTAAGTCCTTCGCGCTACTTTTGGTACCTAAGTCATCCATTGAGATTGGGATCTAGAGTAATGGAAATTAAATTTTAAAAACAATTAAGGTATATACGATCAAGGATTATTCAGTGCATTAATTGAAAAATCTCTTTGTAAAAAAATGATAATTATATATATACCTAGTAGCCACTAGAACCAAACCCTAACGATACTATTCTCATCATACGTACTTAATTTTCATCTCCGGAAAGTTTTGTCACATTTGCAAATGGATTCTGCTGCTCAGCATATGGTTAGACAATAATAAACTTTCATCTTTCATTTTATTATTATTTTTCCGATCATAACACTTTATTTTGGAATTTATATATGCAATAACAGACTTGCGTATTGCAAGTGGATAGTCAGTCTCCAGGGTGGCACAAGACCATGACCAAAGTATTGCAAAGGATTTCAGGTTTTTCTCTCTTCCATCTCTCTATTCTACTCCATACACTCGCTAATTTTTAAAATAAATTTCACTGTATTTGATCTAATTTATTTTTGTATTACTATCGTACTAATTAGAAGTCATCGATTTTTTTTTGTTCGAAAATGATTAGTTTCTCACTCGGATGAAGTGCGGATTGAATTGCACAAAATAATAAATGTTATCAAAAATTGATTATTTTGATGATTTTCTTGATATGATATTTTTTAATAGAAAACAGATGGGACATATGGGCTACTGCCAAACCTTTAGCAATATTATATATCCTAGGCTATATTCCATATCTAGCCTTCATATGGGCAGTGTGAGGGATTATGACCATTGGGATGGGGATGTGTGGCGCTGGAACTGGCAGTGGAGTAGAGGCTTTTTTGAATGGGAAGTTGATGCTATGCGGAATCTACAGGACACGCTCCCCATCCCTCGCCGAGATGGTGGGAGCTCAATTATGAGATGGGGGCTAGAAGAGACAGGTGGCTTCTCAATTAAATCTTGGTGTGCGGGGCTGGTGTCTACCAGGCAGAACGATGAAGAAGTGGAGCTCCTTCGGTCTTGCTGGAAAGTGAGAGTTCCTTATCGCATAAGTTTCTTCTTGTGGTTGACGCTTCAAGGTCGGATTGCTACTCGAGCTCATCTAGCGCAACGCAACATTGTGACCCAGGAAGTGAATGTTTGCCCTTTCTGCCTTACTCACGAGGAAACGGTGCACCACTTAATGCTCCATTGCAAGTTTGCTGATGCAATCTGGGATAAGGTGCTGCGTTGGGCTGGTTGCTACTGGGTGCGGCCAAGGAAGGTGGAAGAGGCTTGGAGGTCGTGGAAATCATTGCTGGCTGGACACATGTCAGACGTGAAGGACATGTGGCAGGCCTTGATAGCAGCCATTTTGTGGTCTATTTGGCTGCACAGAAATGCAGCTGTATTTCGCCAAGAAGCTCCTTGCCACATTCATGTTGTTTATGCGGTGTTCAACCACTGACAAAATTGGCTACAGGGTGCAGACAACTCCTTTCCCTACACGGCCAATTAGATGATGCAGACTTCCGACTGGCTGCACTTGTGGGGGTAGCGGGGTTGTTTAGGCCTAATTTTGGCGTTTAGCTTTTAGCTTAGAGCTGTGTTTTCGGCCTCTCCTTCCCTGGGGGAGGCCATTAGATGTATTCTTTGTATATTCATTTTTCTTGCAGCCATTTTTCCTTTGGTTTGCTAATAAAAATCTCTCCAACTTATTTAAAAATAAAAATAAAATAGAAAACAGATTTTTTTTTCTATTTCACATTATGTGTTTTTTTCTCGTTGTGTAGGAGTATCTTACACAATAGATGCAGAGAGAGGGATTGCACATGTCTCAGGAAAAGTAGATCCTGACAAACTTTTATCAGCACTACAAAAAGCAGGGAAACATGCAGATCTTCTTTGGGTTAGACATGGCAATGGTTCTTCTATTGAGGACAATCAGAACAATTTCCACAACACCAACCCAACAACCCAAATGGGTTATTATGACAATACTAATGTTGGATCATATGGGTATTACAATTACCCGAATTACAATTACCACCCATACATGGATGATTCAAGATACGGATACAGCTCATACTACCCATACCATCAAGATTATCATCTCCAATACCACCCACATCTTCCATACCACCAGCCGCAGGCGGCGTACTTCCCCCAGCCACCGCAGCCGATCCCAAACCCTAGACTGGTTTCTTTTTGCAACATGATGTGACGAGAGTCGTTGAAGTTGGGCTAAATAGTGAGAGGTTAATTACTAATTAGTAGTTCAAGTCATTTTATTATTTTATAGAAAATGATACTACCATTTAACGTAGTAGAGTATTCAATTCTCTACTAAACATGCGAGTCTCACTCGATATTATTGTGAATGTAGATGAAGCTCGCGTCTTTCCAAGCTCTCGTTCTAGTGCTGGGGTTGGAGTATGGCCTATATTTATTATAATGTTAAAATATCCTTTAAATAAAAAAGTAACAAATAAGGTAGAGTATGAGGAAATAAATATAATTAATTTTTTAAAAAATAATTATTTTTTTCATTTTTAATAATTTTTCAATTTTACCCACTTCATTAAGGGTAAAATATTGAGCTTAAAACTTTTACACTTTTATTTGTGCTAGTCTCATTTTTTTTTGTTGTTTTTGGACTTTATACTTTATAGTGGAATTTGTGCTTTATCATATAGCCTTTGAGTTTTATAGTAAACTTCTTCTATTTGTATAATGAACAGTGACTTGGTTTGACTTTGAACTTAGTCTTTAAATTATACTATTGCTTATTATCAATAAAAAAATCGTGCTAATTAATGAGTACCTTAATTTTTATATTTAATTACCCATTATTGATTTTAGAAAGAAAAAAAAATTAACAATGAGATCTATGTGTTTTTATTAGGGCGAACCATATGAATAGACAAATAAATTAACCATGAACAATATAGGAGGTAGGATAGAATTTGGACCATCAATCTCTCCTCTAAATATATTAAAAGAAGTCTCCAACTGTAGGTTTTTTGGTATAAAAAAAAATTCAATTCGAACTACCGACATTTTGTTATCAAAATTAACAAGCTAAATTGACGCACACATTATGAATTTATGATGCTGATTTACTCGAACTTTTTACAGTTTCAATTTTTGGAAGTTAAAAAGTAACGACTTCCGTAAAAAGATTAAAAAATATAATAATATATTTGCTTATAATTTTGTCAATTGAATATTTGATTATGCGAGGTTCAATGAAGAAAAATCAACACTAATAATAGGACTAAATTGATACAAATAGAAAACCTCAAGAGTTGTAAAATTCAGTTACATCGGATAAGGACTAGATCGTGACTAATCTAATACACGCGGGGTGAATTTGAACTCCTGTGAACATGAAAAGAAAGCAGACAAATTTTCTACTTTCTTTCTTTGTTCGTAACAGAAGTCTATCAAAACTTTCAAAACTGGTACTTAGCACAAAACTGTTGATTATGTTAAATATTGTCACCAATTATCGTAATTTTTTGCTTCTTAAATTTTTAAATATTACAAAAGTTAATGTAACAAAAGTAAATCAACGGATTGATTTTCGGAAAAAACAATTGTTAGCAGCGAAGGTAACGAAAGCCCACAATTTCAAGTTTATCCCGCAAATTTTCGATGACTTTGGTTAAATAGCTTTTTTTTTCAATATTTTAAAGTGGAATATTTTATAAACAATTCTTTGATCCCCTGATTTGAAGGTGAAAAAATGTAATAGATTCAGTTACTCCAGATTAATTTGTAACCAGAACCATTAACTATCATAAACAATAACTTTTATTCCAGAAACAAGAAGGAAAATACATGATAACTAGTACAGGTGGTGACCTTATTCGTACGCTATCATACATTAAGTACGTAACATTGGTCAAAACAGTAATTAAAAATAGCATTTGGTAATTAATTTGTAGTAGTTCTTGGATACGTTTGTTACATAATTTTTTAAGGTATGAACACAGATGTCCTATTGGTTTAGTACTAATTCCGTCCACACCGCGCCAGTAATTAGATAGGGAGGTTGGAGAACACCGCGAAGATGGATGTTATGAGTTCGAGAACAATTGGGAGTCCTGAAATATGTGGGAGTACTGGAAGTGCTGGAACACCTGGGAGTACTAGAAATGCTGGAATACTTGGGAGTCCTGTAATAAGTGAAACCAGCTGCAAAAAGGCTGCCAGAATACCTGTCTGGGAACCGAGAGTGACGTTGCAGGTGGCCAGTGGCGTGGTCACCACTACTCTGCAGCCGCCTCTGAGTATTGAAGTAATGAGACCCGTGGTAATATTACTATTCAGGGCAATTGAGAATGTTCCGTTTGTGGTGGTTGTGGCAGTCGAAACTACTATCCCTCCACATTGCAATTGCACCGTAGCATCTTCCACAACAATGGAAAAAAATACGAGCTTAATTAGTAAATTTATATATATTTATCAGTTTGGAAATATTGGTTTAATTGAACAATTAATGCTACTTAGTGTAATTGACGGGATTAGTTTCCTGTCGGAATAGAGAAGAGAAAACCTGAAGAGATGGAAAGAAAAAGAAAAAGTATGTATGGAATGGTTATAGGACAAATGAGAGAGGAACTTACTGGGAAATGGGGTAAGTGGGTGTTTGGCATTGAGGTTCTAGTTGGGAAAGGGGGTTTCCAAAATCAAAAAGTCAAGATTGGTGTTTAGTAACCACCTTTCAAACTGAGCTTCTCGACCCAAAACTTTGGTTTTGGAAAAGGAGGGAAAGGGTCTAGCCTCAAAACTAAGGTTTTGAGAAGGACAGAGAAAGCTGAAATGTTTTCATTTTGGACAAAAATATTGCCTCCGTTCATTCTTAATTACAAATATACCACGTATAAATAAACAAAAAAGTAGCGATCGGTGATTCATTCTCCTCTCATCCTTCTGGACATCTACAAAATTAGGGTTCCTCATTCTCCTCTCACCTTCGCTTCTCACCTCGCTCTCCTCTTCTCCTGACATTAGAGATACAAAACAAAACCATCTCCGTCTGCCGTTCCTTCCTCTTGGCCACCACCGTCCTCGTCGTCGTTGCTTCGTTCTTCATCTACTCCTGCCGCACCTATCATAGGACAACCTCTGAAGTGCTTCTTCTTCTTATTCTTATAGGCGAGTGACTTTCATCCAGTTTTGTGGATTAAGGATACTCTGTATTCTTCTTTGTCCTTTTCTGAGGTATTTTTCTAGAAAGTTGGTTTTTTTAACTCAAAAGGATGCCGATCAATTTCGTTCATTATCATTATAGTTTACTCTTAGTCTAATTTAGTTGTTGGGCTGATTTTGTTTGACATTAGTCATTGTTTTCTCATCTTATTTAGGGTTTTTTATTTGTTGTTACATAGCCTTTTGATGTTGGAATGGTAAAAATGAATGACGATTTTTCTGTTATTTAGAATCTTAAAATAATGGGTTTACTGAACCATATGCATTTTCAGTACAATGAGTTTTTGCTTGGATTGCTGCTTTTGTAACTTTGATCATTTCTTACTTGCAAGAAGGGAGGGATTTGATGGGTGGGTTTCTGTTTGCAGTTCTATTGTGTTTCAAACACTTGTTTGCAGTAGCTGCCCCTGTTTATTTTGTGTATTTGCTTAGAGTTATGTAAGATGATAGTTTAATGATACATTTCAGTGTTAGAAGATGAAAGTTGATAGCTTTGAGTTCTAATTTGTGCCATTCTCATTACATTCTGAAATCTTTTTGTTGTTACTTGTTATGGTTATGTAAGATCTTGTAATTTTATGCTAAATATTGTCACCAATTATCGTAATTTTTTGCTTCTTAAATTTTTAAATATTACAAAAGTTAATGTGAAATATAGAGTTGTCACTTTTAGAGTAACAAAAGTAAATCAACGGATTGATTTTCGGAAAAAACAATTGTTAGCTGCGAAGGTAACGAAAGCCCACAATTTGAAGTTTATCCCGCAAATTTTCGATGACTTTGGTTAAATAGCTTTTTTTTTCAATATTTTAAAGTAGAATATTTTATAAACAATTCTTTGATCCCCTGATTTGAAGGTGAAAAAATGTAATAGATTCAGATACTCCAGATTAATTTGTAAACAATAACTTTTATTCCAGAAACAAGAAGGAAAATACATGATAACTAGTACAGGTGGTGACCTTATTCGTACGCTATCATACATTAAGTACGTAGCATTGGTCAAAACAGTAATTAAAAATAGCACTTGGTAATTAATTTGTAGTAGTTCTTGGATACGTTTGTTACATAATCTTTTAAGGTATGAACACAGATGTCCTATTGGTTTAGTACTAATTCCGTCCACACCGCGCCAGTAATTAGATAGGGAGGTTGGAGAACACCGCGAAGACGGATGTTATGAGTTCGAGAACAATTGGGAGTCCTGAAATATGTGGGAGTACTGGAAGTGCTGGAACACCTGGGAGTACTAGAAATGCTGGAATACTTGGGAGTCCTGTAATAGGTGAAACCAGCTGCAAAAAGGCTGCCAGAATACCTGTCTGGGAACCGAGAGTGACGTTGCAGGTGGCCAGTGGCATGGTCACCACTACTCTGCAGCCGCCTCAGAGTATTGAAGTAATGAGACCCGTGGTAATATTACTATTCAGGGCAATTGAGAATGTTCCGTTTGTGGTGGTTGTGGCAGTCGAAACTACTATCCCTCCACATTGCAATTGCACCGTAGCATCTTCCACAACAAAGGGAAAAAATACGAGCTTAATTAGTAAATTTATATATATTTATCAGTTTGGAAATATTGGTTTAATTGAACAATTAATGCTATTTAGTGTAATTGACGGGATTAGTTTCCTCTCGGAATAGAGAGGAGAAAACCTAGAGAGATGGAAAGAAAAAGAAAAAGTATGTATGGAATGGTTATAGGACAAATGAGGGCGGAACTTACTAGGAAATGGGGTAAGTGGGTGTTTGGCATTGAGGTTCTAGTTGGGAAAGGGGGTTTCCAAAATCAAAAAGTCAAGATTGGTGTTTAGTAACCACCTTTCAAACTGAACTTCTCGACCCAAAACCTTAGTTTTGGAAAAGGAGGGAAAGGGTCCAGCCTCAAAACTAAGGTTTTGAGAAGGACACAGGAAACTGAAATGTTTTCATTTTGGACAAAAATATTACCTTAGTTCATTCTTAATTACAAATATACCACGTATAGATAAACAAAAAAATAGCGATCGGTGATTCATTCTCCTCTCATCCTTCTGGACATCTACAAAATTAGGGTTCCTCATTCTCCTCTCACCCTCGCTTCTCACCTCGCTCTCCTCTTCTCCTGACATTAGAGATACAAAACAAAACCATCTCCGTCCGCCGTTCCTTCCTCTTGGCCGCCACCGTCCTCGTCGTCGTTGCTTCGTTCTTCATCTACTCCTGCCGCACCTATCATAGGACAACCTCTGAAGTGCTTCTTCTTCTTATTCTTATAGGCGAGTGACTTTCATCCAGTTTTGTGGATTAAGGATACTCTGTATTCCTCTGTCCTTTTTTGAGGTATTTTTCTAGAAAGTTGGTTTTTTTTTACTCAAAAGGATGCCGATCAATTTCCTTCATTATCATTATAGTTTACTCTCAGTCTAATTTAGTTGTTGGGCTGATTTTGTTTGACATTAGTCATTGTTTTGTCATCTTATTTAGGGTTTTTTATTTGTTGTTACATAGCCTTTTGACGTTGGAATGGTAAAAACGAATGGCGATTTTTCTGTTATTTAGAATCTTAAAATAATGGGTTTACTGGACCATATTCATTTTCAGTACAATGCGTTTTTGCTTGGATTGCTGCTTTTGTAACTTTGTTCATTTCTTACTTGCAAGAAGGGAGGGATTTGATGGGTGGGTTTCTGTTTGAAGTTCTATTGTGTTTCAAACACCTATTTGCAGTAGCTGCCCCTGTTTATTTTGTGTATTTGCTTAGAGTTATGTAAGATGAAAGTTTAATGATACATTTCAGTGTTAGAAGATGAAAGTTGATAGCTTTGAGTTCTAATTTGTGCCATTCTCATTACATTCTGAAATCTTTTTGTTGTTACTTGTTATGGTTATGTAAGATCTTGTTTGTTTATGTTGTGGTTGTTGTGGTTGAATTATCTGTGGTTTTTCCCCCTTTTTGAAAACGTCATGTTACGGTTATAAAAGGTTGTCTTACTCATTGACAAGGTTTGTTTGTATTTATGGTAGAAATAACAACTTTGACAAGGGTTGTTTGTATTTATGGTAGAAGTAGCAACCATTGAATGTAGAACTTGAATTCTTACAAAATTTTAGTGTATTTATGAGTTATGAGATCGCAAGATAATTATTTTTATAATGTTATCTTACAGTTTGATATTATCATTAAATCTCATAAATCATATGCAATTTAATCTCGTTATTAAATCTCACAAATCAGCTTAATACTAATACAAATAGTAATAAAAAACACCAAAGCTTCCTCTTTCAATTCTCCTTTACAAAAAGAGAAACTAAATTTTAATATAATAATAACTTGAAGATGCGATATTGGACACTTACTGGAATACAGAAAAGGGAGCAATAGCATCGGCTAAAGAAGTGGCAAGAAGAGGGTAAGAACTTTTGTGTTAGAGAGGGAGCGGGCCATTTTTATATTTTGATTAGATTATTTATATATATTTATTTCTGGGTGATAGTTTTATACGAAATAGTATATATAATAATAATAATAATAATAAATATTTATAATATGGCAAATGATATGCAATATAACTGCAGATGCTACTCTTCTTTCTTCAAGAAGAACAACCTCTGCGGACTAGGAAAATGCTGGTGATTAAGAACTAAGGGTGCTCATCGGTATTACTGAACTTTCAAAAGACATACCGAACCGAATTCCAAATAACTCATACCGAACCCGAATTACCGAATTGAAATTTCGGTAAATTACGGTTACCGAAATCTTAGAAATTATTTCCAAATCAACCAAAATTCACCCTCACCCTCCTCTCGCCGCCGACAACCTCCATCAACAAACACATCCACATCTCTCACTCCCTACAGCCACCATCAACAAGCACATCCACATCTTTCACTCCCGATCTGCCCACCACTTTTCTCCTTCACCCAACATCAACAAACACGCCATCTCGCCGCTGGCAGCCACCATCAACAAACACACCCAAACTTCCTCACCAATCCAACTCTAAATCTCCAGCCAGAATCAACCCAATACCTTCTCAAGCTCGGATCTGACAGAAAAAAACAAAACTCCCCTCACTAACCTGATCAAAATAAATAGATTGGTGTTCTTTATTTCCTTCTCTTTTTCTTCATTTGCCTTTCTTTGTGGATCTAATAGATTTATTAACTAAATGAGGTAGAGGTGCTGAGATGGTAGTCGGCCGGTGGAGGCGAGTGGCGGCTGTCGGACTAGCGAGTGGAGGACCGGAGGTGGCGATCGGGATTTGAGGGAGAAGAGAGAGAGCGAGGTGAGTGTGTGTGAGTTGTTGTGTCTGTATGTAAGAATGGAGAACTGGGCTGGCATGGGCCAAGACAAGGGCCAAGGCCTAATGACAATAAATCCTTTGGGTCAAAATTTCGGTAAGTTCGGTTGACCAAAGTTCTCAATTTTGATACCGTACTGAACCGAACTTAAAGTTCGGTAATCTTCTACCGATACTGAAGTTACCAATACCGAAAATACCGAACCGATTTGGAAATTCGAAAATTTTGCACACCCTATTAAGAACTACTATGGGTTGGTGCGTATTTATACAGCACAGAAAATTTATTTAAAAGAAAAATAAAATGGAGGTGGAATATTGGAAATGAATGGGCTGGTCGGTGTTTAGCTGCTTGGCCTTTGGAAATTGAAATGACGCGATCTCAACTCATAAGAGCGTGACACGTGGTGATCCCTTTTAAATTTTTGTTATTATTTTATTTAACGAACCAATCACTTTTAAATTTATTGTCGAGACCTGAACAAAACGATTATGATTGTTACCGTTTGATTAAGCTTGAATATTTTCATTATTATTAAATAAAATTTTGGTAATAGACTTTTTCAATGATAAATTAAGACACTATCTAATTATTGTAATATTTATTTATATATACAAATATTTGTATGATATAGATGAATCATTTGTGACTATCAATATGAAGATGAGCGACGAAAAAATAAGAAAAAGAAATGAAAAGGCAAAAAGGGTTTATGTTCTTGTATTTGTAATAGTGTATTATTGTCATGAATCAGATGGAAATAAAATGTTAAAATATATACTCTTCCCACATATATAAGCAATAATTTCAAGTTTATCCATGCAACGAATCGACGTCTTGATATCTATCCTTTAATATGCGACAGATTCAGTTACTCCATATTAATTGTAAACAGAAGTATTAATTAACAAGAACTTTTATTCCAGAAACAGGAAGGGAAATACACGATAACGAGTACAGGTGGTGGGTGACCTTATTCATATGCTATCATACATTAAGTACTTAGCATTGGTCAAAACAGTAATTAAAAACAGCACTTGGTAATTTATTTGTAGTAGTAGTTCTTGGATACCTTAGTTACATAATTTTTTAAGGTATGAACACAGATGTCCTACTGGGTTAGGGCTATTTCCGTCCACACCGCGCCAGTTATTAGTTAGGGGACATGCACGAATACGCCTGCAGTGAAGTTGAGAATATTAAAGAGTCCTTGAACAACGGATCCTAGAAACAGCAAAGGGGATGCCAGAGTACCCCCCAGAGCGACGTTGCAGGCGGACAGTGGCGTGGTCACCACTACTTGGCAGCCGCCCGCGATTTGTGAAAGGAGAAACTGGGTTATAGTACTAATATTACTCAGCACAATTGAGAATCCTCCGGTTGGATTGGTTGTGGTAGTCGCAAGTACTGCTATCGCTCCTGCAGCGCTTGCACATTGCAATTGCACCATAGCATCTTCCACAACAAAGGAAAAAAATACGAGCTTAATTAGTAAATTTATATATATTGATCAGTTTGGAATTTAATCGTTAACATATATAGATTACAACATTGGTTTAATTGAACAATTAATGCAACTTAGTGTAATTGACGGGATTAGTTTCCCGTCGGAATAGAGAGGAGAAAACCTGGAGAGATGGAAAGAAAAAGAAAAAGTATGTATGGAATGGTTATAGGACAAATGAAGGAGGAACTTACTGGGAAATGGTGGGGCAGGCAAAGAACCATTGACAGAGCAAAACACTGTCCCATTAATGTTGATCCTTGGAACCAGACCCTGGGCCTCGGCGAGAGGGATAGCAATTGCAGCGACTAAGAGGGAAACGAAGATGATTGATTTCATTTTCAAATGCAATTATAATTAGCTGATTAGTTTTTGAATTGGTTGAAGAATACCGCAGCTAGGACATCTATTTATAGAAATGTTAGGAAGCAAGTTGCTGCAGAATTTTTGAACACGTTGCCTAAAAAGTTTACGTGACAATTTGTGTAGGTTTAATTGTTAATAAATTAACAATGGACCTATATTTATAAATATAGGATTGTCAAAATTAACAATAAGATCTATATATTTTTAGTAAGGCAAGCTATATGAATAGACAAATAAAGTGTAAATAAATTAACAATGGGCCTGTAGTTTTATAAATATAGGAGGTAGAATAGAATTTGGACCATAAAAAAAAATCAATTCGAGCTACCGACAATTTGTTGTTAAAATTAACAAGCTAAATTGAGGCACACATTATGAATTTATGATACTGATTTATTTGAACTTTTTACAATCTCAAATTTTGAAAGTTAAAGAAGAACGACTTCCGTAAAAATATTAGAAAATATAATAGAATATTTGCTTATAATTTTATCAATGAAGAAAAGTCAACACTAGTAATAGGACTAAATTGATACAAATGGAAAACATTAGGAGTTGTAAAATTTAGTTACATAGGATAAGGACTAGATTGTGACTAATCTAATACACGCATGTTGTTGGTAGTCTATCAAAACTTTCAAAACTGCAAAACTATCAAAACTGTTGATTATGTTAAATATTGTCACCAATTATCGTAATTTTTTAAATATTACAAAAGTTAAAGTTACAACTTTTTAAGGACATATTTTCGGAAAAAAAAATGAACGGATTGGGCCCATCGTTAGCAGCGAAGGTAACGAAAGCCCACAATTTGAAGTTTATCCCGGAAATTTTCGATGACTTTGGTTAGATAGCAAATTGGATCGGCCCATAAAGACATGCAATCCACATTCTATAGCTTCCTCAATTTTTTTTTGAAAATTATTTCCTAAAAATTACAATTTTAAAATATATAATACTAGTATTCAAAATTTAATTTAAAGAGTAATCCCTCTGATTTTAATTAACTGTCGCTTTGATTTTAGGCACGCATATTAAGGAAGCTGGATGACTCATTTTTTTGAAAGCTACAATTTGTATAGGTTTTTTTTTAATAAGCTGATATTATTCAAAGGAAAATGGTCATGAAGTACATGACTCAACAGCCAAGCACGAACTGGGCATGCAGCCCAGGAGGCAAGAAAAAAAAAAACACAGACCAGCTAGGAAGAACAACCCAGCAGCCCACAGCCAGCCAGCCAAAACAAGACTCTACAGCAAAACAGGACACGAGATGGGCATACTGCCCAGGAGTACAAGGAAAAAAACCACACCAGTAAGGTACTACACACCAGCAACCCGCACCCACCTGATGAAACAACAGACACCCGACCTTACCCTATTCTATGGGCGTCACGCCCCAAACAAGAAGCCAAGACGAGGAGAGCAGCATTTGCGTCACTGAGTAAGGGAAATTAGGATCATGGCTACGAAGCCACTGAGGCCAGGACGCAAATATGGTGTTAAGAGTACGAAATTCGCAGAAGGTACGCTGTTTAAAGATTACCCCGTTTCGTTGATTCCAAACAGACCAAAGAATCGCATACAGCAAGATTCTCCACATGGTCCTGGTCTGCGTTGTCAAGTAGGGTAGCATGTCTCCCCAACAAGACCATAGGGATGCTAAAGAACCAGGAAGCACCCACGACACACCTGCCCATTTCATGAAAAAACCCCAAATTCGCGCTGTGATTCGACAGTGAAGAAGCAGATGATCTGCACTCTCCTCACAGTCCAAGCAGAAGGGACACATAATTTCCTCCTCAACCAGCATATGTCTCTTGCGGAGGAAGCCACGTGTTGCCAGCCTGTCTTGCAACGCCAACCACGCCATAAACTCAACTCGATGAGAAGCTAATCTACTCCAACATGAAAATAACACATCGTTACTCCTATTACCAAAGCGGTGGGGTTCCAACCCTCTGCACATCGACCTTACCGTGTAATTCCCAGCTGAATCAAGGTTCCATATCAAAGAATCACGTTCGTGTCCAACACATGGACAAGGAAGCATCTCCGTCATAGTGGCTAAGTCATCAACCTCCCATTGAAACCGCCCCCGCCGCCAGTCCCACTTCCAGCGCCACTGACTCCCTTCCCAAACCCCGAACTGCTCCACCACACCCATATGATTCACGGACAAGGAGTATAGGTTTAGTTGGGGTGATGTGACAAATCATTTTATCTACCATTAATTAAAATCTTGAATTTTAGTATTTTTTTTATTATTATTAAGAAAATTCGAGTTCTAATCTTACGAATAAAGTAAATCATACTATGAGAGCTACTTTTTTTATAATTAATTTTAGTAGAGAAAATACTCGAAGAGAAAATAAAAGGGTTGTATCAGAACGCTTTTTCTATTGGACGAAAATGGAGGATGCACTTCTGGGAAGCAAGTTGGTGCAGAAATGTTGTTAATTAATGTTCCCTGGTGGATTCCTAACTGTTTATCCTCTATTCATCCGAATGAAATCTACGGCTTACGGGCTCAGTTACCAAAAAAAGAACAAAAGAAAGAATGGTGGATGCTCCATTTTCGTCCAAGTATTTCAAAAGTACTGTAACTTACTATGCATATTACTCCCTCTGTCCTGAAATAGTTGACGTTTTAGCCCAAAAACGCTGGTCTTTTTTATTTGACGTCCTTTGGGCATTGGGCCCGTTTATTGGCGTTTTGACGTTTTAGCCCTTAAAATGCGTGATTCACTGGTCGGCGTCAAATAAAAAAGAACGGAGGGAGTAGTACATTTTAACACTTCCAAAAGCAAAAAATTTCAGAATATAGTTTTTTATCGGTAGATAACACAACTGCTTATTCTATCATATGCATGGCATCACAAATTGACAATCCGTTGGGAGCAGGAAACATGATTCTAGAAAGCTTGTCAGTTGACATCTTCATCAACTTTTTCTCTCAATAAAATTATTGTATTCCATTCACTTCGGTTTTCTTGGGCAAGAATTTGGATATTGCAATAAGGGATAATGCGTTTTCTCGCTTTTCAAAATCCAATTCAATTAAAATAATCATAATGTAGTTTATCAATTAATATTAACTCAGTTGTTAGTTATTATTATTAGTAAAATGAATAGATGAAATAAATAAAAAATAAAGAAATCGACGATTTGGGCCAATCATGAGCAGTGCAGTAAGGGAAGCCCACATTTTGAAGTTGGGTCGGTTAATTCATATGCCTTCGGTAAACAAAATATTGGCCCGGCCCATAACAATTTAAAATTGGGCTCGAATCTTGTGATGGACCCACGGCGTGAGTCGTGACTTATTTTTTATTTTTGAAGGGTGAGTCGTCGGAGCTATTGACTTGAGGATAATCAATATCAATACTTGTTCATTAGATTTTTTTTCTTCTATTTATGCAATAATAATATATAGTACTACTTTATTCTGCAATGAATTTCTTCTTTTTTCTAATTCATTAGTCTAAATTTTTGAAAATTACAACGAAATCGAGTTAGCGTAAAAAAAATTAATCCATAAATGTTGAGGATAAAGTTGTAGGTAAAAGATGTTATAAACCTTTACGTAGCAGAAAGGAGCATTCTCTAATATTTTGGTCCAAGTTGCCATGGCTATATAAAAAATAGGGGCTTGCTATCGTAGATTGAAATAGTAATGTAAGTCATATATGCATCTTGGAAAGTTGTAATTAGATTGGTCCATTGCTCTTTGCGACTAGAACTTAGCCATGTGCTTAAGGGCCTAGTTAGATTCCAGAATGGGAAAAGCAGGAGGCTACATTCTTGATGTGATTGCTTAGATTAATGGTCCATGGCTCTTTGCAATTGGATATGCCTTTTAACATAGTTCCACGAGATTCTTGATGTTATTGCTTTGGTTGTTTTGAGTTTGAAACCTAGGAATTAGGAAAGGAATATAGAAACCAAGATCTGCTTTTTAGTATTTCAGGATTTTAAACCACCGGTTTACACCAAAATTCGAATACTAAATTTTTAAATATAAACGTGAGTTTTAAATTAAGTCCTTCGCGCTACTTTTGGTACCTAAGTCATCCATTGAGATTGGGATCTAGAGTAATGGAAATTAAATTTTAAAAACAATTAAGGTATATACGATCAAGGATTATTCAGTGCATTAATTGAAAAATCTCTTTGTAAAAAAATGATAATTATATATATACCTAGTAGCCACTAGAACCAAACCCTAACGATACTATTCTCATCATACGTACTTAATTTTCATCTCCGGAAAGTTTTGTCACATTTGCAAATGGATTCTGCTGCTCAGCATATGGTTAGACAATAATAAACTTTCATCTTTCATTTTATTATTATTTTTCCGATCATAACACTTTATTTTGGAATTTATATATGCAATAACAGACTTGCGTATTGCAAGTGGATAGTCAGTCTCCAGGGTGGCACAAGACCATGACCAAAGTATTGCAAAGGATTTCAGGTTTTTCTCTCTTCCATCTCTCTATTCTACTCCATACACTCGCTAATTTTTAAAATAAATTTCACTGTATTTGATCTAATTTATTTTTGTATTACTATCGTACTAATTAGAAGTCATCGATTTTTTTTTGTTCGAAAATGATTAGTTTCTCACTCGGATGAAGTGCGGATTGAATTGCACAAAATAATAAATGTTATCAAAAATTGATTATTTTGATGATTTTCTTGATATGATATTTTTTAATAGAAAACAGATGGGACATATGGGCTACTGCCAAACCTTTAGCAATATTATATATCCTAGGCTATATTCCATATCTAGCCTTCATATGGGCAGTGTGAGGGATTATGACCATTGGGATGGGGATGTGTGGCGCTGGAACTGGCAGTGGAGTAGAGGCTTTTTTGAATGGGAAGTTGATGCTATGCGGAATCTACAGGACACGCTCCCCATCCCTCGCCGAGATGGTGGGAGCTCAATTATGAGATGGGGGCTAGAAGAGACAGGTGGCTTCTCAATTAAATCTTGGTGTGCGGGGCTGGTGTCTACCAGGCAGAACGATGAAGAAGTGGAGCTCCTTCGGTCTTGCTGGAAAGTGAGAGTTCCTTATCGCATAAGTTTCTTCTTGTGGTTGACGCTTCAAGGTCGGATTGCTACTCGAGCTCATCTAGCGCAACGCAACATTGTGACCCAGGAAGTGAATGTTTGCCCTTTCTGCCTTACTCACGAGGAAACGGTGCACCACTTAATGCTCCATTGCAAGTTTGCTGATGCAATCTGGGATAAGGTGCTGCGTTGGGCTGGTTGCTACTGGGTGCGGCCAAGGAAGGTGGAAGAGGCTTGGAGGTCGTGGAAATCATTGCTGGCTGGACACATGTCAGACGTGAAGGACATGTGGCAGGCCTTGATAGCAGCCATTTTGTGGTCTATTTGGCTGCACAGAAATGCAGCTGTATTTCGCCAAGAAGCTCCTTGCCACATTCATGTTGTTTATGCGGTGTTCAACCACTGACAAAATTGGCTACAGGGTGCAGACAACTCCTTTCCCTACACGGCCAATTAGATGATGCAGACTTCCGACTGGCTGCACTTGTGGGGGTAGCGGGGTTGTTTAGGCCTAATTTTGGCGTTTAGCTTTTAGCTTAGAGCTGTGTTTTCGGCCTCTCCTTCCCTGGGGGAGGCCATTAGATGTATTCTTTGTATATTCATTTTTCTTGCAGCCATTTTTCCTTTGGTTTGCTAATAAAAATCTCTCCAACTTATTTAAAAATAAAAATAAAATAGAAAACAGATTTTTTTTTCTATTTCACATTATGTGTTTTTTTCTCGTTGTGTAGGAGTATCTTACACAATAGATGCAGAGAGAGGGATTGCACATGTCTCAGGAAAAGTAGATCCTGACAAACTTTTATCAGCACTACAAAAAGCAGGGAAACATGCAGATCTTCTTTGGGTTAGACATGGCAATGGTTCTTCTATTGAGGACAATCAGAACAATTTCCACAACACCAACCCAACAACCCAAATGGGTTATTATGACAATACTAATGTTGGATCATATGGGTATTACAATTACCCGAATTACAATTACCACCCATACATGGATGATTCAAGATACGGATACAGCTCATACTACCCATACCATCAAGATTATCATCTCCAATACCACCCACATCTTCCATACCACCAGCCGCAGGCGGCGTACTTCCCCCAGCCACCGCAGCCGATCCCAAACCCTAGACTGGTTTCTTTTTGCAACATGATGTGACGAGAGTCGTTGAAGTTGGGCTAAATAGTGAGAGGTTAATTACTAATTAGTAGTTCAAGTCATTTTATTATTTTATAGAAAATGATACTACCATTTAACGTAGTAGAGTATTCAATTCTCTACTAAACATGCGAGTCTCACTCGATATTATTGTGAATGTAGATGAAGCTCGCGTCTTTCCAAGCTCTCGTTCTAGTGCTGGGGTTGGAGTATGGCCTATATTTATTATAATGTTAAAATATCCTTTAAATAAAAAAGTAACAAATAAGGTAGAGTATGAGGAAATAAATATAATTAATTTTTTAAAAAATAATTATTTTTTTCATTTTTAATAATTTTTCAATTTTACCCACTTCATTAAGGGTAAAATATTGAGCTTAAAACTTTTACACTTTTATTTGTGCTAGTCTCATTTTTTTTTTTTGTTTTTGGACTTTATACTTTATAGTGGAATTTGTGCTTTATCATATAGCCTTTGAGTTTTATAGTAAACTTCTTCTATTTGTATAATGAACAGTGACTTGGTTTGACTTTGAACTTAGTCTTTAAATTATACTATTGCTTATTATCAATAAAAAAATCGTGCTAATTAATGAGTACCTTAATTTTTATATTTAATTACCCATTATTGATTTTAGAAAGAAAAAAAAATTAACAATGAGATCTATGTGTTTTTATTAGGGCGAACCATATGAATAGACAAATAAATTAACCATGAACAATATAGGAGGTAGGATAGAATTTGGACCATCAATCTCTCCTCTAAATATATTAAAAGAAGTCTCCAACTGTAGGTTTTTTGGTATAAAAAAAAATTCAATTCGAACTACCGACATTTTGTTATCAAAATTAACAAGCTAAATTGACGCACACATTATGAATTTATGATACTGATTTACTCGAACTTTTTACAGTTTCAATTTTTGGAAGTTAAAAAGTAACGACTTCCGTAAAAAGATTAAAAAATATAATAATATATTTGCTTATAATTTTGTCAATTGAATATTTGATTATGCGAGGTTCAATGAAGAAAAATCAACACTAATAATAGGACTAAATTGATACAAATAGAAAACCTCAAGAGTTGTAAAATTCAGTTACATCGGATAAGGACTAGATCGTGACTAATCTAATACACGCGGGGTGAATTTGAACTCCTGTGAACATGAAAAGAAAGCAGACAAATTTTCTACTTTCTTTCTTTGTTCGTAACAGAAGTCTATCAAAACTTTCAAAACTGGTACTTAGCACAAAACTGTTGATTATGTTAAATATTGTCACCAATTATCGTAATTTTTTGCTTCTTAAATTTTTAAATATTACAAAAGTTAATGTAACAAAAGTAAATCAACGGATTGATTTTCGGAAAAAACAATTGTTAGCAGCGAAGGTAACGAAAGCCCACAATTTCAAGTTTATCCCGCAAATTTTCGATGACTTTGGTTAAATAGCTTTTTTTTTCAATATTTTAAAGTGGAATATTTTATAAACAATTCTTTGATCCCCTGATTTGAAGGTGAAAAAATGTAATAGATTCAGTTACTCCAGATTAATTTGTAACCAGAACCATTAACTATCATAAACAATAACTTTTATTCCAGAAACAAGAAGGAAAATACATGATAACTAGTACAGGTGGTGACCTTATTCGTACGCTATCATACATTAAGTACGTAACATTGGTCAAAACAGTAATTAAAAATAGCATTTGGTAATTAATTTGTAGTAGTTCTTGGATACGTTTGTTACATAATTTTTTAAGGTATGAACACAGATGTCCTATTGGTTTAGTACTAATTCCGTCCACACCGCGCCAGTAATTAGATAGGGAGGTTGGAGAACACCGCGAAGATGGATGTTATGAGTTCGAGAACAATTGGGAGTCCTGAAATATGTGGGAGTACTGGAAGTGCTGGAACACCTGGGAGTACTAGAAAGGCTGGAATACTTGGGAGTCCTGTAATAGGTGAAACCAGCTGCAAAAAGGCTGCCAGAATACCTGTCTGGGAACCGAGAGTGACGTTGCAGGTGGCCAGTGGCGTGGTCACCACTACTCTGCAGCCGCCTCTGAGTATTGAAGTAATGAGACCCGTGGTAATATTACTATTCAGGGCAATTGAGAATGTTCCGTTTGTGGTGGTTGTGGCAGTCGAAACTACTATCCCTCCACATTGCAATTGCACCGTAGCATCTTCCACAACAATGGAAAAAAATACGAGCTTAATTAGTAAATTTATATATATTTATCAGTTTGGAAATATTGGTTTAATTGAACAATTAATGCTACTTAGTGTAATTGACGGGATTAGTTTCCTGTCGGAATAGAGAAGAGAAAACCTGAAGAGATGGAAAGAAAAAGAAAAAGTATGTATGGAATGGTTATAGGACAAATGAGAGAGGAACTTACTGGGAAATGGGGTAAGTGGGTGTTTGGCATTGAGGTTCTAGTTGGGAAAGGGGGTTTCCAAAATCAAAAAGTCAAGATTGGTGTTTGGTAACCACCTTTCAAACTGAGCTTCTCGACCCAAAACTTTGGTTTTGGAAAAGGAGGGAAAGGGTCTAGCCTCAAAACTAAGGTTTTGAGAAGGACAGAGAAAGCTGAAATGTTTTCATTTTGGACAAAAATATTGCCTCCGTTCATTCTTAATTACAAATATACCACGTATAAATAAACAAAAAAGTAGCGATCGGTGATTCATTCTCCTCTCATCCTTCTGGACATCTACAAAATTAGGGTTCCTCATTCTCCTCTCACCTTCGCTTCTCACCTCGCTCTCCTCTTCTCCTGACATTAGAGATACAAAACAAAACCATCTCCGTCTGCCGTTCCTTCCTCTTGGCCACCACCGTCCTCGTCGTCGTTGCTTCGTTCTTCATCTACTCCTGCCGCACCTATCATAGGACAACCTCTGAAGTGCTTCTTCTTCTTATTCTTATAGGCGAGTGACTTTCATCCAGTTTTGTGGATTAAGGATACTCTGTATTCTTCTTTGTCCTTTTCTGAGGTATTTTTCTAGAAAGTTGGTTTTTTTAACTCAAAAGGATGCCGATCAATTTCGTTCATTATCATTATAGTTTACTCTTAGTCTAATTTAGTTGTTGGGCTGATTTTGTTTGACATTAGTCATTGTTTTCTCATCTTATTTAGGGTTTTTTATTTGTTGTTACATAGCCTTTTGATGTTGGAATGGTAAAAATGAATGACGATTTTTCTGTTATTTAGAATCTTAAAATAATGGGTTTACTGAACCATATGCATTTTCAGTACAATGAGTTTTTGCTTGGATTGCTGCTTTTGTAACTTTGATCATTTCTTACTTGCAAGAAGGGAGGGATTTGATGGGTGGGTTTCTGTTTGCAATTCTATTGTGTTTCAAACACTTGTTTGCAGTAGCTGCCCCTGTTTATTTTGTGTATTTGCTTAGAGTTATGTAAGATGATAGTTTAATGATACATTTCAGTGTTAGAAGATGAAAGTTGATAGCTTTGAGTTCTAATTTGTGCCATTCTCATTACATTCTGAAATCTTTTTGTTGTTACTTGTTATGGTTATGTAAGATCTTGTAATTTTATGCTAAATATTGTCACCAATTATCGTAATTTTTTGCTTCTTAAATTTTTAAATATTACAAAAGTTAATGTGAAATATAGAGTTGTCACTTTTAGAGTAACAAAAGTAAATCAACGGATTGATTTTCGGAAAAAACAATTGTTAGCTGCGAAGGTAACGAAAGCCCACAATTTGAAGTTTATCCCGCAAATTTTCGATGACTTTGGTTAAATAGCTTTTTTTTTCAATATTTTAAAGTAGAATATTTTATAAACAATTCTTTGATCCCCTGATTTGAAGGTGAAAAAATGTAATAGATTCAGATACTCCAGATTAATTTGTAAACAATAACTTTTATTCCAGAAACAAGAAGGAAAATACATGATAACTAGTACAGGTGGTGACCTTATTCGTACGCTATCATACATTAAGTACGTAGCATTGGTCAAAACAGTAATTAAAAATAGCACTTGGTAATTAATTTGTAGTAGTTCTTGGATACGTTTGTTACATAATCTTTTAAGGTATGAACACAGATGTCCTATTGGTTTAGTACTAATTCCGTCCACACCGCGCCAGTAATTAGATAGGGAGGTTGGAGAACACCGCGAAGACGGATGTTATGAGTTCGAGAACAATTGGGAGTCCTGAAATATGTGGGAGTACTGGAAGTGCTGGAACACCTGGGAGTACTAGAAATGCTGGAATACTTGGGAGTCCTGTAATAGGTGAAACCAGCTGCAAAAAGGCTGCCAGAATACCTGTCTGGGAACCGAGAGTGACGTTGCAGGTGGCCAGTGGCATGGTCACCACTACTCTGCAGCCGCCTCAGAGTATTGAAGTAATGAGACCCGTGGTAATATTACTATTCAGGGCAATTGAGAATGTTCCGTTTGTGGTGGTTGTGGCAGTCGAAACTACTATCCCTCCACATTGCAATTGCACCGTAGCATCTTCCACAACAAAGGGAAAAAATACGAGCTTAATTAGTAAATTTATATATATTTATCAGTTTGGAAATATTGGTTTAATTGAACAATTAATGCTATTTAGTGTAATTGACGGGATTAGTTTCCTCTCGGAATAGAGAGGAGAAAACCTAGAGAGATGGAAAGAAAAAGAAAAAGTATGTATGGAATGGTTATAGGACAAATGAGGGCGGAACTTACTAGGAAATGGGGTAAGTGGGTGTTTGGCATTGAGGTTCTAGTTGGGAAAGGGGGTTTCCAAAATCAAAAAGTCAAGATTGGTGTTTAGTAACCACCTTTCAAACTGAACTTCTCGACCCAAAACCTTAGTTTTGGAAAAGGAGGGAAAGGGTCCAGCCTCAAAACTAAGGTTTTGAGAAGGACACAGGAAACTGAAATGTTTTCATTTTGGACAAAAATATTACCTTAGTTCATTCTTAATTACAAATATACCACGTATAGATAAACAAAAAAATAGCGATCGGTGATTCATTCTCCTCTCATCCTTCTGGACATCTACAAAATTAGGGTTCCTCATTCTCCTCTCACCCTCGCTTCTCACCTCGCTCTCCTCTTCTCCTGACATTAGAGATACAAAACAAAACCATCTCCGTCCGCCGTTCCTTCCTCTTGGCCGCCACCGTCCTCGTCGTCGTTGCTTCGTTCTTCATCTACTCCTGCCGCACCTATCATAGGACAACCTCTGAAGTGCTTCTTCTTCTTATTCTTATAGGCGAGTGACTTTCATCCAGTTTTGTGGATTAAGGATACTCTGTATTCCTCTGTCCTTTTTTGAGGTATTTTTCTAGAAAGTTGGTTTTTTTTTACTCAAAAGGATGCCGATCAATTTCCTTCATTATCATTATAGTTTACTCTCAGTCTAATTTAGTTGTTGGGCTGATTTTGTTTGACATTAGTCATTGTTTTGTCATCTTATTTAGGGTTTTTTATTTGTTGTTACATAGCCTTTTGACGTTGGAATGGTAAAAACGAATGGCGATTTTTCTGTTATTTAGAATCTTAAAATAATGGGTTTACTGGACCATATTCATTTTCAGTACAATGCGTTTTTGCTTGGATTGCTGCTTTTGTAACTTTGTTCATTTCTTACTTGCAAGAAGGGAGGGATTTGATGGGTGGGTTTCTGTTTGAAGTTCTATTGTGTTTCAAACACCTATTTGCAGTAGCTGCCCCTGTTTATTTTGTGTATTTGCTTAGAGTTATGTAAGATGAAAGTTTAATGATACATTTCAGTGTTAGAAGATGAAAGTTGATAGCTTTGAGTTCTAATTTGTGCCATTCTCATTACATTCTGAAATCTTTTTGTTGTTACTTGTTATGGTTATGTAAGATCTTGTTTGTTTATGTTGTGGTTGTTGTGGTTGAATTATCTGTGGTTTTTCCCCCTTTTTGAAAACGTCATGTTACGGTTATAAAAGGTTGTCTTACTCATTGACAAGGTTTGTTTGTATTTATGGTAGAAATAACAACTTTGACAAGGGTTGTTTGTATTTATGGTAGAAGTAGCAACCATTGAATGTAGAACTTGAATTCTTACAAAATTTTAGTGTATTTATGAGTTATGAGATCGCAAGATAATTATTTTTATAATGTTATCTTACAGTTTGATATTATCATTAAATCTCATAAATCATATGCAATTTAATCTCGTTATTAAATCTCACAAATCAGCTTAATACTAATACAAATAGTAATAAAAAACACCAAAGCTTCCTCTTTCAATTCTCCTTTACAAAAAGAGAAACTAAATTTTAATATAATAATAACTTGAAGATGCGATATTGGACACTTACTGGAATACAGAAAAGGGAGCAATAGCATCGGCTAAAGAAGTGGCAAGAAGAGGGTAAGAACTTTTGTGTTAGAGAGGGAGCGGGCCATTTTTATATTTTGATTAGATTATTTATATATATTTATTTCTGGGTGATAGTTTTATACGAAATAGTATATATAATAATAATAATAATAATAAATATTTATAATATGGCAAATGATATGCAATATAACTGCAGATGCTACTCTTCTTTCTTCAAGAAGAACAACCTCTGCGGACTAGGAAAATGCTGGTGATTAAGAACTAAGGGTGCTCATCGGTATTACTGAACTTTCAAAAGACATACCGAACCGAATTCCAAATAACTCATACCGAACCCGAATTACCGAATTGAAATTTCGGTAAATTACGGTTACCGAAATCTTAGAAATTATTTCCAAATCAACCAAAATTCACCCTCACCCTCCTCTCGCCGCCGACAACCTCCATCAACAAACACATCCACATCTCTCACTCCCTACAGCCACCATCAACAAGCACATCCACATCTTTCACTCCCGATCTGCCCACCACTTTTCTCCTTCACCCAACATCAACAAACACGCCATCTCGCCGCTGGCAGCCACCATCAACAAACACACCCAAACTTCCTCACCAATCCAACTCTAAATCTCCAGCCAGAATCAACCCAATACCTTCTCAAGCTCGGATCTGACAGAAAAAAACAAAACTCCCCTCACTAACCTGATCAAAATAAATAGATTGGTGTTCTTTATTTCCTTCTCTTTTTCTTCATTTGCCTTTCTTTGTGGATCTAATAGATTTATTAACTAAATGAGGTAGAGGTGCTGAGATGGTAGTCGGCCGGTGGAGGCGAGTGGCGGCTGTCGGACTAGCGAGTGGAGGACCGGAGGTGGCGATCGGGATTTGAGGGAGAAGAGAGAGAGCGAGGTGAGTGTGTGTGAGTTGTTGTGTCTGTATGTAAGAATGGAGAACTGGGCTGGCATGGGCCAAGACAAGGGCCAAGGCCTAATGACAATAAATCCTTTGGGTCAAAATTTCGGTAAGTTCGGTTGACCAAAGTTCTCAATTTTGATACCGTACTGAACCGAACTTAAAGTTCGGTAATCTTCTACCGATACTGAAGTTACCAATACCGAAAATACCGAACCGATTTGGAAATTCGAAAATTTTGCACACCCTATTAAGAACTACTATGGGTTGGTGCGTATTTATACAGCACAGAAAATTTATTTAAAAGAAAAATAAAATGGAGGTGGAATATTGGAAATGAATGGGCTGGTCGGTGTTTAGCTGCTTGGCCTTTGGAAATTGAAATGACGCGATCTCAACTCATAAGAGCGTGACACGTGGTGATCCCTTTTAAATTTTTGTTATTATTTTATTTAACGAACCAATCACTTTTAAATTTATTGTCGAGACCTGAACAAAACGATTATGATTGTTACCGTTTGATTAAGCTTGAATATTTTCATTATTATTAAATAAAATTTTGGTAATAGACTTTTTCAATGATAAATTAAGACACTATCTAATTATTGTAATATTTATTTATATATACAAATATTTGTATGATATAGATGAATCATTTGTGACTATCAATATGAAGATGAGCGACGAAAAAATAAGAAAAAGAAATGAAAAGGCAAAAAGGGTTTATGTTCTTGTATTTGTAATAGTGTATTATTGTCATGAATCAGATGGAAATAAAATGTTAAAATATATACTCTTCCCACATATATAAGCAATAATTTCAAGTTTATCCATGCAACGAATCGACGTCTTGATATCTATCCTTTAATATGCGACAGATTCAGTTACTCCATATTAATTGTAAACAGAAGTATTAATTAACAAGAACTTTTATTCCAGAAACAGGAAGGGAAATACACGATAACGAGTACAGGTGGTGGGTGACCTTATTCATATGCTATCATACATTAAGTACTTAGCATTGGTCAAAACAGTAATTAAAAACAGCACTTGGTAATTTATTTGTAGTAGTAGTTCTTGGATACCTTAGTTACATAATTTTTTAAGGTATGAACACAGATGTCCTACTGGGTTAGGGCTATTTCCGTCCACACCGCGCCAGTTATTAGTTAGGGGACATGCACGAATACGCCTGCAGTGAAGTTGAGAATATTAAAGAGTCCTTGAACAACGGATCCTAGAAACAGCAAAGGGGATGCCAGAGTACCCCCCAGAGCGACGTTGCAGGCGGACAGTGGCGTGGTCACCACTACTTGGCAGCCGCCCGCGATTTGTGAAAGGAGAAACTGGGTTATAGTACTAATATTACTCAGCACAATTGAGAATCCTCCGGTTGGATTGGTTGTGGTAGTCGCAAGTACTGCTATCGCTCCTGCAGCGCTTGCACATTGCAATTGCACCATAGCATCTTCCACAACAAAGGAAAAAAATACGAGCTTAATTAGTAAATTTATATATATTGATCAGTTTGGAATTTAATCGTTAACATATATAGATTACAACATTGGTTTAATTGAACAATTAATGCAACTTAGTGTAATTGACGGGATTAGTTTCCCGTCGGAATAGAGAGGAGAAAACCTGGAGAGATGGAAAGAAAAAGAAAAAGTATGTATGGAATGGTTATAGGACAAATGAAGGAGGAACTTACTGGGAAATGGTGGGGCAGGCAAAGAACCATTGACAGAGCAAAACACTGTCCCATTAATGTTGATCCTTGGAACCAGACCCTGGGCCTCGGCGAGAGGGATAGCAATTGCAGCGACTAAGAGGGAAACGAAGATGATTGATTTCATTTTCAAATGCAATTATAATTAGCTGATTAGTTTTTGAATTGGTTGAAGAATACCGCAGCTAGGACATCTATTTATAGAAATGTTAGGAAGCAAGTTGCTGCAGAATTTTTGAACACGTTGCCTAAAAAGTTTACGTGACAATTTGTGTAGGTTTAATTGTTAATAAATTAACAATGGACCTATATTTATAAATATAGGATTGTCAAAATTAACAATAAGATCTATATATTTTTAGTAAGGCAAGCTATATGAATAGACAAATAAAGTGTAAATAAATTAACAATGGGCCTGTAGTTTTATAAATATAGGAGGTAGAATAGAATTTGGACCATAAAAAAAAATCAATTCGAGCTACCGACAATTTGTTGTTAAAATTAACAAGCTAAATTGAGGCACACATTATGAATTTATGATACTGATTTATTTGAACTTTTTACAATCTCAAATTTTGAAAGTTAAAGAAGAACGACTTCCGTAAAAATATTAGAAAATATAATAGAATATTTGCTTATAATTTTATCAATGAAGAAAAGTCAACACTAGTAATAGGACTAAATTGATACAAATGGAAAACATTAGGAGTTGTAAAATTTAGTTACATAGGATAAGGACTAGATTGTGACTAATCTAATACACGCATGTTGTTGGTAGTCTATCAAAACTTTCAAAACTGCAAAACTATCAAAACTGTTGATTATGTTAAATATTGTCACCAATTATCGTAATTTTTTAAATATTACAAAAGTTAAAGTTACAACTTTTTAAGGACATATTTTCGGAAAAAAAAATGAACGGATTGGGCCCATCGTTAGCAGCGAAGGTAACGAAAGCCCACAATTTGAAGTTTATCCCGGAAATTTTCGATGACTTTGGTTAGATAGCAAATTGGATCGGCCCATAAAGACATGCAATCCACATTCTATAGCTTCCTCAATTTTTTTTTGAAAATTATTTCCTAAAAATTACAATTTTAAAATATATAATACTAGTATTCAAAATTTAATTTAAAGAGTAATCCCTCTGATTTTAATTAACTGTCGCTTTGATTTTAGGCACGCATATTAAGGAAGCTGGATGACTCATTTTTTTGAAAGCTACAATTTGTATAGGTTTTTTTTTAATAAGCTGATATTATTCAAAGGAAAATGGTCATGAAGTACATGACTCAACAGCCAAGCACGAACTGGGCATGCAGCCCAGGAGGCAAGAAAAAAAAAAACACAGACCAGCTAGGAAGAACAACCCAGCAGCCCACAGCCAGCCAGCCAAAACAAGACTCTACAGCAAAACAGGACACGAGATGGGCATACTGCCCAGGAGTACAAGGAAAAAAACCACACCAGTAAGGTACTACACACCAGCAACCCGCACCCACCTGATGAAACAACAGACACCCGACCTTACCCTATTCTATGGGCGTCACGCCCCAAACAAGAAGCCAAGACGAGGAGAGCAGCATTTGCGTCACTGAGTAAGGGAAATTAGGATCATGGCTACGAAGCCACTGAGGCCAGGACGCAAATATGGTGTTAAGAGTACGAAATTCGCAGAAGGTACGCTGTTTAAAGATTACCCCGTTTCGTTGATTCCAAACAGACCAAAGAATCGCATACAGCAAGATTCTCCACATGGTCCTGGTCTGCGTTGTCAAGTAGGGTAGCATGTCTCCCCAACAAGACCATAGGGATGCTAAAGAACCAGGAAGCACCCACGACACACCTGCCCATTTCATGAAAAAACCCCAAATTCGCGCTGTGATTCGACAGTGAAGAAGCAGATGATCTGCACTCTCCTCACAGTCCAAGCAGAAGGGACACATAATTTCCTCCTCAACCAGCATATGTCTCTTGCGGAGGAAGCCACGTGTTGCCAGCCTGTCTTGCAACGCCAACCACGCCATAAACTCAACTCGATGAGAAGCTAATCTACTCCAACATGAAAATAACACATCGTTACTCCTATTACCAAAGCGGTGGGGTTCCAACCCTCTGCACATCGACCTTACCGTGTAATTCCCAGCTGAATCAAGGTTCCATATCAAAGAATCACGTTCGTGTCCAACACATGGACAAGGAAGCATCTCCGTCATAGTGGCTAAGTCATCAACCTCCCATTGAAACCGCCCCCGCCGCCAGTCCCACTTCCAGCGCCACTGACTCCCTTCCCAAACCCCGAACTGCTCCACCACACCCATATGATTCACGGACAAGGAGTATAGGTTTAGTTGGGGTGATGTGACAAATCATTTTATCTACCATTAATTAAAATCTTGAATTTTAGTATTTTTTTTATTATTATTAAGAAAATTCGAGTTCTAATCTTACGAATAAAGTAAATCATACTATGAGAGCTACTTTTTTTATAATTAATTTTAGTAGAGAAAATACTCGAAGAGAAAATAAAAGGGTTGTATCAGAACGCTTTTTCTATTGGACGAAAATGGAGGATGCACTTCTGGGAAGCAAGTTGGTGCAGAAATGTTGTTAATTAATGTTCCCTGGTGGATTCCTAACTGTTTATCCTCTATTCATCCGAATGAAATCTACGGCTTACGGGCTCAGTTACCAAAAAAAGAACAAAAGAAAGAATGGTGGATGCTCCATTTTCGTCCAAGTATTTCAAAAGTACTGTAACTTACTATGCATATTACTCCCTCTGTCCTGAAATAGTTGACGTTTTAGCCCAAAAACGCTGGTCTTTTTTATTTGACGTCCTTTGGGCATTGGGCCCGTTTATTGGCGTTTTGACGTTTTAGCCCTTAAAATGCGTGATTCACTGGTCGGCGTCAAATAAAAAAGAACGGAGGGAGTAGTACATTTTAACACTTCCAAAAGCAAAAAATTTCAGAATATAGTTTTTTATCGGTAGATAACACAACTGCTTATTCTATCATATGCATGGCATCACAAATTGACAATCCGTTGGGAGCAGGAAACATGATTCTAGAAAGCTTGTCAGTTGACATCTTCATCAACTTTTTCTCTCAATAAAATTATTGTATTCCATTCACTTCGGTTTTCTTGGGCAAGAATTTGGATATTGCAATAAGGGATAATGCGTTTTCTCGCTTTTCAAAATCCAATTCAATTAAAATAATCATAATGTAGTTTATCAATTAATATTAACTCAGTTGTTAGTTATTATTATTAGTAAAATGAATAGATGAAATAAATAAAAAATAAAGAAATCGACGATTTGGGCCAATCATGAGCAGTGCAGTAAGGGAAGCCCACATTTTGAAGTTGGGTCGGTTAATTCATATGCCTTCGGTAAACAAAATATTGGCCCGGCCCATAACAATTTAAAATTGGGCTCGAATCTTGTGATGGACCCACGGCGTGAGTCGTGACTTATTTTTTATTTTTGAAGGGTGAGTCGTCGGAGCTATTGACTTGAGGATAATCAATATCAATACTTGTTCATTAGATTTTTTTTCTTCTATTTATGCAATAATAATATATAGTACTACTTTATTCTGCAATGAATTTCTTCTTTTTTCTAATTCATTAGTCTAAATTTTTGAAAATTACAACGAAATCGAGTTAGCGTAAAAAAAATTAATCCATAAATGTTGAGGATAAAGTTGTAGGTAAAAGATGTTATAAACCTTTACGTAGCAGAAAGGAGCATTCTCTAATATTTTGGTCCAAGTTGCCATGGCTATATAAAAAATAGGGGCTTGCTATCGTAGATTGAAATAGTAATGTAAGTCATATATGCATCTTGGAAAGTTGTAATTAGATTGGTCCATTGCTCTTTGCGACTAGAACTTAGCCATGTGCTTAAGGGCCTAGTTAGATTCCAGAATGGGAAAAGCAGGAGGCTACATTCTTGATGTGATTGCTTAGATTAATGGTCCATGGCTCTTTGCAATTGGATATGCCTTTTAACATAGTTCCACGAGATTCTTGATGTTATTGCTTTGGTTGTTTTGAGTTTGAAACCTAGGAATTAGGAAAGGAATATAGAAACCAAGATCTGCTTTTTAGTATTTCAGGATTTTAAACCACCGGTTTACACCAAAATTCGAATACTAAATTTTTAAATATAAACGTGAGTTTTAAATTAAGTCCTTCGCGCTACTTTTGGTACCTAAGTCATCCATTGAGATTGGGATCTAGAGTAATGGAAATTAAATTTTAAAAACAATTAAGGTATATACGATCAAGGATTATTCAGTGCATTAATTGAAAAATCTCTTTGTAAAAAAATGATAATTATATATATACCTAGTAGCCACTAGAACCAAACCCTAACGATACTATTCTCATCATACGTACTTAATTTTCATCTCCGGAAAGTTTTGTCACATTTGCAAATGGATTCTGCTGCTCAGCATATGGTTAGACAATAATAAACTTTCATCTTTCATTTTATTATTATTTTTCCGATCATAACACTTTATTTTGGAATTTATATATGCAATAACAGACTTGCGTATTGCAAGTGGATAGTCAGTCTCCAGGGTGGCACAAGACCATGACCAAAGTATTGCAAAGGATTTCAGGTTTTTCTCTCTTCCATCTCTCTATTCTACTCCATACACTCGCTAATTTTTAAAATAAATTTCACTGTATTTGATCTAATTTATTTTTGTATTACTATCGTACTAATTAGAAGTCATCGATTTTTTTTTGTTCGAAAATGATTAGTTTCTCACTCGGATGAAGTGCGGATTGAATTGCACAAAATAATAAATGTTATCAAAAATTGATTATTTTGATGATTTTCTTGATATGATATTTTTTAATAGAAAACAGATGGGACATATGGGCTACTGCCAAACCTTTAGCAATATTATATATCCTAGGCTATATTCCATATCTAGCCTTCATATGGGCAGTGTGAGGGATTATGACCATTGGGATGGGGATGTGTGGCGCTGGAACTGGCAGTGGAGTAGAGGCTTTTTTGAATGGGAAGTTGATGCTATGCGGAATCTACAGGACACGCTCCCCATCCCTCGCCGAGATGGTGGGAGCTCAATTATGAGATGGGGGCTAGAAGAGACAGGTGGCTTCTCAATTAAATCTTGGTGTGCGGGGCTGGTGTCTACCAGGCAGAACGATGAAGAAGTGGAGCTCCTTCGGTCTTGCTGGAAAGTGAGAGTTCCTTATCGCATAAGTTTCTTCTTGTGGTTGACGCTTCAAGGTCGGATTGCTACTCGAGCTCATCTAGCGCAACGCAACATTGTGACCCAGGAAGTGAATGTTTGCCCTTTCTGCCTTACTCACGAGGAAACGGTGCACCACTTAATGCTCCATTGCAAGTTTGCTGATGCAATCTGGGATAAGGTGCTGCGTTGGGCTGGTTGCTACTGGGTGCGGCCAAGGAAGGTGGAAGAGGCTTGGAGGTCGTGGAAATCATTGCTGGCTGGACACATGTCAGACGTGAAGGACATGTGGCAGGCCTTGATAGCAGCCATTTTGTGGTCTATTTGGCTGCACAGAAATGCAGCTGTATTTCGCCAAGAAGCTCCTTGCCACATTCATGTTGTTTATGCGGTGTTCAACCACTGACAAAATTGGCTACAGGGTGCAGACAACTCCTTTCCCTACACGGCCAATTAGATGATGCAGACTTCCGACTGGCTGCACTTGTGGGGGTAGCGGGGTTGTTTAGGCCTAATTTTGGCGTTTAGCTTTTAGCTTAGAGCTGTGTTTTCGGCCTCTCCTTCCCTGGGGGAGGCCATTAGATGTATTCTTTGTATATTCATTTTTCTTGCAGCCATTTTTCCTTTGGTTTGCTAATAAAAATCTCTCCAACTTATTTAAAAATAAAAATAAAATAGAAAACAGATTTTTTTTTCTATTTCACATTATGTGTTTTTTTCTCGTTGTGTAGGAGTATCTTACACAATAGATGCAGAGAGAGGGATTGCACACGTCTCAGGAAAAGTAGATCCTGACAAACTTTTATCAGCACTACAAAAAGCAGGGAAACATGCAGATCTTCTTTGGGTTAGACATGGCAATGGTTCTTCTATTGAGGACAATCAGAACAATTTCCACAACACCAACCCAACAACCCAAATGGGTTATTATGACAATACTAATGTTGGATCATATGGGTATTACAATTACCCGAATTACAATTACCACCCATACATGGATGATTCAAGATACGGATACAGCTCATACTACCCATACCATCAAGATTATCATCTCCAATACCACCCACATCTTCCATACCACCAGCCGCAGGCGGCGTACTTCCCCCAGCCACCGCAGCCGATCCCAAACCCTAGACTGGTTTCTTTTTGCAACATGATGTGACGAGAGTCGTTGAAGTTGGGCTAAATAGTGAGAGGTTAATTACTAATTAGTAGTTCAAGTCATTTTATTATTTTATAGAAAATGATACTACCATTTAACGTAGTAGAGTATTCAATTCTCTACTAAACATGCGAGTCTCACTCGATATTATTGTGAATGTAGATGAAGCTCGCGTCTTTCCAAGCTCTCGTTCTAGTGCTGGGGTTGGAGTATGGCCTATATTTATTATAATGTTAAAATATCCTTTAAATAAAAAAGTAACAAATAAGGTAGAGTATGAGGAAATAAATATAATTAATTTTTTAAAAAATAATTATTTTTTTCATTTTTAATAATTTTTCAATTTTACCCACTTCATTAAGGGTAAAATATTGAGCTTAAAACTTTTACACTTTTATTTGTGCTAGTCTCATTTTTTTTTGTTGTTTTTGGACTTTATACTTTATAGTGGAATTTGTGCTTTATCATATAGCCTTTGAGTTTTATAGTAAACTTCTTCTATTTGTATAATGAACAGTGACTTGGTTTGACTTTGAACTTAGTCTTTAAATTATACTATTGCTTATTATCAATAAAAAAATCGTGCTAATTAATGAGTACCTTAATTTTTATATTTAATTACCCATTATTGATTTTAGAAAGAAAAAAAAATTAACAATGAGATCTATGTGTTTTTATTAGGGCGAACCATATGAATAGACAAATAAATTAACCATGAACAATATAGGAGGTAGGATAGAATTTGGACCATCAATCTCTCCTCTAAATATATTAAAAGAAGTCTCCAACTGTAGGTTTTTTGGTATAAAAAAAAATTCAATTCGAACTACCGACATTTTGTTATCAAAATTAACAAGCTAAATTGACGCACACATTATGAATTTATGATGCTGATTTACTCGAACTTTTTACAGTTTCAATTTTTGGAAGTTAAAAAGTAACGACTTCCGTAAAAAGATTAAAAAATATAATAATATATTTGCTTATAATTTTGTCAATTGAATATTTGATTATGCGAGGTTCAATGAAGAAAAATCAACACTAATAATAGGACTAAATTGATACAAATAGAAAACCTCAAGAGTTGTAAAATTCAGTTACATCGGATAAGGACTAGATCGTGACTAATCTAATACACGCGGGGTGAATTTGAACTCCTGTGAACATGAAAAGAAAGCAGACAAATTTTCTACTTTCTTTCTTTGTTCGTAACAGAAGTCTATCAAAACTTTCAAAACTGGTACTTAGCACAAAACTGTTGATTATGTTAAATATTGTCACCAATTATCGTAATTTTTTGCTTCTTAAATTTTTAAATATTACAAAAGTTAATGTAACAAAAGTAAATCAACGGATTGATTTTCGGAAAAAACAATTGTTAGCAGCGAAGGTAACGAAAGCCCACAATTTCAAGTTTATCCCGCAAATTTTCGATGACTTTGGTTAAATAGCTTTTTTTTTCAATATTTTAAAGTGGAATATTTTATAAACAATTCTTTGATCCCCTGATTTGAAGGTGAAAAAATGTAATAGATTCAGTTACTCCAGATTAATTTGTAACCAGAACCATTAACTATCATAAACAATAACTTTTATTCCAGAAACAAGAAGGAAAATACATGATAACTAGTACAGGTGGTGACCTTATTCGTACGCTATCATACATTAAGTACGTAACATTGGTCAAAACAGTAATTAAAAATAGCATTTGGTAATTAATTTGTAGTAGTTCTTGGATACGTTTGTTACATAATTTTTTAAGGTATGAACACAGATGTCCTATTGGTTTAGTACTAATTCCGTCCACACCGCGCCAGTAATTAGATAGGGAGGTTGGAGAACACCGCGAAGATGGATGTTATGAGTTCGAGAACAATTGGGAGTCCTGAAATATGTGGGAGTACTGGAAGTGCTGGAACACCTGGGAGTACTAGAAATGCTGGAATACTTGGGAGTCCTGTAATAGGTGAAACCAGCTGCAAAAAGGCTGCCAGAATACCTGTCTGGGAACCGAGAGTGACGTTGCAGGTGGCCAGTGGCGTGGTCACCACTACTCTGCAGCCGCCTCTGAGTATTGAAGTAATGAGACCCGTGGTAATATTACTATTCAGGGCAATTGAGAATGTTCCGTTTGTGGTGGTTGTGGCAGTCGAAACTACTATCCCTCCACATTGCAATTGCACCGTAGCATCTTCCACAACAATGGAAAAAAATACGAGCTTAATTAGTAAATTTATATATATTTATCAGTTTGGAAATATTGGTTTAATTGAACAATTAATGCTACTTAGTGTAATTGACGGGATTAGTTTCCTGTCGGAATAGAGAAGAGAAAACCTGAAGAGATGGAAAGAAAAAGAAAAAGTATGTATGGAATGGTTATAGGACAAATGAGAGAGGAACTTACTGGGAAATGGGGTAAGTGGGTGTTTGGCATTGAGGTTCTAGTTGGGAAAGGGGGTTTCCAAAATCAAAAAGTCAAGATTGGTGTTTGGTAACCACCTTTCAAACTGAGCTTCTCGACCCAAAACTTTGGTTTTGGAAAAGGAGGGAAAGGGTCTAGCCTCAAAACTAAGGTTTTGAGAAGGACAGAGAAAGCTGAAATGTTTTCATTTTGGACAAAAATATTGCCTCCGTTCATTCTTAATTACAAATATACCACTGTCGCACCGTCGCGAGCGAAATTCGGGACGCAAAGAAATTCACATAACAATGAAGTCGCCACCCTATTTTTCTAAGGTTTAGGGAAACCTAAAAAAGGTCCGAAAAAGAAGAAAATAAAATAAAAACTAAGGCACAAATAAAAAGGGTCTAAACCCGAGAACGATGGTTCGGGGTCGTATTATGGACTCGGGAAGGTGTTAGGCACCCGAATCTCATCCTAAAAAGGTTACCGGTTCTAAAAAGAGGTGTTTTAAAATCATGTTAAAAACAAGTAATTTGGGGCCCTCAGGGGGGATCGTCGCTTTAATTCTTTAGTTGATTCGGTTGATTTTATCCTAATTATTGTCGAGTTGTTAAAAAGAAAATAAACATTTTATCCTCTAAAAAAGAAAAAGGTCGGTTTGCATACCTATTCCGGTTATATTTAATCGAGTTCAAAAATTATTACATGTAAGATTGATTAAGTGAAATTACTACCATTTTATTATTAATCTTTACTAAAGCGACGACCCTAGTAAATCATAGACGAATCACGGCGATCGAAATCACTATCATCACAGATGAGTTACTACATCATCGGGCAAATGCATATGATTAATCCTATTTACTAGGTGATTCTAAGCATGCATAGACTAACAAAGTACCATTTATATGAATGCGAGAAAACACGTTGAAAAGAGAAAAACTGGGAAGTGGGGTCGAAGCCGCGCACATAACACATTCGTCAAAGATAACATTAATACATCCATGAGCATAAAGTAAATATCAAGGGATTACTAAATTTAAACGATCACGCAACATTAAAGATTTAAATCTCATTTTAGAAGGTAACTCTAATGATAAGGGGATTAAATATGGAGGTATTTTCTACGAGTTGGGCTTAGGGCCCATTTACTATCTTTCCGCTTTCAAATGATTATTTTCTTTGGTGATTTACTATCCAATAATTTTAGAGGGAACCTGAGTTATTGGAAAAGATTTAAATCCTATTGTTTTGATTACTACTTTGTTTATTTTTCTTTGATTGATTTTATTCGTTTTGATTTGTGGGGAATTAATAAAGAGTGTGAATTTTAGTAATTAATAATCATGCAATTAAATTAATGCGTGATGTTTAATTACTAGTCCTATTTTTATTTCATGCATTTAACAAAATAAAAGTTGAGTATTTACTAATCCTAATTCGTTCAAGCAAGGGTCGAGTAAGTGAAACTATTAAAAGGAGCTGTTGATATAAATTAATTTTCATGCAAATAGGCTTATTTAAATTTTAGCAATTCTAAATAATCATGCATTCGATCATATAATAAATAAAATAACTAACAAAAATCTCCTCGAGCGGGTACCTGCATCACCGATTAGTTAGTAGCACGAGTAATAAAAAATAAAGAAGCAAATAAATAAATATTTACAAACACTTCTAATGGGCCGGCCCATCACCCAAAATTAAAAAATACAAAAACCAAGCCTCACTTTCTTTTCTCTACACCAGCCGGCCCAAACCAAACCCATATGAGAAATTTAAAACCCATCCCAATACCCTAACAAAAACATTTATCATCTCCTTCCTCTTTCTCTAGCCGCCGGCGGCTAAGCTAAACATCACATCTCTTTCTTTGTCTGCCGCCGGCGGCTTCTTCTCCAATTCTCTTCGCTCCCTGTAAATCAATACAAATGGAGTAGCAATCTAACAAACAATTCAAACAAAAAGAGAAGAAGATACCGCGATGAAGAGAGGCGATTTCGGCGGTGAGGTGGATTTAGGCTGTTTTTGGGTGAATTTGAGGGCTGATTTGGGTAACTTTGAAGTGGGTTTAGGGCTGATTTTGGGGTTATTTGAAGTGGGTTTAGGGGCTGGATTTCGTGGTGATTTGAAGTGGATTTAGGGGCTGTTTTGGGTGATTTTAGGGGCTGTTTTTGGGTCAGTTTGGGTGCAGATTTCGGGTCTGGTTTGGGGCTGTTTTCGGGGCTGATTGGGTGCTGTTTTTGGGTCAGTTTGGGTGCAGATTTCGGGTCTGGTTTGGGGCTGTTTTCGGGGCTGATTGGGTGCTGTTTTTTGGTCTGATTTGGTGCTGATTTGAAGTGGTTTTGAGGCTGTTTTCGGGGCTGATTGGGTGCTGTTTTGTGGTCTGATTGGGTGCTGTTTTGAAGTGGTTTTGAGGGCTGATTTGGTGTTGATTTGGGGGCTGATTTGAAGTGGTTTTGAGGGCTGATTTGGTGCTGGTTTGGGGTTGGTTTTGTGTAGGTTTTGGTTGTGCAGGGGTTTCTGGTTTAGTTGGCAGTGGCGATGGGTAATCGGTTTTGGTTTGTGATGGTGGCCGGAGTGGGTTTGATGGGAGCGAGTTTGGGCAGTGAGGTGTGGGTTTGTGAAGGACGGGTTACGGATTGGTTTTGTGCAGAAGGATTGATTTGGGGAAAGCTGGATTGGAGAATTGGCTTTGATGCTGGGATCGATTTATTGCAGGGATTCAGATTGCTCTCCTATTTTTCGAGTTTTGCTCTTAATTTATAGAGGGTGAGGTACATTGAGGAGGTAGGGGTCCGACCATGGCGATGAGAGAAGGGATTGAGATTAATTCAAATGTTTGTCAGAGATTTTTTGAAGAAAAATTGGAAGAATGAGCGGGGTTCATGGGATCTGCTTTGACAAACGGAGAGGAGAGCCGGCTCTCTCAGATTTTCTTTTGAAAACTGAGGAAAAGAGCCGTTTGTGTCTGATTTCCTTTGACAACGGGAGAGGTGAACAACCTTTATCAGATTTCATTTGAAAAATGAGGAAGAAGAGGGGTGGTTCGGTGATCATGGGTATTTATATTATTTAGTTCGAGCTAACGGTCCGATAAATCGATAAAAGCTCGAATAAAAATACGAACAAAAAAAATAAAATATAATACCAGGATACGAAAAAAAAAAAAATAATGGTAATAATAATAATGATAATAATAATAATAATACTTGACAATATAATTAACAATAATTATGGACGATAAAATAAAAATAAAAATGTGGGTATGTTATGATATGGTAACGATTACTCATGTCAAAAATCGGGTAGCAACAGTTGCCCCCTCTTTAATGTCTTATCAAAAATAAAGTGCAACTAAATTTTTGATGAGCATTAAAGATGGTTGCCCAAGTACCACCACAAAAAATGAACATGTCATAGCAAGACATAAATTTTAAAAGCGAAAGAAAGAAAATGGCTCCACTCGGACACCATGATGCATAAATTAAATTGCTTAAATGTAAAGTTACCTTCACTCGGATGGCTTGCGGAAATTAAATTGCTTAAATGTAAAGTTACCTCCACTCGGATGGCTTGCGGAAATTAAATTGCTTAAATGTAAAGTTACCTCCACTCGGATGGCTTGCGGAAATTAAATTGCTTAAATGTAAAGTTACCTCCACTCGGATGGCTTGCGGAAATTAAATTGCTTAAATGTAAAGTTACCTCCACTCGGATGGCTTGCGGAAATTAAATTTAGCTCCACTCGGATGCTGATGGTCCCACTCGGACACCTTGCAGAAAGTAAGATGCGGCTACACTCGGACGTCTCCACTCGAATTCCGCGATGCATAAATGTAAATCCAGCTCTACTCAGATGCTGATGGCTCTACTCGGATGCCTTGCAAATCCAGCTCCACTCGGACACTGCCGACCCCACTCGGACGTCTAGAAATTCAGCTCTACTCAGACGCTAATAGCTCCACTCGGACACCTTAAAAAAACCATGCTCCACTCGGACGCTGATGGCTCCACTCGGACACCTTGCAGAAAGTAAAATGCGGCTACACTCGGACGTCTCCACTCGAATTCCGCGATGCATAAATGTAAATCCAGCTCTACTCAGACGCTGATGGCTCTACTCAGATGCCTTCCAAATCCCTCTCCTCTCGGATGCTGATGACTCCACTCGGATGTCTTTCGAAAGTAAACTTAACTCTGCAAAACAAAGGTTAAATTCCTGCAAAACTAGCATTGATTAGTGAAATAAGGCTGAAGGCAGCCTTTAAAATTCGAACTATTCCCCTTGACCGTTGGTACGATGCTTCCTTTTTGGTCGCTTTAAAGGTTAAGATGAGAATTTTAAATATGCAAGTTTTTTTGAGAAAAATGCTCATTTTATTAATTCAGAATGAATATTAGATGTCTTGTCATGACGAAACCCTATGTCTTTTGATCGAAGAGAAGTGTAGTCTGTAAATCTCTATGCGAAGTACATCTTGACAGATTCAGCATTTACTGGTCTCGGCAAATCATCTTCATCCATGTTAGTAAGCCTTAAAGCGTTCCCGGAGAATGCGTGTTTAACCATATATGGACCTTCATACTTAGGGGCTCACTTCCCTCGACCGTCCTCCTGATAAGGAAGAATCTTCTTCAATACTAAGTCTCTAGCTTTGAACTCGCGAGGTCACACTTTCTTGTTATAAGTGGTAGCCATCCTCTTTTGATACAGTTGAGCATGACACATGGCTGTCAGTCGTTTCTCTGAGATTAGGTTCAACTGTTCATACCTTACTCTCGCCCAATCAGACTCTTCCACTTCTGATTCTGCCAAGATTCTAAGAGAAGGAATTTCTACCTCGAGCGGAATCACTGCTTCCATGCCATAGACTAAAGAATAAGGAGTTGCCCCCGTAGAAGTACGAATTGCTATCCAATAAGCGTGCAAAGCAAAAGGAAGCATGTCATGCCAATCCTTGCAGGTGACCACCATCTTCTGAATAATCTTCTTCAGGTTCTTGTTTGCTGCTTCGACTGCGCCATTCATCTTTGGACGGTAAGGCGAAGAGTTTTAGTGTCATCATCATTAGTTTGGATTCTCGTTTCATCTGAGTACGGTATTTGACTATATTAGGGTAACATCCGACGTATCTTTATACGATCATATGACCACATCCGTGTATTCTTTGTGGAGCGAAATCAACTTCTCTTATAGAGTTCAAGGTTCTTTGCAATCTCGGGTATCTTTCGATCTCACTGCTTGCCCCCCCCAAGTTCGTCTTTCCTAACTCCTCCTAGTGAGGTATTATTCTCTTTTCCGAAATCTCAATCTCATCCTCCATTGCGGCAATTTTCATTATTCTTTTTGTTTAAGACACAAGGTATATCATGGCAACCCAAACTAATATTTATCCTGGAAATAAATAGAGCGGAAAAAGTAAAAGATATTTGGAATAAAAACTGCATAATTATGGAAAAAGGGAGCAAAAGCTCTACAAAAGAGTTTGTCCATTTAGGGAACATTAAAACATGCATACGTTAGAAAAAAAGGAAATTATGGAGAGACATCAGGAAGCATGGTAGCGGTCCAATTGCACACTAGCTCCCCAGACTTCTTCACGGAAATGGATGAACTGTGAGATGGTTCTTTTTCCAAGAGCGCAAATATGCAAGGCCGAAACTGCATTGACCTGAGTAAAGTTCTAGTTGATGATCCTTAGGGATTCTGTTGTACGATCCCCTAACACATGTTTATTCACCTCTTGCACCTCCTTAGTCACTTTCTCATGAACCACCAGACTCTTTCCCTTGGCCTGCCTTTGCTTCTCAACTTCATCGGAAATATCGCACCCGTCACTCCGGGTCATGCCCCCAATATTAGCACTTTCCTTCATTACTTGCCTTGCTAGCATAGGAAGACCCTCTTTGATAACATCGACCTCTTTTGCCCCCCCGGTTTTCTCCTCAGCCCGAATGACCCCAGAAGCTATCAATTGCTCCATATTCTCCAAGAAAACTGCATAATCCTGGATTTCGTATTTTCTCACCTCGGGGCTAAACAGACAACTATTAGCTTCAGAATGCTGCGGATGCCCCCCTTGGGTTGGCGCAAAGAAAAACTCTATTCGGGGTAACCCCACTACTGAAGGGGAACGATCACTAGTTTCTCCAACCATAACAACATTCGCTTGTCCACCACCGAGGGCATGATTTGGACGGGGAT
Organism: Viola odorata; assembly: GCA_963691705.1. Classification (NCBI taxonomy): domain Eukaryota; kingdom Viridiplantae; phylum Streptophyta; class Magnoliopsida; order Malpighiales; family Violaceae; genus Viola; species Viola odorata. The sequence goes on from OY829545.1 coordinate 1,001,322, forward strand.
TGGTGGTAGTCTCAAGCCCTTTGGCTAACTCCTCAAAAGAAATCCACCCACACTTAATCAGATGATTAACTTTCCCCTTAAAGGCAGTACAGTTCTCTAAAGTGTGCCCCACAGCTCCAGCATGATACAGGCATCTAGCTTTTGAATCATACCATTTTGGGTAAGGAGGTTGGAGAGGTTGGACCGGAGTTGGCGCAATCCGCCCAGTTGCTAGAAGATACTCGTAGATTTCCTCTAAAGGGACTGGGAGAGGTGGCAATGGCGCCTGGTTTTGATGATAGCTTTGCTGATTTTTATTGCTCGGGTTTTTTGGGTGGTTATATTGTCTTGGTTGTGGTGGTATTTGAAGTGGGGATGGTGAGACAAGTGAAAATGACTCATGGTTTTTTTGCTTCTTTGGTGGGTTAGAGGGTCGTTTGGTTAATTCTTGGAAGGAGATCCCTCCGCACTTGATCAAGTGATTAATCTTTCTCTTAAAGGCATTACAGTCCTCTAAAATGTGCCCTGGGACTCCCGAATGGTACGCACATGTGACATTAGGATCAAATCTTGTCGGGTAAGGAGTTCGGAGTGGTCGAGCCGGAATGGGTACAATCTGCCCAATTGTCAGAAGATGCTCATAGATTTCTTCTAAAGGGACCGGAATAGGCAGTAATGGCTCCTTGTTCCGACAATAGTTTTGGTTATCTTGGTTATTTGGATGTGGGTCATGTAATCTGGTTTGTGTGGGTTGGGATGATGGATAAGGTGGAGATAATGGAGGAGTAACATTAGCAGCAGGCATTGATGAGGAAGGGAAAAAGGTAGGTTGATATAGCGATGGTGAAGGATATGGTGGTGGTGAGGAAAAAGGTGGAGGTGGGGGGAATGGTTTCCGATGAATTGGTTGGACAACACCTTTCTCCTCTGTTATAACTAACTTTCCTAACATGATTCCCTGCTCACCCTTGTCAGCTTGTATTCCCTTTTCTGTAGCAGCCTGAAATCGTTCTTTTAATTCCATTATCCTTTCTCTCAATGTCTTAACTGCTTTAAGATGCTCAGCCATTTTTCGTGTTTGAAGTCTGGTAGCGTGGAGCTTTTGGGGAATAGTTCGTTTCTTGGGATTTATCTTAACTTTTTCTGAAAACAAAGAGAAAAATAGATGTAAGTTTTCAGGAATAATAATAATAATTATTATTATTATAATAATAACAGGCAGAAATGCTATCTCAAGGACTCCACTCCGCTTATTCAATTTTTCGGCTCCTCCTTGATCTTTCACTTGATACTTTTGAGATTCGGATGGAAAGGAACATAAAGCCATTATACCGACGAGGTTGACGAAAGGAAGCTTCGATTCATTCCCGAGACAAGGGAAAAAATACTAAAGGAAGCTTCTATTCATTCACGAGGGAAGAGGGCAGCTTCTATTCATTCCTGACAACATATATTGACGATTCCTTGATCAAGATGGAAGATGGAAGATCTCGTAATTGACAGCCTTTCCTAACCTTTTAACAAGGCTAGGGTCCCCGCCCCTTACGTTTCTTTTCCAAAATCCAAACTCAATCTTGGATCATGAATAATCTTCTTTATCGGTCTCTAGCTGTCAAGTCTGTTTTGCAAGAGAAGAGCTTCAATTCATTCTCGAAATCACAAAGGGAAATTTCTATTCATTCCAAGAAATCCAAAGTAAAACACCTCCAAGTACTTGCTCCCATTAAAACAATACAACCGCAACATTAAAATAAATCAACATCTTGAGGCTTAACTGCTGGTGGAATTTTCTCCCATCTGCTCCATCAAGGCAACCTTCTTCTTCTGCACCTTCGCTTCAACTTCTAAAACCACTACTCGGGCTCGCAAGACTTGATTCTCTCCATCTATGCTGGCTTTCTCTTTGATGCGATCAGTCAAAATCTCAATCATTGCATTTTTCTCTCGGACCAAAGCGCTTGAAATCTCCCTTTTGTTGACCTCTCCTTTCAATCTCCTTCTAAAGTTTTCATTGGCTATTCTTTGGTTTCTAAGGTTTATTCGTACGTTCTCACTATCACGCCTCTCCAATCCACGTATTTTAAGCTCCAAATCCATCTTGTCAATCGACAGATTATCCCTCTCTTTTATCACCAGATCTCGTTCTTCTTTCACTACTAGCAATTGCTCCATCAACTGGGCATAAGCCACATAACTAACCTTTGCATTGGCATGGCATTCACCTTCTTCTTCCATAGGCTTCCTGTTTTCCGGAAGGGGCAAAACATTTCCATTAATCCTGTTCCTCCGCCATTCTGAGTATTCCTTTGTTAGCCGAGTAGGGATAGTATGTCCCTCAAGGAAAAATGGAGCACGCCATTCATTCACATACTGACGTAGAGTGTCCGTCTCTTCTGAGTGTGGTGGACTCGAGCTTGGCATACCAAAAGTGGCGGGGACAATTTGCATAATGCAAAATTGGCCAAGGACAAGAGCTGGGCAATAGGGCACACATCCTCTCGCTCCGATCAATGGGACCCACAATAGATCCCCACAACTCACAATTGGATTAGCAGCTCGCAACCATTTGGCATGTTGATTAAAGTCATTTTTAGAAAGGTTCAAGAACCTAGCAACCCATGTGTCCTTGTCTTCCATTTTCCACTTATTCACCGCTACGTCTTGACTTATTCCCAAAATAACCTTCTCCAACGGATTCGAGCCTAAGTAGCCTTGGGAGAACAAAGATTGATCTGGTGTCTGTTTGAAATGGCTGATGAACTTCCCTCTTCCAATCCTCTTACAAAGGTCTAAGGAGTGGAATGTTTCTGCTAGAATAGCTGTTGTAGGGTTGATATTATTCGTCTCCATTTCATGGAAGATGTTGGCCGCCTCAAAGTCGATACTATTTTTCATCTTCGGGAATAAAACAAGCCCCACCACGGCGAAAGCTAGAATCCTTAAGCGCTTCTCTCCCTGAGATAAATAAAATTGTTTCTCGATATCCGACCAGCACCAGATATACTTTCCTTCCCTCAAACGAGTAGTAACTCCTAACAACTTATCTAATCTCAGTTTGACATCAGTGGGCTCAAAACGGACATTCTGGTATATGGATGATATCGGAGGGATGAAGCATAATAGGGCGGCGTATTCCTCCAGAGTAGGAATCAAATCTATCCTTTGGTCAAAAGAAAAGCATCGATAATAAGGGTCCCAAAACACCAAAGCCGCTCGGATACAACCCCAATCAATCTTCACATCTAACAGTGTCAGAAGTTTCCCGTATTTGCTTTTAAATTGCACTTCTTCATCCTTAGTCAACTTATTCCTCAACTCCTTAATTCCAGTTATATCAAATTTTGTTGTTTCCACCTTAACCTTGGTTGTGACATTAGGAACAAAACTTTTTCCCAACATGTCTCCTCGCCTGGATTGATCGTTGCAGCTCAACTTCCCAAAAGTATCAAGTGAAAGCATCATGGGTGTCGCCATTGAGTGAACAATTGGGATGGGTCATGTTTGAAAAAACAAAGTTCATGTATCAGTAGATAAAAATATATAAAGCAAAGGATGAGTTAATAACAACGATAAAAAAAAAAAAATAAATGAATCATTTTGGAAAATATACATGTGATATATCATGGCAATGATGCATCAAATTGGAACATATACATGCAATCATGATGCACGTGCTGGGGTAATTTCGACTACTTCTAGCTGGCTGAAAGGCTCCCGAACGATACCAAAAAGTGGTCCCTCAGTAAACGGATACATGATTGCCGACCGAACCATCAAAAGCTCGTAGCGCTCATCCATTTAGGGGTTCGAATCCGAGTTTGGCATTGGTGAAAACTACCCAGGACACGTGCCCCAGGGCCTCACTACTAACCTCCTAATCCTATTTGGAACAGGCCCGGCAATAGGGCATTATGCGTGATGCGAATGAAAAAAAAAAATTGATATCAAAGCGAGTAAACAAAAATAACAACAATAAACACCTCAGGCAAATAATTCCGGCTTCGACCCTAAGTCCCCAGTGAAGTCGCCAAACTGTCGCACCGTCGCGAGCGAAATTCGGGACGCAAAGAAATTCACATAACAATGAAGTCGCCACCCTATTTTTCTAAGGTTTAGGGAAACCTAAAAAAGGTCCGAAAAAGAAGAAAATAAAATAAAAACTAAGGCACAAATAAAAAGGGTCTAAACCCGAGAACGATGGTTCGGGGTCGTATTATGGACTCGGGAAGGTGTTAGGCACCCGAATCTCATCCTAAAAAGGTTACCGGTTCTAAAAAGAGGTGTTTTAAAATCATGTTAAAAACAAGTAATTTGGGGCCCTCAGGGGGGATCGTCGCTTTAATTCTTTAGTTGATTCGGTTGATTTTATCCTAATTATTGTCGAGTTGTTAAAAAGAAAATAAACATTTTATCCTCTAAAAAAGAAAAAGGTCGGTTTGCATACCTATTCCGGTTATATTTAATCGAGTTCAAAAATTATTACATGTAAGATTGATTAAGTGAAATTACTACCATTTTATTATTAATCTTTACTAAAGCGACGACCCTAGTAAATCATAGACGAATCACGGCGATCGAAATCACTATCATCACAGATGAGTTACTACATCATCGGGCAAATGCATATGATTAATCCTATTTACTAGGTGATTCTAAGCATGCATAGACTAACAAAGTACCATTTATATGAATGCGAGAAAACACGTTGAAAAGAGAAAAACTGGGAAGTGGGGTCGAAGCCGCGCACATAACACATTCGTCAAAGATAACATTAATACATCCATGAGCATAAAGTAAATATCAAGGGATTACTAAATTTAAACGATCACGCAACATTAAAGATTTAAATCTCATTTTAGAAGGTAACTCTAATGATAAGGGGATTAAATATGGAGGTATTTTCTACGAGTTGGGCTTAGGGCCCATTTACTATCTTTCCGCTTTCAAATGATTATTTTCTTTGGTGATTTACTATCCAATAATTTTAGAGGGAACCTGAGTTATTGGAAAAGATTTAAATCCTATTGTTTTGATTACTACTTTGTTTATTTTTCTTTGATTGATTTTATTCGTTTTGATTTGTGGGGAATTAATAAAGAGTGTGAATTTTAGTAATTAATAATCATGCAATTAAATTAATGCGTGATGTTTAATTACTAGTCCTATTTTTATTTCATGCATTTAACAAAATAAAAGTTGAGTATTTACTAATCCTAATTCGTTCAAGCAAGGGTCGAGTAAGTGAAACTATTAAAAGGAGCTGTTGATATAAATTAATTTTCATGCAAATAGGCTTATTTAAATTTTAGCAATTCTAAATAATCATGCATTCGATCATATAATAAATAAAATAACTAACAAAAATCTCCTCGAGCGGGTACCTGCATCACCGATTAGTTAGTAGCACGAGTAATAAAAAATAAAGAAGCAAATAAATAAATATTTACAAACACTTCTAATGGGCCGGCCCATCACCCAAAATTAAAAAATACAAAAACCAAGCCTCACTTTCTTTTCTCTACACCAGCCGGCCCAAACCAAACCCATATGAGAAATTTAAAACCCATCCCAATACCCTAACAAAAACATTTATCATCTCCTTCCTCTTTCTCTAGCCGCCGGCGGCTAAGCTAAACATCACATCTCTTTCTTTGTCTGCCGCCGGCGGCTTCTTCTCCAATTCTCTTCGCTCCCTGTAAATCAATACAAATGGAGTAGCAATCTAACAAACAATTCAAACAAAAAGAGAAGAAGATACCGCGATGAAGAGAGGCGATTTCGGCGGTGAGGTGGATTTAGGCTGTTTTTGGGTGAATTTGAGGGCTGATTTGGGTAACTTTGAAGTGGGTTTAGGGCTGATTTTGGGGTTATTTGAAGTGGGTTTAGGGGCTGGATTTCGTGGTGATTTGAAGTGGATTTAGGGGCTGTTTTGGGTGATTTTAGGGGCTGTTTTTGGGTCAGTTTGGGTGCAGATTTCGGGTCTGGTTTGGGGCTGTTTTCGGGGCTGATTGGGTGCTGTTTTTGGGTCAGTTTGGGTGCAGATTTCGGGTCTGGTTTGGGGCTGTTTTCGGGGCTGATTGGGTGCTGTTTTTTGGTCTGATTTGGTGCTGATTTGAAGTGGTTTTGAGGCTGTTTTCGGGGCTGATTGGGTGCTGTTTTGTGGTCTGATTGGGTGCTGTTTTGAAGTGGTTTTGAGGGCTGATTTGGTGTTGATTTGGGGGCTGATTTGAAGTGGTTTTGAGGGCTGATTTGGTGCTGGTTTGGGGTTGGTTTTGTGTAGGTTTTGGTTGTGCAGGGGTTTCTGGTTTAGTTGGCAGTGGCGATGGGTAATCGGTTTTGGTTTGTGATGGTGGCCGGAGTGGGTTTGATGGGAGCGAGTTTGGGCAGTGAGGTGTGGGTTTGTGAAGGACGGGTTACGGATTGGTTTTGTGCAGAAGGATTGATTTGGGGAAAGCTGGATTGGAGAATTGGCTTTGATGCTGGGATCGATTTATTGCAGGGATTCAGATTGCTCTCCTATTTTTCGAGTTTTGCTCTTAATTTATAGAGGGTGAGGTACATTGAGGAGGTAGGGGTCCGACCATGGCGATGAGAGAAGGGATTGAGATTAATTCAAATGTTTGTCAGAGATTTTTTGAAGAAAAATTGGAAGAATGAGCGGGGTTCATGGGATCTGCTTTGACAAACGGAGAGGAGAGCCGGCTCTCTCAGATTTTCTTTTGAAAACTGAGGAAAAGAGCCGTTTGTGTCTGATTTCCTTTGACAACGGGAGAGGTGAACAACCTTTATCAGATTTCATTTGAAAAATGAGGAAGAAGAGGGGTGGTTCGGTGATCATGGGTATTTATATTATTTAGTTCGAGCTAACGGTCCGATAAATCGATAAAAGCTCGAATAAAAATACGAACAAAAAAAATAAAATATAATACCAGGATACGAAAAAAAAAAAATAATGGTAATAATAATAATGATAATAATAATAATAATACTTGACAATATAATTAACAATAATTATGGACGATAAAATAAAAATAAAAATGTGGGTATGTTATGATATGGTAACGATTACTCATGTCAAAAATCGGGTAGCAACAACCACGTATAAATAAACAAAAAAGTAGCGATCGGTGATTCATTCTCCTCTCATCCTTCTGGACATCTACAAAATTAGGGTTCCTCATTCTCCTCTCACCTTCGCTTCTCACCTCGCTCTCCTCTTCTCCTGACATTAGAGATACAAAACAAAACCATCTCCGTCTGCCGTTCCTTCCTCTTGGCCACCACCGTCCTCGTCGTCGTTGCTTCGTTCTTCATCTACTCCTGCCGCACCTATCATAGGACAACCTCTGAAGTGCTTCTTCTTCTTATTCTTATAGGCGAGTGACTTTCATCCAGTTTTGTGGATTAAGGATACTCTGTATTCTTCTTTGTCCTTTTCTGAGGTATTTTTCTAGAAAGTTGGTTTTTTTAACTCAAAAGGATGCCGATCAATTTCGTTCATTATCATTATAGTTTACTCTTAGTCTAATTTAGTTGTTGGGCTGATTTTGTTTGACATTAGTCATTGTTTTCTCATCTTATTTAGGGTTTTTTATTTGTTGTTACATAGCCTTTTGATGTTGGAATGGTAAAAATGAATGACGATTTTTCTGTTATTTAGAATCTTAAAATAATGGGTTTACTGAACCATATGCATTTTCAGTACAATGAGTTTTTGCTTGGATTGCTGCTTTTGTAACTTTGATCATTTCTTACTTGCAAGAAGGGAGGGATTTGATGGGTGGGTTTCTGTTTGCAGTTCTATTGTGTTTCAAACACTTGTTTGCAGTAGCTGCCCCTGTTTATTTTGTGTATTTGCTTAGAGTTATGTAAGATGATAGTTTAATGATACATTTCAGTGTTAGAAGATGAAAGTTGATAGCTTTGAGTTCTAATTTGTGCCATTCTCATTACATTCTGAAATCTTTTTGTTGTTACTTGTTATGGTTATGTAAGATCTTGTAATTTTATGCTAAATATTGTCACCAATTATCGTAATTTTTTGCTTCTTAAATTTTTAAATATTACAAAAGTTAATGTGAAATATAGAGTTGTCACTTTTAGAGTAACAAAAGTAAATCAACGGATTGATTTTCGGAAAAAACAATTGTTAGCTGCGAAGGTAACGAAAGCCCACAATTTGAAGTTTATCCCGCAAATTTTCGATGACTTTGGTTAAATAGCTTTTTTTTTCAATATTTTAAAGTAGAATATTTTATAAACAATTCTTTGATCCCCTGATTTGAAGGTGAAAAAATGTAATAGATTCAGATACTCCAGATTAATTTGTAAACAATAACTTTTATTCCAGAAACAAGAAGGAAAATACATGATAACTAGTACAGGTGGTGACCTTATTCGTACGCTATCATACATTAAGTACGTAGCATTGGTCAAAACAGTAATTAAAAATAGCACTTGGTAATTAATTTGTAGTAGTTCTTGGATACGTTTGTTACATAATCTTTTAAGGTATGAACACAGATGTCCTATTGGTTTAGTACTAATTCCGTCCACACCGCGCCAGTAATTAGATAGGGAGGTTGGAGAACACCGCGAAGACGGATGTTATGAGTTCGAGAACAATTGGGAGTCCTGAAATATGTGGGAGTACTGGAAGTGCTGGAACACCTGGGAGTACTAGAAATGCTGGAATACTTGGGAGTCCTGTAATAGGTGAAACCAGCTGCAAAAAGGCTGCCAGAATACCTGTCTGGGAACCGAGAGTGACGTTGCAGGTGGCCAGTGGCGTGGTCACCACTACTCTGCAGCCGCCTCAGAGTATTGAAGTAATGAGACCCGTGGTAATATTACTATTCAGGGCAATTGAGAATGTTCCGTTTGTGGTGGTTGTGGCAGTCGAAACTACTATCCCTCCACATTGCAATTGCACCGTAGCATCTTCCACAACAAAGGGAAAAAATACGAGCTTAATTAGTAAATTTATATATATTTATCAGTTTGGAAATATTGGTTTAATTGAACAATTAATGCTATTTAGTGTAATTGACGGGATTAGTTTCCTCTCGGAATAGAGAGGAGAAAACCTAGAGAGATGGAAAGAAAAAGAAAAAGTATGTATGGAATGGTTATAGGACAAATGAGGGCGGAACTTACTAGGAAATGGGGTAAGTGGGTGTTTGGCATTGAGGTTCTAGTTGGGAAAGGGGGTTTCCAAAATAAAAAAGTCAAGATTGGTGTTTAGTAACCACCTTTCAAACTGAACTTCTCGACCCAAAACCTTAGTTTTGGAAAAGGAGGGAAAGGGTCCAGCCTCAAAACTAAGGTTTTGAGAAGGACACAGGAAACTGAAATGTTTTCATTTTGGACAAAAATATTACCTTAGTTCATTCTTAATTACAAATATACCACGTATAGATAAACAAAAAAATAGCGATCGGTGATTCATTCTCCTCTCATCCTTCTGGACATCTACAAAATTAGGGTTCCTCATTCTCCTCTCACCCTCGCTTCTCACCTCGCTCTCCTCTTCTCCTGACATTAGAGATACAAAACAAAACCATCTCCGTCCGCCGTTCCTTCCTCTTGGCCGCCACCGTCCTCGTCGTCGTTGCTTCGTTCTTCATCTACTCCTGCCGCACCTATCATAGGACAACCTCTGAAGTGCTTCTTCTTCTTATTCTTATAGGCGAGTGACTTTCATCCAGTTTTGTGGATTAAGGATACTCTGTATTCCTCTGTCCTTTTTTGAGGTATTTTTCTAGAAAGTTGGTTTTTTTTTACTCAAAAGGATGCCGATCAATTTCCTTCATTATCATTATAGTTTACTCTCAGTCTAATTTAGTTGTTGGGCTGATTTTGTTTGACATTAGTCATTGTTTTGTCATCTTATTTAGGGTTTTTTATTTGTTGTTACATAGCCTTTTGACGTTGGAATGGTAAAAACGAATGGCGATTTTTCTGTTATTTAGAATCTTAAAATAATGGGTTTACTGGACCATATTCATTTTCAGTACAATGCGTTTTTGCTTGGATTGCTGCTTTTGTAACTTTGTTCATTTCTTACTTGCAAGAAGGGAGGGATTTGATGGGTGGGTTTCTGTTTGAAGTTCTATTGTGTTTCAAACACCTATTTGCAGTAGCTGCCCCTGTTTATTTTGTGTATTTGCTTAGAGTTATGTAAGATGAAAGTTTAATGATACATTTCAGTGTTAGAAGATGAAAGTTGATAGCTTTGAGTTCTAATTTGTGCCATTCTCATTACATTCTGAAATCTTTTTGTTGTTACTTGTTATGGTTATGTAAGATCTTGTTTGTTTATGTTGTGGTTGTTGTGGTTGAATTATCTGTGGTTTTTCCCCCTTTTTGAAAACGTCATGTTACGGTTATAAAAGGTTGTCTTACTCATTGACAAGGTTTGTTTGTATTTATGGTAGAAATAACAACTTTGACAAGGGTTGTTTGTATTTATGGTAGAAGTAGCAACCATTGAATGTAGAACTTGAATTCTTACAAAATTTTAGTGTATTTATGAGTTATGAGATCGCAAGATAATTATTTTTATAATGTTATCTTACAGTTTGATATTATCATTAAATCTCATAAATCATATGCAATTTAATCTCGTTATTAAATCTCACAAATCAGCTTAATACTAATACAAATAGTAATAAAAAACACCAAAGCTTCCTCTTTCAATTCTCCTTTACAAAAAGAGAAACTAAATTTTAATATAATAATAACTTGAAGATGCGATATTGGACACTTACTGGAATACAGAAAAGGGAGCAATAGCATCGGCTAAAGAAGTGGCAAGAAGAGGGTAAGAACTTTTGTGTTAGAGAGGGAGCGGGCCATTTTTATATTTTGATTAGATTATTTATATATATTTATTTCTGGGTGATAGTTTTATACGAAATAGTATATATAATAATAATAATAATAATAAATATTTATAATATGGCAAATGATATGCAATATAACTGCAGATGCTACTCTTCTTTCTTCAAGAAGAACAACCTCTGCGGACTAGGAAAATGCTGGTGATTAAGAACTAAGGGTGCTCATCGGTATTACTGAACTTTCAAAAGACATACCGAACCGAATTCCAAATAACTCATACCGAACCCGAATTACCGAATTGAAATTTCGGTAAATTACGGTTACCGAAATCTTAGAAATTATTTCCAAATCAACCAAAATTCACCCTCACCCTCCTCTCGCCGCCGACAACCTCCATCAACAAACACATCCACATCTCTCACTCCCTACAGCCACCATCAACAAGCACATCCACATCTTTCACTCCCGATCTGCCCACCACTTTTCTCCTTCACCCAACATCAACAAACACGCCATCTCGCCGCTGGCAGCCACCATCAACAAACACACCCAAACTTCCTCACCAATCCAACTCTAAATCTCCAGCCAGAATCAACCCAATACCTTCTCAAGCTCGGATCTGACAGAAAAAAACAAAACTCCCCTCACTAACCTGATCAAAATAAATAGATTGGTGTTCTTTATTTCCTTCTCTTTTTCTTCATTTGCCTTTCTTTGTGGATCTAATAGATTTATTAACTAAATGAGGTAGAGGTGCTGAGATGGTAGTCGGCCGGTGGAGGCGAGTGGCGGCTGTCGGACTAGCGAGTGGAGGACCGGAGGTGGCGATCGGGATTTGAGGGAGAAGAGAGAGAGCGAGGTGAGTGTGTGTGAGTTGTTGTGTCTGTATGTAAGAATGGAGAACTGGGCTGGCATGGGCCAAGACAAGGGCCAAGGCCTAATGACAATAAATCCTTTGGGTCAAAATTTCGGTAAGTTCGGTTGACCAAAGTTCTCAATTTTGATACCGTACTGAACCGAACTTAAAGTTCGGTAATCTTCTACCGATACTGAAGTTACCAATACCGAAAATACCGAACCGATTTGGAAATTCGAAAATTTTGCACACCCTATTAAGAACTACTATGGGTTGGTGCGTATTTATACAGCACAGAAAATTTATTTAAAAGAAAAATAAAATGGAGGTGGAATATTGGAAATGAATGGGCTGGTCGGTGTTTAGCTGCTTGGCCTTTGGAAATTGAAATGACGCGATCTCAACTCATAAGAGCGTGACACGTGGTGATCCCTTTTAAATTTTTGTTATTATTTTATTTAACGAACCAATCACTTTTAAATTTATTGTCGAGACCTGAACAAAACGATTATGATTGTTACCGTTTGATTAAGCTTGAATATTTTCATTATTATTAAATAAAATTTTGGTAATAGACTTTTTCAATGATAAATTAAGACACTATCTAATTATTGTAATATTTATTTATATATACAAATATTTGTATGATATAGATGAATCATTTGTGACTATCAATATGAAGATGAGCGACGAAAAAATAAGAAAAAGAAATGAAAAGGCAAAAAGGGTTTATGTTCTTGTATTTGTAATAGTGTATTATTGTCATGAATCAGATGGAAATAAAATGTTAAAATATATACTCTTCCCACATATATAAGCAATAATTTCAAGTTTATCCATGCAACGAATCGACGTCTTGATATCTATCCTTTAATATGCGACAGATTCAGTTACTCCATATTAATTGTAAACAGAAGTATTAATTAACAAGAACTTTTATTCCAGAAACAGGAAGGGAAATACACGATAACGAGTACAGGTGGTGGGTGACCTTATTCATATGCTATCATACATTAAGTACTTAGCATTGGTCAAAACAGTAATTAAAAACAGCACTTGGTAATTTATTTGTAGTAGTAGTTCTTGGATACCTTAGTTACATAATTTTTTAAGGTATGAACACAGATGTCCTACTGGGTTAGGGCTATTTCCGTCCACACCGCGCCAGTTATTAGTTAGGGGACATGCACGAATACGCCTGCAGTGAAGTTGAGAATATTAAAGAGTCCTTGAACAACGGATCCTAGAAACAGCAAAGGGGATGCCAGAGTACCCCCCAGAGCGCTTGTAGATTTATTCACATAGCCTGGAATTTACATTTGACAATTTTAAAAAACAGTATAAACCCTTCCCTAGGCTATGTTGGAAATGCTAGGGGATGGGCCTACGAAAAGGAGCTGTTAGTTGTTTTTGGGCGTAGGCCCTATTAAATCAATCAATCAATAAAAAAGAAACAAAATAAGAAAACCCATGAGTGCTTGTAGATTTATTCACATAGCCTGGAATTGTAAATTCGGTTCTGATACGAATTTCGACAAATGGTTGTTTTACTGACTGTATAGCTTTCATGGGCTCTGAAGTCCATATGTCCATATACCTATAGGGTCGAAATAGGGTATGCTAAATCATAATACAAAAATCTAAATTTCTTTATGGATAAGTGCCAAGCACGCTACCACGACCAGCAATATCAACACACGATGATACTACTCTAACACGATTAACCGGAATTTGCGCAAGTTCATGTGCAACATCCTTGAATTCAAGAACTCCTCCTTCTTTACACTTTGACATTAACCGACAAGCTTCTTCTTTTGTCATCTTAACTTTCACTCTAATCACTTCCTTCTCTTCACCACCACCATCAGTATAAATCCTGCTTCTGCTCTTCGGCTGGTTTGGTGATGCCGCCGCCATTTTGCTCAACTCATCAAACTGTTCAAACTAACATAGTTAAAAGATAAGAACGTAGATATATTTGGTTTTGTGCATTTAATTGGAAGTTATAAGAGTGATGAGTATATATATAGGCAGCTAATCACTTGGGGGGAGATGGTGATAGTTGTATAATTAGGGGAAAATGCAAATTGATAATTTTCAGTCAAGCTTTTTCAAGTCAAGGTCGTTGATTTGAATTTGTAAATTAAAAAAGAAATGAGAGGTGGTGCCCTTAATAGACGCAATTTGGAATCTTTGAAGGGTCATTAGCATGCTTTACTTATTTTATAGAGAGGGAATTACGATTATGGGTTGATGAGTTGCTAGTTTAGTCGGGGAAAATGAAATAAAGATTAATCAAGCGGTTAAAATCACCTTTAAATCAATTTGTTTACAAATTACGCAGCAAAATTTGAAGTGTAAACCAAACGTTTATATTAGACCTCATTAGGTCGAAGTCAGTCCACTTAGAGATAGTAATTACTACGTATACAATGATGCATCAAAAACCTCTTTTTTAAAAGAGTAAAAATGTCGAAAATTTATTTAATTAACTACTTTTTTTATAATTAATTTTAGTAGAGAAAATACTCGAAGAGAAAATAAAAGGGTTGTATCAGAACGCTTTTTCTATTGGACGAAAATGGAGGATGCACTTCTGGGAAGCAAGTTGGTGCAGAAATGTTGTTAATTAATGTTCCCTGGTGGATTCCTAACTGTTTATCCTCTATTCATCCGAATGAAATCTACGGCTTACGGGCTCAGTTACCAAAAAAAGAACAAAAGAAAGAATGGTGGATGCTCCATTTTCGTCCAAGTATTTCAAAAGTACTGTAACTTACTATGCATATTACTCCCTCTGTCCTAAAATAGTTGACGTTTTAGCCCTATGCATAGTACTGGTAGAATAGAATTTGGACCATAAAAAAAATTCAATTTGAATCTTGTTGTAAAAATTAACAATAAGATCTATATATTTTTAGTAGGGCAAGCTATATGAATAGACAAATAAAGTGTAAATAAATTAACAATGGGCCTATATTTTTATAAATATAGGAGGTAGAATAGAATTTGGACCATAAAAAAAAAATCAATTCGAGCTACCGATAATTTATTGTTAAAATTAACAAGCTAAATTGAGGCACACATTATGAATTTATGATACTGATTTATTTGAACTTTTTACAATCTCAATTTTTGAAAGTTAAAGAAGAACGACTTTCATAAAAATATTAGAAATATAATAGAATATTTGCTTATAATTTTATCAATGAAGAAAAGTCAACACTAGTAATAGGACTAAATTGATACAAATAGAAAACATTAGGAGTTGTAAAATTCAGTTACATAGGATAAGGACTAGATTGTGACTAATCTAATACACGCATGTTGTTGGTAGTCTATCAAAACTTTCAAAACTGCAAAACTATCAAAACTATTGATTATGTTAAATATTGTCACCAATTATCGTAATTTTTTAAATATTACAAAATTTAAAGTTACAACTTTTTAAGGAAATATTTTCGGGAAAAAAAATGAACGGATTGGGCCAATCGTTGACTTTCACCAAACCGGTTCAACACTTTGACCGACCGGTTCACCCGATTTTATTCCGGTTCTGCAGAAAGTTAGATCGGTTCCCAAGGCTTTTGGGTGTTTTATTTCCAATTCTGGGGTCTATTTTGTC
The DNA here is from genome assembly GCA_963691705.1 of Viola odorata. Classification (NCBI taxonomy): domain Eukaryota; kingdom Viridiplantae; phylum Streptophyta; class Magnoliopsida; order Malpighiales; family Violaceae; genus Viola; species Viola odorata. The sequence continues at coordinate 1,016,624 of OY829545.1, forward strand.
CAATTCTGGGGTCTATTTTGTCCAATTCGGCCTCTAAATAATTGGTTCAACTCTTAGCTCATCCGGTTCCTTGCGTTCTCCGGTTCCTTTGCGGTTTCGTCCGCTTTATTGCACACTTTTATGTGTGCCTCTTGATATTAAGGGGTCTGTGACAGAAAAATCACCAGCAGAACCAGCATTTCAGTGAAGATGAAAGCTTCAAACGAAACTGATGAAGTTGAAATTGAGCTGGTATTGTCAGCGTGAAAAAAAAATTGAAAAAAAAATGTTTGTTTTGAGGGGGAGTATTGGCAATCAAAACCAACTCCTCTGTCTATTGTTCTACTATGAGTAGAACACAAACAAAAGGTGGAGCCGATCGATCGCAATCATCATGAGCAAATCCGAATCTGAAAGCTTTGGTGCAAAATTTGCTCCGATTATTTTAAAAAGAGCAAATCCAAATCTGAAAGCTCTAGTGCAAAATCTGCTCCGATTATTTTAAAATCGGCAACCCCGACATTCAATCCCGGGATCATGTTTGATGAAACAAACTACGAAGTTTGGTCCCAGATGGTCGAAATGTTAATTGCTGAAAAGGAGAATCTTTCCTTCATCCGTGGTAATACTCCGTTACCCATTGAAAAGGAAGATGGATACGAAAAGGAGAAATTTTCCTTCATCCATGGTAATACTCCGTTACCTACGGAAAAGGGTGATGGATACGAAAAATAATTTGGATGGTAGATTCGAATAGGTGCATGGCGATATCCGAAAAGATCCAGTTCCTGAATCCACCTTTCTCCTTGATCCGTCGTGAGGCCGCTCGAAAAACAACGATGAATGAAAAACTCGAGAAAAGTGAAATTTCGCTGTTATCAATCGCAATCCTCAAGACAAGGTTCAAGGAAGGTCCAACAAATGAATTGAAAGAAACAAACAATGCTGCAGCCGTTTGATTTCGGTGATTGTGGACATTTTCAACTTTGGTACGTTTTCTACATTGAAAAATAGGCACCGTTGGATTTGTTGATTTTTTCAACTTTGAATTGTTGATTTTGTTGACTTTTCTGATGGTGCTGCATCTATAAATAGATGCCCTTGAAAAAATGGAATGAAATAATAAGTTGCAATCGGGTGCAATTTATCAATGTTTTAAAAACCGACCCGGCTAACCTGTTGAACCAGATTCAACCGGTGTTTGACCGAGGTTCGACCGGATTGACCAATTGGTACAGTGTGAACCGTTCACTTAGCGAACCGTTCGAGCTTAGATGATTGAACCGGTACCTATAACGGGCCGGCCCATGCCTGTAATGGGCCGACCCATCAAATTTTCCATATTAAAAAAATAAAAAATAAAAAATAAAAAAAAATAATAAAAACAAAACACAAAACGGCGTCGTTTTGGTTTGAGATCGACCCATCCGGGTCGATAGCGGGTCGACCGGTCGAACCCGGGTCACTTGCAGGTCCGGTCCAAAGAATGAACCAACCCAAAATCCTCATTTTGTCACCGGTTTACCGGTCCAACCGTCGGGTCGGACCAGTTTTTAAAACACTGCAATTTATCAACAAAAAAAAAGGATAAAAGCATCCGAGAAAAAAAAAAGGAAAAACAATATGGACTATTTTTGGTAGGAAATGAAATCCCTACCGAGAAATGATACTTGGAATCTTTTTTTGATTGCCCGCCTGAAAAAAAAAAGGACAGTTGAATATAGATGTGTTTACTCAAAAAAAAAAATGATCGAACCATCGAACGGTTCAAGGCTACATTTATTGACAGGGTGGTGAATGGAAATGGTCGTGAAGAAAGGAGCATTTCAAAACTACCTATCTGCTGAATTTGAAAGGGAAAATCTTGGTCCACTGGAATACTTTTTTGAAATTGAAGTATCCAGATCCTCCAAAGTAGTTTCAAGCCCAAGAATTCTCAAAGATCCTTTGCAAGTTGGACATATATCTATGTACCAACTTGAGGGGGTGTTGAATATTCATTGAATATTATTACTGTAGCAAGCCCAAGCCCATGACCCATGGCCCATCATCAACAACTTCAGCTCATGGCCCATCTTCACATACACAAGCCCATTGGCCCTTCTTCACCTACCAACCTGCGCATGCTCTACCCATCACTGTAGCAGTCATGCATGGCAACATGACTGCAGCCATTGTTGAAGACAACCATGCGCCACCTTGCTGCACCACCTACCATGCAGAGGCCACCAAGTCCAAGATATTGCCTCAGTTTGCGATTGGACTTTAGCCCTGTGCTTAAGGGCATTCTTGATGTTGATTGCTTTGCTATTTACCAAATTTCTCCTTAACACCTTTTTAGAGTTGAAATCTAGGAATTAGGGGGACATAGAAGAATAGAAGCAATCTGCTTTACGTATCATCCTGCCAAGCCCACAACATACCCCAATCCACAATGGGCTTCCGGCCCATTTATTTTCTGTGTATCCACCCACGGGAATAAATTGTGACAAATGGAATTTCACAGCTCACGTTTTTTCTCCTTTGATCTTTTCCTAGCAGTGAATATGAATATTACATGTTAACACTTCCAAAAGCAAAAGATTTCAGAATATAGTTTTTTTACATGTATCTTTCGTATCGGTCGATAACACAACTGGTTATTCTATCATGTGCATGGCATGACAAATTGACAATCCGTTGCGAGCAGGAAACATGAGTCTAGAAAGCTTGTCAGTTGACATCTTCATCAACTTTTTTTTTCTCAATAAAATTATTGTATTCCATTCACTTCGGTTTTCTTGGGCAAGAATTTGGATATTGCAATAAGAGAATGCGTTTTCTCGCTTTTAAGGCACGAATTGGATCAAAATCCAATTCAATTAAAATAATCATAATTTATTTTATCAATTAATATATTAACTCATAGTTGTTAGTTATTACTTATTATTATTAGTAAAATGTATAGATCAAAAAAATAAAAAATAAAAGAAATCGACGATTTGGGCCAATCATGAGCAGTGCAGTATGGAAAGCCCACATTTTGAAGTTGGGTCGGTAAGTTCAAATGCCTTCGGTAAACAAAATATTGGCCCAGCCCATAACAATTTACAATTGGGCTCGAATCTCGTGATGGACCCACGCCGTGAGTCGTGACTTATTTTTTATTTTTGAAGGGTGAGTCGTCGTGAATATTCACTTGAGGACAATCAATATCAATACTTGTCAATTACATTTTTTTCTTCTATTTCTGCAATAATACTATATAGTACTACTCTATTCTGCAATGAATTTCTTCTTCTTTTTTATAATTCATTAGTCTAAATTCTTGAAAATTATAACAAAATCGAGTTAGCACAAAAAAAAATTAATCCATAAACGTCGAGGATAAAGTTGCGGGTAAAAAATGGAAGTTTATAACTGGACGTAGCAGAAAGGGGCATTCTCCAATATTTTGGTCCAAGTTGCCATGGCTATATGAAAAATAGGGGCTTGCTATCGAAGATTGAAAATGTACTGTAAATCATATATGTATCTTCCAAAGTTGAAATTAGATTGGTCCATAGCTCTTTGCGACTAGAACTTAGCCATGTCCTTAAGGGCATAATTAGATTCCAGAATGCGAAAAGCAGGAGGCTACATTCTAGATGTGATTGCTTAGATTAATGGTCCATGACTCCATGGCTCTTTGCAATTGGATACGCCTTTGTAACATAGTTCCACGAGATTCTTGATGTTATTGCTTTGGTTGTTTTGAGTTTGAAACCTAGGAATTAGGAAAGGAATGTAGAAACCAAAATCTGCTTTTTACTCCCTTTTTTTTAAAGTATGTTTTTTTGAACGGTAACTATCATTAAAATAAACACTAAAAAGTCAAATAATGTATACAGTAACATTTAGTAGAAAAACGATATACTTTGGAGTTCGGAGGGAATAGTATTTTAGGATTTTAAACCAACAGTTTACTACAAGGATCAAATATGAGATCTTAGAGTGTCAGCGTGAATCCTAACCTAAGTTCGTTGAGCCTCCTTTAGTACCTAAGTCATCAATTGGGAGTCCTAAAGTAAGTGGGACTCCTGAAGGTACTGGAATACTTGTGAGTCCTGGAATAAGGCTTGGTAAAGGCAGCTGCAAAGGGGATGCCAGAATACCCGGCAGGGAACCGAGAGTGGCGTTGCAGTTGGCCAGTGACGTGGTCACCGCTACTTTGCAGGTGCCGTTGAGTAGTGAAATAACGCGACCCAAGGTAATATTATTAGTATTCAGCCCAAGTAAGAAATTTCCGGTTCCAGTGGTTATGGTAGTCGAAACTACTACCCCTCCACATTGCAATTCCAAGGTAGCATCTTCCACAACAAAGGAAAAAAATACGTGCCTATTTAGTAAATTTATATATATTTATCAGTTTGAAATTTAATCGTTAACAGGGGCGGATCCAGCCCAGGGCCAGGGTGGATTGGCCCAATCAAAAAAAAAAAATACCTTTAATTTAAGGTTTAAGTAAAATTCACCATTTTATCATTCAATAGGATCCTTGGCGCAGCTCTCCCCAAAACCTATTGTAAAGGAATGCGTGGGAGGGGATTCGAACCCCCTCCCTTAGCTTAGAAACAAAAATTTTAACCACTGAAGCAAAGGAGACTTTTAATAAGCATATATATATATGAGTTTGTCATGAATTTATAAATGAAACTCTTATAATATATTTTTTTTCTATTGACAAGGTTTGAATTTGAACCATATTTAATTTATTAAAAAATATAATAAATTAATACTTTTAAAAATCACGCTACATATCATTAATTGTCATTAAATATTATGAGAATATAAGTTACATTTCTCGATTTATTCATAACGTTATTTATCAAGAATAAATAACTTGTGAAAGCCAAAGTTAGTTTTTAATTTTTTGTACGATGTGTCAAGATTAATATCATCTTTCATTTAACTATTTTCAATTGATCTATATTCTAATATATAAAACCACGACTCCTTGAGAGTTTTTTTTCTCTTAATTAAATATCTTATTATTATTTTTTAAATCCAATTATACAAAACACATGTTTCATTTGATACTTTTACGACTTGTTTGGTTGCCCGTAATGAACCACAAGAAATGTGAATGGATTCAATGGAGGTAGAGAGTGAGAATTATGGAGTATGTCTTAATGTGTTTAGTATCCTACCACTAGAAATGAGAATAAAAAAGTTTGAATGATTCATTATTTGCATTCATGGGAGATTAGCTTTTGCCACTTTCCATATCTATGCATTGCTTCTTTGTGGTCTAAGATGGTTGATAAATTATCAGAGAAATTGTCCATAAATAATTTCGACCACTATAACTTTTAACTTCAGGCTGTTCTTTTGGAAAAATTCAGAGCATGACTGCTGCTATTTGTCATGACAAAGTTTAGGTTCTAGTTGAGGAATTGGGAGGAAAGTCTTTGTAAAAGTTTTTTCGTTCAGCTTGCTTACCTTCCCTTTAAAATACTACTCCCTCCGTCCCCAATTAAATGTCGCCCGCACTGTAGATACGCATATCGAGGAGGTCGGATGACGCACTATTTGGCTCCAAAAAAATCCATACTTTTTTTTGAACGTATGATAATCATTTTCCTATGTCCGATAAAAAAATCGGATTTTTTTGGAGTCAAATAGTGCGTCATCCGGTTTTCTCGATATGCGTATCTACAGTGCGAACGACATTTAATTGGGGACGGAGGGAGTAAAAAAGAAAAAATTCTGCTATAAATTACCACATTGGTTTAATTGAACAATTAATGCTATTTAGTGTAATTGACGGGATTAGTTTCCTGTGGGAATAGAGAAGAGAAAACCTGGAGATATGGAAGAAAAAGAAAAAATATGTATGGAATGGTTATAGGACAAACGAGGGAGGAACTTACTGGGAAATGGAAGTGGTGTGCCAGGCACAGAAGCATTGGCAGAGCAAAACAGTATCCCTGAAACGCTGACCTGTAGAGGAAGCGGACCAACGATCTAGATCTCGGCGAGAGGGATAGCGATTGCAGCGACTAAGAGGGAAACGAAGATGATTGATTTCATTTTCAAATGCAACTATAATTAACCTATAACCACGAGCCATCACAAGTTGCGGGCACTTTTTTGGGGATTGAGATCCTCTAATTTTCTTTTGAACATGACCAGTCATGTTAGAGGAATTTGAAATTGGACGGATGAGATTAAAAATTTAAGTAATTAATGAGTTGACCACTTGTTGAATTTTATTAACTGGCCAACTCATTAATAATTAAAAATTTTAATCTCAACCATCTAATTTTATTGAACGATTCATATTCTTCTAATATGATCCGTCATATTTAAAAAAAAATTAGAGGTGCTGGTTCTTTTTTTGGTATCTTATTATTATGCTTTGCTGATATGGATACGTGGGCGCAGGATCAGGACAGCACTGGCAAAATATAGATTGGATGTACTTATTAGATCTTGACGGAAAGAAAGTCAGAACTATGGTACGGATGCATACTGTACCACACGTAGTCCTGCCTTCTTTTGTCCCCAACCCCCCAAAGGGATAAGAAGTAATTATAACACGTTTCATCCTTCGCTAAACATAATTATAGTAACATTTCTCGTCCTACGACTTATTTTGTTAATTACTGAATTTATTAGTTGCCCAATAATTTCGTGTATATAATACGATTTCTTTTTTTTTTCTCTTATTTACTACCAGCCACTTGGAAGAATAATCAATGGTGTCATAAAGTAAAAAAAATTATATATAATCATTGAATAAAACACTCGACAAAGGGATTTTTTTCCATATCATTTCAATTTCATCCATAATTGTTGCGTTTTATTGAAAATGGAAGCAATTGCAAGGAAGATGTTGGCTGCATGACACAGAAATGGGAGACGACATAACAGAGAGAGTAGTGCATGTATGTCTGCGTCTGATCTTTCACTAAAATATTAAAAAAAAAATTAATCCATAAACGTCGAGGATAAAGTTGCCGGTAAAAGATGGAAGTTTATAACTGGACTGGGTCTTTACGTAGCAGAAAGGGGCATTCTCCAATATTTTGGTCCAAGTTGCCATGGCTATATGAAAAATAGGGGCTTGCTATCGAAGATTGAAATTATACTGTAAGTCATATATGTATCTTCCAAAGTTGAAATTAGATTGGCCCATAGCTCTCTGCGACTAGAACTTAGCCATGTGCTTAAGGGCATAATTAGATTCCAGAATGCAAAAGCAGGAGGCTACATTCTTGATGTGATTGCTTAGATTAATGGTCCATGACTCCATGGCTCTTTGCAATTGGATACGCCTTTGTAACATAGTTCCACGAGATTCTTGATGTTATTGCTTTGGTTGTTTTAGTTTGAAACCTAGGAATTAGGAAAGGAATATAGAAACCAAAATCTGCTTTTTACTCGCTCTATTTTTTAAAGTATATTTTTTTTATTGAAACAGTAACAATCAGTAAAATAAACACCAAAAAGTCAAATAATATACTCCCTCCGGTCCGAATTATATGACGTTTTGGGTTTTGCTTTTACTGTTCCGGAATGTATCTTAAGGCGGCCGAAACAGTCACTATTTGAGACAATTTTGCCCCGAATTTTTTCTCGGAAGTACGTTAAGGATTAACGTACGTTCGAAAAAAAGTACGGAATTTTTTGGGGTCAAATAGTGCCTCATCCGGCCTCCTCGATATGCATTCCCTACTGAATATTGGGATGCGAGGAAGTCATGTAATTCGGACCAGTGGGAGTATACAATAACATTTAGTAGCAAAACGACACACTTTGGAGTCCGGAGGGAGTAGTATTTTAGGATTTTAAACCAACGGCTTACTACAAGGATCGAATATGAAATCTTAGAGTATCAGCGTGAATCCTAAACTAAATTCGTTTCGCCTCCTTTGGTACCTAAGTCATCAATTAGGATTGGGATGATATTCTTGTGATGGAAAGTTGTTAAATCTGTATCTAACCATTAATAATAATATATAATCTCATATCCCTTTTTTTTCTCAGTATATATTTTCCTTTTGTAATAATTCTTTTTATTAAATAGGAGAACCCAAATAATCCGTTAATTACCTTAATTATTCGAAAAACAAATCTGCTTCTTTCCTTTTCTTGGGTTGCGAGCTAGAGGAGTAATGGAAATTACATTTTAAAAACAATTAAGGTATATATGATCAAGGATTATTCAGTGCATTAATTGAAAAGATCTCTTTGTAAAAAAATGATAATTATATATATATACCTAGTAGCCACTAGAACCAAACCCTAACGATACTATTCTCATCATACGTACTTAATTTTCATCTCTGGAAAGTTTTGTCACATTTGCAAATGGATTCTGCTGCGCAGCATATGGTTAGACAATAATAAACTTTCATCTTTCATTTTATTATTATTTTTCCGATCATAACACTTTATTTTGGAATTTATATATGCAATATCAGACTTGTGTATTGCAAGTGGATACTCAGTCTCCAGGGTGGCACAAGACCATGACCAAAGTATTACAAAGGATTTCAGGTTTTTCTCTCTTCTATCTCTCTATTCTACTCCATACACTCGCTAATTTTTTAAATAAATTTCATTGTGTTTGATCTAATTTATTCTTGTATTACTATCGTACTAATTAGAAGTCATCAATTTTTTTTGTTCGAAAATGATTATTTTGATGGTTTTCTTGATATGTTATTGTTTAATAGAAAAAATTATATTATGGGTTTTTTTTCTGGTGGTATAGGAGTATCTTACACCATAGATGCAGAAAGAGGGATTGCACGCGTCTCAGGAAAAGTAGATCCTGACAAACTTTTATCAGCACTACAAAAAGCAGGGAAACATGCAGATCTTCTTTGGGTTAGACATGGCAATGATTCTTCTATTGAGGACAATCAGAACAATTTCCACAACTCCAACCCAACAACCCAAATGGGTTATTATGACAATGCTAATGTTGGATCATATGGGTATTACAATTACCCGAATTACAATTACCACCCATACATGGATGATCCAAGATACGGATACAACTCATACTACCCATACCATCAAGATTATCAGCTCCAATACCACCCACATCTTCCATACCACCAGCCGCAGGCGGCGTACTTCCCGCAGCCACCGCAGCCGATCCCAAACCCTAGACTGGCTTCTTTTTGCAACATGATGTGACGAGAGTCGTTGAAGTTGGGCTAAATAGTGAGAGGTTAATTACTAATTAGTAGTTCAAGTCATTTTATTATTTTATAGAAAATGATACTAATACTACGAGGGGTTATGACAATACTAATTCTTCATAAATATACCAATTCTCTACTAAACATGCGAGTCTCACTCGATATTATTGTGAATGTAGATGAAGCTCGCGTCTCTTCAAGCTCTCGTTCTAGTGCTGGGGTTGGAGTATGGCCTATATTTATTATAAAATATCCTTTAAATATAAAAAATTATAAAATTTGGAGAAAAAATAACAAATATGGTAGAATATGAGAAAATAAATATAATTAATGTTTTTTAAAAAAATTGTTTTTATTTTCATTTTTAATAGTTTTTCAATTTTTACTCACTTCATTTTTTTGTTTTTGGACTTTATAGTAGAATTTGTGCTTTATCATATGGCCTTTGAGTTTTACAGTAGACTTTATGCTTCTATTTTATAATGAATAGGGACTTGGTTTGACTTTGAACTGAGTTTTTAAATTATATTGCTTATTATCAATAAAAAAATTGTGCTAATTAATGAGTACCTTAACTTTTATATTTAGTTGTTTTGTATAGACTCATTATTAATTTTAGAAAGAAAAAAAAAATTAACAATGAGATCTATATGTTTTTAGCAGGGCCAACCATATGAATAAACAAATAAATTAACAATGGAACATATATTTTTATAAATATAGGAGGTAGAATAGAATTTGGACCATCAATCTCTCCTCTAAATATATTAAAAGAAGTCTCCAACTGTAGGTTTTGTGGTGTAAAAATAATTCAATTCGAGCTACTGATATTTTATTGTCAAAATTAACAAGCTAAATTGGCGCACACATCATATATTCATGATACAGATTTACTTGAACTTTTTACTAAGTCTCAATTTTTGGAAGTTAAAGTGTAAGGATTTCCGTAAAAAAATTAGAAAATATAATAACATATTTGCTTATAATTTTGTCAATTGAATATTTGATTATGCGAGGTTCAATGAAGAAAAGTCAACAAAGGACTAAATTAATACAAATAGAAAACCTTAGGAGTTGTAAAATTCAGTTACATCGGATAAGGACTAGATCGTGACTAATCTAATACACGCGGGGTGAATTTGAACTCCTGTGAACATGAAAAGAAAGCAGACAAATTTTCGACTTTCTTTCTTTGTTGTTGGTAGGGAACGTAAAAGAAGTCTATCAAAACTTTTAAAACTGGTACTTAGCACAAAACTGTTGATTATGTTAAATATTGTCACCAATTATCGCAATTTTAACACATATAATAGTATTAAAATTTTAATTTAAATAGTAATAAGTTTAAAAAAAAATTTAAAATTAAATTTTTTTGTAACAAATGTATATATTACATATAAGATAGTAAAATAAATCAGTTTTACAATTACATTTTTTTTTGGTGGAGTGGACTATCCCATAGTTGTTACATTTTTTCTTCAAATTTGATTAGTTTTCTGATTATTTTACCAGCTTTTGAATTTTCTTAATTGTTAAAATTGTAACTTTTAATAAAGTTCAAGACTTATAATTATTTCAATATTTTAAATTATAAGCACAAAAGTGGAATATTTTATACCTTATTCTTTGAGTTTTTTTATTTTAAGATGAAAAAATGCGGCAGATTCAGTTACTCCACTCCAGATCAATTGTAAATAGAACTATTAATTAACTATATATGATAAACAAGAACTTTATTCCAGAAATAAGAAGGGAAATACGGAGTACATGACAACGAGTACAGGTGGTGACCTTATTCATATGCTATCATACATTAAGTACGTAGCATTGGTCAAAACAGTAATTAAAAATAGCACTTGGTAATTAATTTGTAGTAGTTCTTGGATACCTTAGTTACATAATTTTTTAAGGTACGAACACAGATGTCCTATTGGTTTAGGACTAATTCCGTCCACACCGCGCCAGTAATTAGACAGGGAGGTTGGGGAACAGCGCGAAGCCGGATGTTAAGAGTTGGAGAACATTTGGGAGTGAAAGAAGTGGGAGTACTGGAATTGCTGGAGTACCTGGGAGTCCTGGAGTTGCTGGAATAGTTAGGAGTCCTGGAATAGTTGAAATCAGCTGCAAAACGGATGCCAGAATACCCGTCTGGGAACCGAGAGTGACGTTGCAGGTGGCCAGTGGCGTGGTCACCTCTACTCTGCAGCCGCCTCTGAGTAATAAAGTAAGGAGATCCGTGGTAATAATATTACCATTCAGCGCAATTAAGAAATTTCCGGTTCCAGTGGTTATGGTAGTCGAAACGACTCTCGTTCCACATTTCAATTGCACCGTAGCATCTTCCACAACAAAGGAAAAAAATATGAGCTTAATTAGTAAATTTATATATATTTATCAGTTTGGAAACATTGGTTTAATTGAACAATTAATGCTACTTAGTGTAAATGACGGGATTAGTTTCCTGTCGGAATAGAGAAGAGAAAACTTGGAGAGATGGGAAGAAAAAGAAAAAGTATGTATGGAATGGTTATAGGACAAATGAGGGAGGAACTTACTGGGAAATGGGGTAAGTGTTGTGCCAGGCACAGAAGCATTGACAGAGCAAAACACTGTCCCGTTAATGGTGATCAGTTGAGAAAGCGGAGGAAGGATCTGTGCCTCAGCGAGAGGGATAGCGATTGCAGCGACTAAGAGGGAAACGAAGATGATTGATTTCATTTTCAAATGCAATTATAATTAGCTGATTATTTTTTGAATTGGTTGAATAATTATACCGCAGCTAGAACATCTATTTATAGAAATGTTAGGAAGCAAGTTGCTGCAGAATTTTTCAACAAGTTGCCTAAAAAGTCTTTACGTGACAATTTGTGTAGGTTTAGTTGGGGATGAGGTGATAAAATATCTTTTCTACGAGGAGAGTGATACGCGGGAGAGTGATTCAGAGGAATGTTAGTTTTTTGTGTTTGGTTAGGATTTAAAATTTTCGGAAAAATAACATTATTGTGTTTGTTTTGTACTTAGAAATCTTTAAGGAAAGTTTAAAAAATGACTATTATATCATTTTCTATATTTGTGTTTTTGTTATCTTATTAGGTGTCTAATTATTCTTTTCTATATATACTGTGCTACACAAATTCTTCTAAACATATTAGACTTTCTCTCTATTTAATTGTTTATCTTTCAACAATCAAAATACTCCCTCTGTCCTTCAATGTTTGTCTTCCTCGCATCCCAATATTCAGTAGGGAACACATATCGAGGAGGCCGGATGTGGCACTATTTGACCCCAAAAAAATCCAAATTTTTTTGTGAACGTACGTTAATCCTTAACGTACTTCCCAGAAAAAATTAGGGGCAAAATTGTCTCAAATAGTGAGTCTACCGACCGTTTTAAGATACGTGTCGAAACAGTAAAAGCAAAAGCTAAAACGACAAACATTGAAGGACGGAGGGAGTATCAAATAAGTTGCTTTATAACTATATTTTTTTTGCAGGTTAAAGAACATGACAAATGACATAACCTTCGTATTAGAGTCCTTAAAAATTATAGCAAAGTATGACACATATTGTTCTAGCAATGAAAAAAAAAACATATCTGCAACAATAGACAACTCTAGAATCGGAATTTTTTGGATGATTTGTTCTCGTTTCTAACCGTATTTTCTTCTACCTATTATTATTTACATCATTACTATGTAATTTTGATGTGATTATTATAATTTTGATGTAATTAAAATATTTTTTATGTATTTATTATATTTTTTGTGTAATTAATAGAATTTGGCGAAGTTTTAGAAAACAGAGAAGGAAGAAGACGCTTTATTATGCTATTTTTTAAGGGTAATAGTACGTTGACTCCTGAACAATCGCGAAAAACAAACTCCACCCCTGGCATTTGAAAAGTCAATTCTGCCTCCCTTGTACTTATGGTCAGAGGCAGTTGTGTAGGCTCCGTTAGTCAAACTAACAAACCGTTAGTATTGACCGTTGACTTTGAATAAAATATTCAGAAAATTGTAAAAAATCCAAAAAATATTAAAAACTCTAAAACAAATTGTAAAAAATCCCCAAAAAATGTATAAATTCTTAAAAAAGAAATTAACCTAAAAATCCAGAAAACAAATGTAAAATTCTAAAAAAAAATTAATTAATCTAAAAATTCAGAATAAATGTAGAAACTCAAAAAAATAACTAGTCTAAAAATTCAGAAAAAATTTAAAAACTCTTTAAAAAATAATTAATCTAAAAATATAGAAAAAAATGTAAAAATTCGCAAAAAAATCCAAAAAAATTTAATTAATCTAAAAATTCATTAAAAAAATGTAAAAATTCCAAGAAAAATGTAAAATCCAGGAAAAATAATTTTTTGGATTAATTATTTTTATGGCGCTATTTTGTGAATTTTTACATTTTTTTTGGAATTTTACATTTTTTTGTGAATTTTAACATTTTTTTTGGATTTTTTACAAAATGTTTTGGAATTTTAACATTTTTTGGTATTTTTTACAATTTTTTTTGGAATTTTAAATATTTTTTTGGATTTTTAGATTAATTAAATATTTTATTGGAAATCTTTACAATTTTTTTGGAATCTTTACAATTTTTTTTGGAATTTTTAAAATTTTTCATTTTTTTAAAGATTTTTTATATTTTTTTGGAATTTTTATATATTTTTTTAGAATTTTTACAATTTTTCTGAATATTTTAATCAAAGTCAACGGTCAACACTAACGGTCTGTTAGTTTGACTAACGGAGCCTACACAACTGCCTCTGACCATAAGTACAAAGGAGGTGGAATTGACTTTTCAATTGCGAGGGGTGGAGTTTGTTTTTCGCAATTGTTCAGGGGTCAATGTACTATTACCCCTATTTTTTATAATTAGTTTTGAACAAATATGTCATTTAATAAAAAAATTAACTTTCTTTGTAGGAGGAATCACTCTCCCCACCCCCTAGCCAAAGAATCACTTTCCCCCATTTTTTTTAAAATTAAGGCGGTCAAGGAAAGTTGGATTGTAGGGGAGAGTGATTTCTTGTCGCAACCAAACGCAATAAAACTCGAAATCTCAGATCCCCGAGTCATTTTCCTCCCTCATTCCGCCAACCAAGCGCACATTAAATTAAAATCTCTGAATTTTAGTATTTTTTATAATTATTATTGAGAAAACTCGAGTTCTATTCTTATGAATAAAAAAAATGATGCTATATGAGCTACTCTTTTTATAATTAGTTTTGGTTGAGAAAACACTCAAAGAGAAAATAAAAAGGTTGTAACAGAAAGCCTTTTCTATTGGACGAAAATGGAGGAAGCACTTCTGGGAAGCAAGTTGGTGCAGAAATGTTACTATTAATTAGTATGTCCCCTGGTGGACTCTGACTGTTTATCCTCTATTCATCCAATGAAATCTAGGGCTTAGTTGCCACAAAATGAAAAAAAAAAAAGAATGGTGGATGCTCCATTTTCGTCCAACTTGCCATGCCTATTTCAAATGTACGGAAACTTACTATGTAACTTGCATATTCTTAAACTTCTTATATCAATGGTCCATGGCTCTATGATTAAAGGACATTCTTGATGTCATAGCTAATAGGTATCTAAAATGAATATGCTAAATACTGCAATTGAATTCTGTTGTATCTTCATCCTGCAAAGCCCACCACTGGAATGCACTTGGTAGCCTAATCAACTCAAAATGGGTGTGAGGCCCATTTCTTCCTTTAACAGAATGGCTTGAATGGAACTTTGGAGGAGTTGGAGTTCACACGCTCACGTTTTTTCTTGCGTGCAAAAACTCCATCATTCAGAAACCAGCAACAAACACATGTTCAGTGCAATAACTCCAACGCACCATCTTTCTTCTCCTTAAGGCACAAGAAAAGGGATCGAGAAAGGGGAAAAAAGAGAGACTCCTCCATGTCATGGAGTGCCTTTCTAATCGATCCGAACTGATCACCTTCAGTAGGGGTGAGATGGGATAGGTGGATCCGACCCGATCCGATCTGATCTCACCCATCCGCTCCGATCCGAAGGCATGTCGGACGCTAATCGGATCAGGCTGTCGGAATCCTAACGTTTTCGGATTCCGACAGTCGGATGGATTCCGATAATCCATATCCCTTATTTATTATGTTTGTTTATCCAACCCAACCGGCCAACCCTAATGTCCCCAACCCAATTAATTCCAACCAAACCTTGCTGCTCCCTCCCGATTCGCTGCCTCTCCTCCCTCGCCGTCGGAAATTAGCCAAAATCAAGAAAACCCATCATTAACATCAGCAGGAATTACGATAAAAGGAGAATACTTTACAGAAAAATGGCAACCAAGAATGATAAAAGTGTAAAAAAATCATTTTACCTGGAGTCGGCGTGGCAATAAGTGAAGTGGGTTTTGCTTAGAAAAGTGGCCTCAAACATCAGACATGGATATAAGAGAATAGGAGAAGAAAGAAAGGTAAGGAAAGTGATAGACTTGGTTGACACCTAGCAGTGAAAATTATTTACATGATTGAAGGAAAGGAAAGTCAAAGAATAAAAAAAGCAAAAAGTGGAACAAGAAAAAATAAGCAAAACGATAATAATTCAATGGAAGATGAAACGGGCCGAGTCCATCTATTCTTGATGGACATGGGCTCATTGCTAAATATTAGATACCAAATAATATGCTTTCATACTAATAATAGCTTAGAAACAAAAAATTTAATCACCGAACCAAAGGAGACTTTTAATAAGTATTGCATATATATATATTTGGAATATGAGTTTGTCATGAATTTATAAATGAAACTCTTATAATATATATTTTTCTATTGACAAGGTTTGAATTTGAACCATATTTAATTTATTAAAAAATATAATAAATTAATATTTTAAAAAATCATGCTACATATCATTAATTGTCATTAAATATTATAAGAATATAAGTTACATTTCTCGATTTATTCATAACGTTATTTATCAAGAATAAAAAACTTGTGAAAGCTAAAGTTAGATTTTAATTTTTTGTACGATGTGTCAAGATTAATATCATCTTTCATTTAACTATTTTCAATTGATCTATATTCTAATATATAAAACCATGACTCCTTGAGAGTTTTTTTTCTCTTAATTAAATATCTTGTTTTTTTTTTAAAATCCAATTATACAAAACACATGTTTCATTTGATACTTTTACGACTTGTTTGGTTGCCCGTAATGAACCACAAGAAATGTGAATGGATTCAATGGAGGTAGAGAGTGAGAATTATGGAGTATGTCTTAATGTGTTTAGTATCCTACCACTAGAAATGAGAATAAAAAAGTTTGAGTGATTCATTATTTGCGTTCATGGGAGATTAGCTTTTGCCACTTTCCATATCTATGCATTGCTTCTTTGTGGTCTAAGATGGTTGATAAATTATCAGAGAAATTGTCCATAAATAATTTCGACCACTATAACTTTTGACTTCAGGCTGTTTTCTTGGAAAAATTCAGAGCATGACTGCTGCTATTTGTCATGACGAAGTCTAGGTTCTAGTTGAGGAATGAGGAGGAAAGTCTTTGTAAAAGTTTTTTCGTTCAGCTTGCTTACCTTCCCTTTAAAATACTACTCCCTCCGTCCCCAATTAAATGTCGCCCGCACTGTAGAGACGCATATCGAGGAGGCCGGATGACGCACTATTTGGCTCCAAAAAAATCCATACTTTTTTTCGAACGTATGTTAATCATTTTCCTACGTCCGAGAAAAAAATCGGAATTTTTTGGGGTCAAATAGTGCGTCATCCGGCCTTCTCGATATACGTATCTACGGTGCGAACGACATTTAATTGGGGACTGAGGGAGTAAAAAAGAAAATTTTCTGCTATAAATTACCACATTGGTTTAATTGAACAATTAATGCTATTTAGTGTAATTGACGGGATTAGTTTCCTGTGGGAATAGAGAAGAGAAAACCTGGAGAGATGGAAGAAAAAGAAAAAATATGTATGGAATGGTTATAGGACAAATGAGGGAGGAACTTACTGGGAAATGGAAGTGGTGTGCCAGGCACAGAAGCATTGGCAGAGCAAAACAGTATCCCTTAAACGCTGACCTGTAGAGGAAGCGGACCAACGATCTGGATCTGGGCCTGGGCCTCGGCGAGAGGGATAGCGATTGCAGCGACTAAGAGGGAAACGAAGATGATTGATTTCATTTTCAAATGCAACTATAATTAACCTATAACCACGAGCCATCACAAGTTGCAGGCACTTTTTTGGGGATTGAGATCCTCTAATTTTCTTTTGAACATGAATGTTAGAAAAATCTAAACCGTTCAATAAAATTGAACGGATGAGATTAAAAATTAAAATAATTAATGAGTTGACCACTTGTTGAATTTTATTAACTGGTCAACTCATTAATAATTAAAATTTTTAATCTCAACCATCTAATTTTATTGAACGGTTTATATTCTTCTAATATGACCGATCATATTTAAGAAAAAATTAGAGAAGCCGAATCCCTTTTTGGTACCTTATTATTATGCTTTGCTGTTATGGATACGTGGGCGCAGGATCAGGACAGCACTGGCAAAATATAGATTGGATGTACTTATTACATCTTGACGGAAAGAAAGTCAGAACTATGGTACGGATGCATACTGTACCACACGTAGTCCTGCCTTCTTTTGTCCCCAACCCCCCAAAGGTATAAGAAGTAATTATAACACGTTTCATCCTTCGCTAAACATAATTATAGTAACATTTCTCGTCCTACGATTTATTTTGTTAATTACTGAATTTATTAGTTGCCCAATAATTTCGAGTATAATCAATAGTGTCATAAAGTAAAAAAATTTATATATAATCATTGAATAAAACACCCGACGACAGGGGCGGATCCTTGAAGAGACTAGAGGGGGCTGCGGCCCCCGCAAACTTTTCCAAAAAAAATTAATATATACATTGTTATTTTTAGTTCGAACCGATGATACGAACAATTTGACCTAAAAACAAATAAAAATTCGAACTGAAATTGCTAAAGTGTGGAATAAAATAAAACAAAATAATTAGTACACAATAAGCGATGAAAAATTTACTTTATAGTTCGATAAAAAATCGCTGGTAAGTGATAAAAGTTCAAACGTAAACAATAAAAATTTAAACCCAACCCAAAGTCTAGCCCAAATTTTAAACCCAACCCACACCCAAATCCTTTCAATTAAATTCAAAATCCTCATTTTTCGAATCATCACTACCAATAAACCCGTGCCAAAGCCAATTCAATCTCTGCCGAAATCCAATCCCTCCATTTAATTCAATTTCTACGCCAAATCATCACATATCAATTACCCTCTTAATCTCTCATTCAATTCCAATGCTAAAATAGATAACAATTGTAAAAAATATGTATATTGTATGATTCTAATGTATAATTAATTTTTTTTCTATATTGTCTTCTTATTTATCTTTTTGTTAAGTTTATCTAAATATTTGTTATTTAGTGACGGATACAGATACTCTTAAGCATTTTTTCAATTTTTTGTTCAGCTCGTTTGCCTTTCCTATAAAATACTCCCAAAAAAAAATTTCGGGGGCGCTGCCCCCGAACCCCCGCACCTCCTGAATACAATTTCTAAATCCGTCGCTAATCTCGCCCCCCAAACATCGAGCCCAGGATCCGCCACTGCCCGACGAAGGGATTTTTTTCCATATCGTTTCAATTTCATCCATAATTGTTGCGTTTTATTGAAAATGGAAGCAATTGCAAGGAAGATGTTGGCTGCATGACACAGAAATGGGAGACGACATAACAGAGAGAGTAGTGCATGTATGTCTGCGTCTGATCTTTCACTAAAATATTAAAAAAAAATTAATCCATAAACGTCGAGGATAAAGTTGCGGGTAAAAGATGGAAGTTTATAACTGGACGTAGCAGAAAGGGGCATTCTCCAATATTTTGGTCCAAGTTGCCATGGCTATATGAAAAATAGGGCTTGCTATCGAAGATTGAAATTGTACTGTAAGTCATATATGTATCTTCCAAAGTTGAAATTAGATTGGCCCATAGCTCTCTGCGACTAGAACTTAGCCATGTGCTTAAGGGCATAATTAGATTCCAGAATGCGAAAAGTAGGAGGCTACATTCTTGATGTGATTGCTTAGATTAATGGTCCATGACTCCATGGCTCTTTGCAATTGGATACGCCTTTGTAACATAGTTCCACGAGATTCTTGATGTTATTGCTTTGGTTGTTTTGAGTTTGAAACCTAGGAATTAGGAAAGGAATATAGAAACCAAAATCTGCTTTTTACTCCCTCTCTTTTTTAAAGTATTTTTTTTTTATTGAAACAGTAACGATCAGTAAAATAAACACCAAATAGTCAAATAATATATACAGTAACATTTAGTAGCAAAACGACACACTTTAGAGTCCGGAGAGAGTAGTGTTTTAGGATTTTAAACCAACGGCTTACTACAAGGATCGAATATGAAATCTTAGAGTATCAGCTTGAATCCTAAACTAAGTTCGTTGCGCCTCCTTTGTATCTAAGTCATCAATTGGGATTGGGATGATATTCTTGTGATGGAAAGTTGTTAAATCTGTATCTAACCATTAATAATAATATATAATCTCATATCCCTTTTTTTTCTCAGTATATATTTTCCTTTTGTA
This sequence comes from Viola odorata, assembly GCA_963691705.1. Taxonomy (NCBI): domain Eukaryota; kingdom Viridiplantae; phylum Streptophyta; class Magnoliopsida; order Malpighiales; family Violaceae; genus Viola; species Viola odorata. Next base: position 1,036,414 of record OY829545.1, read on the forward strand.
ATAATTCTTTTTATTAAATAGGAGAACCCAAATAATCCGTTAATTACCTTAATTATTCGAAAAACAAATCTGCTTCTTTCCTTTTCTTGGGTTGCGAGCTAGAGGAGTAATGGAAATTACATTTTAAAAACAATTAAGGTACATATGATCAAGGATTATTCAGTGCATTAATTGAAAAAATATCTTTGTAAAAAAATGATAATTATATATATACCTAGTAGCCACTAGAACCAAACCCTAACGATACTATTCTCCTCATACGTACTTAATTTTCATCTCTGGAAAGTTTTGTCACATTTGCAAATGGATTCTGCTGCTCAGCATATGGTTAGACAATAATAAACTTTCATCTTTCATTTTATTATTATTTTTCCGATCATAACACTTTATTTTGGAATTTATATATGCAATAACAGACTTGTGTATTGCAAGTGGATACTCAGTCTCCAGGATGGCACAAGACCATGACCAAAGTATTGCAAAGGATTTCAGGTTTTTCTCTCTTCGATCTCTCTATTCGACTCCATACACTCGCTAATTTTTGAAATAAATTTCACTCGTACTAATTAGAAGTCATCGATTTTTTTTTATTCGAAAATGATTAGTTTCTCACTCGGATGAAGTACGGATTGAATTGGACAAAATAATAAATGTTATGGAGAATTGATTATTTTGATGATTTTCTTGATATGTTATTGTTTAATAGAAAAATTTATATTATGTGTTTTTTTTCTGGTGGTATAGGAATATCTTACACAATAGATGCAGAAAGAGGGATTGCACATGTCTCAGGAAAAGTAGATCCTGACAAACTTTTGACAGCACTAAAAAAAGCAGGGAAACATGCCGATCTTCTTTGGGTTAGACATGGCAATGGTTCTACTATTGAGGACAATCAGAACAATTTCCACAACACCAACCCAACAACCCAAATGGGTTATTATGACAATACTAATGTTGGATCATATGGGTATTACAATTACCCGAATTACAATTACCACCCATACATGGATGATCCAAGATACGGATTGATAATCTTCTACCTGGGGGTAGGAGTTTTCTGTGTTGACTCCGCTGACCATGATGACCTGGCTGGCGACCGTGTGCCTGCAAAGCGCCGGGGGTACCCCGGCGTCGAACCTCCGACGATCAAGTCAGTAAATCGATAATCAAAGGATAATCTCATTTATTGGTTTTGAGAGGTTACCAGCATCATGCCGTGGTTCACCCTCTCTATCTCATTGTGTTTCTCTCCATCTGTGTTTTTCTCAATCTCCCTGTCCCCTTCTTCTTGTAACTCTTGGCCCCTTTTATAGCGAAAAGGTGAGGTCCTTCATCATTATCCTTGTGCTCCACGCGTGGGAGCGTAATAATGTTGTTCACTAAAGCTGAGTACACTTTCTGTAATGGGATTGGAATGTGTGTTTAGTGATGCCTTTAGGTGGGCCAGTGCCCAGCTGTAATATTCCTTTGGTCAAGCCTTTGCTGACTAGAGCCCGTAGGTAACTCATATTTGGCCTGGGAGAAGGGCCTAAGAGAGGGCCGTCGGCTGGCCTGGGAGAAGGAGCATCAGGAGGCCGTCGGCTGGCCTGGTAGAAGGAGCATCAGGAGGCCGTCGGCTGGCCTGGGAGAAGGAGCCGTCGGGATTTTCAGGGTCAAAGCTAAAGGGTCTTCACGGCTTAAAAAATGTGGCCCCCCTGGTCTTGAGATTGTCATGATTTGTTATCAGAAGCCCAAACGGAAACGAGCCTGAGTGTTTACCAAAGGCAAGTCATTTTTCTGATACCCATCGGTTTTCTTCTTGAAACTTTCATCTTCTATCGTTGGTTGTCGGTTAGATAATTTGCTTGAACTCGTCAATAACTTTCATCTTCTTTTGACATTTCGAAATTTTCTTGGTATTACCTTTTGCTCTGCGGATGTCGTCGGTATATAATCAAATAACTCATATAATTTCTTTTAACGTGGTTCGGAGTGACTTCCTACTTCCACAATCACATAATAATTCATATTTCTTTTAACGTGGTTCGGACTTTCTTCCTACTTCCACAATCACATAATAATTCATATTTCTTTTAACGTGGTTCGGAATGAATTCCTACATCCACAATCTCAGATAATTTTTCTATAGTGGTTCGGTGTCATACCTACCTCCACTGTTGACAATTTTTCTATAGTGGTTCGGTGTCGTTAGTACCTACCTCCACTGTCTCATTTTTTAACATGGTTCGGATCCACTCGGAAATGAACCCTACATCCACGATCTCATTTTTTAACATGGTTCGGATCCACCTGGCGATGAACCCTACATCCACGATTCCATTTTTTTTAATGTGGTTCAGATGCCTACGTCCACCCTTGGCGAAATTTTTCTATAGTGGTTCGGTGTCGTTAGTACCTACCTCCACTCTTCAGAATCAATCAATTAATATCATCAATATCATCAGAAATAATTTCACAATATCATCAATATCGTCAGAAACGATTTCACAATATCATCAATATCGTCAGAAATAATTTCACCATATCATCAAAAATATTATCAAGGTTTACCGTCGGTATCCTTCAAGTGATATGCCTTTTTGTCGACGGCATGCGCGACTTTGCATGATCCGTCCCAGTTCGGGCTAAACTTTGCAATTTCTGTTACTATTCACATAAAACCACTTGTGCAATTTATGCTGTTAACAAATATATTCGTCTGCTTTGCTGCCAAAATAATAGTATTATGCCCATATATGCCTTTTAACTCGATTGAAAATTATTACCGTATGTATCAACACGAGAGAATGTTCATTCCATGTTTGATTTCTCATCTGGGCTGCATAACAGGCTGCACTATGATTTTTCCATCTGCTTCCATTTGCCTTGGAAGCTTGGCCTACCGTGGCCCACTACTTTGCAAAGCCGTCAGTTTATATGGCCATTAATTGCTCTGGATTAAAATCTTCAGTTGATTTTTGGATAGTCGTCGGATATTTTCCAGACATCATGTATTTTCATTTGTAAAACCTGTGTTTGCATACCCTGCAAAAATAGAAGAAAGCAAATTCTTTTTCTTCCCGTTCTGTTTAGACAATTTTTCACGGACAAACAACTTGTCTCCGCTTGAATGTCCTGCATCATTAGCTCTCACAACCATAATAATATGACCATCGGAAAACATAAATAAAATGTAAGTCAAATCCTTACCACATCAATTAATTTCTCATAAAAAACTATCGGAACAGAAAAAATATTTGAGGTAATTAAGCCTGTGCCATTTACCATCACGTCATTAATAAATCCATAGCTTTACCACTAGCTATACCTTGCCTTACCGTCGGCAATTGCAAAAGTGGACCAAAGCTGATTGCTAGCTTGCTTGGCCGTCGGCAATTTGTAAAAATGGGCCACAGCTGTTTGCTTTTGTCTATGTCATCCACAATAAATGTGGAAAAAACATTGCTTGATTGTCAGTTATAATTGCTGCTCCACATATTCGGCTGTTGTCGTGTCAACTTGTGTGTTGCTGGGCTGAGATGGAGATAGAGATCATGATGATTGATTGTCATCGCAATCCTTGCCCGATATCCGACGGATCAATCTTTTTGACTGGAGAATTGCTGTGGCGTTACTTTGAGGATCCCGAAGGCCTAGCTCGCCTCAAAATCTCAGCTAAATTTCTTCACGCAAATTGTAGCCCTTTCAATTTCCTTTAAATCGAGCTATCACAAAGAAATTTCCGAACTCATATGAACAAAGATATGAGCTTTTTCCCGAAACTGGATGCACCTGTCCCAAGAAACAATCTGCCCAACCTGTGGCGTCACTTCGAGGCTCCAGAAAGCCTATCTAACCTCAAAATCTCAGTTCGATTTCTTCACGAGACTTGTATCCCGTCGAATTGCCTTCAAATCGAGCTATCATACGCAGAATTCTGAATGTTCACGAAAAAGATATGATTTTCCTCGTGAAACCCAATAAATCTGGCCAGAAAAAACGTAGGTTCTTCATTCTGTTTGCCATGAAGTCGTCGGCGAGCTTGTTGCGGATTTGCCAGGAAAATAATTGAGCTGTTGCTGTTCTAGGCCTTCTGCCTCTTCCATATTAACATAATTATTTACTCTGACCCGCAGCAGGTCCCATGTTTCTGGCGGATCAGTCCATAGCATCTCCTTGAGTTTGCTATTTTGGCAATTTCTTTTTAGAGCTTGCGTTGCAAATTCTACCGTAGCATCAGGGGTGGTAGAAATCTCGAAATTAAATCTGTCGATGAAAGCTTTTAGAGACTCATCTGTTCTTCGTTGGACATCAAAGAGCATGTCTGCAGATTTCTTCAAAGGGATGCACGTTTTGAATCTATTAACAAATTTTTCTTCTAGTTGGGCAAAAGAATGGATGGACCCCGTCGGTAATTTCTCAAACCATGTCTGAGCTATTCCAGCAAGAGTTAGCTCAAAGATTTGACACAAGTCTTCATCTTTCTTTGTCTGGTACTTTACGTGTTTCTTTATTTTATTTAAATGAGCCATAGGATCCGTGACTCCATCATATACTCCCGTCGGTACCTTGATTCGTCGACTAACCTTATGCTTTCGAATTTGAAAGGTTAATGGATGTGTTGGATCATCATCGTGTTCCCGTCGGGGTACTCGCAGTACTGATTCTGCCGACTTCTCTACAAAGTCGTGTGGTTGAGACTGACGGTAATGATGCCGTCGGGAAACTTCAGGAGATCTTTCCCTGCTTCGACGACCACCAAGTTTTTCGTCTTGCCGCAGGTTTGGCCGTCGGGGTTGTATTGCCGGCGGCGTTTGCTGTTGTGAGGGCTTTTTATTTTCCACCAACTGCTGCTGGCTTCCGACTGCATTAGTCTCCAAGTGATTGATTTGTGGTGGATTTCCATAGACCGCTGCTTCAACTCCCTGAACAACTGGACCCGTTGGCTGGGCAGTAACCAAGTGTTGCGAGTGGACTGGTTGGGCAACTGTGGATTGTACGGCTGCCATGGTGTCTATACGATTGCTCAAAGATTGAATCATCCCAAAAAGGTTGGCTAAAGACACGTTTAAGTCCCCTGGCATGGGAAAAGGCTGAAAAGAGTTTTGTATTTCTCTGGTCTGAGGTGGACCGTAATAGTTTATATCTCCCGGCTGTGGAGATCCTCTAGAGGGAGTAGGTGTAGTATTCTGATGGGGAGTCATGGTAATTGTTGCGAAAAGACAAGTGTTTAAGCTAGAAAATGAATTTGAGGAGAGTCTCTGGGAATAAGGAAACTCACTTATTCACCCAGAAAGCTCTCAATGAAAGCACCAAAATGATAATCTTCTACCTGGGGGTAGGAGTTTTTTGTGTTGACTCTGCTTACCATGATGACCTGGCTGGCGACCGTGTGCCTGCAAAGCGCCGGGGGTACCCCGGCGTCGAACCTCCGACGATCAAGTCAGTAAATCGATAATCAAAGGATAATCTCATTTATTGGTTTTGAGAGGTTACCAGCATCATGCCGTGGTTCACCCTCTCTATCTCATTGTGTTTCTCTCCATCTGTGTTTTTCTCAATCTCCCTGTCCCCTTCTTCTTGTAACTCTTGGCCCCTTTTATAGCGAAAAGGTGAGGCCCTTCATCATTATCCTTGTGCTCCACGCGTGGGAGCGTAATAATGTTGTTCACTAAAGCTGAGTACACTTTCTGTAATGGGATTGGAATGTGTGTTTAGTGATGCCTTTAGGTGGGCCAGTGCCCAGCTGTAATATTCCTTTGGTCAAGCCTTTGCTGACTAGAGCCCGTAGGTAACTCATATTTGGCCTGGGAGAAGGGCCTAAGAGAGGGCCGTCGGCTGGCCTGGGAGAAGGAGCATCAGGAGGCCGTCGGCTGGCCTGGTAGAAGGAGCATCAGGAGGCCGTCGGCTGGCCTGGGAGAAGGAGCCGTCGGGATTTTCAGGGTCAAAGCTAAAGGGTCTTCACGGCTTAAAAAATGTGGCCCCCCTGGTCTTGAGATTGTCATGATTTGTTATCACGGATACAGCTCATACTACCCATACCATCAAGATTATCAGCTCCAATACCACCCACATCTTCCATACCACCAGCCGCAGGCGGCGTACTTCCCCCAGCCACCGCAGCCGATCCCAAACCCTAGACTGGCTTCTTTTTGCAACATGATGTGACGAGAGTCGTTGAAGTTGGGCTAAATAGTGAGAGGTTAATTTCTAATTAGTAGTTCAAGTCATTTTATTATTTTATAGAAAACGATACTACCAATTCTCTACTAAACATGCGAGTCTCACTAGATATTATCGTGAATGTAGATGAAGCTCGCGCCTCTCCCTAAACCCTAAACCCTAATGTTTCACACTTTTATTTGTGCTAGTCCCAAATTTTGTTGTTGTTTTTGGATTTTATAGTGGAATTTGTGCTTTATCATATAGCCTTTGAGTTTTATAGTAGACTTTATGCTTCTATTTGTATAATGAATAGGGACTTAGTTTGACTTTGAACTTAGTCTTTAAATTATACTATTGCTTATTATCAATAAAAAAATCGTGCTAATTAATAAGTACCTTAATTTTTATATTCATTGATTTTAGAAAGAAAAAAAATTAACAATGAGACCTATGTGTTTTTAGTACAGCGAACCATATGAATAAACAAATTAATTAACAATGGAACCTATATTTTTATAAATATAAGAGGTAGAATAGAATTTGGACCATCAATCTCTCCTCTAAATACATTAAAAGAATATTTGATTATGCGAGGTTCAATGAAGAAAAGTCTAACACTAATAATAAGACTAAATTGATACAAATAAAAAAGCTTAGGAGTTGTAAAATTCAGTTACATCGGATAAGGACTAGATCGTGACTAATCTAATACACGCGGGGTGAATTTGAACTCCTGTGAACATGAACAGAAAGCAGACAAATTTTGTACTTTCTTTCTTTCTTTGTTGTTGGTAGGGAACGTAACAGAAGTCTATCAAAACTTTCAAAACTGTTGATTATGTTAAATATTGTCACCAATTATCGCAATTTTAACATATATAAAATTATTAAAATTAAAATTTAAATAGTAATAGATTTCAAAAAAAGTTTAAAATTTTAAAAAAAATGTATCAAATGTATCAAATAGTAAAATAAATCAGTTTTACAATTACAAATTTTTTTTAGTGGAGTGAACTATCCCATAGTTGTTACATTTTTTCTTCAAATTTAATTAATTTTCTAATAGTTTTACCAGTTTTTGAATTTTCTTAACTGTTAAAATTATAACTTTTAATAAAGTTCAAGACTTATAATTATTTCAATATTTTAAATTATAAGCACAAAAGTGGAATATTTTATACGCTATTCTTTGAGTTTTTTATTTTAAGATGAAAAAATGTGACAGATTCAGTTACTTCACTCCAGATCAATTGTAAATAGAACTATTAATTAACTATATATGATAAACGAGAACTTTTATTCCAGAAATAAGAAGGGAAATACGGAGTACATGACAACGAGTACAGGTGGTGACCTTATTCATATACTATCATACATTAAGTACGTAGCATTGGTCAAAACAGTAATTAAAAATAGAACTTGGTAATTAATTTGTAGTAGTTCTTGGATACTTTAGTTACATAATTTTTTAAGGTATGAACACAGATGTCCTACTGGGTTAGGACTATTTCCGTCCACACCGCGCCAGTTATTAGTTAGGGGACACGCACGAATACGGCTGTACGGAAGTTGATAATATTTAAGAGTCCTTGAACAAAGGCTCGTACAAACAGCACAGGGGATGCCAGAGTACCCCCCAGAGCGACGTTGCAGGCGGACAGTGGCGTGGTCACCATTACTTGGCAGCTGCCCGCGGTTTGTGAAGAGAGAAACGAGAGTATAGTAGTAATATTATTCAGCGTAAATGAGAATCCTCCGGCTGCATTGGTTGTGGTAGTCGCAAGTACTGCTATCTCTCCTATAGGGCTTGCACATTGCAATTCCACCGTAGCATCTTCCACAACAAAGGAAAAAAATACGAGCTTAATTAGTAAATTTATATATATTTATCAGTTTGGAAACATTGGTTTAATTGAACAATTAATGCTACTTAGTGTAATTGACGGGATTAGTTCCCTGTCGGAATAGAGAAGAGAAAACCTGGAGAGATGGGAAGAAAAAGAAAAAGTATGTATGGAATGGTTATAGGACAAATGAGGGAGGAACTTACTGGGAAATGGGGGAGGTAATGGGCCAGGCACAGAAGCATTGACAGAGCAAAGCACTGTCCCGTTAATGGTGATCAGTGGAGGAAGGATCTGGGCCTCGGCGAGAGGGATAGCAATTGCAGCGACTAAGAGGGAAACGAAGATGATTGATTTCATTTTCAAATGCAATTATAATTAGCTGATTATTTTTTGAATTGGTTGAAGAATACCACAGCTAGAACATCTATTTATAGAAATGTTAGGAAGCAAGTTGCTGCAGAATTTTTGAACAAGTTGCCTAAAAAGTCTTTACGTGACAATTTGGGTAGGTTTAGTTGGGGGTGAGGTGATAAAACATTTTGTCTAGCCTTAGCTAGCGTTTGGTTCACAAAATGTTACTTTTGCACTTGTAATCACTCTAGTGATTGAGAGGAATGTTAGTTTTTTGTGTTTGGTTGGGATTTAAAATTTTAGGAAAAATAACATTATTATGTTTGTTTTGTATTTGGGAATTCTTAAGGAAAGTAAAAAAAATGACTACTATATCATTTTCTATATTTGTGTCTTTGTTATCTTATTAAGTGTCTAATTATTTTTTTTTATATATACTGTGCTACACAAATTTCTCTAAACATATTAGACTTTCTCTCTATTTAATTGTCTATCTTTCAACAATCAAAATATCAAATAAGTTTGCTTTATGACTATGGTTTTTTATAGGTTAAAGAACATGACAAATGGCATAACCTTCGTATTAGAGTTTTTGAAAATTATAGCAAAGTATGACACATATTATTCTAGCAATGCAAAAAAAAACATATCTGCAACAATAGACAAGTCCGGAATCAGAATTTCTTGGATGATTTGTTCCCGTTTCTAACCGTATTTTTTTCTACCTATTATTATTTACATTATTACTATGTAATTTTGATGTAATTAAAATATTTTTTGTGTAATTAATAGAATTTGGCGAAGTTTTAGAAAACAGAGAAGGAAAAAGACGCTTTATTATGTTATTTTTTATAATTAGTTTTGAACAAATATGTCATTTAGTAAAAAAATTAACTTTCTTTGTAGGGGGAATCACTCTCCCCACCCTCCTAGCCAAAGAATCACTTTCTCCTATTTTTTGAAAAATTAAGGCGGTCAAGGAAAGTTGGATTTCAGGAGTGAGTGATTCCTTGTCGCAACCAAACGCAATAAAGCTCGAAATCTCATATCTCCGAGTCATTTTCCTCCCTGATTCCGCCAACCAAACGCACCTTAAATTAAAATCTCTGAATTTTAGTATTTTTTATAATTATTATTGAGAAAACCCGAGTTCTATTCTTACGAATAAAAAAATTCATACTTTTTTTATAATTAGTTTTGGCTGAGAAAACACCAAAGAGAAAATAAAAAGGTTGTAACATAAAGCCTTTTCTATTGGACGAAAATGGAGGATGCACTTCTGGGAAGCAAGTTGGTGCAGAAATGTTACTATTAATTAGTATGTCCCCTGGTGGACTCTGACTGTTTATCCTCTATTCATCCAATGAAATCTAGGGCTTAGTTACCACAAAATGAAAAAGAAAGAAAGAATGGTGGATGCTCCATTTTCGTCCAACTTGCCATGCCTATTTCAAATGTACGGAAACTTACTATGTAACTTGCATATTCTTAAACTTCTTATATCAATGGTCCATGGCTCTATGATTAAAGGACATTCTTGATGTGATAGCTAATAGGTATCTAAAATGAATATGCTAAATACTGCAATTGAATTCTGTTGTATCTTCATCCTGCAAAGCCCACCACTGGAATGCACTTGGTAGCCCAATCAACTCAAGATGGGTGTGAGGCCCATTTCTTCCTTTAACAGAATGGCTTGAATGGAACTTTGGAGGAGTTGGAGTTCACACGCTCACGTTTTTTCTTGCGTGCAAAAACTCCATCATTCAGAAACCAGCAACAAACACATGTTCAGTGCAATAACTCCAACGCACCATCTTTCTTCTCCTTAAGGCACAAGAAAAGGGATCGAGAAAGGGGAAAAAAGAGAGACTCCTCCATGTCATGGAGTGCCTTTCTAATCGATCCGAACTGATCACCTTCAGTAGGGGTGAGATCGGATAGGTGGATCCGACCCGATCCGATCCGATCCGATCTCACCCATCCGCTCCGATCCGAAGGCATGTCGGACGCTAATCGGATCAGGCTGTCGGAATCCGAACAGTCAGATGGATTCCGATAAACCATATCCCTTATTTATTATGCTTGTTTACCCAACCCAACCGGCCAACCCTAATGTCCCCAACCCAATTAATTCCAACCAAACCTTGCTGCTCCCTCCCGATTCGCTGCCTCTCCCCCGTCGCCATCGGAAATTAGCCAAAATCAAGAAAACCCATCATTAACATCAGTAGGAATTACGATAAAAGGAGAATACTTTATAGGAAAATGGCAACCAAGAATGATAAAAGTGTAAAAAAATCATTTTACCTGGAGTCGGCGTGGCAATAAGTGAAGTGGGTTTTGCTTAGAAAAGTGGCCTCAAACATCAGACATGGATATAAGAGAATAGGAGAAGAAAGAAAGGTAAGGAAAGTGATAGACTTGGTTGACACCTAGCAGTGAAAATTATTTACATGATTGAAGGAAAGGAAGGTCAAAGAACAAAAAAAGCGAAAAGTGGAACAAGAAAAAAGAAGCAAAACGATAATAATTCAATGGAAGATGAAACGGGCCGAGTCCATCTATTCTCGATGGACATGGGCTTATGGCTAAATATTAGATACCAAATAATATGCTTTCATACTAATAATTTTTTTTGGGTAAGTAAATAGAAAATAAATTATACTTTAAATTTTCTTTCTGATAAATCCGAAAAAAATTAAAAATTCGACCGAATCGATCCGATTTCGAACTCGTCGGATAAGTTTCGGATTCCATAACAAAAAATTCAAAAAAATCCGATCCGAAATTATCCGAATCCGAACTTATCCGATCCGAACTCGTCAGATTCCGATCCGAAATCTGAATTCTCACCCCTAACCTTGATAGGGCTGAGTAGATCTTCCACCTCGTACCGCTTTCTGATGTTAGCAGTTGCAACCTTGATAGGGCTGTATTTTCTTTCACGCAGAAGAGCCTCCATCTATATGCTAGACTTTACTTGTTACAGGCCACCCAAATCCAATAGACAGCCAATGTCCAAATTCCTAGAGATTCTCCACAGCCAATTCGATCCTGATAGTGTGGCATTCCAAATCAAAATCCTAGAAAAATCAGGTTTCAGTGATGAAACCTGTCTCCCTCATACATTTGCCTACATACCCATCGAAAAGACATTTTCTTTCCCCATAGAAGAGGCTACAACAGTTATGTTTTCTATAGTGGAAGATCTACTCAGTAAACATAACATCAACCCAAAAGCAATAGACGTACTAATATCGAACAATAGCTTGTTCGCTCCTGCACCATCTCTCACTGCTATGGTGATCAACAGATTCAAGATAGAGTTTTAACCTATCTGGCATGGGATGCAGTGCAGGTCTCATATCAGTTGGTCTAGCTAAAGATCTGTTACGACTACATCCGAACTCATTGGCGCTCATCTTGAGCACTGAAATGCTAAACCTTAACTGGTATTCAGGTAAGAATCCATCTATGTTAATAACAAACTCTCTTTTCCGAATGGGAGGAGCAGCCATCCTCATGTCATGCAGAATTCAGGACAGGAAACATGCAAAATACGAGCTGCAACAACTTCTTCGGTCGAATATATCCCACGATGATCGATGCTACAATTGCGTTATTCAAGATATAGATTCTGAAGGCAACTTAGGGATATCAATATCAAAGACCATTCTGCATGTGGCTGCAGAGGTCTTGAAGCTAAACATCACTACACTGGGACCTAAGGTTTTGCCATTTTCAGAACAACTCAGGTATTTGATTTCAGTTATACAACAGAAGATGAAGATATCCGGGGAAAAAAACTTATACATGCCGAAATTTAGAAGAGCTTTCAAGCACTAGAATTGAGTCAGGAGGAAATTGAGGCTTCTAAGATGACTCTTTACAAATACGGAAACACTTCATCATCTTCGATATGGTATGAGTTAAGCTATATAGAAGCCAAAGGGAGGATGAAAAAGGGAGACAATGTCTGGCAAATTGCATTCGGCAGTGGGTTCAAGTGCAATAGTGCAGTGTGGAAGTGCATTCACAGTGTGGGTGATGATCCATCAAACCCATGAAGGGACAAAATCAATCGATATCCAGTATATATACCAGACATCATGAAAATCAATTGATGCTGGCATACAAATTCGTATATCCATATAAGGAACAACGCTCAACTATAAAGTTTCATGTAAATTCTTCAGATGCAATGATTAATAAAAGAAACATTCTATTCTGCCAGGAGCAAATTAAAAGTGTGGAGGCAAACATATATAAGCAAAGCGATATAAGATTTTAGACAAAACTTCATTTCATGAAATCCCAAAAGTAGCCAAACGCAAATGATTCTAAACGGATAGATAGTAACATAAAAAAGTCTGCAGACACAAATTGGGGACATAGAACACTAACACATAAAAACCAGAACTGTTTAATCCTCTTCTTCTCCTTCGTTCTCAGCAATGTTGAAGTATCTGAGCTCATACACATTACGCTCCTTGTTGGAAGCAATCACGCGAAGCCAATCCCTCACATTGTGCTTCTTCAAGTACTTCTTCGTCAAATACTTCAGGTAACTGAAACAATACAGCAACAAAACGGAATACAACAATCAGAAGATTGAAATATGCAGATGAAATCCATAAGCGAAGCGATTGGAATAGGGTAAATGAGTGTTTCCTTACCGTTTGGAGAAGTTGGAATCGGAAGTGACGGTGATCTTGGACTTCTCGCGGGTGACGGTGACGGAATCGCCGAGAGCGCCAGCTTTGCCGCCGACTTTGATACGTTCCTGGAGGAACTTCTCAAGGGAGGCGACGTCCATAATTTTGTCTTCGACTGGCTTGGCGCAGTCGATGGTGAAGGAGGCTCCCTTCTTCTTGCCCTTGGCGCCGCCGGTTCCTCCTGCTTTGCTCATTGCTCCTCCTTCTGTTTCTGTTTGGTAGGGTTTTTGGAGCGCCGCGGAAATGATCTGGTATGTAAAGTAAGGGAAGTGGAGCTGTTTAAAAGCTAGGGTTAAGAGGTTTTTATAAAAGCAAGCAGATATGGTTGCTTTTGGGCTTTTATTTCTGTCCGACTGAAGACCAGCCCATTAAATAGAAATTATTAAGCCCACGGATTGAACAAGGGCAGTCTCTCCAAAGGGCCCAACTTTAAGTTTGTCTAAAAGAAATTTCGTCACATACTCTCCTCTTTCAGTTTAAAATTCAGTGAAAAATCTGACAAAAAAAATTAAGTGAAAAATGATATTATAATTCAATGGTATATTTCACAAGGTAGAAGTAGTGAGGGAAAAGGCACCACGGAGTCCCTATGGTTATTATTTTAATTTTAGTTGATCCCACTTTTCGATTTCTGTTTAATTGGGTCCCAGGCGTCATCTCCGTTATCCGCCTGGGGTCTCTATCGTCAAAATTGACGTTAACGGTCGCTTTTTGCCGTTAACGTCATTATTTTATTATTATTTAGGACACGTCATCAAATTTGCGGGCCCCACATGAGAAAATTCCTGGACCAAATTGAAAAAAAAAACAACAAAGCTGGACCAAATTGACTAACTAAACAAACTAATTAACAAACTCAAATATACTACCACGGTACCACCTCTGCAATTGCAATTACAACCCATTAAAAATCCATCTTCTTCTTCCTCTGCACCAAATCTAAACCCAAACACCCATCTCCCTCTAGACCCACCCCCACTTAGCTTTCTTCCCTGTTCTTCATCTTCCTCATTTGTTTGTGGCCGAAGCCACTCTTTCTTTTATTCTCTTCTTTTCATTTTCTTTCAAACCAGATCCAGATCCATCTCTTTTCCTTCTTTTTTCTTTTATTTCCTCTTTATTTTATTTTTCTCTCCTTTCTCTAATCTCTTCTATTTATTTTCTCTCCTTCTTCGGCGGTTCAATTTCGAGATTTGGTGATTTGGGTTTGATTATTTGGTTTGATGAGGGATGATTTGGATTTGCCGATCGGGTTGTGATGATGGCGGTCGACGAGGGCGATGGCGGGGAAGAGATTTGATGGCTGGTTTTTTTGGTTGGGTTTGATTTGGTGGCAGATGAAAGGAGATTGAGTAGGGCCGGTGATGGTGGATTAGTAGTAGAGGGCGGCGATGGTGGCTGATCGTGGTGGGAGGCCGATCCGATCGAGGGAGAGGGTGTTGAAATTGGAATTTTGGGACAGGTTTAGATGATTGGAAGCGATTTGGTGATGGGTAATTGAATTTCTTGGGTCGGGTTTGGATGAACGGATCCGGGTTGTGATGAACGGATCCGGGTTGTGATGAACGGATCCGGGTCATGAAAAAATCTTAATTAAAATTCTAATTAAATTGAATTAGTAACCCTTATTTAAATTAAATTAATTTTATGAATTTTTCAATTGGAGAAAACTAAATCAAGAAAAAAAAATTAAAGAATAAGAAATGAGGATGATGGTCCTGGTCCAACATTATTATGCTGGGTATGAAAGGATGAGGGTTTGGCAGAAGATGAGATGAGTTCGTGGGAATTTAGGGTTTGGGAGGGTGAAATTTGGGTTGTAAAATTAAAACATATGGTGGGGCCCGCAAAATTTGGGTGAAATTTGGTCCAGCTTCGTTGTTTTTTTTTCAATCTGGTCCAAAAAATTTCTCATGTGGGGCCCGCAAATTTGATGACGTGTCTTAAATAATAATAAAATAATGACGTTAACGGCAAAAAGCGACCGTTAACGTCAATTTTGACGATAGGGACCCCAGGCGGATAACGGAGATGACGCCTGGGACCCAATTGAACAGAAATCGAAAAGTGGGATCAACTAAAATGAAAATAATAACCATAGGGACCCCAGGGTGCCTTTTCCCGAAGTAGTGAACCCATTTTGAAGAAAACAAATCCAAAAATTTAAAAATCTAAAATTTAAAACCTTTTAATTCGATATTTTAGCCAAATGATCATAAGAATGACGTGAAACAATCAATTCATTACTATAAAAGTGACAAAAATCAACTAAATTCGTTTTAAACTCCTCAATTGAATATTTTTAGCAAAGTGATTATAAGAATAACTTATGAATGAGATTAAACCTCCAAATTATCGACTATAAAAGTAGCAACAAAATACCACAATCTGCAAACGAAAATTCTTGGATTAAAAAAGTGCTTGGCTATCAAAATTAGATCCAATCCATAATTAATTATTTCACACAAGCTAGTTAGTAGCAGCTCTCAATCTTAATTAAACTTCATAAGACTTAAGTCGTTCCAACTTTGAGTAGGCGCTCACGAGGAATCAAGAAGATCTCATTCGGCTGCCTCACGCATCTGCTCAGCCAGTTGTAGAAGTAGTCCATGAGAAATTTCTTGGCAAACCCAGATCCTTTTCCAGCCAATGCCTCTACTTCCCCCATCAAATAAACAACCCCACCATCATTAACCGCACTGTCAATCAAACCCAACTCCTTTTGAACCTCTCCTCCTCCGATTTCGTCTCGTACGAACTCTTTCAATCGAGTCACGAGCACCTCCTCGAAGCTTTCTTGATCCTTTCTTGAATCTTTATATCCATACCTCACCACGCATTGAAAAATCTGCTCACCAGGCTTCACTCGCTGGGACAAGAATCGCTCCTCAGCAGGAACTGTGCTGATGGGCAATGACTTGATCGTTACGAACACAAGGACCGAATGCAGGGCTGGCACGGTCGATACGTACTGATGAAATGCAGGGGAGATGCCTTGAACAAGATGGGTGTAGAACAAGCCAACACCCGGGATTCGGTGGATTCTTGGATCGGAAGATATCTCCGCGAGTCTTTCTGCTGAGACTTGGTTTTTCAGTTTTCACCTCGTACGTGTATTTCTTCCGGTAACCATAGTTCCATGTGAACATGATAGTCCCCATTATCACGGCGAAGCACAATGGAAGGTATCCTCCCTCGACGAACTTTGACAGAACCGAGCTCAAAAATGCTAGCTCGAGAAGTCCAATGACGAGTACATAAAGTACGATGAAGATGAAGTGTGTCTTCCATATCATTACCATCACTAGAATAAGAAATGCAGATGTGATAACAAATACCATTCCAACAGCAATTCCTGAAAAACGCATCGAAAAAGCGATCAAATTTTGAGTATTTAAGCATAGGAAAAGAAAATTCTCAGCTTTTGATGTACTCTTACCATATGCATTGCCAATGGTGATTGTGTTTTTGAAGCCGACTGTGACACCAACACAAGCCAACATCAAGAAAGTGTTGATCTCAGGCACGTACACTTGTCCATCGTACTTTTCAGATGTGTGGACAACCTTCACCCTTGGAAAACACCCTAGTGCCATAGCTTGTTGGACTACAGAAAATGAGGATGAGATTAAAGATTGGCTTGCAACAATTGCTGCTAACACTGCAACAACAAATTGTGGCCAATATAACGGTCCTGGGATCGAGCGGTAAAAGGCTTGTGCGATGCCATCATTATGCTTCCCGAGGTACGAACATTGGCCAATGTAGGCGAGCAGGACAGAAGGAATTAGCACAACGCGGGAACTTATCTGTATCGAGCGGATATTGAAGTGTCCCAAATCAGCAAACAAGGCTTCCGAACCTAATTTCGTTCAAGCGAAGTCAAAATAATTAGCAAAAGTTACAGGAATTACAAATAGAATATAGAACTCTATGTGTCAATCAAAAGTATTTGGTATATGTATTATATTTGTTAGGCACAAGATCACGCCTGCAAGAGAAAGCCAGGCATCTTTTTTGCTTCTGACGAAGTAATGCACGATGTATACTGGATTGAGAGCCTTGATCACTCCCGGATCATACTTCAAAAAGTTGTAGAATCCAATACTTCCAATGAAAGCGAACCACAACAGAAGAATTGGAGCAAAAGTGTAACCAACTTTATCTGTTCCGTGTTGGATTTTGGACAACGGGACTGGTGCGTTAGTACCGTTTGTACACGTTAGGGACATATAGACGCATATGTCATTTGTGTACCGTCATATAATATATTGTTAATATGAGGTTAATTGGACCGATTTGATGATCTAATAAAATTAAGGGGTCCAATCGTCTAATTGAAATAGTATGTGGGGGTTAATACGGTTATTGTGCAGATTCCGGATTAATTCTGAATTGTTGATGGACCGATTCAGAATTAATGAAAAACATTAAGGACGGAATTGATCCCTGGTGGAATTGCTTTATATAAATAAAGCACTCTCCTTTGTTTCTAATTAAGGATGAGATATGGAGAAACAGAGTGAGGGAGAGTGAGTTTGGGAGATCATCCAAACCCAAAGCAACTATCCACCAGAGACTCCGAATTTCTTGATCAGATCATGGCATCATCATCATGACGCTTCCGCTGCTCGTACTTATTTTCATGCAATTTATTGAGATTGATTCGTTCCTGGGATGTAATCTCCCATTCGGTTCCCACATTCCGAACCTTTGAATTTGGAACAAGAAGATCAATATCGCAACTGAAATCCACATGATTGCATTATCGGTAAGGCTGCTTGCAGCAACCTTGATGCCTCCCACAGCTGATAATACTGTAGTACCAAAAAAATATCGAGTGTTAGGAAAAAATGCATAATCAAATTGTTTAAGGGAAAAAATATCTTGGGTTAGCATCAGTAATCAAGATCGATAGATTCGATACCTGAAATGCAAGGTGTTAGAATTCCATCACCAAGCATAGTTATAAACAACGGAACGTGCTTAAATACGCGGCTGTTCTCGAGTTTAGACTTGACAGCTGAAGCTCTTTTCAACCGGCGATTAGGGACACCTAGCCTGTAAGTAGATACCTGCCTATCTTCAACTTGCCGGTTCTGAATCAAATTAAGCTTCGCGTATCGACATATGACAGTAAAATCTCATCATCTCTTTATGATAGTGTTATGAAAGTTCCACAATTTCTAATCTTAAATCCTGTAAAATAATTACTTACCATGCCCATTATCATTGGCGGACAGAACAATGAACACATACTTGAACAACGCGATGATGAGGATCGAATAGATGATTAGAGATAAAACAGCAATTATATCATCATTGTGCTTGATGCCATTAGGAAAAATCCCAGGCAACACATACAATGGAGATGTACCTAAATCACCATACACAACCCCAATGCACTGGAATGCAAGTACCATTATAGTCCTCCACTCTGCGCTTAACAACAAAACTTAGTAGCAGCAAACTACTGGGCTTTCTCCTGAGTAATTATTTATTACTATAATTCATCAAAAAGAAAAAAATTTATTTATTACTATCTATATACACAGGGGATTATTTAAAAGGGTGGTGCCCAAAATTATTTGTTACTTAATATTTTACTATACTACCCATTCTCATCTTTTAGTTATATTTTATAGCTAATATAAATTTTAATACTTAAACTGAAAAGATTATTTTACCTATTAATAAAAAAATTAGACAAAAAGTATTAATAAAAACTAACACTGAACTTGCTTTAAAAAAAAATTAAAATTATCTTAAACGTCCTCTCCGCTATATTTTGTAATGCTTCGATTAAAAAATATCCTTTGTGATGCTAGGAAAAAATATAAAGAACATTGTTGCCAATTAATTAAGCAAATATGGAGCCACCCAGAAGAGGAGATTTTGATTATTAGTATTTTTCTTTAGATAGTAAGTTTAATTAGTTTTTATTAATTGGTAATATAACATTTTCAGTTTAAGAATTAAAATTAATTTTTTTTATAAAAAAAAGCTAAAAGATGAGGATGGGTAGTATAGTAAAATCCAAAACTAAGAGTTTGAGAATAACACTACTCTATTTAAAAATAAAATAAAAATTACGTTGCTAAATTTGCAAGATATTTATATAAAAAAATGTATTAAGTGTGATGATGATGATGATTAAGTTACAAAAAAGATTCTTCTAAAGTCCAACAATGCTAGAACAAGCCCAAAAAAACTAAACACGTATTCCGATCCTTTAATATTTTCTTACATTACAAGGGCTATTTACATTATTTTCTGTTGAAATTCAAGCACATGTTTGATTCTGGCAATAAAAGAAGAAATGAAATATAATTTCGTCTGTAATATCATCATTTTTTTCTGTCTGTTCCCTAAAGTGGAATCCAGCCCTGACATCAAACGAGAAATATAATTGGTGTGAGGATCTTCAATAAATGAATAAACCAAAGGACCTATGATTGAATTAATTAAGTTTATAAACCTTGATTAGTCCTTTCTCTGTACCGCATAGGATCATGTCATTAGCAGTAAGTAGGCTTGTTATCCTGCTCCCTGCTGATATCCTACCGACCTTCTGCTGCGTCCCCCTCAGCCAAATCTAGCTCAATACACAGCATTAGGAATTGGTACTAGCCATTTTTCAATATGAATATAACCATTGTCAACTTATCCTCTTTTTTTCAGGTCTGAATTACGAGTTTGCTTAATTCATTGCATCGGGACAAATCTTGTTCGCAATAGTTCGGTCATCAGAACTAAGGATAGAGAAATACACAATTTACCTGAAGTGAGTTGGTTGATGAGCTGGAATGTAAGTAGATGAAGTCTTCTACTACTGCCAATACTAGCACATTTCTGCCTTTCTCTGTGGTTATTGACATTTGGGGCTTGCACTGTGTTCTCCACTCCTGCAACATTTTTTCCTTTCAATGATTTGAAAGCCTCTCTTGTCTTTGCTTTAAGGGTTCAGGATTCAACATTTATGGTTCTTACCTTAACTTTTGAACCCTCCACGATCGAACCTGCACTATAAAGCCAGTCTTTATATACAATGATAGAATGGATGGGTTTGTGTTGCATCATCCAACTCTTTGTTGATGCTTTGATCTCTCTGACCTTGTTGCTTGCTGTGGCGAATTCCTGAAACAGTGGTGAGTCATTGTCAAGTACTTTTTTCCAACTGTTTTATACAGTGGAGTCAAAAGCTCTCATAAACCCTACCTGTATGCTTGAATCCAGGCATCCAATGTAAACCCTTCCTTGTAACATACTCATGCACTTCACCTTTTTAGCCTTGCAGATCCCTTTGACTTTTCTAGATGCATCAAACATCTAGAAAATGGATAAGTTAGTAGTTATAACACAAGAATTCTTTAAACTCAGTCGATCCCATGTTATCTCATAAATTATTACCTTCATCCCATGACTTTGTGTGATTGCGAAGATCATTTCACCATAGGTTTCTAACTGTTGAAGTGGTTCTTTCATATCTATTACTTCTACACAATGCAGTTTCCTGTGTACCATTTTCCATACCTGCAGAAGAAAGTTGCAATATGGAAAATACATTATTCATAATTTCGCAAGCTTTCCGACCCAAAATGAATGTTATTGCCTATTTATGCAATAAAAAAGTTTAGTACCTTGATGGTTTTATCAGCTGATCCACTTAAGAGGCTATCTCCTGCTCCAAAGAGCGAAAAACATGTCACTGCTTTTTTGTGCTCTTTCACGTCCCATACAATTGTAGCTGACTGCTGCCTGATCTCCCAAATCTGCTTAACGAATTCATATCCTGAGTTTGGGTTTAAGTGGATAGGGGTCCTAAAACAAGCTGAAATGAGCATTGTTTACCTTAATTGACCCGTCGGAGTAACCACTGAAAAGCAATCCCCTGTAATAGATAAGGGCAGTTACAGCTCCGTTACTGTTGTGACCTGCCTCCAAAACTTGTGTATGTACACAAGAGATACGCTGTTCTTACCATTATAACAGTATACATAAGACAGCTAATAGAAGAAGTATCATGTTATACTCTCACAGTTCAGGTGTTCTAGGATACTGACCGATTTGTTGGGCAAATAATAATCAGCTACCCTATGCAATTCCTCAGCCATCCATGTGACACTCGAGAAGCGTCTCAGGGACTCCCGTACCCCTTCTGAGAAATGAATTAGTTTCTGCATCCCTGCACAAAAGACAATGCATCTAACTAAAAGTTGACAGATTTCTAACTTCTTGTATATGCAAACCTAATGGATGGATTCATCTAATGCTCATTGCATATTTGTGCCTTTTGGTTCAGTTAGGACATTACCTCTGCCTGAAGCATTGTTATAGATGCACAGACATGCCAGGAGT
Source organism: Viola odorata (assembly GCA_963691705.1). Classification (NCBI taxonomy): domain Eukaryota; kingdom Viridiplantae; phylum Streptophyta; class Magnoliopsida; order Malpighiales; family Violaceae; genus Viola; species Viola odorata. The sequence goes on from OY829545.1 coordinate 1,057,835, forward strand.
CTTTCCTCTAGCTCCAACCCAGGATGAAGAAATTGTTCAATTCCACTAAGCAAGATCTTAGATGCCGAATTTCTTGTGCTATTTGGATACTTAGCAATTTCACATCCAATCCAAGCAATGGTGGTGAGACAGTCCCGTGAGACCCTCTTCACCTTACTCCTCAAACCTTTCTCTAATGCGCGAAAGACAGGTTTCCCTCCATCAATGATGACTTTGGCAATCTTGCTGGACCATAACTCGATTCCCGCATCCTTTAAGCTTTCATCCAGCCAGTCAAAGTTTCTAATCATGTTCCGGTGACAGAAGGAGTTCAAGCCTGCCTTTTTCACTAGCCATGCCACTGTGTACGGCTCCCCTGTCCAAGAATAGGTTCCCCCAATATTTGCTAAAATGAAAGAAGCTAATTCTTGTGTGGTAGAGCTCTCTTCAGATACCAAGGCCTTGATGATGACAGAGAGAGCCTCTTCTTTGACACCTTTACTGGATGAGTTTTCCTGCACACATTAAATCCAGTTAGACCACTTATAAATCAACAGAAAGGTACCAGTGTCTTTGTTGGATGAGATCTTTCCCTCAATGTGTGCTAAGAAGAATATAGTACGTACCACTACATCCAACTGAAGCAATAAATTTGCTGCCAAAAGTTTATATTCATGTTGAAGTTCTTCGACACAATGCATCAGTCTTTTCATAAAATCTGCACTCCCTTCTTTTCTAACGGGCTGCAATAGGCTAATGGCTGCTGATCTAAGGAGAATGCAGAAAAGAAAAACTTGTCAGTTCATGCTGAAAGAACAGTAACGTAACTTCATAGTTCATATGAACCATGATATACAATTTCTGAAACTTCTTACTAGAATATTACATGTGATGTGAAATCATACCTTGGCATCCGCAGGATTTCATGAAAAAACTCAAGAGCTGCGAACTTAGCACGGTTGTCATTACTTTCCAGGAGAGACATAAATGGAGCCACAGGAACAAATTGTGATACATTCTTTCTGCACTGTCCATCAAACTGCATGCATTTGACCAGAATAATAGCTAAAGAGACAAACTCTTCCTGGTTGTTGTTTCCAGCAATATTTGCTAGGCCACAGAAAACATCAGGAGAATTGATTGCAGCCAAATGCTTGTTGTTGGTCGCGCAGTCAAATGCAGTTACTAGGACTTCAATCATCATCAATGATGCAATAGGAGGAGTGAGATATAGTGATTCTGGTTTTCCGTTATAACTCCTTGAAGTGCACACAACCTCCACCAATGATGGTAAAAGCTCCAGTGTCTTTATTTCTGTTGGAGACGGATTTATCAAGTAGATAAGAATCGCAGCCTCGTGCACATTCTGTTTTAGAGCGGTTGCCAAGTCGCACAACTGCAACCCCTTCTTCTTGATGTCTTCAACAGCTGACTTGTTTACTGATATGATGGTTGTAAGTATGGAGACTGATGCCCTTATGACTCTTTCCTCTTTAGAAGTTGAAATAGCTGTCAGCAGTTGATCCAGAATCACATCTTTCAACATAGAGTACTTTTCTCCTCTTTTGTTGTTTAACATTTCATAAATGGTTGTAACCTCTACAGCATAGTCTTCCACCCCTCTTGCTAATCCTTCTGAAAAACATAGATTTGAAATTGCATCTCTCATTTGTTCCATCCACTCAGTAGTGGAATCTTTTTTAGAATGAAGAAAAAGTTCATTAAAGTTTCTTTGGCTATGTGAGTTGTCCTTTTCTCTTCTGATACAACCAATTTCACGATTCGTTGATGCAAACCTATAACTTTTCAGGGCACTAGATGCTACCTGATCATTGACGTTGGCTTTGCAAACTCGTGACACCCTTCGTGAAGATCTGTCTTCTAAATGGAGATTGCACAGGGTATCCATTCTTTCATCACCAGTTTCCATGAGAGATAAATCTAGTTCATTCACCGAACTGAGGAAGGCTTGTCCATGTGTCGGATATGGAGGAGCTTGTTGCAGTATCATTGTTGTGAACATTGAGTCCATTGACAAGAAGGGAGCCCGAAACTTCCTGACCAAATTGAATTTCAAGTTAAGTAATGCAATTCTGGTGTTGAATATGCAATAACAGGCTAATAAGGTAACGAATAAAAGTTTGTGATTTTGAGCTTAACTGATCATTAAGTTCCATGAGTGTGTCATATTCACTTCTCCTTGCCGTTTCTGTTAGGCTTTTCATGTCATCTCTACTTTCCTGATTAAAAAAGAGAGAATTCAACAATGCATGCAAAAGTAAGCTTTTGAAACACTTAGTGGGTTTCAGGCAATTACCTCTATATCACCCTCTTCGAGATAGTAACCACAGCTTGAACTAACTGAAGTCGGTGTATCGGATTGGTCTTCCATCAGTACTTCCTGGAGGCATTTTATGCTGCTTGTACACATTTTTAGATTTTTATTCTGAACTTTTAGCTTATGAACTTGCTCAACATATTCAAGAGTTTTGTTGAAATTTTCAAGTTCTTGAATTTCTCTGCCAGCCTTATGTTCATTTGTTGTATAATCAGCTACATGTTCTAGAGAATCAAGTGGATACACCTTCTCATACTGCAATTTTGAAAAAGAATTAGGAACTAACATATGGCAAATTTCAAGCTCCATTTTTTACCAGCTGAAAAGTGAAGTAGAGACGGCTTACATTATGACAAGTTTGCTCAATCCGATTAGAACAGTCACTGCTACCGCACACCGCATGCCTAACAATAGCTAATGGTTATGTAATGTTTTAGGGGGGCTTACTTTAAAAAAAAATGTTTTAGGGGAACTCATAAGTTAAAGAACAGAAACTAGTAAATTGACCAGTAAAGAACTTACGAGAACTGCTGTGATTCTTCATCAGGGCATTTGAGTTTGATCCTGCTGTCTCGTGGAGGAGTTTCTCCATTAAACATGATTCGATAATACATCAACCAGTGCTTGGCTTTCTCTGCAATCTCCCTGATATCTTCATCAATGCTGTCCTCATTAGTGTCCAAGGCAGAGATAGTAGTGGTTGAAGAAAAGAGGGTTCCACAAAATTCCGATGCAAATTCTGTTCGAACAAGTCTTGGTGAGACCAGCATTGCTTGGAGAAAATCCTGTGCGACCTGCCACTCATCATTTTGAAGCTTCCTTACCACAGAAAGGCAAAAGTAAGAGCAGCAAACCAAGTATTGGTTATCAATTCCAGCAGTGAAGCCATGTTCATCAAGCAATGCTGGGACTTGAAGCAAAGTTTCTGCATTCTTCAAATTAGCAATCCTCTCCTCTGACCATTTTGCTTGTATTGCAGCTTCAGTACTCTCAATACCCCAGTAAAGATTCGAGAGGATCGAATGCTCTGAAAACTCGAAGAACTCTTGCTTTTCAGCATTTAACAAGGAAATGCATTTTGATTTCAGAGAATCCCAACGCTTGGAATCTGCTGAGAATTTAGCAATGTACTCATTAACTGAAACAAGAACTCCCCTTATGGATTCAGGGTCTGGTCTCCCATTATCAAGGGACAAAGCTGAGAAAAAAGAAGTAGAAGCCATTGAGGTTATCGAAGTGTAGTAATAAATTTCATGATTTTTTTCTTCTTTTTTGTTGCACAGAAGATAAAAAAGGAAGTGATACATTACATATATAGAAATTGTGCAGAGAACTAATGGCTTGGAATTAGTGCCCGTGACACACCAAGACAAACTCCTAACTTGATTGGTCCCTCTTCTAATCTGTTTTTCTCTATTGATTTGCTGCATCAAGACAAGGTTTACCATTGCCTTCATTTCAAGGAAAGGAATGAAAGAGATGATTAAAACAAAAAAATCCCTTGTGTTCCTGTTCATCTTCATATGCCATCTACTCAATCTATCCCCATCACTCCCAACCCCACTCCCACCTTGTAACGTGTCTATAACAAGCTATTTCCTACTTTAATAAGTAGAAAAACAATTCACCTATTTTACGGGTTTACGATACTAATTCTCTGCTCCTACGATAATGGTTGAAATCACATTCACATATGTACAATCTTTTTGAGTTTTTTCACTGTTCCTCAATCATGTTCATGCACACGTGTCATTTATGTATTTGTTGAACTATTGAGTCATGCAAACGTAATAATACCTAGCTAGATTGAGTATTGTATACGGGTATGTATCTATCAAAACAACCTTTTATACAGGTAATCACCCAATGTCCTGAACTTAGGACCATCCATTAATATTCTTTCCTCTTATTCTCAGCCAAAGTGTTAATTTCGCCTCTTAGGACGCAGTACATTTACAGATATTATGGAATGTATAAGACAACCATCACAACATCATTAAACACACATTAGTCATTACCCATTTCAACTATAAGTTATAAGACAACCAACCCAATGCCTAACAATCACAAATACTAAACATCATTGACATTATACCCATTTCAAATATATATCAACATAGTCAACCGGGTACAAACAAAATTAATTATAATTATAATTATAATTTGATAAATTTAGAGAAATTTCTGGTTCAGACATTTGATCAAACACCTTACAGCTTATGGATTGAACCCAGAAACCAAAGTAATATTTTTTGGGGGGAAATAACCAAAGTAATTGGTCTTGTCTTATACATACTGCATACATACATCTAAAGAAAGTAATTTTGTAATACCAACCTTATCCATATAGCAAATTACAAGTAGAAAACACCTAGTGGTGCACATTTGTACGTATATGCTAAGTTAACGTGTACTGTACTGTGCAGAGAGTGAGTTGACTTGACAGAAGAAGAAGTAATTGAAGGCAGGAATTGATAATAGAATATTTTGTTAAAATTGAACCATACACTTGTACAACAAAAAGATTGATCTGAACGTGCTTGTGGGTCTCTGCAATGGCTGTGATTTTTCGTCCGCAGCGATGGAGGACAATTAGATTAATGTTCATTTGTTATTATTATTCGAGCGAGCGCTGCTGCGTTTGGTTGTCGTGAAAAGGACACTACCGCCAAAGGCTTATAACAGATCGCTGTAATGCCACATTTGCTTGTTGGACCCTTTCCGTTTTAGGCCCTATTGCCTGTAATAACCTTCTTCTTCTTTTTCATAACCGTTGCCTGTAATTACTACTAAGTTTTTAGATCCACTCCACAGGACTAATTTTGATTTTTTTCACCAACAAGAAGTCCGCGCTTTATAATATAGTTATCATAATCGACTAAATTGGTCAGTTAAATGATGACTTGGATTTAAAAGTCTCTGATAAAGTATTTTAAACAAAAATATAATTAAAACAGAAAAAAATCAATCAATTTGGTTGACCTATACAGTTGAACTATTTGAACTAGCTGATTTAACAGATTTAACCTAAAAATTTTACTTTTTTCTTTTTTTTCTGTATTTTTTTAGATATAAACATGTGTTTTTATATATTCTATTAATCTAGTAGCCAAATGTGGTTAAATTAATGATCCAAAAACTCAAGTGATTGAACATCTAATTCACTTCTAATAAACTATATTTTAAACCTGAAATATAGTTTACGTGTAATTCGGTTTCATCATTTGATATTCATATTTTGGACCAAAAAAAAACTATATTTCATACGGGTAACCATTCTATATGAGAAATCAAACAACTTGCTAGGAAAAAATTAATTCGATCCAAATTTTATTTTATTATTTTTAAATAAAATTAAGTTTGCACTTTGCAGAAAAAAGGGGTTTGAGAATATTGAAAAGCCTTCTTCAAGGAGCTAGTGTGTTGGCCCTCGTCCAATTCACCAACAAAGAAAGGCCCACTCTGTCCATTGTTGGTACCTTCATGTGGTGCCCAAAATATAGGCTCATGATTGGATCTTAGCTCGTTGCTTGTCACGGGTACAAGCTCCAAAACAAACCATACATAAAAAAGGTGTTTGACTGTGGTAAGCCCATAAACAAAAACTTGATTATATAAACACTCATTAAAAAAAATGATTTCCATCTCATAAATCACATGTATTATTTTATTTACTTAACGAAATAATCTTATTCACACAAAGTCGTAGTTAATTCTATTTATTTATGAACTGGGTCGACATTAACATCATCTATTTTTTCCGTTACCATTTTGTACATGCTGAATGATCTCGGTTACTAAAATTGGATTGTTTTGTGGACGATATTGTGACGTGTACATGAACAACATGTAATCACCTTACAGGACGAAAAATAATAATTATTGTATAATCTAGAAAACTAATTAGTCAGGAGATTCTCAGTGACCATTTGATTAGTTAAACTAAAATTTTAATTTATTAAATTATGGCTAAGTCATGTTCATGTCTCCTTCACTTAACTACTCATCAATTATTTTGATTTTTGACACAATATTAAGTTGATCCTCTACGTACTAAAGGTATTTTTATGTCACAACTTTGACAAAGTTCACTAAACCCAAATAAAAAATTCAATCTAATACAAAAAAAATGAAAATAAAATAAGTATAGTATACGTACGTGTTTAGTTTGATGCCTCCTTATCTAACGAGAGTGTCTTTCTCATTGAAATTTGTTACCACATCACACCCATGTCGAGTTTGCAAAGAAAACACCGATGCTAATTATTAATCCCCATCTCAAATGTTCTTCCTTTCTAATAATTTTCTTGTTGATTACAATTTCTAATGGTGTCATTGCGCCCCGGTGGTCGGGTTTGCCGGATTCCGACACCGGTGCAAGGCACACGAATTTCTTCAGGTCGGGGCGATCAAGGGTGGTGTCTTGTGCTAGTAATGTTGGGCTGTGTTTGGATAGGCGGAAGAATCCATGGGGAGGCAGAACTTGCTGTTTCAACAAGTACTGCAAAGATACGTCGAGGGATTCCAACAATTGTGGAGAGTGTGGCCAAACATGTCCTTATGGGTTTGTTTGTTGCGATGGCAAATGTGTAGATTTAAGGAATGATCGGAATCATTGCGGGTCTTGTTTTGAGGAGTGTCAAGGTAAGTGCTCCTTTGCAATGTGTGATTACGGTGGATGGTGATTCATTAATAAGAATAATAATATAATTTGTTGTTGAAAACATTTGATTCATTCATCTTCCTTTTCTTTTTTGAATTCTTGCATTTGTATTTTTCGTGGGATGATTCAAATTATAATTGCAATTGTCCATTAATTTTTTAGATTTTTCTTTGGAGATATTTATTTTTTTTTCTTTTTATTTTTTTATTTTTTTATTCGACGTTAATTTGTTTTACGGTTTCTTATTCTCATTAGGTTGGAGAGTACAAATTTAGAGAATTTTTTTTTTTTAAAAAAAAAGAGATTGTTAGATCAAATCTTAGTTCATCAGCCTAAAAAACAATCCTCTTACCAATTGGCAATTAGTTACTCTTATTTATTTGTTATCATTACATTTTTAATTCATTTCCAAGTAAACATAATACCACTCTTTGTGGTGTAGGTTGGGGTTAAGTCTCTCTAACCCTATTAATCCTCAAATAAACACAAAATACAAGTTTAGATTTGCGGTGCACTCGATATTCTAACTAGGCGTGCATCCAAACTAATAAAGTGATTATAGGTGGACGAATCTCTTTGGAGTTTATCTCAGCAATATTTAAGTATATAATTTTTTTTAAATCTAAAAAATTAAAACCGCGTGATTTATAATCATCACGTGACTTCTTTATTGACTAATGAGAGTGAGTGAATAAAATAATATGATATATCGGTTGTATTGTATAATTAAACAATATTTTATTTACCTACTTCAACAACTAGCGACAAACATTTTCACAACTATACGTGGCTGTAGGCTTCAATTCGTTCCAACCCAGCCCATACATAGATCAACGTTGCTGCTTTATTTCCACTCCAACCCAATAATGGGTAGTAATGGGCCTCAGCTTCTCCCATATGGCCCATAACGGTTGGGCTTTATGGCTCGAAAGATCAAAAACCGTAGTGTACACTTTCCAATTTCCACTCGTTTACAGTTTGACTGAAATATGTTCCCTTGAATTTATTTATTTTTTCCGGTGGATAATTAATCTCTTGCCAGAGTATAGTAGGGTATAAAATATTGACTCACACCGACATAACATATATATATATATATTAATATATATTATATAAACATATTATTCATAATAATAAATAAAAAGTGAATTTCAATTATATTTCTAATCATAATTCACTTGAAATGTTAATTTGAAATTAAGTATAGTATTATCAATACTTTTAACAAGTAAAATTTACGTTAAATATTTTTTTAACACCAATAATTCTTTTAAATTATGAAAAAAAAGTGAGTGAAACACATATCGTGTGAGTAAAAATGAAGTGTACTATGAAAGAACTTTCGAAAAATCAATACTTTTAGTTGGTTAAATAGCATCAAAGTCTTGTTTGTTTATAAATTTAGCATTTGCCAAATATTTACTCAAAGATTGTCGGTCCAAGTAAATTTTCCAATGTGACATCTATTAAATTATTTACACTCATCTGAAATTGCAGGCCAAAATAAAATAAAATAAACTTATAATTAGTTCCATTGATCAGTAGATCAACTACTAGATGACTCATGCAGTACTAGATCTGATCTATCACTGCCTTTGAATATTCAAGAATTACATAAGCAAAAAGTGTCTCCTTCTCGTTCCAAGATCCTTCTTAAAAAACAAATAATAATAATAATAATAATTACTATTAAAAACTATAATTGTACTACTATATTTATTTTCTCTGCAGAAGAAAAACTCACACTCTTTAGACAAACGCGTCCTTCAGCTCCTATTTTAAGACCAATCCTGACTCCTCATCAGTTCTTCCATGACCCCATCTCACTTCCACACCATAAAACCTTACTAAAAAACACACCAAAAAATATATATGTAATCTTTTAAAACAAAACAATGTACGGCGGAGAGAGACAACAACACGGTGGTCCGCCGCACGGGATTCTGCTAGCGGTGGTGGTGTCGATCGTAGTTGTGGCTCCGTTCATCTTTGGCGACCAAGGAGAGGCCATAACTGAGGGAATCGCGGAGCTTTTAAGCCCGTTGGGCCTGCTCCTCCTCCCCATTATCCTACTCCTGACCATCCAGTTCATCTCTTCCATGGACCACGGCGGCTCTAATTTCTTCTCCAACGTCTTCACCGGTACTGGTCAACCTGACTCCATCCACCGAGTCAGCGGCTCACCGGTCGGAGTCGCCTTGTTCCTTGTCCTCATCTTGTTCTTGCTCTATAACCGCTTCTCCATCTTTGGCGGGGACGATTCTGACGACTAAATTTAAACCGGGATGGATGGATCTCAGTTTGTCCTTTTTCGTCATTTTTGGTATTTCTGTTCTTGTTGTGTATACGTACGTAAACGTAGACTCTTTTTTCCTTTGTATGAACAGCATGGTTTGTCAGTTGACGTAAATGCCCTAGTGGTGACGAAAATTGTGCAAATTTTTAGATGTAAAAGACTGAATTACCCTTGATATTCAGATACTATTATAATTTATATTTTATGGCTTCAGATCTCTGTTAGTCGGCAGCACACGGTGGCCGGAGTCTTACAGTGCCACCAGTGGGCTAAGGTTTGATTTGGTCAAATAAGTAAAATTGTAGTAGTCTCTATTTTTTAAACTGAGCCCTGATATTTTGAACCGCCAGAATAATATTCTATGCCAAATTGAGATAATGGGTGGTTAGTGGTTTACTCAATTAGTGGAGCATTTAAATTTAAAATTTTGAATTTCATAACGTTGTTTTTCTCATTAAGAATTTAAGATCCAAGAAGATGAGTTCTAAGTTGCAACCCTCCTCCTCCATTTATCTTTTATCTTTCAGGTGGATGGATTTTCATTTTGATCTCAGCATCTAGTAAATTAAATGAGCAAAAATAACACCATGGTGAAAATAGTTTTAATTAATTGTAGAAAAATTCCTACTAATATTTTTTTACCTAAAAAGTGGGGACTGGGGAGAGGAAGTCATAGAGTAGAGGCTGTAAAGAGTCCTCAAGTCAAGAGGTGACAGCGCATGGGTTTTTATAGTAGTGTTATCGTACGGCACATGACACAGTAGCAGAAACTTTCTGACATGGCAGATGCAGAAACAGTGAAACACCACTATGATCAAACTGACACCAACACGTGCACAGACTACCTTAGTGGTCTTAGAGGGATAGTCATAGGATGAAGGTAGAATCAACTCTCTGGCTCTGAATTCTGATCCTGTAATAAAATCAAGAAATAAGAATGGAATTTTCAATACACAAGCAAACGGGTTCTTGTTCATACTCCACACCAACTGTTCCAAATCCGATCATCACAAACAACACTTTTGCTAAATACAAATTAAACGAAACTAGTCTGACGTAATTCGAACACCCCAGGCCATCAAGGCTTCAAGGCAAGAATTGAATAACCCGTATACAGAATACAAACTGCACCTATTTTATACTCTTAGTATTATTCTTACAAACTGTAGCTATGAGTTAGTGCACAAAGTGGTCATGGTATGATCTGGGTGTCAAAAGCCCTTGTGACAGCTATCCTGGAGGATGACCACCAGGAAGATGGTGCAGCCAAAATGTACACTTGAAGCAGATGGTCGAGTGATGTATATGAAGGATCGATCTCGGCTTTTCCAAGAGCCACACATCTCTGTCTAGGACTCTAGGCGCGTCGATATATTTTGATGTAAAAGCTTTCCCTTGTGTGCGTGTCAGACTACCTAATTAAGATCACATGAGGGTTATTGAAGTAGAAAAGGCTACAACACCAAGTCAATAGCATGAGTATAAGGTCAAGCGGTGCATGTGCTTAAAATTGAAACTATCAAAACTCGTGATTATATCAACAAGGAGCAAGAATTCTCATCTCATGCTACCAGTCTATGACCTAGATCCTTCATTCAAAACAAAATTTAAGAATGGCCTTGTACGTGAAGGCAAAACTGAGAAGCATTAGCATCCACATATCATGAACAAATGACAAATTGTCAAATACAATGCTCTCCATTGGTGGAGAAATTTTTTGTAGCTAAAAAAGGCTATGGCATGCAGCAGCAGTCCCTAAACTAAGAGGACAGCTGCTTTACTAGAAGTTTGAAGAGCATATATGTCATCATGGCTGTATATTCAATTTGAAGTTAACAAACTCAAGCAAACAGATGCATAGTTACTAGGAATAATGCAACAAATATGTGAGCTTCCAACACACAAACATCAGACAAGCACTTTACTAGGGGAAATGTCTTCATAAAATTAGGTATGAACAAACATCTTAGCCAGGAAAGAAAAACTGCAGTAAGACCTTGCACAGAAAGTGGCATAAGTCACTACTTAGTTTAAAGGAATATGACTCCACAAAGCAAACAAAACAGTGTGAATCTGCTCAGAAATAAATGATGCGAACAGTTTACCTTCATGCTAGTCCCAGACCATGTAGCTTGTCGCAATTAGGAGTAGGCAGATTCCTATTCCAGTGACGTCTCTGGAGTTCTACATGACAATAGCGCCATAACAGATTTCTGTAATCTTTTATGACATTATCCTCAATGCTGGCTCGAGCAGGACTTCCAGGAGGAAACTTGTCATCAAATGCTATTTTAACAAAAAACTCCACCCCATGCTTCTCAGTTGACTTGGGAATCTGATGCGAATAATTCTTCATCAAGGAATATTCTGGCTCAGAAAAGGGTAGATACGCAAGTATGAAAATAAACAGGAACGGCAATATCTGTAGCAGGAGAAACAGATTAGGCCCTCCTCCTCCCCCACCATGAACCTCCTCTCTGCGTTGACTAGCCGTTGCTCTACTCGTATAAACATGACGTGTCCTAAACATATCTGCCTGACCAAAAAACGATCTGAATATCTCATCTGGGTCAAAATCTTCCTCATAAAACTCGTGCGCATTTGTCCTCCTCCTCCTCCTAACATTATTATACCGCTGGTTCTCCTCAAACTCGTCAATCAAGCCTGTCTGATCATACTGCCTCCTAGAGTCACTCTCACTCAAACACTTAAAAGCCTTGCTCAATTTCTTAAATGCTTCCTCAGACCCTGGCGCCTTGTTCTTATCAGGGTGAACTTTCAATGACAATTTCTTATAAGCCTTTCTAATCTCCTCAACCGAACAACTCTTTTCCACGCCAAGAATCGTGTAATAATCCTTGTTCTTTCTAATCTCCCTGATCAAACTCATATGCTCCTCACTATAACTCCGCTCATTAAAATGAATACGACCATTATGGCGACTACTATCATTGTCATCCGCACACTTCCTACTAACAGAACCTGACGATGATGTACAAGAAGCCGAATCAAGCTTCTCACAAGCAGCTAACAGCTCACTAACAGACAAATTATGGTTAAGCCGTTGAGCCATTTTAATAAATTTCAGCGCACGATCTCTATTACCAGATGCAACTGCTTCCTCAGCAATTTTAACACATCTCAGCGCTTCATCTTTGTTACCATCCATTATTTTCAATATTCAAATCCAACAACTTCCTAAATTCACATCATCTAACTACGAATCGCATAGAAAATAGTGATTGTCATCCGAAACAGCAAACTGAAGAGATCTACCTGAATTGAAATGGCCAAATATGTGGACCAGAGCAGAAATTTCAATTCGACAACTGAATATAGATAACAATTTTGCATTCGAAGAAATAAATTTTGATTAAAAAAAAAAAACTATTGTAACTCGTGACGTACCTGTACAAGAGATCGAAGCGAATGAGAGGAGACGAGGAGAATGGAGATGGGGGTGTGTTGAGACTTGAAAGAACAGAACCCATACACCCGTATGGTGCGGGCTTGGTATTTTGCGGGTAAGGGTCGGCTACCTAATGAATATACGACACGTCCGATTTTGACCAGTGGAAAGAAAGTCTCGCATTTAAAACCCAATAAAAAAACTTGAAATAAAAATGTAATGAGGCAAAGAGACGGCATCGTTTTATCTCATCTAATATTCTTTGATATTTCAGTTTTCTGATAGCAATAACAAGAAAGCGGAGTGGCGCAGCGGAAGCGTGGTGGGCCCATAACCCACAGGTCCCAGGATCGAAACCTGTCTCCGCTATTTTTCTTTTTTCCACTTTAAATAGCGAACGCATCGGTTTAAGTTAGTCAACGCAAAAGCCCATAACATGGGCTCGATTTCCAGAAACCCACAGCCCAAACAATGATATTATAAAAATGTGATCTAAAAATTATTATTTTAAGTTTGTTAGCTATTCCCTCTAGTCTCAATTAATTGTCCAGCTTGCTACAGTAACATTCCGTACAAAGTGGACAATTATTTGAGACCGGAGGGAGTATTTTAGAAAATCAATTAATAAAGAAGAGGAAGTATCAGTTTTCATCGTCAGAATTGAAAGACTGCCTTCTTCTCAAAGATTCTAATACCTCCAACGGTCGATTATTTCGACCACCGTTGCCCCCCTGAGTCGACTTGAGTTTCGGCACGTTAATGGAACTCAATGGTGGTGTCATTGTTCCTCTGTTCATTTCTCTAAGCACAGACCGGGCTGTGACCGCAGCCGCTGCATCTGCCATTGCTGAAGCCACTCTAGAATCACCATGCAACTTCTCAGTGAACTTAGGAGCCCCAGGCGAAAGAAAGGCGGCAGATGTAGTAGCTGCGTTTTGTTGCATGGTTGCAACAGCCTCCGCCGCGGTTGATTTAGCCTTGTTTGATTCATACTTCTGGATGTCATAGATTAACTCTTTCTGAAGTTGCTTATCTGCAATTAGAATGTCATCAATCTCATTCTTGTAGTCCTTGAGTAGGATGCGGAGGCATTCCATGAGGGAACCTATGAGAGGACTGTTCTTGCTCTCTAGCAGCCGTTTCAGCTCTATGAATATTGGGATGGTATTCTGGATGAGGCTCTTCCTGACTGCTTGTGTTATAGCCCTTCCTTTCGCGGCTGCTGCAGAAGCTCCATCTCCACCCTCTTCCTCCATGTCTGCATCAGTCTGTGATCCTCGTCCTGCTGGGATTCGGATCTCTTTGCAGGAAAGAATTTGAAAAGCATCCTGTTCCCATAAGTTTGAAAGATTTTACAGAAGAGTAAGAGAATATACATGGATATTGGCACCAATTCACTTATAACCTATAGCGCCAATGAGATGTCATGCTCAAGTGATTCCTTTGCATAGACAAGCACAACAACACAAAGAATACAGCTGCACCTAAAGGATTACGAATGGACATGGAATATTCTATAGTCATATATAAAAGATCCGTACCTGCAGAACAGACTGTCCCCTGACATCATCTATCTTAAGCATGCCATCGGATGCAGCAGCAAGTATCTCTGCACACAACTTAGCAAATGTGGCCAGAAGGTGCTCAGGAGCCATTTGCTTTAGCAAAGAAACATAGATGTGCATTCTTTTAGACCTGGACATTTCATCATTGCCCCTGGAAATAATTTCATTGGATATGTTATCTTCACTGATTAGATTACGGACTTTTCTTGACCATACAATTAACAAACCTACCTGATGGAAAATAGCCTGTTCTCTGTCTGTGCATTCTTAGAACCATTCTGAGTGTTGCAGTCATTTAGCACAAAAATTGCTTCAACAAAACTGTTGTAAGCTAGAAGTGGCGCCTTGACTGCACCCCACAAAAAATTTACACACATCAGTCCAAGTCCATGAATGAATCGCCAAAATGGTGAGAATTGGATGAGTTGTAAAAACCTACTGACCTTTTAAAATATTCCCAATAAGAAAATCAGCAAGTTGTCTAATCTTTTCTGACTCATCAACAAGAGGCAAAAGAAAGCGAAGAAACAGCACTCCTCTCCACTTCACATAGTCCCTCTGAGCGTAAAATGAACTTTTAAAAACACATAAATGACATTGTTCATTACTAACACTATTCCCACAACATGGAATGTAAGATTGCTATACCAAATACTAAAAATACCCCTGAAGGATAAAGGTACCTGTAACAATCTCGAGAGCAGTATAAATGTCTGCCTTCTCACAAGTTCACAAGGATCACGGAGACACCTGGTGATCTTTGAGATATAACTGTTGGGTTGAAGATAAGTAGTTAGAGTGACAGAGAGATTATCATCTAGCTCTAGAAATGTTCTAAAAGTAAAAGCAACAATTCAAATGAGTTCATTTTAAGTCAATCCTTTTCAGGCCTCACCAATCAATCAAAGCAGTGTACCGAACACAAAAATCTGCCATCATGACTACAATATTGTTGCGGAGGGCAGCACAATCACTCTTTTCAAGTTCCTGCAGACATCATATTTCATGGCAAGTACATCAATTGAAAAGTTTTATTTTAAGTGGGGGAAAAAGAAACATATTCAGACAAACTGGTGAGATAGAGCAAGGCAAAACTCATTTTAACTGCAAACGTATGTTTATTATCTAACCTGGACAAACAGAGGAATATAACTCTTTGCAAGTTTCCCATCAGCTAGGCAAATCTTCCCCATTGCCAACCAAGCTTGAATGTACAAAGAAGGGGCGGTATGTTTCAAGGAAACAGTAGAACCTGGCAATTTACTTAGGTTTGGATCAGAATTTCCTGAAGTGATGATGGTGTGTAGTAGAGGAACAATAGCACCCATGTCAGCAGAAGGACAAACAATAACCAAAGACCCAACTGTATAAACTGCAGTAACTGCTTCTGCCAGTAATCTGGATACAGTTGCTACCTTCTTGCCCTTTCTACTGCCACTAGGTGGTGTCAAGAAAGTATTCTCTTCTGCTTTTGAATCCCCTGAAATGTATTTTTCCAAGATCCGACAAGCTTTAGACAGAACTTGCTGTACCACTTTCATGACAAGTGTATTTGCTTCTTCTGTACTCAGTGCCTTCCTCTTGCACAGTGTTCTGAGTGCTTTAACATGTGCATTAACCTACATCAAACATGCCAATTGGTATCAATGAATGTGAATACCAGCCGAAAAAAATCAACAAATCATGTATGAAGCAATAAATCACATATGAAGCCTGATCAGCTTAAATTCCTCTAGTATAAGGCAATAATCAAGAACAAATAAGAAAAACATGGCTCCGTTTTAACTTTTCTGTAACCATATAATACCTCTGTCGAATGCATATTGAATTCTTCAATTCTTTTGAGCAAGTTATGAGCTAACTCTGCTGCAGGTTCTGGTGGCAACTCTACAGCAACGTTGGAGATCGTTTGAAGGAGAAAAACACGATCTCCAGCCCATGTAATAGAATTAGATTCCATGCCTGCATCATCTTCATGCATAAGTTCTTCCTCAGGGGGGTTCCTACACTCTCCTGCTGCTCTATACTTGTCAAGGAGCTTCCAATGATGACGGAGAAACTCCCACTCAATTGCTTTTGAAAGATACTGAGACACCTCTGAAAGAAGAAACCAAGCACCAGGTGGGGCAGTCCACTTTTCAATCGGCAAGGAATTCCCTAACCAATGAGACTCAGACATCTTTATGATGTTCTGTAGCGCACTAGCAATTCTCGGCTTCAACTGGTTCTTCTTACCCAGGCTTGTGCAGATCTTCCTTACCCAAGGTGCTACCTCCCCATTGCACATCTCTTTCAAAAGACTCAAAATTCCTTCAGGAAATTTCAAGTCAGTCTCCATTTCGATAGATTTTGCTTTTGAATGAGAGTGAGTGGATGTGTTACGTGTTGTACTGGCATGTTCAGCTCTTGAAATGCGGTTCAAAACCAGTTCTTTGAATAGGTTCTCACATTCTTCCTGAATGCTTGACTCATTATCAGATATCAAACGCGGAACAGAATGTAACCACTCTACAGTCACACTATCATCTGAAAATCTTCTGAAGGCCTACAATGTCAATTTACAATGGACATAAGTCAAATGTATAAAAAACCCTCCAGTAACAGAGAAATGATTTGATAAGGGAAGCTGATAAGGTAGTGATTTGGGGTACAAGGTCTCACCAAGTGATGGAGTATCATTTACTAGTACTATTGTACTGGTCATCTCAAAGAAACAAAAGCAAAACATAAATTAAATTACAGCTAAATAAACATAAAAGTGAGCTAACCTCTGAAAGAGCTGAAATTGCTGCTTTGCGTATGCTTACTAGTGGATCAGAACAAGCCATTCCCATTGTTTTCAGCACAACTCCATCAAAATTGCCACCCAAAAGGGAAGTCAACTTGGTGGTTAAAACAAGGGCAGCCCTCCTAACATTTGCCTTCTCATCCATACACCTTTTCCTCAAAACATCATTCAATCCACCTTCTGCTCCTTCCTTCTCTCCTTCTCCAAGGCCCATTACTTCCTTCAGAACCACACAATTCCTATCATCATTTGACAAAAAACCCACCAAATGAGCCAAATTGGACAAGGCACGAGAACGAATTCCAGCATTTGAATCCGAACAGCGCTGGATCAGCCCCCGCAAACAACTAAAACCCCATGAATCTTTAGTTTCACTGACCAAATCCAACCCAAACGGATCCTTCAACATCATCATTAAATTCAAAATCAAATCCACACCTAATAACCGCAAATTAGGCTTCCCTTGGGTCATCTTCACCACATAACCGGCAAACCCAATTTGGTCCGCTGGCTCCATAACCTTAACAATCTCAATCATCGCCTCCACAGCCCAGCCTCTAGGCTCAGCTTTCTCAGGCGCCTTATGCACCAAATACCTTGGCAAATTCGCCACTGACTTCTGCACCCCGTCACTTCGTCCACCCACTCCAGCCACCAAACCCTTCACAAACCCTAAAGCAAAGTTCCTGCCCTGCGACTTCCCACCCAAAATCAATGGTGTCAATGCCTTGAACACCTCAACCGCGGTCTCCCCTTCCTCTCCATGCTCCGATTTCAACACCTGATACAAAACCTTGATACACAAATCCACCAGCCTATTAAAACTACCCGCATTATTACCACACTTTCCACTAGCTAAAACCGGAATCTCCACCGTAGTACTTATCAAAGACTTCAAACAATCAGGAAACCTATTCAAATGAACCAAATCCAGCACAAATCCCAACTTCGCCACAACACCCAGAAATAATCTCAAATCAAAAACCTCTCTCCCTCCCCCATCATTATCGTTCTCATTTTCATCATCACTATTGCGGGCATTTCTCTTCTTCTGTGCTTTCTTATTCTTCGCGTGAGCCCCCTTGGAGGAGGAAGAGGGATGAAGGTGGTTATGGTCATGCTTTTTGAGGGATGAGCGGAGGGAGTGGAGGAGGGAGAGGAAGGGAAGGGGAGAGAAGAGGGAGAGGGTTGGGGAGTGAGGAGAGAGGAGGAGGGAGAGGTAAGTGAGGGAGGAGAGAAGGGAGAGGTGGGTGTGGTTGTGGGTGGAGGAATCCATAGCGGAGGTGAGAGGAGGGAGGAGTAGGGAGGAAGGGACGACGGAGAAGAACTGGTGGAGGAGATCGGAGTCATCGGTGTCTAACAAGGACCGAAGGTTTTCGAGTGTGGAGAGGGAAAGTGGTTGGGAATCTGGGACTTGCTCTAAATCAGAGATTATTGAGGATAAAATGGTGTCTTCCATGTTTTGTTGAGGAAGAAGACTGGAACGAAGAGAGGAGATGGAATTTGGATTCCTTTTCCAATTCTCTCTCCCAAAGTGGAATTTGTTTGAATTTTGGTAAAAAGAAATTCCCGCTTATTAGCGGAAAAATGCTTTTGAGTTCTTGACTCTTATTGAATCGCTGAGTCACTCAACGACACGTCGCCCGGATTTATATAGTAGTGGCGGCGTCCATGGGCTGGGATTGATTTTTGACTTACGGATTTTTTTCTTGTCTAACTTAGCCCATGACCAATTATTATAATTTGTAAGTACACTTTAATTTTCAAACAAATACCTCGTTATTTATTCATTTATTATTATCCATCCTATTTTCATATCACGTTGAGGGTTATAACAATGTTCGTTTTTATAAGACTACATGGAGTAGATTTTAGTAATATATTTTTTAAATAATACTAATAATAATAATAATAATAATATATTCACATCCTTGCTAATATAATCAACATAATTTATGGAAAAAATATAAACGAGAGAGAAAAATGGGACCAAATTATTTTTTTACTTTATTTTTGGCACGTTATTATTCGCGAGTTGCGTAACTAACTACAATCCCAACGAATATTCCTTGTCCACAACAGAATCAAATTCCCCATATACCCCCAAACAAACGAGAAATTATTGAAAGAATAAATGACCACGAAACTCCTAACCACTAAATAATTCTAATGGCACTAGGAAAAGGACTCCACCGGCAATGTCACAATTAGTGAAGCCCTTTTTGGTAATTAACTCGGTTCTTAATGTTCTCGGCAAAACCCTCGCCCTATATATCCATCCTGTCCACTCCTCAGCAAACCCTGTCACGCTCTCTCGCTGCTCGCCTCCTCTGCTTTTTGTTCGGCCCGAGAGAGAGAGAAACTCTGCAATCATGTTGGTCTATCAGGATCTTCTCACTGGCAAGTCTCGTTTAGTCCTTTCTTCTTTCTCCTATTCCACGATTTATCCTTTAGTTGCGCTTTAGTGTATGATTTAGATTGGTTTGCAACTTCGGTTTGATCTCTTCGCTGATTTGTACGGATCCCTTTTTGGGTATTCCGAATTAGTTTCTCGTTAGATCTAGGGTTTTGTGTTACCTGATGCGATTTAGTTATTATTATTAGTTTGATTGAATCTGTTTCTGATATTGTTTTTTGCTTATGAATTTTAGGCGATGAGCTTCTCTCAGACTCGTTTCCATACAAGGAGATCCAGAACGGTGCCCTGTGGGAAGTTGATGGAAAGGTTAGTGTTTCTGTTTAATTTTAGGTGTTGGTTGTTTTTGTTTTTGACAAATCTTAACTAGTTTTGATTTTGGATCGAATTCCTATTTGTTAATGGGGAATTTGTTGAATGATTTGTTTCGCGTAGTGGGTTGTTCAAGGAGCAGTTGATGTGAACATTGGTGCCAACCCTTCTGCCGACGGTGCTGATGAGGGTGAGGGTGTGGATGATCAAACTGTTAAGGTGGTTGACATTGTTGATACATTTAGACTCCAGGTGAGTTGTACCTGCTGCTGTTCTCTTGAACTAAAAAATTGAAGATTGTTGTTTTTGAGATTATTAATTGTTTTTGGTGTTTTCAGGAGCAACCTCCTTTTGACAAGAAGCAGTTTGTTGCATATATTAAGAAGTTCATGAAGCAGTTGATCCCCAAGCTGACCGATGAACAACAGGAACATTTTAAGAAGAACATTGAGGGAGCTACTAAGTTCCTACTTTCAAAGATCAAGGACTTTCAATTGTAAGTGAATTGTAACTTGACTTTCTCAATTCGCTATTACTTAATGGGTCTCCTAATTAGTTTCTTTCTTCCCTTCTACTTTAGCTTAATGTGCATGCATTTATAAATTGGTATTATTTGGATTGCAGTTTTGTGGGTGAGAGCATGCATGATGACAGCTGTTTGGTCTTTGCCTACTACAAAGAGGGTGCTACGGATCCGACATTTTTGTACTTCCCTCATGCTTTGAAGGAGGTCAAGTGCTAAGTGAACATGACTTTCTTTGATGTGAGAGTGCTTCCTGTAGTTTAGTCTTATCTTTACATGTCTCCTTTACTCTCCTTATCTTTGAATTGAGAAGTTCTCTTGGTTTGGTAATTGGTGTTTCTTAACAATGATGTATTTTGATTGGGTATTTGTGTTACTTGAAGAATAATACATTTTTGCCTACTTGTTAAGAAATTATTTAGTTTCATATGGTATACTGTTGTCCATTTTGGTGTTTTGTGGTGGATGGCTTGGTTAATATGCAGTACTTTTTTCTAAGTATAGTTCCTTTCGGACCTTTGGTAGTCTTGTGGTGTTCCCCGGAAAGTTTTATCTTGTGTGTTTTCATTCTATTGTGAAAAGAACATCCAGCCTTGCCTTTAGTTTCTGCAAACCTAGGTTCTTCCAGTCTTTCTTCTTATTGTATAAAAAGTGTACAGCTTTGCATTTAGAGTTTGCAAAACCTAGAGCCTCTCTCTAGATCATAGTTACAGAAAGTCTGGTGTCCTGTGATCGTTATCTTGAGAGACTGGTCTTGCATCGGGAGTGCATCTGTGCATTTTGATATCTATGTAAAATCACCATGACTGGGAACTTACTGGTCTGAAGACTACTAAACTCATCTTAGGATACACCTAGTTTAGTTACTATAATTGTTAGGGTTGATGGCCATAAAGTGTTATGGATTGAACTTGAGATGTACTTCTATAGTTCGCTGAAATTTTACTAAGTTACAAGATCTGTGGGTGTGATTATACATATGATGGACGGTTTGTAACATGGTAACATGTGTTGGCCATGATTGAACCTCTTGCTTTCTCCTCCTCGAGGCAACAGGCGACCTTTGATTTATTTCGTAGACTATGAATATCTTCCATGTGAGAACGGCATTAATAATATGACGTGAAGGAGAGGAGAGCAGGAGAACTATTCTGATGTGTGTATTTTGATATCTACTGTGGTATAGTGGTGGGTATTTTAGTATTTTACAGTATTGTGTTGAACCGTCCAGGAGATCGTGGGTACTAGGTAGATGTGAACTTGAAGGAGAACTCACCTTGTTAGTTATGGCCCATGACTGGTTATGGTCGGGTGCTGAGAAACAAACCCATTTAGAAGTCATGTTCAACCATAAAAAATGAAGCAAACTATGCTGGTTGATTCGGTAATGGACGATACTCGGATGAAAGTAACTTCTTATATAAGAGGGTAATGAGAACGCGCGAATAATAAGTTACTATTAATCTATTATTGATAGCTAGTCAATTGGCTATGCATCTACATAAGTCTATATGGTTTTGATAATTGGACATCTGTTAATATTATGAGGAATGTTCAAGAAAATCCTTCTCTAATTCAAATTTTGGATACTAATTTCTTGGATCTGGACGCATGCTTTAAGGTAAAGCAAGGCTTTACTAAAAAAAAAAAGAGTGTACTCGAAGATATGATTGGTTAGGCCACATTGAAAAGAAAAAGAAATAATAGTTTTGAGTTGGCGGCCCTCTCTTTTTCTTTTGAGATCCACCAGCCTATATGATGTGTGGGTATGAAGTTTAAAGTTTGAAGCTCGAATTGCATGCCAAATTTCAAAATATCTGGTCGGTCATCATCGGCAGCTAAAAGGAGTTAATAGCGAGTAGTAGATACTTTTGATATATCTAAAAAAATTCAAGAGCAGATCAAAATTTATCTATTAGACTAGCTAATATTATGAATATTATTTTACTATATTTGTATAATGAGATTAAAAGGTTGCGCATTAAACGTGCAACCCACATTTCTTATCAAAAGATTAGGTACAATTTCAATAGACATATTTTCTAAAAATGTTTGGTGAATCTACAGAAAGGTAGCTAGGTTAATATATATAGTAAGGTCTACAAATTAAATGAATTAGAATAATTAGTAGTATTTATTAAGAGTACCGTGAGCGTAAGCGATTGAGTTAACCGTTACGGTAACTTGTTACATCGGCAAGGGTTTACTGCAATTTTGATGAACAATATGTAGCAGTAAAAAAAAACATAAAGAGAGTAAAATGTCATCATGTCACGCTAGAATTAAGATTTTAAACATGGTGCAGTACGTGTCATGTTTTTCAGAGCCAACAGAGGGGACAAGCCTAGAGCTGAATTTATACTTCTTATATATGGCTAATAAACAACAAGTGGTCATGTCTTCCGCAAATTTGTATCCAAACATTTTCTGCAATTATTTGTATATATTTTTCCAAGGCGAATCCAATGCAGGATCTTTTTCCTGAAAAATCATAATAACGGAATATTTAAAAAGAACTTGAATATATTAGGATGGATAAAATAAAAGACATTTGTAATTGTCCGTATCTGAACAAACAATTACATGATGCCATTCGGTTAACCAATTTAAAATCTCTGTCCGTATCTTCTAAATACTTCCATGGACTGCCGTCCTAGCAACTACTCCCCATCTTGTACCCTCAAGGACAAGTAAATTACAAAAACTGCCATTTATTCTAGGGTAGTTATTTTATTTCTATAATTATTACTAGTTCCTTTAATACATATAAGTATATAATTGTGTTAAAAGTTAAAATTTGTAAGGAAAATTTTGTCATCCATTAAAATCTTGTATTAATTTACAATAATCGATACCGAATATAATGATCAAATGCCACATAATCTTGATAAAAAAACAAGAGAAAAAATCTAGGATAGATACCCAAATGTTGAATTATTGTATTAGGTAGAGAGATGCATGATTGAATATAGCTTTTTCCATTTTTACTCTTTTTACTTCTATTAGTATTTAGTAGGCATTATGCCAAACAAACTCTAATATGTTCAATCCTATTACTAATTTAGATTAATTGAAATATAGTGTATGAAAAAATATTTCTTAACGATGATTTAACCAAGATATATTCTTCTTTGATGCTTAAAAAAATAGAAAAAGAAGAAACACAAATGAAAATAAGTAACAAAAAGAGGGCATAACAGTAATTTGGGAAAAATTAAAATAGCCGTTCAACTTAATTTTGAACCCATAAAAGAGAGAAAAAGAAAAAGAAAATATACTAATGTAATGTAATTGTAATCACAGTACTTATATCCTTCACGAAAAAGTATCTTCTTGCCCGGTTACTCTCTCTCTCTCTCTCTCTCCTCCACCTTCTCGTTCTCGATCGCGTGGAGCCTTTGCTATGAGCATTTCCATTCCTCTCGCGAGCAATAAAGTTCAAACCAATCTTTCTTAGGGTTTTGGCGTGGGCTTCGATTCTTTTCGTTTCAGATCTGATCAGGAATTCACAATTTTACCACACCGATCCTGATTCTTTCATTCGTTTGATTCTCTTCTTTGTCAATCTGGTACTATTTCTCTTCATCTGCTCGTGCGTTTTTGTTTTCAAAAGACTATTTGAGAAATGTGTTGAATTCGAATGCGGATGGATTCATTTACAGGTTTTGGATTAAAGGTCAATCGGATTCCGTTGAATTTCAGAATATCCGGAAATTGTCACTCATGTCCTGGTTTGGGATTCGGATTCTCCCCTCTTGTAAGTTCTATACTATTCGCATTCCAGATTGTTCATTTGTTTGCGTTGCGCGGGTTTGTGATTTCTGTTTTGGTGTTCTGCGTGCGCGTTTTGCGTAGTGTCGTGATAAATAGATCTTGAAAAATTGGCTCCGCAAAGGCGATCGCAGCGCCACATGGGCGGCCAGATGCAGCAGACCAATGCTGCTGCTGCGACGGCGACTGCTTTGTATGATCATACTGCCGCTGGTGGCTCCCTGCATAATCCGGCCTCCACTAGCGATGCTGGTGACGCCGTCATGGCCCGCTGGTTACAGTCTGCTGGCTTGCAGCATCTAGCCTCTCCCGTGGCTTCTACTGGCATTGATCATCGCCTCCTTCCAAACCTCCTAATGCAGGTAAACATATTCACATAACTGCTTATCTAACCCAGTTAGTTATATTCTACTTATCTATTGTGAAAATCCAGTAATATTCATTTATGTACATTGGTATAGTTCCTCTTAAGTCACATAACAAAAGGCATGCACATTTGTTTAGTGCTGCTTGTTTACCGTCTACAGTTCTTTTTGCTTACCTTCTTGTTAAAAGTTAATCTCGTTTTGTCTGCCTGTATCAATTGTGCCACATTGAAACATTTGTGTTGCTCTTAAAGGGTTATGGAGCACAATCTGCTGAAGAGAAGCAGAGGCTGTTCAAGTTAATGAGAAACCTTAATTTCAATGGAGAATCTGGTTCTGAGCCTTACACACCAACTGCTCAAACTTCAGCTGGAATGGGTGTGTCCGATGGGTTTTACTCTTCTGATTTCAGGGGGGATTTTGGAGCTGGCCTATTGGATCTGCATGCTATGGATGATACAGAGCTTCTGTCTGAAGTATGATTCTATTCTTTCTTGGTTCTATGAGTGTAAATATCCTTTAACTATTCCTTTTCATGATTTTCTTTGATATCCTTGCAGCATGTCATGTCAGAACCTTTTGAGACCTCACCATTCATGCCAGATGTTTCACAAGGTTTTGAAAACGAGTACAGTATGACAAGCAGCAGGCGACAGAAGGAGCAATTTGAGACAGATCCATCAATTCCTACTGAAAAAGAGAACAGCACTAGAGAAAATAATGTGGCTAAAATTAAAGTTGTGGTAAGTTGGTTTTGTTTGTGGTTATACTTTTTATTTTTTTATTTCAGAGGTATAGTGATTTGAATCTATACTATTAGGTCCATTGATGTCTCACCAACCAGCCTCGTAGTTGTAATTATACTACTAATTCTTGTTAGTGGCTCCATGTCTCTGTTTTTAGTAAATAATAATACAGAAACTAGTTTAGATGTGTTTTTCAAGAAAAGAACTGTAAGAATTGGAACTTTTGGAGTCTTTGTGCACAAATGGATGAAGTGGTGTTTGCTGAAATTAACTTATGCCTTGTGGCTGGGCAGTTCTTTTATTTCCATTCTTCACGTTCCAGATCATTTTTTCTCTAGCATTTGTCATACCAGATCTACAGTAGTCTTTTACCTTTGTTCTGTTGGTCATTTGTATACTTTCTTATACTGTTCATTTATGCATATGTTCCTGCCAGGTACGCAAAAGGCCACTGAACAAGAAAGAGCTTGCTCGGAAGGAGGATGATATTGTGACTGTAGGTGATAATTCTTTAACTGTTCACGAAACAAAGCTAAAGGTAGGTTCCCTTTCCGTCACAAATCTTCTGCAACCATATGTGACTTCTAATTGATGCTACTCTGGTAGTCAGTTCTCTTTCATTTCCCTCTGTCATGTTTTAGTACAAGAGACTGACATTTCGTTCTGGCATGGAAAGGTCGACTTGACGGCATATGTTGAAAAGCACGAGTTCTGTTTTGATGCTGTTCTGGATGAGCATGTCACCAATGACGAGGTAAAATATTTTAGTACTATGATACGTATATTTATCACTCCCTTAGCCTGCATTTTAGTTACTAGGATGTGCAAACTATTTAATTAATTTTAATATTTTTTTGTTACCTGAATTCATTTCCCTGGGTGGGTTGTTATTCTACGCCCTGAATCTTTGTATATTATGACTCAAGTAGTCTTCTTTGTGACACTGATACTATCTGGCTCAAATGGTTGCTTCACTTTTGGACAGGTGTATCGGAGTACTGTGGAGCCTATTATTCCCATCATTTTTCAGCGAACTAAAGCTACATGTTTTGCTTATGGTCAAACAGGTTGAAGATTTTGATTCCTCCATTCCATATTGCATTGTTTATAACACTGTCAGTGTGTGCGCTTCAATTGTATGTGTGTTTAAATGTTCAGGTAGTGGTAAGACATTCACCATGCAACCATTGCCTCTCAGAGCTGCTGGAGACCTTGTTAGGTTGTTGCATCAACCAGTTTATCGAAACCAGAAGTTCAAATTGTGGCTTAGCTTTTTTGAAATATATGGGGGAAAACTCTTCGATCTTCTCAGCGATAGAAAGTTAGTATTTCTGGTCTGTCCATTTTTCTTTCTAGTTATTGTCTCTTGATAACTTACGTACTCCATTGGATTGGGAGAGACAATGTTGATTTGAATGCCTATTTATATTACTCCTTATGTGTTATAACTGCCTGTTGGCTCTTCCCTAAGCATGCCTCACCTCTTACTTCATTATTGTATCTTGCCTATGAAAAGTGGCAAGTACGTGTACAGTATGTTTCTGAGTGAAGTCTCATGTCTCAGGAAACTTTGTATGAGAGAAGATGGGCGGCAGCAAGTTTGCATTGTTGGACTTCAAGAATTTGAAGTTTCTGATGTGCAAATTGTTAAGGAATTTATTGAGAAAGGGAATGCTTCTAGAAGTACTGGATCTACTGGTGCCAATGAGGAATCTTCAAGGTCACATGCTATTTTACAACTTGCTGTTAAGAAACACAATGAGGTAAAAGAGTCCAGAAGGAACAACAACAATGATGTGAACGAGTCTAAAAGCGGAAGGTTGGTGGGCAAAATCTCATTTATTGATCTTGCTGGTAGTGAACGTGGTGCAGACACCACCGATAATGACCGACAAACAAGGTATATATCCTTACACTGAAAAGATAAATTCTATGCATCAAGCCCATCATAGATTCTTCCTTTCTTTTTTTGTCCTTTTGACATTATGTAATAATATGTATGGTTTTCTGATCTTGATGTGCCCTTGGTTCAGAATTGAAGGTGCAGAGATCAATAAGAGTCTTTTGGCTCTTAAGGAATGCATTCGTGCTCTAGACAATGACCAGCTCCATATACCTTTTCGCGGAAGCAAGCTTACAGAAGTGCTTCGTGACTCGTTTGTTGGCAACTCGAGGACAGTTATGATCTCTTGCATTTCTCCAAATGAAGGTTCATGTGAACATACGCTCAATACTTTGAGATATGCTGATAGGTATGTATATTTCTATTTTAAGGTCCAGCTTAGTGTACTACTTACTTCAGTGGCAGTGGCACATTTTTTCTTCATGCTTATTGATTAAAAGAATACTTATTTAAATGGACAGGGTTAAAAGTCTTTCTAAGAGTGGAAATTCCAAAAAGGATCAGGCTGTGAACACTAGCAAGGATGCCTCATTGGCATCGACTCTAAATGTCTCTGCCGATGTGGATGATTCTTATGAGCAACAACAGGCCAAGGCTATGGATATGAATAGAAGGGTTGTAGAAAAAGAGACTGTGTCTTACAATCCTAATGTTGATTATGATAGACAGCCCTCTGGTTATGCCGTCAATGGACGAGAGGAAAGTGGGTTGGCTTCTGGACCAGCTGATAGGGAGAGGCTTGAAACTAATAGTTCATATGTTGGTTCTACTTCTACAAGTCATAGGGTATACTCTTCATACTCCCAAAACCCTGTTGATGCAGACGAGAAAGTGCAGAAGGTGTCACCACCTCGTAGAAAAACGTCTAGAGAGGAGAAATCAGAAGGTAGTTCTACTTCTACAAGTCAGAGGGTCTACTCTTCATACTCCCAAAACCCTGTTGATGCAGAAGAGAAAGTGCAGAAGGTGTCGCCACCTCGTAGAAAAACATCTAGAGAGGAGAAAGCAGAAAAGTTGGGAAACAACTGGCTGAGGAAAGATAGTGGGGCTGATCCCTCCACCACAAATCCTAGATCACAGCATACAGGAAACTATAATGCAAGTACTGCTCCACAAAGCACCTTAAACTATAATGGAAATAATACGCTCCAGAATGCTGGAAACTATAATGCAAATAATGTTGGATCAAGGCAGACAGTTCCCGACCCTCCTTTGGATGGGAATATCAACGCCATCCTTGAGGTATGTGATATCGTGTCAAGATTCGCCAGTCTTGTTCTCTATATGCTGATGCTAGTGATGCCATTTCTTGACCCTTCTTTTTTTCTCCGTTGTAGGAGGAAGAGGCCCTGATTGCTGCTCATAGAAAAGAAATTGAGGATACAATGGAGATAGTTCGCGAAGTAAGCAAATATCTTCATTTTTGCTATTTTTAAAATTTTCATTGAGCTGTTTTGTATTGGCTTGGTATCTTGTTATTGATTTCTGTTTATTCTTTTTTGAGTGGTGCGGCCTTGATGTAACCAATTACTTTGTTTGGAATTTGTGATGTATTTGCCGGTTCTATTTAACCCCTGTTTGTTCAAACTTGTATTGCACCTATCTCTAACCTCCTTTTTGTGGTGTCTGGCTACAGGAAATGAAGCTGCTGGCGGAGGTTGATCAGCCTGGGAGTCTTATCGACAATTATGTGACCCAGTTGAGCTTTGTGCTCTCACGCAAGGCTGCTAGTCTGGTTAGTCTTCAAGCCCGCCTCGCCAGGTTCCAGCATCGGCTTAAAGAACAGGAGATTCTTAGTCGGAAGAGAGTTCATCGCTAATGCTGCTGTGATATCATAATGCCCATGTCTTGTAATTCAAGCCTTTTTTTGTGTTTCTTTTTACAACATGACTTCCATTGTCGAATACTTTTGTTGGTATACAAAAATGTCTCCTAATAAAGAGGAGATATACTTTCATATGTGCTTGAGCCTGTATATATTTTTGTTTGTATAATTCTATTTTGATTATCTGCAGTCACCAAGCTTAGGCTTCGAAATTTTGTTCTTGATAACACATGGTTAGTAGGGGCAAATAAAAGATAACGAAAACAAACTGTTATTTCCCATCGGTACAAAAACGAGCCCGACTTCTATGGTAAGATTTTAAAAGATTAATGAGAACAGAGCAACAAGAGAGAACAAAAGAGAGCCTCGCCTTTTTCTTTATATGCAAAGACTTCCCAAAAGAGGACTAACGCGCATGACAAAACTCTTCTAAACAAAAATCTCACTATTCCAATCATTGTATATACTAGACATAGTTCCGGCCTTCTTCATCCTTCTTTCATGGACACTGATGGGAATATTTCAATAAGTTACTCCAACCAGAAACCAGAACTGTTTTGCTTCGCCGCCACTCCCAAGATTTCCAATACAGTTGAAGGACCCTCTATTCACAAGTTAGGCACACATACTTCATACATAAGCAGATGATGGTGTTTCATAGTATCTTCACTTCTCTATCAGTTGGCTCTTGATTTCAGTATCTCTTTAGCAGTCCTCATGCGAAAATAGGGCATGTGCTCCTACAAATCAGATTTTTCAAGACAATAAGAAAAAAAACTAATATAAATGGTCGCTCGGTGGACAAATTATATTGGTGACTTGTCCAACAGGGATTCATCAGGGTCAAAAGCATGGTATTCTTCCCTTCTAATGAGGGGAAGCTTAGGATTTCCTGAAGAAAAGGGTGCATCAAGGAGTTCAAGACTTCAACAAAGACAGGTACAAGACAAACAATTCATAGAGGGAGCGGAGGGGATTGGGAAAATGGAAGCCATCAACGCTACTGATGAGTTATAAAAATAACTACCTGCAATTACTCTGCTATTGTGTATAGATGGTTCCATTTGGCTAATAGTTCAACTAATGTGTGAAAAGCCACCAGCTACCTAGTGCTAGTCTTGCCAAATAATAACCATCAAGCACAAGAACCCTTCTACAGGTCATACCTGGCCGAAACAAAGCTGTAGACCTCTGCTATAGAAATCAACATATTTGATCATAAAGACACCACAGTCATACCTGCATCGACAGAAGAAGAAAACCTTCAAAATCTGGGTAAAATAGAGAGGTTGAACCCATGAAGATTACTGGTGAGAGTATTAATAATACAAACCCGTTCTGCTGTCCAGGAAGGTCTTCGACAAATTCATGTTCCCAATTACTTACATCAATATCTTTTCCACTCTTGTCCTTCACTTCATCAACATAGTATTTAGCCTGGCACAACATCAATGTTGAACAAGAGTCAAGTTCAACAGTGGTGATGCATTTAGGATGAAAAAAATATGAAATAGAGAAGACGGCAGAGAGAGAGAGAGATCACGCTACATCATGACAACAAAAGGGGAGGTATGACACTGCAAGCACCATAATGTTCTCTGACCTAACAAGTCTATTTTCAACATATAGAAGCTGAAGAGAACACAACAAAGCATACCAGATATTCTAGCACTCGGAAGTCCCTTCCTTTGAGTGAATCAAGATACTGGAATTTCTGATCCTTTCTATTAATTATTGCCAGACACCAATGTATCTCTTGATGTACAGGGATGAATATCTGAGAAGAATAGCAAAGACCAAAATGGGTGCAGTGTAAAGTCAAGAACATCAGATATTAAGTGAAACAAACATCTGCGAAGTATTTTACTTTGTCGCAATCGATCAGGAAGTATCCCAACTTCCTTTCTGTCGTCCATCTTCTGACAGCTTTGTAATCATAGGCACCATTCCCCCCACTTGCTAACTGGACATAACAGTCATGTTAAAAAAAATGAAGAAAGATAAAAAGGAGGAGAAAAAAGTGTGGTTATAAGCAAAAAAAGAGAAATATCACACAGAACACTAAAAACATAGAAGCGATATTATGAATTCTAATCACACAGAAGACCGTAACACTGTCAAGATGAACTTTAGGAACAAAAACCATCTCTGGCTGATGCAAACTAAAAATCTAACTCTGATGTGATATTGTAAATGAAATAGATTCTCTTGATATATTAATAACTTTCGAGAGCCATATATACCAGATCCTTAAAAGATGAATACAAAATGCATGCTGTCTGTCTCACACAAAAACTTTGTCTTTATATACATGAAAGCACATTAAATACCAAATATGAGAGTACACTTCACATCTAACCAGATAGAAAGAGGAGAATGAGCAAGTCACTGACCTTTTTGTAGAAAAAAGTGTTGAAGAAATGGCATTTCACAAACTTGTGTGGCTCTCTTTTCTCCCTTTCTTTCAATAGTGCAAGGTACAAATTTATGACCTGCAAGAGAAAGTGCAAACATATCAAGCATCTACTGAGAACGTAACAAGCATACCAAATCTAAGTAAGCCACTAACAAATCTCCACATACGCAAAAACCAAACAAAACTACTAAATAATAACCAATACACAGCAAAGAATTACCTCATCGTTCAACCATGCTCCAGGTCCAAGGCACCGTAAAATTTCTCCTGAAATATCAATGCTGGAATCCCTGTGAGATACCAAAACTGTCTTCCTGTAGGAACAACCATAGGAATGTCATCATGATATGAACACCTTAAAATATCAAACAACATGCAAACAAACCATACCTAGAGTTAGGTGAAAACGCACGGTTAAGCTCGGCCACTTCGTCGTTTGTAAGAGGCATAAATGTTTCAGGAGGTATTACCTGGAAACCATTAACAATTATCAGGATAAAATAATGAAGAACCATGAACTCAACAATGCATATCTTAAAACTGCTTTTCTCACCATCCCTAAAATCCATATAAAGCAACTTACCTCCACAGGTGTCTCCACTGGTTTTTTCACAGGCCGAGACAGCCTCTGCGCGCTCTTTTTCTTTTCATTCAACTCAATCTCAAATACCAGCTGTTTCAACTTATCGGTTCTCCTCACCGATGCCTCCAACAACTTCTTATAATCCTCCACACCTGACATCCCCAACGACTCCACCATCTTCCCCACATTCTCCACCTCCATGACATTCCCATTCCCATCACCATCTGAAGTGACAACGGAGGATCGCTCCTCCAATATCTTCACCTCACTATCATCATTACTCTCATCATCACTAACTCCAACTACTTCCTCCACACTCAAATCATCCGAAACCACCTCCTTCTCACGTCTTTCACCCCTTGCACTTTCAGGCTCCAAATCAATAACTTCTTTCTCCTTAACAGAATACCTCAATG
Source organism: Viola odorata (assembly GCA_963691705.1). Taxonomy (NCBI): domain Eukaryota; kingdom Viridiplantae; phylum Streptophyta; class Magnoliopsida; order Malpighiales; family Violaceae; genus Viola; species Viola odorata. Next base: position 1,090,149 of record OY829545.1, read on the forward strand.
CACCTATTGGAACGCGCCAGGCATGATCAATCTTCTTACTTAAGAGATTCCCCATTACATAACCACTAGCAAAAGATCCCTGGCAGTCTCGTCGAAAAATATCACTCGTTCTCGGCTTGGATAGCCCAAACTTCAGCACTCTACAAGGGGCGTGGACGTGGAGCTCTCGTCGAGATCTTGTGCTTGATTCAGGATACCGAGAAATCCTAGCAACACTACTGTTGGAAACGGAAGACGGTTGTTGGAAAGGAATGTGATGGAAGGAAGAAGGAGATGACAATTTGGGTTTATTCGAGATTTGAAAATAATCAGGAGCGATTGAATTTGAAATAGCATACGGGCTTTTTGGTTGCTGGAATGGGAACGGGTATTCTCGCTTGTGGTGGTTACTGCTACTGCTTGTTAATGCTCCCATTGCGCCAAAAAAACCTACCCGATCAATCGCATGAACATCTACAGCGAAACCTCGGCGTTGTTGTTGATGAAGAACGAGGATTTTAAGGTTAGGTTTTTTGGTAAGAGAAATTAGAAAGGTTTCCAAATTAGAAATCGTTTCAGAATTCGGAAAGGAGAGTAAATTGGATTTGATGTGATTGGAAAGGGCAGAGAAAGGAAGGCTAGTTGTGAATTTTTGTTTTTTAATTAATGAACAAAATACTAGTACTTCTTTTCTCTTGCGTTGCGTGACTGGTTTTTACTTTTTACTTTTATCTCGCTCTGTTTTGTTTGTTAAGCTGCAAGCAACTACCGACATGTCGTTCGTGAATGAGGTAATTTATTTATTTTGGCTAATATCTATTGACAATTTTTTGGGAATAGTTTTTGTTTAGCCCGCTCATGTTTTCGAATCAGTGAACGAATAAAGTTTGAGCTTATGATGAGGGCGTTGCATAGTGATATAAAATACTCCCTCCGGTTCTTAATAAACGTCGTTTTGCTACTGAGCACGTGGATTAAGGCAATGATTGGTGGGAAGAAAACGAGACATTTTTTGACCATACTACCCCCAACCTCTCTTGCTATTTACAACAAAACCATGGCTTAATTCTGACATTTGTTGGCTTGAAGCCGGACTTGGCAAGTTGGGCAAAGTATTACAAACGGTTGGGCTGGGGTTGGTCTTGGCAGAGCTGTAATTAATCAATAAACAGCATTTCTGTTTTTTTTTTATTTCTCATGTTCTTTTAAGTTTTTATTTATTGATAATATAGTGCTTTTTATATTTTTATTTCGTATCATTTTTTTTATTCTATTTTATTTCACAGTTTGGTATTTTCTGTTCGAATTTTTATCAATTTTGAGTAAAATTTCTCGTCCCGATTAGCTCGAACAGAATAAATAAATAGAAAACTCTAATTTACCATTGTGCCATTATTAAATAATTTGGTACAAGTTACTGTTCACCTTCATCCTCCGTTCACCTTCTTCCTCCTCTCCTCCACATCAAATCATCCTACCATCAATCCTCTGCCTCAATTAAATCCAATTCCAAGTCCCCTCCCTAATTAATTTCAATTCCAATTCCAATTCCAACCCCTGCAATCAATTAGATTCATCCAAACCACCATAAAAAATCACCCCAGCCGCACCAGATCCACCCAAACCAAACAGGCATCTAAACCAAAATTGAAAAAGAAGGGGAAAATGAAAATTGAAAAAGGAAAAGGTTCCGTTCCCCCCCAAATTTTCAGATTCAAACACAGAAAGAGGGAATCGAGGAAGGCAGTCGAAACCGAAGCCGTCGTCGTCGTCACCAGCGCAGGCAGGGGCACCCTTGTCTTTTCCAGCCTCGGGATCGCAGAACGACATTTGTTTCGGGACCAAGGTTCCTGTGCTAGAACGATCATTGTAACGAGTCAGAGGGAGTAATATAAGCAATAAATCAATTGAACAAATAAAATATAAGGAATTAAATCGATAGAATAAATAATCTAATATTTTACGCAATCTAACTTTGATCTCATATTCGAAATGTGACATAAAGAATTTGAACAAAAATTAAATTAAATACTCCACCAAGAATCTTTTTTTTTTATTTTCTATAGATAAAAATTACAAACTCAAAATGTACAATGGGATAAGAGATGATGGGAATAATTGTATTTATAGAGATCGGTTGGCAGAAAAATCATCTTCTAGATCAAGGAATTAAATCGGTTCATCATCTAAGGTAAGTTTTTGTGGAGATAATTGCACTAAAGGGATTTTTCATATTGGTTCGAAAATTGAGGAGATTTGATTTGTTAGGTTGTTGCTTGCGGTTAAGATTTTGGAGCTGCACAAGCGACCAGGATTTTTGGTTTATTAGCCTTCCACAACAAAATACAGAATAAGCTTTTGGTGGTTTATTGCCAAAACAGTGAAACACAAACGAGTGGATTTGCATTTTAATAACTTATAATTTTCTGTAAACTCAAGAAAAAAACTATCTTATGACTTCACACTAGCTGCACAACAGCAGCGACTCGCAAGGTCCCGTTTTGGAGTAGCTCAGGAAGCTCGTCGAATAACAACGCCGTACGCCAGCCCCAACCTTTGGGAGCTTTCGGTAAAAGAGTACCTCTTTGTTTAAAGTTTCCAAACATCATCACTTCCCTCTTTGATGGACAGATCAACTGAAAAGATATGCCACAAAAGGTTGGGAGTTACAACAGCATTTCAGTTTCATCACAGCTAATTTAAGAGCACTGCACATACGACATGTTAAGTTATCGTATTGAAAAGCTGATTGGTTGAGTTGCATCTTGCAACTTACCTGATAGCGAGCAGTAACCTTTTCACGAGAGTCGACGTACATATGAACCTGAAACAAGGAATGTATATGCCAATTGGAAACTTTAAAATTTAAATTCAAGGAGATCAAGATAGCTAAAAAGACTGAGTTGCACAGGAAAGGCTAACCTTTCTACTGGAATCGGCGATCTCTGCCTTCCTTCTGTGAAGAAATAATCCTGAAATTTTGTAAAATAATTAAACTAGTGAATCAAATCAACAAGAATGTTATGTCATCATGATTATGAGTAAGGAAAAGAAAAGAAAAAGGAAAAACTTCAAAGTAGCAGAATATACCAAGGGTCCGTCGTCCTTGAGGATCTTCATCATTGAAGGCCTGAACACTAACCTGTAGATCAAACACACCAGATAAAGATCAGCCTTTGCAAAAGGTTAGATGTTGAAGATATGAAATCATGCAGAGATTCTGAGCTGATCATTCAGACTGACTAGTTAAGTCAAATACCTTCCACAAAGAACCAGCATAAAAAAAATCTGGAGAGTGCTTTACTTGACCATCACTGAGTCTGTGAACATCCTCAAATTCAACTCTGTAGAACCAGTAACCAATTCACACATCAGAAAGGGGTGTGTGTGTGTGTGTGTGTGTGTGTGTGTGGGTGGGTGGGTGTGGGTGGGGAGTTGTGTCATAAAACCATCACAAATTAAACAAAAGAAGACTCCAAATTTTTGGAGTTCGGCCATGAACTATAAAGATGGTCAAACTTACATGACCAGTCCTAGAGACCATGAAATTTTAAGTTGACTGAGCATGACTCTGGAATTTTGGCCACATAATTCTACAAGCAAAATCTCAAAGTATGTGGCAACTAGAGGAACTACATTAACTATGGGTAGTGGTCAAGCAAGTTTCATTATTCAATGCAACCATGTGAAGTCATCTTTCAAAATGCAATATTACAAATTTGGAGAAATGCATAGTCATGAAGAGAAATCTCACCCAAAACGAAATGGAGGGAAATGACATAAAGGCGTTTTCATATCCAAAGATATTGAGGAATCATCTGTGTTCTCCCACTCAATTCCAATGGTATGCTCTGTTGATTCTAGCATCTGAACGGTAACACTACTGGTGCTTGGTGTTGTGTCAGATGTTCTACGAAATCTGCCTTGCAAATCTGTCTCATAGCCTCTGTCCATGTGTTGCCCATGAACATTAGTCGGGTTGCTCATTCCTTGGCTTAATCCTACCAAAGCTGTCAGCCCATCTCCAGATAGGTCTCCACTGTGGGCATTCCTATTCTCTGAATCATCATTAGCAAGAGGCTGCTGGCAATTTCGGTTGCCCATACCATAGGGCACACGGGAAAATACAAAACGTGTTGGGGGGCAAGCAGATACAAAAGTAGTTCCACGTCCAATATCTGCAAGCCCATCAACAGGTCCCCTAACATGCACCTGCACAGGCCTAAAGAAACCATTTCCCTCGCCTTGAGCAGAATCAGCAGCATATACATTCCCCGTGCTGCCAGGGGAAGGATTGTGGTCTTGCATGTAATAGCCAGTGGGGTTATGTCCATGTGAAAATCCAAATGGCTGTCTACAAGTGCAAGCCATACTCATCAAGCAGCATCTTTTACATGTGTCAGCACCAATTTCCTGAACCCTCTGGGTTAAAAGCATCTGCATAATATCCATATAAATGAACTCAACACACTAATCTAAGTCTTTTACAGTTTTAGTAGCCTAGTCATCCAGTTGAAGTTTTCAAGATTAAGGCAAAGAATTATGCTTCAGAAAATCCAGATTGTTATCTATAGATGAAGCAAGTAACTGATTTCCTGACATTACATCACAAGGAGAGATCTTTTAAGAAGTACAGAACCTTCTCATCTCTTCCCTTCATGAACATTTTATTTGGTGGCAAGAGAATTACTTTCATTAGTCATTACATGAGAAAGAGAGAGAATATCAGAAGTGACGAACCTGTAACCAGAGACCATCATTCACAGCTTTGCAAGGGAAACCCAACTCCTCAAGCTGCTTCCTTACACTTAGCAATGCCTCAAAAGACATATTACAGTATAACACGGAGCCCTCTTCAAATATGCTGACAAAGGTATCATAATCGTCCCCATGAACCCCACAGTTCCCTTTAGAATAACCTTTTACCTGTCTTCTCCCCACAACCCTACCACCCCATGGAAGAGGAGGCATGCTACATCTTCCCCAAGCATTAAGTATGAGTCCATTACAAGAAGGGCAGTGCCTAGAGTGCTCACTTGAGACCCAATTATTATTGTTCAAAGGGTATGAGCCATCTTCAGATGGACCCTCCACAGCCACCCCACTGGTCCCAATTCCACCTACTCCAGCACCAAGTGGCATGGAACCACTAGGACATGAGGTTCGACTTCCATTTGTTTCTGAAACAGAGTTGCTCACTGATGAAGACTGCTCCCTGTCGCAAGGGTTTACAGGGACCTGGTTAGACTGTGTGAATGCTACTCGTTGCAACTGTTGTTTGGTATCAGAAACCCCAGCTTCGAAGTCAATGGTGCAATCACAAATTTCAACCAGAAGGTTACGAGCCACATTAGTTACCTCCATGTCATCTTTTAAACTCGACCGTCCCAGTTCTGATTCTGGTTCCAGACTCTTAATAGTGCAGCAATCACTCTTTGAGATAGAGGAGTCAGAATGAATCCCAATAGCCTTCTCAGAAGAGGAACTTACATGCTCTGACTTGTCACCATTACAAGAAGCCCCTTTTGCAAGAAGCGTGAACAATGCTAGTTCAAACCTTTTTAACAGAAAACAAAATATGGGAGTTACCAACTTCAGAAACAAAAAGCTTCCACCTGCATCCAGAATTCTAAATCAGGGGGTACCTATAAATCTTACCGTGACTCTTCACTAGGCACCCAAAGTTCATCTGAGGTAAGCAATGCATGCAGAGTTTGAGGGGAAAGTTTTGGAAGAACCTATTATGAAGAGCGGAATCAAAATTCAGCTCCTATTTTACCAATGGCTAAACTATAGTATAATACATATAAACTCTTCCTTTCTTTTTCTTTTCTTCTTTTAAATTCAGTTACCTCTTTCAATTCCACGGCTCCACTTTGACAGAGATAACCCCAACAAGCATTTCTCACACGCTCCCCATGAATACCATAATCTTGACTCTCTGCAAATACCTAAATTCCAACCACATGCATCAACAATTATAGGCTCCCACTCAAACATGTGATGCACATTTACTCATCAGATTTCAAGCAAACCTGATACGCTAAGAAATTCGAAGTCCACAGCTCAGAAATAATAAAATCCGTGCATATCGCACACAAATCCTACACATACGAAAAAATCATCATCAATTCCACTGCACTAGCAAATAATCACACAACAATGCGATGATCAGTAACGACAACTGCACACCTGAAGGTCAAGAAAGGAAGCTGCAGCCAACACGCGGAATGCATTGTTATCATTAAGCTTAGGATGGTTCCCATAAAGATAAGCCAAAGCCATAGCAATTGCTTCCGCATTAACATTCTTATCATCCACTTGGAGCGTCACAGTAGGCGACGTGGCTTCTTTCCACGGACCCTGTAACATGTTCCTGAAGAAAAACAAAAACAAAAACCAAAACCAAAAATCATGATTATTAATCAGTGATTGATTGATCGATGAATACTAATCGTTGATGGTTAAAGCGTGTGACCGGAGCTTGACCGGAAGTAGGAGCTACGGGAGAGGATGAGGCGGTGGAGGTGGTAGGTGGACCCCATAGCATGGACGACGATATCGGAGAAGGAGCCGGAGTTGAAACCTTCGATTTGGATGTGATCACACAGAGATGTGAGATTACAATCAAGGGCTCGGAGTTCAGAGGTGGTGCGGTCATTGTCGGAGTGCTGTCGTGAGGAAGGAATCGGCATGTTCATTTGGTGCAGATTGTATGATGAGCGAGGATTTTGATACTGTGCGGTCAGTTCCATTGGGATTGTTTTTGTCAGAGAGAGGAGCTCGATATGGCAGAAGAAGAAGCCATTGTAGGAAAGGAAATGGGAAAAAAAGGAAATGCTAGACCAATCGGTCAATTCTTTGGAAGATGATTGATGACGATGGGTGCACGTATGAAACGCCGCGTTTTACGTCAATCCTATGAAACAAACGCAGCGTTTCATATTGTTTCCTCTTGGTGGCTTAAACGACATCCATCGTTCTCTTTGGTTCGTGTAGACGACCCGTAGTGACAGCACTACTTCTCTTTTCTTTTTTTCCTCTACATTTCAAGTTTCAAGCTTCAAGTTTCAACAAACAACAAACAAACATACAACACGAGAGTAAAATTCAGAAGAAGAAAAAAACGAGAGTGAATGGTAGTAAAAAATAAAGAATGATGAATTATTCACATTTTAGCTACGTTATTATCAATAAATTGGTTTCCCATAAAATATGCTGAAATTTGGTTTCCAAATCACCAGTTAATGATGAGTTTGATCTGCCTTATTAGGTCCATATCGGTCACCAGCTTAAGATAACTACTTAAACATGGAGACTCCTCTCGAACCTCTACTTTTTGTTTCTTGAAGACTAAAAAGGACTCGCCACAATCCTATGGTTGAAGCCCAAAGAAAGCCTAAAGCCCAAAATGATGAGGAGTCGCCCAAAGCGCACGGTTTTTATCTTCTTTTTTCTTGCGAAACAAAGCGTACGTCCACGTGTGCATGATAAGATCGACTGTACAATCCCATCTTCTCCCCTGCGAGAAAAGAAGAGAACTGAACTGACCGTTACCGAAAGGTCTAACGGCTCTTTTAGCTTTCTGTTCAAAGAATTTAAATTTTGAATAAATGACCAAAAGAGTAACAAAATTGTTCAACTTTCTTTATTTGCATCACAGCCCCATAAATAAATTAACCTCTACAAATCAATCAAATTCTGCAAATCTCCACAACAATTCTGCTTTCTCACCTTCATCGCAAGAATGGCATTGAGACCCATTGATAATGCTCTTCCAATAACAACACCGGAGAGGCCAAAGAAGCAAACAAAAGTGTTGATTGCAACCCAAAAACAACCAGAAATTGGTGTTAATGACGAAAATCAGGTTCCATTGCCGCCCTCTGCGGATGCCACCATCGATTATGTCCCATCTGAGAAACTCAAATCAGTGCCAGACGCAGAAACCAAGATCCAAGTAAGCGCATTTTTGTGTCACTTTCGTATGTTTCTAATGACGAAAGAGTAACCCCCCCAACCCCCCTGCTTCTTGTGCATTTCAATTTTGAGGAAGATCGTTTCTTGATTTTTCAGGGTTTAATGGAAGAATTAGAGTCGAAGGATTGGATAAAGGCTGTGGAGGCACTTAACAATGCTAGGCGATTCGCGCTGTTTCATTCGTCCCTACTAGAACCTATCTTGTATGTTTTTGTTAAAGTGATGAATTTGTTTTCCTGCTATATGTTAGAGAAGGGGTGTTGTTGAAAAAGTGCAATCTTGTTTGTGTAGGGAAAAGGTGATGTTTGTGGCGGTGAAGGCCATGAAGAACCCAAGAAGTGCTTTGTGCAAGACCTCTATCATGGCTTCATCTGATATTTTCAAAGCATTTGGTGACAAGTTACTTGCCTTCACTACTGATGCATTCGATAGCTTGGTATGCACACACCTCTTCCATTCTTTTTCTGTTTGCGTTTCCCATTTTTTGAAATCATTCCTTTCTTGAGTTTTGATCTGTGGCTGATGATTGTTCCTGTTGATGCTGCACAGCTCCTACAGCTACTGCTCAAGGCTTCTCAGGACAAGCGGTTCGTGTGTGAAGAAGCTGATAGAGCACTGAATGCCATGGTGACATCCATGAACCCATTGTCCCTGTTGCACAAGCTCCGGTCATACGCTACTCATGCCAATCCACGAGTTAGGGCTAAAGCTGCTGTATCCGCTTCGAATTGTGTCTCCAAAATGGTATTATTTTTATATGTAAAACTACAATGTGTGCGCTAATATTATCCATTTTGAGAATGTAATCTAATGTAGAGTTTCATGTTGTGTACATTTCAGGGGCTGGAAGACACGGAAGTGTTTGGGCTGGTATCACTGGTTCAAGTGGCTGCGAAATTGTTGAATGACAGGCTGCCTGAGGCAAGAGAAGCAGCGCGCAGCATTGTGATCTCCACATATGAAGCTTATATGGGAAAAGCAGAGCAGAATCCAGAGGCATGGCAAGACTTTTGCCAATCCAATCTGCCACCAATTGATGCTCTGTCTATAATCAAGATTACCAGTTCACAGTAACGTTTAGATTGATTTGTCGTCATGTTAGCTGTATAACCAGAGAGCCTTTCCAAGCACTACTTATGTAAACTCTTATGTTTGCACGATCCTCTTAATAAAATTTGTGTTTTGTTCATATCCTAGCAGTAAAGATGTTTTTCTAACTCTTAGTTCCAGCAAGGGGATCTATTTCTTCAGTTTTGAATCTATCTAGTTGTGTTATACATATAGGTAGAATAACACCATCAACATTGTCACCCAAAATTTTCATTCCAAGACATCAACATTGTCATAATTTTCATAATTTTCATTCCAAGACATCATAATTATCACACAAAATTTTCATTCCAAGACACCAACCTAGCAGGAACAGTTGGATGTGCTACCCTAGTCAGGAATTTCCTTAAGAATACAACCATGGGATACGTGCTCTCTCTGCTTTGGCGACTTGACCGGCAACTTTCCCTAAGAATATACATCATCAGCTTGAACTTTGAAGCCAAATGCAGGATTGAGAGATCAGTCATTTATTTTCTCAGCAACCTATTGTGTCTAGGTTAGGTTCTTTGATTTTCTTCCAGCAAAAGACTGTAGAGCCATCTCAACCTCACTCAAGGGTTGACCAACATAAAGCTTGAGTTGCCCTTTCTTCACAACAATAACCTTCTTGGAGTTGGATTTCACTTCCTCATGAACTTCCTGCACAAGTTCAGATATTCCTACCACATGTTAGTGGTAATTATATTTTTCAATAAGACAAGACAAATGGTACTGGCAGTTAATTGCTCTTCGTCGCATCCATTGGATTTTCTAATCATATTATAGCGTTGGTTTAAATTGATTGTAAGTTGGATGCTTTTGAGAAACCAAGATGGATCGCTTACCTTTGTTGGCAGTGGAATAATGTCAGCCCTGAAGTCACCTAAATCTTCAAAGAATGCCTCTAGCAAATAACAGAAGTTATTGGCATCACCACGGTCCTCAAAAGCAAGAGTGTAAAAAGAGCCCCCCTGGTCATCTGCTTGAGAAGTTCTAATACCATAAAGGTCTCCATATCCTTCATCTTCTGAACCTCTCCGCGTATAGATAGCCTGTTATGACATAAATATCTATTTAGTGTCAGATATCCAAGAAAATCCAACTTCTTCTATGTTTATATGATTACACGAAGTACAGCAGTATGTTTTGCAAACATCATGCAATGGAAAACTAATTTTTGAAATGTAATTTTCGTTCATGCAAAAAATTCATATAGCTCCCCATTCTGCATTTACATCCACTGGCATAGACACAAATTGAGGGACTAAGATCACTATTCCACCCAAAAGTCACTATACTGAGGACAACTGGAACAATTAAATATGAGTGTCCTCTTTCACACACAAAAATCAGGGTTTCATTCATACTGGGATTGCACATCTGGAGTTAAAAAATGCTGATCAAACTAAGCCATTTAGAATACCATAGCCAAGAGTGAAAGAGTAGCAAGTTTCAATCACGTACTAGAATATAGGGAAGCTTCAACCACCACAAATCCATCCATACACCTGTTTGTCTATCGACTCTATCCCCAAATTTGTTGACCACTGGTCTCGTTTTGGAACCTGTGCTACCATTTGTAGTCAGCGATGCAGAATCATGTTTAATAGTAGTTTGCTGGTTTTCTTTTGTCAAGCTTTGGGGATTCCGGGTCTCCAAATCTCTTGATTTTCCTGCCTTTGTGACTTCATTTGAAGATAAAGATTCACTGCTTCCCTGAACAGCACCTAAACATGTTTATAGGCACCCATAGATTCCAGAAATTTTTAACAAGAAACTCATAGAAATTTAGCAAAAACCAGAGGCGAGAAGTTCTGTAGTAAGCATACCAACAACTATACAGGCACAAAGCATTTTCTCCATTTCCAGCAATCAGATTAACAATTAATTTAAAATTATTTACTAACTGAGACCACAATACATCAAGACCCCATATCAGACTTGCATTGCAGTAATGGTCAAGGGTAGAATCAAGACATTCAGATTAACGACTATTCTGTCTAATTAATAGAGACAAAACACAATCAAAAGACTTTTAGAAACATTACCTGATCCGATTTCCATTCCTGAAGCCCTTCTTTCCTTCTCCAACTTGTTCCCCTCATTCTGAGTCGAATCAGACCACCCATTGCTAGCTTTCCTTCCATTTGTACTGCTAAAACTACTATGGTCTTTTGAGCCAGGGAATCCTTTTGCCTTACTTAATGGCTTCACCGACGAAGGGCCTTTAAACTTAAACCTCTTTTTGAACATCAGTGCATTATCATCCTCTTTTGGACCCAATCCATCTTCATTGAGCCCCTCCTCCTCCTCCTCCTCCTCCACATTACCAAACAAACCAAAATAATTCATTAATGAATCAGGAGAAACCTTTTCTCTTTTTGAATTTAATTTCTTCTCTAACTTGACCAATTTTTTATCTATCTCCTTTTCAATTCCACTCCCTTCTTTACCACCACCACCACTCCTTTGCCTTCTCTCCTTCTCCCTTACCTCCCTTGCCAATATTTGAACTTCGTTGATTCTCTCTTCGAGCTCATTCTCAGCAAAATGCGCCACGTTTCTCTTATTCTCCGAATTCAAACTTCTCAAGCTCCGTTCTTTTTTATCCGGATTAGTTTCCCCAAATATAAAAACAACACAAATTGATTGAAACAAAAAGATACCAACAAGACAACCACAAAATTTCAAGACAGACATGGGAGACAATTTACCAACAATGCCTGTTTCAGCATTCGTAATACTCTCTGATGCACTAAATTCTTCAACTTCATTGACCGAGGAGGTGAAAACAGTGTCAATAGTCTCTGAGCTGGTAACATCGCTAGTAATCTCTGGCATGGTAACATCTTCTTCTTCGGGTACAAAAGGGAGAGTCTCTACGAGTAGAAGAGGCGCGGTGGGGAAGGGTTTAGTTAGGGTTTTGAGGATTTTGGGCCGCAAATGGTTTTTACGCTTTATGCGTTTCGACGGGAACGGAGTGGAGATAGAAGTTGCTAGGACTGGCTTCAGTCGAAATCTGAAGGCGGTGGTGTTGGTCAGTCTGGGAGGCGTGAAGGAGGAGAAGGCGGCAAAGTGGGTGGTAGTGCCCGCCATTGGAGCTGGAGCTAAGGGGGCATTTTGGAGCTTCTAACTTTGAAGCTTCAATTAAGCAGTGACTCTCCGTGGGCTTTACTGGGCTGGATATCCAAACCCCAAGCCCAGTAAAATGATTTCTTCTTTCTCTGAGTTGGTTGTTACCTTGTAGTAGTTGTAGCCATTGTTATGCTTGTGCAATGTGCATTGATGTTCAATCCAAAAAGAAATTTTTGTGGGTTGATGAGCTTTGATTAGTGCAATTTGGAATTTATTTTTCTCACTTTGGAGTATTGTTGAGCCATATAGAGATGATACTTATTATGATTTGCTTCATTTTTCATGCCCGAGCTCGTGACATGAGCTAAGGAAGACGTATATGTCACTCATCTACAATGAGATGTGTTGATTTGTGTAACTTAGATTAGTTTAACTAGATAGATAACATATCATGGGGGGATATTGTCTTTGACTCTCATTGTTAGCAAATGATGAACGTGGCAACAATTTCCAGAGACAAGAAAGCCTCCTCATACTGAACATCTTAACAACAATTGCCACCAACCATGGATTAGTCAGTTCAAAATCCACAACTTTAAACCCAACTTCAATTTATTGGGAGGAAAAAGAGAAGATAGGAGGGAACATTTTTTAATTATCTTGATTAAAGTGAGTTATTAGCGAAGGAGAATATGAGCTCAGGCACAGCAGATTTGTCATGTGCTTGTGGTTTGTTTTTCTTGTAATACCACATCGACTAGGAAGAAAAACGCGGAGGAGAAGTCAAGTATAAATAAGCAAGCCCCTGCACCATTCAACTCATACCTTTCTCGGCCTTTTGGCTAAGATCAAGTGTAGTATCTGTTCTTATCAGTTTAATATCTGATATGTGAGCCATTGGCTCACACGATATTAAATTACTTTTTTAAAGGGGAAGGCCCACTACAGTAGCTTGCTACTGGGGTCTTCAAGCGTCGCCTTTGCGTTGCACTATTGCATTGGCCTGGCGCACCCTCCAATCCAAGTTAAATCTTATAATCTCCCAATTGTTCCCTCTTGTATTCGTATTTGTATTATTTTCCTCTTAAAAGTTTCTGTATTTAACTTTCTAAAAGTAATAATGCTCTTTAATATTTTATTAGTACTTTTGCTTAATAGTTTTCTTTTATCTTTATTAGTCTTGCATATCGGGTTAAATAAATACAACCCATTTTATTACCAATGACACGCAGGTCCGCCAGGAAATTAGTTTCACGAGACATCTTTTAGACAACAATATAAATTACTTTTAGAATTATTAGGGGATCTCTATAAGTAGCATTCTCTCTACATCTTTTAGACAACAATATAAATTACTTTTTGAAGAATTTATAGATTTTAGCTGGAATAATTTTATAAGAATCTAGTATAAATTTAAACCTGAAAGTGTAATTTTTTTTGGTTGCAACTTCTGTTATCTCCAGCAATAATTAACAGCCATAAAACACTATTGGCCAGTAAGACACTGCTCTTTTGGACCACAAATAAAAACCAAACAGGCTCAAACGAGAAAGTCTCTGATGTGGCTACACCTTAGGCCTCGACCTCGAGAGTGGCTCTCTCTCGGGCCACGCCTGCCCAAAGCCCAGCAAGTAGCAAATAATGCAGTGTAACCCAGTTTATCATCTCAAAAAAAGAACTTGAACTCTGACTTCTTTTTTATTTTTTGAATATCCATCCAATCCATTCCTTTTAGTTTTTAACCAAACAGAAAAACACAAACTTGAGAATCATCGTCGTCGTCGCCAAGAAAGACAAAACCTTAATCCGCATCCACTTATTACCCTACAAGATTCCCAGCACACAACATCCCCTCTCTTCTCATCTTTAAACACCAACCCTAAAACACATTGTTCACCCTTTTACTTCAAAAAATGTTTCCAGTGTTCGAACTTTGAAGCCATGGCCACGAAGCCGCCTCTTGTCTCACTTTCCAGTTCGTTACAACCAAGATAGATAACATATCATGGGGGGATATTGTCTTTGACTCTCATTGTTAGCAAATGATAAGCGTGGCAACAATTTCCAGAGACAAGAAAGCCTCCTTATACTGAACATCTTAACAGCAATTGCCACCAACCATGGATTAGTCAGTTCAAAATCCACAACTTTAAACCCAACTTCAATTTCTTGGGACGAAAAAGAGAAGATAGGAGGGAACATTTTTTAATTATCTTTGATTAAAGTGAGTTATTAGCCAAGGAGAATATGAGCTCAGGCACAGCAGATTTGTCACGTGCTTGTGGTTTGTTTTTCTTGTAATACCACATCGACTAGGAAGAAAAACGCGGAGGAGAAGTCAAGTATAAATAAGCAAGCCCACCACAGTATCTTGCAATCCATGGTGGTCATAAATGGCATCTTTTATTTTGCTCATCGTTTTTATCCGGATTTATTATGCAGTCTGAAAATGATGTTGCTAAAGTGGTTTAAAGTGGTTTATGAACACTCATTGAAGTGTTCATAAGCTACCTTAGCAGTTTCATTATCAGTCTGATAATCTATGATGTCATTTATAACCATCGGATTGAAAGTTTGGGTTATGATTTGACCCTTTTTTTATTGTTTTGATAATTTGGCAGTGAAAAAAAGTTAACTTATCATGACCCAAAACTCTAAGATGAACAAACAATGCAAAAGAGCTTAGCTTCCAAATCAAGACCCAAAGTTTACATCTTTCTCTATCTTCAAAGCCTCCATGGAAATGGAAGAAATTGTAGGAATTCACGCGAAATTGTCACTTTTATTTACGAAATTGTCACGTTACGTTATTCCACTTATGAATTTCGACAGTTTTTTTCGCTGGTTTATCATTACTTTTTAATTATTTAGCCCAAGTTACGCCAATAGAAACAGTACATTGCAAATGCCATGTTGCTTTCACATAAGATATTAAAATGATTAAATTTTGTCTGTAATGAAGGTGGCAATCCTTTTTTTAATTTATTCTTCATTATCAACTACCAGTCCTACCCGTCTACCACAGTCGGCTTAGGCAATGGTAATTACTTAAAAATAATTTTTTTTCTTGGCTCAATCTAAATAAAACATAAGAGTCTCATTATAAATATATTTAATAAAAAAGATAAAATATGATGTTTTTTAATCTATTATTCTAAAAAAAACAAAATTAATCTGCTAGCTGGCCATGCTTTCTTTAATCCAAAACTATCACTTAGATTTTTATACGAAATAATGAGACAAATAATGCCGAGTTTGGTAACACTTCTAAAATAAATTACTCCATCCTTTCATAATTAAACGGCGTTTACTATTTGGGCATGCATATTAAGGAGACAGGATGACTCACTATTTAACTTTAAAAAAATTCGTACTTTTTTTCAAATGTACGTTAAGGATAACGTACGTCCGAGAAAAAATAAAAGACAAAATTATCTCAAATAGTGAATCATCCGGCTTCTTTAATATTCGTGCTCAAATAGTAGACGACGTTTAATAAAAGGAGGGAGTAATACTTATCAAGTATGCACTCCATTTAAATGACTGATTTGACACTTCTTTTTTTGCTTTTAAATGGCACCTGCACTCAAAATAAATGTTACATTTGGTACCTCCCCCTCACACCGTTAGTCTATTACCGTTATCCGTCCTACGTGACACGCCACGTCATAGGATGCTGACGTGTCATGCCACATCAGCAAACCCGACCAGGATTTTTTTTTAATGGGTCTGAACGACGCGTCGTTTACTCTTTTATCTCTCTTTTTTCTTCGCTCGCGATCCCTTTCTAATTAAATCCAATCCTGCCAAATTAATTGAATCATCGGTCAAATTCAATTAATTCAATCATCCCAAATTAAACCAAAACTTCTCTGCCAAATCGATTAATCCTCACTGCAAATTTAATTCCCATTATCCCGTGCAAAATTAATTCCCATTTCAACCCCATGCAATTAATTAATCCAATCCAAATCCTCCAGCCAATCAGCCGAATCACCCAATTCAATCCTTCTGTAAATTAAATTCAATCCTCCTGTAATTAAATCCAATACTTTAGTCAACTACCGAAAATCAACCCAAATCCTCCAACCAAACTGTCGACCAAAACTCGAAACAAACACCACAACCACAATCACCCACCGCCGACCATCCTCGGCCGCTCCATCGCCATCCACCCACACACCGCCGCACCTCCTCCATAAATTCAGCAGCCTCAACCAAACCCCCTCATCACCATCGAATTAAACCTCAAACACAAAACAACCCACCACTTCAAAACATTCATCTCGCCCCCTCCATCCAATTCAAACCAGCAGTGAAATAGAAAGAAGAAAAAATAAATAAAAAGGAAGGAGGAAAGTGCAGAGGAAGAGAAAAAAGAAAAGGAAAGAGAGTGAGATCATGGAAAGAAAAGAAAAGAAGGAAGAAAATAAAGAAAAAAAGAAAGAGAGTGATTAGTTGTTCACTCCTTTGAATATAAGTGGACGACGTGTCACTCAGCTCAAACGACGCGTCAATCAAATACCTAAATGATGCGTCGTTTGATAAGACCCATTTTTAAAAAAAAAAATTGAGGTCGGGTTTGTTGACGTGTCATGACACGTTAGTAGCACGGTACGAGGAGAGATACCAAATGTGACATTTTTTTTTAGTACAGATGTCATTTAAAAGTAAAAAAAATAAGAAACATCAAATCAATCATTTAAATGGAGTGGGAGTGACAAAAAATTCTAATTTCCTATTTTTTAAATATCCATCTAATCCATTCCTTTTAGTTTTTAAGCAAACAGAAAAACACAAACTTGAGAATCATCATCGTCGTCGCCAAGAAAGACAAAACCTTAATCCGCGTCCACTTATTACCCTACAAGATTCCCAGGACACAACATCCCCTCTCTTCTCATCTTCGAACACCAACCCTAAAACACACTGTTCACCCTTTTACTTCAAAAAATGTTTCCAGTGTTCGAACTTTGAAGCCATGGCCACGAAGCCGCCTCTTGTCTCACTTTCCAGTTCGTTACAACCAAGTATGAACACAGGTTTTCTTCCTATCCGAGCTCCTGTTACTCTTGATGATGATTCTTCTGATTTTCAGTCTGATGGATATATAACTTACGACTCTGATAGTAATGATAGTGTTGAGAATGGGTTTGTGAGTGGGGAGGAGTTTGAAACTGCGTCAGATAGCCCTATTGGAGGTGACCCAGATGAGGAAAACCATAAAGATAGTGGCTTTATTGGTAAATATAGACTTTCTGTACCTGTTGTGGCTGTTGTAGCTGACCCCAGTGAGGAAAGTTTAGAAAATTCAGTTTCAGGGGAGGAAGAGAGTGGTGTTAGTGATGATTATAGCCCTGTTGTTGAATTGGACACTCCAAATTCAGAACCAATTAGGCCCATTGCTCAGTTGTCAATGGAAGATGATGATTTTGATGAGTTGGTGGATGATGTGAGTGAAGTGGAGGATGATGTCAGATTCTCAGGAGTTGTTAAACTTTCTAGTTATACGGAGGGAGTAGATAGTGTGCCTCGAGGTAAGGTGTTGGATGCCGAAGAAGATGGAAAAATTGAGTTATTGGTGGGAGGTGATTCTTCTGTTGCATACAAGTCTGAGTTGTTAGTGGCGAGACAGGATGAGGGCTCTGTTTCAGGTGAAGGTTATGGAGTTGGCATTTCGGGTTCGGAAGATGAATTTATGGGCAAAGTTTCTGATAATTACTCTGTTTCCGTTGAACTTGTACAGGATGATGGTCATCCTGAGTATTTAGTTGTAGGTGAAGAAGTTGATGGTGATGGTCCAAAATCGGGTAGTGATGTTAAGCTTTTTGATGCAGAAACTATTGGGGCAAATAGTATGGGTCACAGTCTTGTGAATCATGTATTTGAGCAACTTGAAAGTGGTGACAGTGGGAAATTTGAAGGTAAAGGTGGGCCAGAAATTGTTGTGGAATTAGGATCAACTGCACCTGAAGATACCAGCATAGACAATGTTGTGCCTGGTAATGGAATTCAGGTGGGATCATTAGATGATGGTGACTTGCCTGGGAAGTTTGAAGATGACATATTAGAAAATGGTTGGCAGAGCAAGACAAGTTTCACTGGTATAAGAGATGACTCAAGTGGTGATTCAGAAAAGATGGAAGAGAAGAATTGTTTACTCTCCAATGAAGAAATTGAAGATTTAATTTTTGGAGGGTCTGGAACAAACAAGCATATGATGAATGAATCTGACGAAGTATTATCATCGTCTCATTCAGGGTCTGATGTTTCTCATGACCAGCCAGGTGGTAAAGTTATTATGGAATTAGATGATGAGGTGAAAGCCTCTGGTGGGGAGAAAGGCGAACTTTTATTTGATTCTGCTGCCTTGGCTGCTCTTTTTAAAGCAGTGACTAGTGCTGAATCAAATGGCGGTGGAGCATTTTCTCCTGAACGCGGTGCTGGTTCCAAACATTCATTCCTCACCATGAGATCTGATTCCCCAATGTATGAGGCTGAGGATGTAGTGAAGGACAACTTAATCAAGGAGGAAAGGGACACGTTGGAGAAAATGCAGAATATCAGGGTGAAATTCTTGAGGCTGGTCCACCGGCTAGGGCAGTCTCCTGAATATCCTATGGTTACCGAAGTACTGCATAGGCTGGTACTGCCAACCAAAGGAATTGTCAGTCAAGAATTTAGCCTTGGAACTGCTAAGAGGGTGGCCATACAGCTTGAAGGAGGGGGGAAAGATGATTTAGATGCATCTTTGAACATTTTGGTTCTTGGCAAAACTGGAGTCGGAAAGAGTGCAACCATTAATTCTATTTTTGGAGAAGAGAAAGCCGCGATCAATGCATTTGAACCTGCCACAACTAGGGTGAAGGAGATTGTTGGAAGCGTATGTGGGGTTAGGATCAGAATCCTTGACACACCTGGTCTTAGATCCACTGTTAAGGAAGAAGCTACCAACCTGAAAATTTTGGCTTCTGTTAAAAAAATTATGAAGAAGTTCCCTCCAGATGTTGTTCTCTATGTTGATCGGCTAGACATCCATGCTAGAGATTTCACTGATCTGCCATTATTGAGCCTTCTCACTAAGACTCTAACTACATCGATATGGAAAAATGTCATCATCACTCTGACTCATGCTGCTTCTCCCCCTCCTGATGGACCATCTGGGTCACCACTAAGTTTTGAGATGTATGTTGCTCAGCGATCCCATGTTGTCCAGCAAGCAATCAGCCATGCAGTTGGTGATCTACGACTGTTACATCCAAGTATGCGGCATCCAGTTTCTTTTGTTGAGAATCATCCTTCAAATCTTAAATACAAAAACAAAGAAATCATCCTCCCAGATGGAGAAAGTTGGAGACCCCAATTATTGCTGCTATGTTTCTCTCTCAAGATTCTTTCAGAAGCAATTTGTATATCTAAGCCTCAAGCTTCTTCTGGTCAAAAGAAGCTTTTTGGTTTGCGGCTCCGTCCCCTGCCAATACCGCACTTGGTTTCTTCATTCTTGCAGTCTCGCCGCCATCCCAAACTCCCTACTGATCAGGGTGGTGATGAGATTGACCAAGATATAGAATTGATGGATTTATCAGATGCCAATGAAGAAGAGGATGATTATGACCAGCTTCCACCATTCAAGCCTCTGAGGAAGTCTCAAGTTGATAAACTCAGCAAGGAGCAAAAGAGAACTTATTTTGAGGAGTATGATTATCGAGTGAAACTCTTTCAGAAGAAACAGTTGAGAGAGCAGGTGAAACATTTGAAGGAGATCAAGAAGAGAAGCAAAGATGGCAGAAACGATCCTTGCTACAGTGAGGAGGCTGTGAGCCAGGAAGATGGGGATCCAGCGACCATGCCGGTTACTATGCCTGATTTCGCCCTACCACCTACTTTTGATAGTGACAATCCTGCATATAGGTACCGTATTTTGGAGCCTGCCTCTGACTTGCTTGTGAGGCCAGTACTAGATTCCCAGGGATGGGATCATGATTGTGGGTATGATGGTCTTAGCATTGAAAGAAATCTTGCTGTTGTTGGCCGGTTTCCAGGAGCATTTGCAATTCAAATCACAAAAGATAAGGAAAACTTCAATATGCACTTGGACTCCTCAATCTGTGCAAAGCATGGAGAAAATGGATCTACTATGGCAGGATTTGATATCCAGACGGTGGGAAGACAGCTTGCATACATCCTCAGAGGTGAAACTGAGTTTAAGAACTTTAAGATGAACAAAACATCTGCTGGGGTAATGATTACTGTATTAGGTGAAAACATAGCCATTGGTCTCAAAATTGAGGACCAGATTGCAGTTGCAAAGCGTGTGGCTTTGGTGGGAAGTGCTGGAGCTGTGATGTCACGAGACGATGATACAGCATATGGAGCCAACTTCGAGGTGTGCCTTAGGAGTAAAGATTTTCCTCTAGAGCAAGATCAATCCACCTTGGGCTTGTCTCTGCTGAACTGGAAGGGTGATATGCGTATGATGGCCACTTTGCAGTCTCAGTTTTCCGTTGGCCGGAATTCCAAGATGTCTTTCCGAGTTGGAATGAACAACAAGGGAAGCGGGCAGATCGCCATCAAGACAAGCTGTTCAGAACTGCAGATTGCACTTGTCAGTGTTCTTCCGGTCGCGATGTCCATCTTTAGGAGAATTTACTCTGGCCGTGACTTGAGAAACTAAAATATGGCAGTCTTGGTAGATTACTAAATGCTATTTTGCAGCTACTGTTTATCTTTCATGATTGTGAATCTTTTGTTCAATCGATAGCTACGAACAAGAGTTCAGTATCTTTTGGTTTGATGTGCCGTTGCAAAATGATATGAAGCTCACGCAACATTTGGATCATTTACTTATCAGTTGTTAGTCTTCATGATCTACAATTTTGTTAAACAGAACACTAGCGGCGACAAAGAGGACTTCTTGTTACCGCATTGAAACCAAGAATACAGTTTCTAATTATTCAATTTTATAAGTTTTTATTGATTGTTTGCAGGAAGAAGACTTCAACCAAACAACAGTACATGATGTTTGTATTTATTATTTTTAGCATAGTAACTAAAGAAGCACTGCTCCATTTATTTTTTATCTGATGACATGCATAATGCATTATTATTCCAGGAGGGGTGAAAAGTAGCTGCTCGTGCTGAGGAAGACACTGTCGATTGATCTCTTTCATGGAAACTGTAGAGCTGCAATGCAATAAAACAGAAGTTAAGATCAACTAAACCTTCTTGGACACCAAAGACAAACTCGTATGGACAAGGTAATTGTTACTACGTTTGTTTTCAAAGCTTATTTTGAAAACCAATGATTTCTGTGAATTTAGAAGATCTAGCTATTCTCAATTTGAAGTGTTTAAAAACTATGCCAGAGCCATAACGACGGTCAAAAGGGGTTAATTTTCAGCCTGAAAGGAACAGAGATGGCATTCGAGAAGACCGAGATATAATTATAACAAGAAGAAGAATATTCAAAACATCTTTACTTCCACATCGGAAGCGAGGAGGAACCTCCATCCCACAATGTTGGTGGAGTAACTTTTTGATTTGTTCGACAGAAAGAGGGTACTTTGCATAGTACAATGTTTATGAGCCCATTAACGATGAGGTTAATAGGTCAAGGCCCACTAGATGGTTTGGCAAGCCCATTTAAGCCTTTGAGACTTTTTTTATCTACAGTTAAAGCCTCAAATTTTGGTCTGGTAGATAAATTTTTTTTTGTTGGGACTTTTTTTTATCTTCAGTTACTTTGAAAGTCAAGTGTTCAAATAAGATTAGTTTTATATTTAAAATGATCGAAAGAACATTTGGAGAAACCGAAAAATATTCGAATTGATTATTCTCACCCCTACAATTTTAACCATGGTTATCATAATATTGGTCAAATTTTGACCAGCTTCAAGGTGACCAAATATTAATATGCATACATATATTGAAAAAATGAAGATTTTTTAGTAACTAGTTTACCTGGTTGAACCGACCTATTTATTCTCGTTACGTTTCTTTCATAACTCTTTTTTTAAATAGTTTTTATTACGAACATAAAATAATGATAGAGAAGACAATTACAAAATCAAGAAAAATAAATAGTTGTTTTTTGACAAATATTACATTCTATTTATCAAAGAGAGTCACCAGAGGTCAGACACAAAGTACCTAAGTTAGTAGTATAATTTTTCAAGAACAGAGCACCCATTTTCAAATTGTATCAAACTCTTCAAATATTGCAAACTTCGATGATTCGGTGTCGTATAAGGTGAACAAGAGAGACTACCAGTTAAAGAAAACAAAGAGCCGTTCCGTTCGTTCTTCACAGTATCTTTCCGGAGTTTCAGGCTGCGGAAGAGCAGGAGCGGCAGCTCCCTCCATATCTCCAAATGGCAGCAGTCTAACGTCGTCTCTTCTTCAATCCCTCGCCGGAAATTTTCCGTTTCATTTTCCGGCGAAGTCACCATGGCTTTCATCCAATCACATCACCTGGTAAACAAGCTACTTTTATTTCCCCCCTGTACTTTCCTGCACACTCCAGCTCAAATTGATAAGAGTAGCATAAGCCCACCAATGGGTACGATATTAGTCATGCTTTAGGGATAACTGTGACTGGTAGGGAAGCCGAAGGAAAAAGGAAAGAAAAATTGTGCGTTGTGAGATTTTCTGTTTTCTCCATTGATTGTATTGTGTGTGGTTTTAGGTTTTAGGTTTTAGGTTTCTTGCAATGAACTTGCTCGTCTCTTAGAATTGCTGCTGCTAGAGGAAGTTCTTCAGTGACAGTGTTTAGTTTCTTGAACTCGATGACCTGTAGATGATTATGACCAGCTTCCACCCTTCAAGCCTCTGAGGAAGTCTCAGCTAAGAGCAAAAGAGCCTATTTTGAGGATTGTGATTATCGGGTGAAACTCTTTCATAAAAAACAGTTGAAGGAGATCAAGAATGATCCTGGCTACAGTGACGAGGCTGTGGATCCTGTGCCCTTTACTATGCCTGATTTTGCCCTACCACCTACTTTAGTAGTGACAATCCTTCATATAGGTACCGTATTTTGGAGCCCTCCTCTGACCTTCTCGTGAGGGCAATACTAGATCCCCAGGGATGGGATCATGATTGTGGGTATGAAGGTCTTAGCGTTGAAAAGAATCTTGCTGTTGCTGGTCGGTTTCCAGGAGCATTTGCAATTCATATCACAAAAGATAAGAGAGACTTCAATATCCACTTGGATTCCTCAATCCTCGCAAAGCATGGACAAAATGGATCTACAATGGCAGGATTTGACATCCAGACGATGGGAAGATAGCTTGCACACATCCTCAGAGGTGAAACTGAGTTTAAGAACTTTAAGATGAAAAAAACATCTGCGGGGGTAATGATTACTGTATTAGGTGAAAACTTAGCCGCTGGAGTTAATATTGAGGACCAATTACGGTTGCAAAGAGTGTGGCTTTGGTGGGTAGTGCTGGAGCTGTGACATCAAGAGATGATGATACAGCATATGGAGCCAACTTCGGAGTATGCCTCGGGGGTAAAGATTTTCCTTTAGAGCAAGATTCATCCACCTTGGAATTGTCTCTGCTGAGATGGAAGGGTGATATGGGTATGATGGCCACTTTGAGTCTCAGTTTTCCGCTGGCCGGAATTCCGAGATGTCTTCCAAGTTGGAATGAACAATAAAAGAAGCAGGCAGATCACCATCAAGACAAGCAATTCAGAACTGCCAATTGCACTCGTCTGTGTTATTCTGATGGTGATATCCATCTTTAGAAGAATTTATCCTGGCAGCGACTGGAGAAACTAAAACATGGTAGATTCCTAGATGTTATTTTGCAGCTACTGTCTTGTTTTTCATGAGTGTGAATATTTTGTTCAACAGATAGCTACAATAGAGTTCAATATCTGTTGGTTTGATGAGCTGTTACATAATGATACGCATCTGTTTGGATCATTTATTTATTGGTTGTTGGTCTTCATGATCTAGTATTTGTTAAACAGAACACTAGCAGCGACGAAGATGACTTGTTGTTACTGCATTGAAACCAAGAATACAGCTTCTAATTCTTCATTTTTATTACTTTTTATTGAATGTTTGCAGGAAGAAGACTTCAACCAAACAATGGTACATGATTCTGGTAACTGAGCTATGGCTCATTTGTGTTTATTCTTTTTAGCATGGTAACTAAAGGGGCACAGCGCCATTTATTATATATTATATCAGATGCACATCTGACGACATGCATAGTGCATTATTCCAGGAGAAGTAAAAGTAGCAGCTCCTCCGGACGAAGACACTGTCAATCTGTTTCATGGATTTGGTAGACCTGGACCTGGATTTGGTAGACGTGGAGTTGGAACTGCAATGCAATAATACACAAGTTAGAGATCAAATAAGCTTTCTTGGCCACAAAAGAAAATTGGTGCACATGTCAGAGCCGTAACGATGTTTGAACATGATTAATGTTCGGTCCGAACTGAACAAACGGAACAAAGAGGACAATTGGGAAGACTGAGATAACAATAGGAAGAAGAATATTCAAAAACATCCTTACATTCCAAACATCTGAAGCGAGGAGAAATCTCTATTGCACAATATTTGCGGAGTACAATTTTAGCATGTTCGATCATATTGAATGGGACAAAACGGCAAAGGCATGGGAAACTGATTGATCTGAAAATATGACAGCAACATGGCGATGGTGGCTCCCGTGTGAGCAGCACTTTAATACAACCTGTAGTGTTCAGTATTTCCCGATCTATCACACACCGATCGATGAGTGGGGGGAGGTCGATGGGTAAAGGCCTAACTAAGCCTAAGTCATCTTGACCATGCACCATCTTGGCTTCATCAACCATGATTAACATCATCACCACCACAACCAATCCTATCCAAATACTACTCCTCATTGTTTTTTCCATTTCTTAATTACTTTTACTTTTTTTTGCTTTGTTCTACTACTCAAGTTATATACTAAAAATGCTGCAATCTGCTCTATTTATACCGAACAAGGGAAGAATGGTCAGTAAGGGGGTGTGCTTTGTATAGTAAGTACTATGTTTATGAGCCCATCCATCTACAATGAGCTGAGTAGGTCAAGGCCCACTAGACGGTTTGGCAAGGCCATTTAAGCCTTTGGGTCTTCTTCTCAAATAAGGATATTTTAGTCAAATGCTTTGATGGATTTTGTCAAGTGATAAAAGCGACTTGTTTTACCCTTAATTAAAATTTTAAAATCGAGTCTGAAAAATGAAGGAAAGCGTGCTAGAGACTTTTTTTTTCGAGCTTAAGCATCCGAAAAAAATTAATCTCATATTTAAAAAAGGTTGAAAAAACACTCGAAAAAATGGAAAAGTATTTGAATGGACTATATATTCTCTTGAAAACAAATATTTGAAGTATGGTTATCAGAACATTGGGCATAACTTGACCGGCTTAAACTATTAATTAAGCCACTATAATATTAGTATACATGCATACATAACTTCAAAATCAAACAAAAATAAATCTTTTTTTAGATAAGTCACTAGCTGAAATTAGGGTATTTATCAATTGATACTGAAATATTTCGATAAAAGAAATTCGGTATTTGGTATATCATACTAAAAATAATAGATACCAAACCATACCATATATTATTTGATATTGTTGTCAAACTTTGGAAATAAATTTGGTACGGTATTCGATAATATCTAATAATACCGAACCAAATTATAGATTGAAATTTATAATGCAAAATCTGCTAATTTAACAACAATTAAAAAACGAGTCATTTAAATGAAATATTAAACATACATTCACCACCACCGGAGACATTAAGGGCGCGTTTACTTGGGGGAATTTTCTGTTTAAAAATCTGCCGATTTTCTGAAATTAGAGAATTTTATTTTCCAACATAAAACTGGAAAATGCGTTTACCTCCCGCTATTTTCCTGATGTGGAAACTGGAAAACCTGTTTACTTCGCACTATTTTCCTGATGTGGAAAACTGAAAAACTAAAAAATCTGTTTACTTCGCACTATTTTCCTGATGTGGAAAACTGAAAAAATATTTTTGTTCGCATTGATTCATTGGATTTATTAAAGATCCAAGAGTTTACCAATTAATAAAGTGATCATGCAGTTAAATTAAAGAGTGATGTTTTTAATTACTAATCCTATTTTATTTCATGCATTTTAATAAAAATAAAAGTTGAGTTATTACTAAACCTAATTCGTTCAAGAAAGGTCGATTACAAATTAATTAATAAGTGATTTATTGGATTTATTAAAGATCCAAGAGTTTACCAATTAACCAATTAATAAAGTGATCATGCAATTAAATTAAAGAGTGATGTTTTTAATTACTAATCCTATTTTATTTCATGCATTTTAATAAAAATAAAAGTTGAGTTATTACTAAACCTAATTCGTTCAAGAAAGGTCGATTACAAATTAATTAATAAGTTTGTGTGAATTTATTAAAAGAAGTTATTAATCAATATTCGGATTAAATTAATGACCGTGGATTATTAATCTAAATTATTTTCATGCAAGTGGATTAATTTTAATTCTAACAATTTTACGAACAACCAAATTAATTAGCGTAATAATACAACGGGCTCGACTAACTAAATTTGAGCTAGCGCAAAGGATCATCGTACTTGAAACCGTTCACTAAAACACAGCAACAAAATCCAGAAAGGATATACAACCTTCATGTTTAGCGGAAACAGTATCATACCATAAGAGCATCTCTTTAAAAAGCACATTAGTGGACCTATAGTTGCGATTTGCAAATTTAATGTATTTCAAGGCAAGTATACAAGCAGCAAAGCATGGATATTGAAACTGCACAGCGCTGCCAACCACAAGTAAACTACTTGGGCTGATCAAATTCATGCTGAAATACCTGCTGAACATTTTTCAGCATAAACCGACCAGCTACATTTACAACACCTGCACCAAGCCCATCGAATTGTATAAGAAACAGGAAATTCACATTTGGTAAATGAACAAATAAATTTATTAATTATGTTCGAAAGGCAACAATAGAAACTTGTACAAGTGAATAATGCATCCACGTGATATATCCGCTAATATACTAGTTTCTAAAATCTTTCCTGGAAGTGCCCTAACCACTCTAAGGGATCTATCTACAAGGTGATCAACTTCGTTCATGCATATTAATATCATAAGCAGTCTTGGGTTTTTCTTTTGCACATATCAATTTTGCACATATAAATTTTGCAGTAACCTCTTGCGGAAGCTTTGGCTTCTTCCACTTTAACCATCGCATTTTGTTCTTCCAAAGCATCATGCTCAGCTGCCAGTGCTGCTGTGCACCATAAATGATAAGTTAGAGCTTTTTATGGCAAATGGTAACAAACTGACAACTGAACATACTCAAAGTACTGGATGCTCATTGAATGGAATTGAAATGGACAACTATAAGATACAGTCTAAACAACCAACCAGATCAGAACACTAGTTCAAGATGTAAGCAGATTTTGTCGAAACTTGTCCAAATTTCCAATAAAATTTCCTACCAAAACATTGTGCACATCAGCAATGCAACATGATATACCATAAAATCACCAAAAATTAAAAATCAGTACCCAATTCAACAACCATTAAGTTAACCAGTATTTATCAACAACATACTATATACAAAAATAGAAATAAAGGAAATTCGTATTTTTGTTCAAATCCTTGGCAATTTAGGTAAGGAAAACCCATTCATCTTCAATGTTTAGCTGAGTGATCCAATGCAGAATTGAAAATATGACATGACAGAATCGTTCTACACATAAGTAGTTAGCGTAAGCATCATAACTTTCCTTTTTCCTTTTTTGAGAAAAATCCTCTTACCTTGTAGTAGACTTGATTGCTTGCCTCTTCCAAATTGACTGGACTGTCGCTTGAATGATCTTCTCTTACGTAGAGCTGGCTTAGGAATCAGCGGAGCTTTCTTCACTTGATGTCCCTGTTAAATTGCAAACATGCATCTTTGATCAGATCAGAAAACCCATTTAGGGTAGTGCATCACCAGAAGCATAAACTGAAATGCCACACAAAGCTGAATAATGGAGGAATGGGAGAACATAATTTAACAAAGGTTGGTAGTTGAGGATCTAATTTAGACGATTAAAAGCAGGAAGAACTAATTTCGTGATTAATGAAAAGGTCATGAAGCTCATGATGAGCATCCAAGCTGGCAACAACCAACCCAGAAAAGAGAACAGACGCAGCACAGCTGCTGCCCAGCAACAAACACGACACGCTAACACCCAAACTGGCACTCAACCAGCCCAGAAAAAGAAACAAACGCAGCACAGCTGCTGCACACCAGCAACCACAACTCGGCACTCAGCCAGCCCAGAAAAAGAAACAAACGCAGCAGTTGAGATTCTCTAAGATACTAGGTTTAATATAAAGTTCTTAAAATTCTCTACGTACTAATTATCCTACATTTTCAATCTAAAAACCTAAACGTCATGCATAAAGTTGAACATTTCAACAGGAAAAATGGGCAGCATTTCAACAAGGGATTAAGCATCAGTTCAAGCAACAAATCGGCAGCAAAACGAGCATTAATTCGACAGCAAAATGAGCCTAAATTCGACAGCTATATGAGTCTAAAATGAGCCTCTTCCTATGAAATAAACCAACATCCAAAACCACAATCCGTACGAAACAATTCAACTAGTGGATCAAAACGGAAAACAATTAAGGGAATGGAATTGACCATACAAAATCAGCAATGACTAAGCAATGACCCTAAATATGGCACATGTTTATGAATTAGCCCAAAAAATTGAGTCAAGAAATCATCAAACCAGATAGACTACAAACCTACCAGAAATCTGTAAATCCAAACATGCAGGAAATAACCAAATCAATTAAGGAAATAAACAAAGTACTAAGGAGGCACCTTTACCCAATCGTTGACATGATCAAAACCCAAAAAAATAGACAAAGAAAGAAGAACAGATTAAAGCCCATCAACCAGAAGTGGAGGATTACAGGTACGCCGCTCTTGATCACCGCTTCCACCTCCGCCGTCGACTTCACATCCTTCACTGACCCGCCCATCTTCTCGAACACAGTACCACCACCACGACAGCGATAGAGAAGGAGAACAAGAAATTGAATAAAAAAAAACTCACCTTTGTGTATAACAGAGTTGAACGATAGGAGACGTGGGTCGGTGGTGAAGAAACGGCGAGGACGACGGTGAAGAAACGGCGAGGACGAAGGGAGAAAGGCGTTAGGGTTTCAGAGGAATGAGGGTGGACGAAGCAAATGGCAGAGGAAAATGGCCCAGGGGCAAAATGGTATTAAAAAAGTATCATTAAAGTGGAAAACCGAGTTTTCTAATGGAAAACCGAGTTTTCTAATGGAAAACCGAGTTTTCCAATCCTTTGTAAATGGGTTGGAAAATTGGAGAACGATTTTTTTTCGTTCTCCAAATTTGTTCATCAATTTTCCAACGGAGAATTTTCGTTTTCTAACAGAAAATGAAAACTGACCCAAGTAAACACGTTTTCCGGAAAATTAGAAAACTGGAAATTCTCCCAGATAAACACGGCCTAAACATCTAAAGTTTCATGAAGTATGATAATTTTCCAGTAGGTAAGCTTTGGCATTTTGCCACAAGGAGGTCAATAAAAACGGTTAATCTTTTGAACGAGTAGTTTACCTTGTCCTGATTGATCGGTTTCTTTCTAGTGCACCATGTTTAATGTTTTTGGTCCAAATAACTATTTTTCTAGTGAACCATGTCTTTATAACCATTGCTAATTAGAAGAACTTGGGTAGAGAAAGGCTCTTTTATTTAAAATAATTTAATAAAAACCCAATTATTTAATTGGTTTTAAAGATAATTAGGTTTTATACTTTAAGGTTTATTTTTAAAAAAATTTATGAAATTTTTTTAAAATATTTTTTTATAATGAATAGTTAAAAAATTATTTTATTACTTTTTTTGTCAGAATTAATGAAAAAAACGATAAGTTGGAAACGGGTGGCAAGAATAAGGATATCATAGTTACATTTGAAACGTTCAAAATTAAATTTGTGGCAACCCAAAACATACTAGACGAAAATAAAATTTCCTCAAATATTACATTTTGTTGATAAAAATAAGGTTGTGTTTTGTTTTCCTTACACAAGTTCGAAACAAAGTACAAAGTTAGCATTCATTTTAAAATTGTGGGCCGACCGATGAGTACAATATTAGTTTAGGGTTTGGCCATGTCCGAGTGGGCTTAGCCGCTAAGGATATTTGTGATTCATTCTTTACTCCTTAGGGAGATTTTCTGTTTTCTCAATCTCCATCGATTCTGTTTCGTCAAGACAAGAAAAACCATCTGAGGCGATGAATTTATTTCGTCTCCAAAGTATAACAATTGTCGCCGATAAAGTTCGTGCTTGAAGCATATCATCTTGCGTTTAGGCAACGAAATGTGAAAATCGTTACAGAAAGTGTCAACCTAGTCCAACATAAACTGTCACCAAAAAAGTCCAATCCCCTAAGCATATGTATTCTAGCACGACCAATTGTCAGTGTTCTTCCGATCGCAATATCCATCTTTATGAGATTTTATCCTGGCCGCCAGTTCTTCATGAGAAACTAATTAAACATACTGTCTTATCTTTCATGATTGTGAATATTTTGTTCAATCGATCGATATAGCTTCCAACAACAATATCTATTATAATGGTTTGATGTGCTATTTGGTTATCTGCTGTTAGTCTTCACGATGATTATCTAGCTAGCTAGTCCAACATAAACATCACACTGGCGCTGACATATTAACATGATTTGTTTTTTCTTTTGATTAACGGAGATGAGATTCGAACCTGAGTCATACTGTTACAAACCAAGAAATACAATCTATAATTCTTCAAATTCATTAATATTTATTATTTGTTTGCAGGAAGAAGACTTCAACCAAACAATAGTAGTACATGATTCTGGTAACTGAGCTATGGCTCATTATTTATACCTCTTTTTAACATGGCAACACAACACTAAAGGAGCACTCCCCCATTTATTATAGATATTTGGTACACATCTGATGACGTGGATAGAGTATTATTCCAGGAGAAACCTACCTCCTTCGAGGAGATCCTATATAGTATATACCACTGCGATGCAATAAAACAAGTTAGATATTATATCACGATGTTCGAACATGATTAATCTTCGATACGAAAAAAACAAAAAAAGAATAACCCAAAACTTAATTCCTTACTTTATGGACATCTGATGCGAGGAGAAATCTCGAATCCACAATACTTGAGGATCAACCTTTTAATCTCCTCGAACGTACCAGGTGTGATGTAAGGACAAAAACATTCTAGATGGATTGTTCTGAAAATCTGACAGCAGCAGCGCGACGGCGGCGACGGCTTCGGGTAGATCGCATCAATGCAGCCTGTAGTGTTCAGTATTTTCCGCTCCATCTCACACTCCTTAGACTTGGGATCAAGCTGCGGCTCATCTTGACCATGCACCATCTTGGATTCACGAACCATGATTAACATCACAACCACTGCAACCAATCCGACCCAAAGACTCATTTTCGAGCTTGGGGATGAGCCAGTCCTCATTGTTTTTTCCATTTTTTTTTTGTTGCTTTGTTCTACTACTCAAGTTATATACTAAAAATGCTGCAATCTGCTATATTTATACTATATTTGTAGTATAGCCCATCTACAGTGAGGTTTCTAGGTCCAGGTCCAAGGCCCACTATAGATAGTTTGGCAAGGCTATTTAAGCCTTTGGGTCTTCTTTAAAAATGTTGCAACTGGTGTGCTCAAGTTAAGCGGTCAAGTAGTCAAGTGGCCAAGTAGTTAAGTGGTACTAGATTTTCTTACCGAATTTGGAAAGTGGTTATTTTTTTAGAATTAATAATATTCTAATGAGATTACTTTTATATCATAACGGGTTAAAACGATATCCGATAAAATCGAAAAATATTCGAATGGATTGTTCTTCTACCCATGGTTATAAAAGTATTATTGGACAACTATTAGGTCAATAAAATATTAATATACATAAATATAGTTAACTTTAAAATCAATTTTTTTTTGTTAATCACTAGTTTACGGGGGTCAACTAACCCGTTTGTCCTAAGTGATCCGTTTTTTTCTAGTCACCAATCAAGATGTAAGCTGTTCTCACTGTCCTTTAATATTCGGACGAGTCTAATTTCTTGTCCATAAATAATGGACGTTTTGATCAATTCAATGTACTTTTAACCTCATTTGTAAGTAAAAAATTATTTTATAGTGAATTAAATTTTGAATGAAAAAATTAAAAGAGATTGTGAGCCATGTGAAACTTTAGAGGGAGACTAATTAGCTGCCATGATAGTATTTTTTTCAATTTTTACTTAAAATTTGTGTTTTCTCTCAAAACGTTCATTATTAAAAAACAGATGGGTATTTTTATAAATTCAGTTTAATTTAATATTTTTTTATTGAATGAACAATTTTCTATAATCATTACTTAGAAGAATAGAGAAAATAATTATAAAAATTTGGATAAAGAAATTCGAATTTTTTCATTTTTTTTTATAAAGTAGGTTATGGTTTTAATAATACTATTAACTCATTTTCTTTAATAAAAGAAACACATTTTATGGATTAAATAAAAGCGTTGTGCTTTTCTTATACAAGTTCAAAATAAAGTATAAATTTCAGTTCAAAATAAAACAAAGTACAAATTTAGTAGTTTTTCAAGAAAAAATATCCATTTTCAAATTGTGTCAAGCTTTTAAGTGGAATTATATATTAAAAATATATATATTTTAGGTGGACTTCAAATCTTGTAGAGTCGGCGATTCGACGTCGTATAAGGTGAACCAGGCCTGCCGGTTGAAGAAAACAGAGGGCCCTTCGTTCAGTTTTTAGTTTATTTATCCACGCGCGGTTCCATCTTCACACTTTCTACAGTCTCGACTCTCAACGTGCAGTGGTAGTAGAGTAGAGCAGCAGCTCCCTCCATATCTCCAAATGGCGGCAGTCTAACGTCGTCGCTTCTTCAATCCCTCGTCGGAAATTCTTCCCTGTTCATTTTCCGGCGAAGCCACCATGGCCTTCATCCAATCACCTCACCTGGTAAACAAGCTACTAACATTTATTTTCCCTACATCAGAAAGAAACTGCTGTTTCAGCCTTTTGTTTTTCTTCTTAAATTATGATTTTCGGTTCGAGTGGGCCAACTCGATACAAACAGAATTAGTGATAGTGCGGTGGGATTAGGGATGTTTGCTATTAATATCTATAAAAAAAAGTTGGTAGGGAAGCTAATGTGGAAAAGAAGAGGGAAATTGTGTATTGTGAGATTTTCGGTTTTCTCTATTTGATTGTGTTCTGTGTGGTTTTAGGTTTTGTCGCAACGAACTTGCTCATCTCTTAGAATTGCTGCTGCTAGAGGAAGTTCTTCAGCGACTGTGTTTAGTTTCTTTAACACAATGAGGCGGTATTCTACTTGTTCTGGTGATGAGTTCGGTCATTCATCTAAAAGAAGGTCTCGAGGACCTGTTATGGCTGCAAAAAAGGCATCCAAAGGTGCATGCAATTAGCGATAGTATTATTTCGATCGTGATATGAACTTCCTGTCTTCTTATTTTTATTGTGTTTTGATTAGTAACCTGAATTGTTGTTTTGTGCCTTTGTTGAAATTGCTTAGGGGAGAAGGTAGAAGAAGGAAAGTACAAGCACACCATTGATTTGCCAAATACAACCTTTGGTATGAGAGCAAATGCTTTGGTTAGGGAACCTGAACTTCAGAAATTATGGGATGACAATGAGGTGTTCAAGAGGGTAGTTGCTAAAAATGATGGGGTAGGTTTCGTGGTTATCATAATTTGTATTTCATGTTTGTGAACGTATTACCCAACTTCTATTTGCCCTTTTGATAGGGAAGTTTTGTTATTCATGATGGTCCTCCATATGCCAATGGAGATTTGCACATGGGCCATGCCTTGAATAAGATCTTGAAGGACATAATCAACCGTTACAAGGTACGGTTTCCTCTCTTCCTCATACTTTAACTATTTCTAGTGTTTGTATATATGCTTGACTGAAAGCAAGTGAGATCAGACAAAAAAAGTTTGCAAAGAAAATATAATGAATTTCATGTAGGAACACTGCCAGATATTCTGAGAGGAGGAAATAAGATTTATAACCCATCTCGTTTTTTTGTTACTTTGTGTGTTTATTGCATTAGTCCTACTAGTGGCTTGACCTATAAAATGGTGCATTATTTTACTTTTCCGTGTTCATTTTATTTTGGGCAGCTTCTTCAGAACTACAAAGTCCATTATATACCTGGTTGGGATTGTCATGGCCTGCCAATTGAGTTGAAAGGCAAGTATTTTTTTCTCTGAAGCTCATTTTTTTTTGCATTAATAATTACTTTGCTTGATTAAGATGGTATGGTGACCTGTTAATCCTTATGTTGATACTAATTGCCATAATGTGAACATAATTCAAGATTGTGAAGCAGATAGTTGTTCTGAAATGATGATCACATCTCTACTTATTCCTTTTAGATTTATTATGATGGAGATCATCAGCTTTTATCACATTTTTTGTTACTAACTCACTACGAATCCTCAGTGCTGCAGTCATTGGATCAGGATGCAAGAAAGGATCTGACACCAACAAAATTAAGAGCAAAGGCAGCTAAATTTGCCAAAGCAACTGTTAAAACTCAGATGGCATCATTTAAGGTTACTGTTCAGTTTCTGTTCTGTGAAATAGTGATACTTGTTTATAGGTTTTTTAAAGTCAATCTTACATTATATTTTGGCCTCTGTGGTCTTTCAATAGTTGATTGCATTTCGTGTACTCATCACCCGAGTTGTTGTTGGTAGCGCTATGGAGTATGGGCAGATTGGGAAAATCCGTATCTAACTCTAGATCCTGGTTATGAAGCTGCCCAGGTAGCTGTTACTGTGAATACGAAAAGTTTTCATTTATTATCTAGTGAAACTGTAATGTCAAGTAGTGTACGTTTCACATTGTGGTTAGTTTCACCATGTTTGCTTCACAGATTGAAGTGTTTGGCAAGATGGCTTCCGAAGGATACATCTATAGGGGCTTGAAACCAGTTAACTGGAGTCCATCATCGCGTACTGCTCTTGCTGAAGCTGAGTTGGAGGTAAATTGTTCAGTAACATATTGCGATCTTCTTTAACTTAACCTTAAGTGCTGAGTTAGAGAACTAATTGTTGTTGATTTTTTCTTTATCCTGCTTGGCTCAATGTCTCAAATGTGACAAGAATCTAAACTTTTGTGTCAAAACCCTCATGCCTCTTTTATGCTACTTTTTGAACATTATCTTCAGCATAGATTTGGTATGCTTTTGTTAACTTATATGGAAGTCTTTCTTTGCCAGTATCCTGAGGGCCATGTTTCAAGAAGCATATATGCAATGTTCAGATTAGTAAGTGCATCTCCAACTTCAGTTGGATTACTAGAGGAATTCTTTCCAAATTTACACTTGGCCATATGGACTACAACACCTTGGACTATTCCAGCCAATGCTGGTAAGTCTTGGTTTGAGTATCAATAATACCATTTGTAAATTATAATTGTTCTTTTACATGCAGTTTAGAAGGATTCATGTTTTATTTTTCCTCTATTTACTTATATTTTCTTTTTTTATTTTATGCAATTACCTTTTTTATTGGCTTTAAAGTCCTTGTACTCGTGTGATCGGCTTTTCCCATCTGAAAATTGTACAGAGTTTTCAAGCATTGTGTGGTCTATTAGTTGTTGCACTTTTTATCACTTGAATGGACAATGTAAATAGTTTTATTTTGGATTCATAGACTTTTCATATTCCTCGATTCTTTCTGTTATGTTTTTACATTTTGTTACTTTTCTAATGTTTTCGAGGGGTATGTACACTCAGCTGTTGTAGTCAACCCCAACCTTCAATATGCTGTGATTGAAGTACAGCCACTCGTGGGTGATGCTTCTATGCCATCTGGAAATAAAAAAGGGAAGATTGGAAACGTTATAAGGAAACAGGAGAAGCTTTTCCTTATAGTAGCATCTGATCTTGTGCCAACATTAGAAACAAAATGGGGGACAAAGTTCATTCTCAAGAAGACTCTTCCAGGGTCAGAGCTTGAAAACTGCAGGTTGGTGATGAAAATGAAATCATGTTTTTTTAGAGCAAAAAGTTGCATATAATGCATATCTCCTTCCTCCCTCAAGTTACTCTCTCTCACACACTCCTCTTTTTTTTTCTCCTCAACGATTTACACAACTGATGATCAAAACCCCAATATAGGGCTGATCAATTTGTGGCATCATTTACTAAACTAAATTTGGGTTTCTTTATTGTTTCAGGTATATTCACCCAATAGACAACCGTGAATGCCCAGTTGTAGTAGGAGACTATGTTACAACAGATTCAGGAACTGGCCTGGTCCATACAGCTCCTGCTCATGGTCCTGAGGACTATGCAACTGGCTTGAAATATGGACTGCCTATGCTATCCTTTGTTGATGAAGATGGAAAGTTCACTGAAGAAGCTACACGCTTTAGTGGGCTCAGTGTACTTGGAGATGGCAATATTGCTGTTATGAAGTACCTGGATGAACAAATGTCCACTATCATGGAGGAACCATATGGTGAGTTGAATTATTTCCCCTCAAGACTTTTGATTAAGAAAGATTGTCATTTTCCCTTGTCGTACCATGTCCTCTAGTCAAAGAAGAGAAGTAAATAGCCACCGTACTTGGTATAAGATCGCTCCATCCTTGTATTATGCAGCACATAAGTATCCCTATGATTGGCGAACCAAGAAGCCTACAATCTATAGAGCCACTGAGCAATGGTTTGCCTCGGTGGAGGGGTTCCGCCAGGCTACTATGGATGCAATTGGTTGTGTTAAATGGATTCCGCTTCAGGTATTATTGACCTGTTACTTTGCACATAAATTTATGGTATTTACTTCTTCCATTCTGGTAATTAAGTCAGTTGTATTTTGCAGGCAGAGAACCGAATCTCTGCAATGACTTCAAGCCGCTCTGACTGGTGCATATCAAGACAAAGGACATGGGGTGTCCCTATTCCCGTCTTTTACCATGTGAACTCGAAGGAACCTCTAATGAACGAGGAGACTATTGACCATGTTAACTGTAAGAGCCTTCTTAATCATCATTGCTCCCTCTTTCATAAATTTCCTTCATAGTTTGTTTTCAAGCACATGAAACATTCATTTTCTTCTACTTGATTTAGTCCAGGATATTGCTATTTATCAATTTCTTCAGCCTGCTTCTGCAAAGCTTATTTACTTCCTTGCTTTTTGCACTTCAATCAGTTCCCATGTTACTCTCTTGCTATGTGGCAATGTTCTGTATGCACATTGCACAATTTTGAATCCCTGCTTTCTCAACTTTTTGATAAGAGTTATAAGTTCTTCAGTTTCATGGCCTGGCATTTTATTTATGTTACTGATGACTTCTGCAGCTATAATAGCTCAAAAGGGTAGCGATGCATGGTGGTACATGACAGTAGAGGACCTACTCCCACAAAAGTATCATGACAAAGCATCAGAGTATGAAAAAGGGACTGACACAATGGACGTCTGGTTTGATTCAGGTAATACAGATCATGTTAATTTGATCATTATAGACCTTGTTACTATGAAGACACTGAGATTATGGTTATATTTTTCTTTTCAACTTCCTTTTTCCTTTGATGCCAATATGTCACTGTTCACACCTGCACTTCCATGATTCATTTGCCTTTGTATTCATAGTATATTGCCTGTCTTTTTCACTTGCTGTGTATGCCCTTGCCACTGTATGGGGTTTGTGAAATTATTTAGACTTTCCATTTTATTGCTTTGCTTGATTGCTTCAAATTATTTCAGGTACTTCATGGGCTGCTGTGTTGGGGAAAAGGGATGGCCTTAGCTTTCCTGCAGATTTGTGTCTTGAAGGTACAGATCAACATCGTGGGTGGTTCCAGAGCTTGTTGCTAACAAGTGTTGCTACAAAAGGTAAGAAATGGAGTATAACTTTTGACATGCAGTTGAAGGTTTTACTGATTTCTACATGAAATGCATATCTAAAAGGTGCCTATCGTTGTTTCTTCTATTTCTACAGGGAAGGCTCCATATTCCAGTGTTCTGACTCATGGATTTGTGTTGGATGAAAAGGGTTCCAAGATGAGCAAATCATTGGGTAATGTCATAGACCCGTGTACTATAATTGAAGGGGGGAAAAATTCAAAGGTAGTCATAGTGGGTGATCTTTCAAGTTGCGTTTTCTCTTGGTCTTTTTTGTATGGACGATTATGTTGATTTTTTATCGGTGTTCCATTTTTTTTTCTTATGGCAGGAAGCACCTGCCTATGGAGCTGATGTCTTGCGGCTATGGGTTTCTAGTGTAGACTATACAGGTGATGTTATGATTGGCCCACAGGTCCTTCGACAAATGTCTGACATATATAGGAAGGTGCGTGGAACGTTGAGATATCTATTGGCAAATCTTCATGATTGGAAAGTAAGTTCAAGCTTATTGTTTGGGTTTATTCGTTTTTGATGGACTATAACCGGCTATATGGATTATCGTGACATTGGCAGTCTGATTATACTGTTCCGTACCATGATCTTCCCATGATTGATAAGCATGCACTGTTTCAACTGGAAAACGTTGTGAAGAACATCAGAGAGAGTTATGAAAACTATCAATTTTTCAAAATATTCCAGGTAAATATCCACCTAACTTTTTAAAGCTGTGCATCCCCTGTGTTCATATCCGACTATATAATTGGAAGAGGAGTTCATGTACCATAGACAGCAACGAACAGCTTCTAAAGCCTAGTTATAGAAGCACATATGGAGGAAGGTTCAGTTTTCATAGATTTCAATGGGATAAAACATTGGCAATGTACATTTTCCTTCCTCAAGTTTATGCTGTACCCAATACTTAGAAAAGTGTAAATTATGTTGGTATGAACTACCGAATAGAAGTCTTGCTATTTTACACTCAGCCAGGTGCAACCTGAGACAACTTGTAAAGAAAAAAAAATAATAAACCCAAACATTTTTATCAAAAGGAAGACTTGAGAGATCGTTAAGCAGCGCCTTGGTGATGCATGATATTGGTATACTTAACTGTCTGTTGTTTATTTGTTTATTTAACTACTGTATGCAACAGTACTTTAACAATATGTTAAAATGTATTTTCTTTTGTGCTTCAGACCATTCAACGGTTTGTTATTGTTGACCTGTCAAATTTCTACTTTGATGT
This sequence comes from Viola odorata, assembly GCA_963691705.1. Taxonomy (NCBI): domain Eukaryota; kingdom Viridiplantae; phylum Streptophyta; class Magnoliopsida; order Malpighiales; family Violaceae; genus Viola; species Viola odorata. The sequence continues at coordinate 1,129,524 of OY829545.1, forward strand.
GGCCAAAGATCGACTATATGTTGGGTAATTCTCCTACTCTGATCCTTTCATGTAACAAATATGCACTTCTAAACTTGGTTATCATGGAAGAAAACACTCTCATCATCTCTCCTTCTCCCTTTCTTTTAACAATTTTCAGGGGCACGACAAGTTTTACCAGAAGAAGCTGCCAAACGGTTCTTGCTGCACATCTCCTTTCAGTTACAAGGGTTATTGCCCCCATTCTGCCTCATTTGGCTGAGGATGTTTGGCAGAATCTTCCTTTCAATTACGCGATCAAAGATGGTTCTATTGCCAAGTTTGTTTTTGAATCAGGGTGGCCCACCTTGAATGAAGAATGCCTTGCGTTTCCTGTTGAAGAGATTGACTTTTGGGGAAAAGTTCTTGAGGTATTCACTTGCTTAGCCTAGTATTAGGTCTTAGCTTCATTATAGTTTCTGGCACAACCACCACCGTCACTACAACTACCTATACTGTCAACACCAGCATCTTCCCGATCATCATCAATCACATACTATAATTTCCGTCCCTATTGTATGTGTTATGATATTCAACATCTTTTGCTTCTTCTAACTTAAATCAATTTGACCAGCTGAGGACTGAGGTGAATAAAGTTCTGGAGATTGCTCGTACAGCCAAGTTGATCGGTTCCAGTTTAGAAGCAAAGGTGTATCTGCACACATCTGATGCCAACCTTGCCTCTAGATTACAGGGTATGTGTGCAGCCAGCAATGACGCAGATGCTTTGCACCGCATATTCTTGACATCTCAGGTATTTGTGACATTTATGCCTACTTTTCCCTTAGTGATTTAAGTAACTCATCTGCGAAGGATAGAGTTAAGTAACTATTTCACAATATACTACACCACAATCGCTGAATGTCACTCTATAGCATCCACACTTAGGTTGTTGAAACAAATTATGGGCTTGTGTGTCTCAAGTCCCTTCGTCTGATTACACAACTCAAGTTGACCTTGTTATAGATATATTGAGATCATGAGAACTGCTTACAGTATGAAATCCTTAAACCTAAAAGATTTCAAAACGATTGGCAGGCTGTCCATTTTCAGAAATGACTCTGTACCCAACTGTTTGTTTTGTCCACATTTTTATGCCGAGTTCGGACCCATACAAGAAAATACAAGTCTTCTAACTCCTCAACGAATATTTTCAGGTGGAGATCCTTCAAAATTTGGAGATGGGAGTAAATGAAGCTATACCGTATACTAGTGAGTATACCATTCCATGTACCGAAACTTCAGTTTGGCTCGGTGTGTCGCTAGCAGATGGCTCGAAATGCGAGAGATGTTGGAATTATACGCCTGAAGTGGGATCTTTTGAGGCTCATACAACTCTTTGTAGTCGCTGTTATAATGTTGTTGCCACTCAACCAGACCTTGCTGTAGCAGCACTCAGCTGAGACTCTGAATAAGTCAACGTCCTAACATCACATATGACGCCACAATTTTGGCAGCCAACAATGCTTTTTCTTTTTTTTCAAAATCTAGAATGGTAGAATCTAATACATGTGTACATATCGCTATCGTCCGAGATTGATTTTATCACAATCTCTTACTATATGAAGGCCAGTAGCGTTTACCTTACCAGAGGCTTTTTCTTCCTCTTTAAAAAAAACTGATAAAAAAAAGTTATATTTATTGAGATTGAATATGATTACCTAACTGCTTATCATGTCAAAAAATAAAAAGAGCAATTACAATGACTGTCACTTGGTACTTTTAAATTCGTATTGTTATAACTTGAGTTGGTTTTGGGCTTGAATTGCTTGGGCTTTTTAGCTTCTTAGTGGACCGAAGCTGGTATGTGGATTAGTTTCCATCCTAATGGGCCTAGAGGTTGTATTAGGTAATTTTCAATAAAAAAGAGCAGTGATCTTGATGAACTTCTGAATAATCTTGAAATTATCCATACGAATGATGGAAATACTGAGAGAAATGCATGCATAACAAAGCAATTTCCTACAAGATTCATGCAGTATCATTAATTTCAGGAAGGTACGTATCCAACAAATGTATCTTTGCACTCAAATAGATTGCGATGATGAATTAGCATATTATCATGATTGACCAAAATGGATTGTGATTATTTGAATCTGTTTTTAAGTCAATAAAAAATTAAAATGGCACAGAAGCCACATCACAAGAAGTCAGAACTCAAGCAATCAAATGGAAAATCGTTCTAATTTTACAAGGGAACTGAATCGATTCAGGGAGACGATAGTAAAACTAACCAACGCCCGAACCCTAGCTGAGGTTTTGAAGCAAATTTATGATACACACATGCCACGTTAAAAATTGTCACACGCCTCTAAGATCATCAGTAACTATTAGAGCTGAGCATCCAAATTTTGAGATGGTTGCTGTATCAAAGCTGGCTCCTCAAAATCGTCTGATTGAATGTGTATATCCTGTAAAAGATCAAGTGATCATCTGTTAACATGTACTGCAACCACAAGTGCATCCTTTTAAAAGGAAACGTGGCTAAGATCATAAACACAAAGAGACATGAACCCTTGATGAACTCAGCTAAGACCACCCAAAAAAATCACTCCGAAAGATTGTTAAATTAACATGCTATGCAACCCCATAAAAAAGACACCATTGTAAATCATACAAATGCCAAGCTACAGGAATCAGTCATCACCTGTGCATGTAATAGTTGGTGTGGTTGCTGGTCTTGTGCCGTTGAATAGGCTTGTGGCTGAGACATTCTGTAATATGGTTCTTTAAGATCTAGTTTACATGATGATGTTTGTATTATTCCTCCTTGTTCCGCACCAGGGCCCCACATTTTAGCTATTCAAGTGGGTTGACAACTTGTCAAGAGAAATGGAGACAACAAGCAAGTACAAGAGATGTAGCAAGGGAAAGAACTTGTAAAAACTAACCAGACAAGGTTAAGTATATGGTATAACTCTGAGCGCTGTGGGCAACCATACGAAGCTGCCCAGTAATTTCTTGTCCTGCCATGACATAGAGTGGCTGAGACAGAACACAGCGCAATTGATACCAGTGAGTTGTGGGAGCACCAGGGGCAGTGGTAAGCCACCTTTGTACAGTACTGCAAAGAAGGTAGTACTGACATGAAGCACATACATCCATATGCAAGATAAAAAAAATAATGAAAAGAAAGAGAGGCAAATGCAGAAACTGCAAATTATTAAAAGAAATAGAAGGCATGGTTATAAACTTACCTTCCATTAAACAACACATCGAACCAGCAGGCCAGACCATGCACTCTGGTACCAACAGATGCCATGAATTTTAGTGGAATATCGATTTCATAAAGCTCTTCTTCCTGCAATCAGGAATATCATGATGAGTTAAACCGACAAACAAAATCAGTCAATATCACTATAAAGGAAATAAGAGAGCAGCTAAAAAGAAAAGGAATAAATATACACTATACCTTTATTTTTGTAAAGTCTAGTTGGTGAAATATTGCAGGAGCCACCAATAATCTTGGATCAAAAGCATCTACAACAGGCTGTGCATAAAGAGTACAAAAGAACATTTATACACTGATGAAGAACTATAACAACAGTGCACCAGAAAACCAATAAGAAATATATATTATTTCAAAAAATATGCATCAATTGGAAAATGGGACAGGAAAACAGAGGCTCTAAGCTCTTGATGGAAACCGAAACAAAAATGAGATGAGATTAGATAGAGTAAAATAGACCTGAGTAAAATATCCCTGAAATGCAGATCCATATAAGGGGGTTAGATCAACTCCATAGTAGTTCTGCTGCTGCCAAAAAAGGGCCTATACCAAAATAAAATTGAACAGAGTAAGAACTTCATCAGAAATATGCAGAGGGTAAGAGCAGGAAACAACACTAGTCATATCGACAGTAAAACAGAAAACTACACCAAGAATCGTAGTGACCTTTTTTGTTGTTGAGAAGAGTGACTTTTTGAAATCATTAAAATACTATATATGCAAGACACATACACGCAGTCGTACACACACACACACACACACACACACACACACATATATATATAGAGAGAGAGAGAGAGAGAGAGCATAACAGAGTCAAAAACATACCTTATTAGCTATTTCAACAAACAAATACTCGTCACTGAAAGGTGCCATATGTATCCTGCATAAGTAAAAAGGTATCATGAGCAAACAGCATGGGAAATATGTAATCCTTTGAGGTAGTACCACATGAAACTCAAGTGTCATTAAGCACAAATAGATCCAAGATCCACCAGAACAATGAAAAATCATGCTAATATGGACACTTGAAGAAACAGCATTTACCTTCCAACTGTAGGAAACATTTTCCCATTTGGGCCAAGAAACCGATCTCTTGCAATCACATAGGACTCCAACATTCTTTCATTGACTAATAATGTACCTAGAGACACATCAAAGAAATATTTACACCTTTTTTGCTGATCAAAACTTACCCCATATCTCTAGCAAGGAAGGAGTTTGAACATTAACATCAAAAGAAAAGCGGAAATATAAAGAGAAAGTGATATTAAAAGCCAAGCATACATATTCAAGATTATAAAAGTTTCATCCTTCACTGGAAAAACAAGCAAAAATATGATGCAGCAATTTACCCATTGGTTCAGAGATTAAGATATCTGCTTTCTCTGGTAATTCAACGTCCTCAACTTTACCCTTTATAACCTACATTCAGATGGGACACCACGCTATAAGACAATAAACTATGGGATTCATAGAAACTGAAAAGAGGTATGACATGAATAAATCTTACCGTAATCCTTTCACCTAATGATGGATTTCCAGCAATTAGTTTACGGGCATACTCCGCCATTTCAGATGCTTCCACGGCATAAACATGCTTTGCACCAGCCTAATTTGTGAAAAAGAATGGAAGATCAGCCAACAAGTACATCCATGCACAGGAAGAAGGGAAATTATAATGTTCCACCCAATAAAAACACAAAATATAGATAAATAAAAAGAAACCTAGTAAATACCTGAGCAGCAAATAGTGACAAAATACCACTACCAGCACCAACATCAACAACCACACGACCAAAAAAATCTGAGCGATTCTCAATGACTGCAGCATAATATGTTCCTGAAATAAAAACCTTTTAAGTTCTCATGCAATTGGCTAAATCCAGATATCCAATATGGCTATAACAGCCATTTTTAAGGCATACAGTAAACTCATGAAAGCTAGTGAGGACTACCCAAGATTCAACAAGAAGATAGGGAATGCACATCCAACATGAATTAATAAGGGGAGCAGCAGATTATAGTCATCGTTTTAACCTGTTCTCACATAGTCCTGTAGCATATTTTGCTGATGAAGAAGTTGTCCATAGTAATGGAAATACATTTTAGCAGAGGATGACTCTATTTTATTATCAAACTTGCTCTTAGAATCTGAGATTGCTCCATTAGGTAAAGGTGTTCCTGGAAGACAAAGATAATAAATAATGAACAAATGGAAGCATCAAGCATCTGATATAATGCCACTGTCAAGTGAAAACAACCTTGCAGAGAGAATGAAATCTGAAACATGCAATCTAGTATCAAACTGAAGTGATGAAATGAAAAGCTTTAAAATATAGGAGAAAAAACCAACAGGAGAAGATATAAAAATACTACATAGGGATGTCTCCAAAAGCTGGCATTGTATGGCAAGACATAGAAGAACATCCTTAAGAACAAACTATGAAAACAATTCAAAACAGCACCTTGAACAATGTCTCCTTTCTTCCATTGCTCAAACACACAATGGAAGGTCCTTCCCTCTTCTTCATTTCTAAATAGGATAGCGACCCCACTTGAATGTTTCTGGTAAAAAGTAATACTGTTAAGATATTGAATGTCATGCGCAGTCTCATAACTCATTATTAACAGAAAAATGCAACAATTGGAAAACACGCATTGCTTAAACAGTATAAAATGTCACTAACCCTCAATCCAGGGAAAACAGTCTCAACCAACAATTCAACCGACAATCAAATATGAATGAATGATCGATACTTAAGCAGATTTTAAATATTATCCATACCTCTTTCGCCACATCAGAACCTGAATATTCAGATATGCAAACTGATTGAGCCGGGCCCAGCTTGAACAACTGAAACACAAAAAATCAAGAAAATATGTCATATACAAATAATTTATAGCAAAACACATACGCAAGCCTGTATGTACAATACCTGGGCGGTTTCAAAATCGACATTGATAGCATCTGCTGTTTCAGAATCTCTTTGAAATCGAAGCGCCACGTGCCCATCACTATCCACGCTAAAACTAGCGACCGCACCCGAAGAAGGGGGGCCTAAAGCTGAAGTATAAGAAGAGGAAGAAGCAAGTTCAGCCACCGATGCCAAAGCGAAATCTTGCTGCGGCATCTTTTTTCTGAGGTTTTGCGCAGCTGAAACTTCCATTGTTGCCTCCTCCGATACTTTAATCAGGTAACCAAGAGGTTCTATGCGCTTATTCTCTGACTATCAAAACCCTACCATGGCGGTTATGGTTGTAGTGTTGGTGGTGAGTATATACAGTGAGCAAGATTTAGGGTTTTACAAAAAGCGCGAAGGGCCGCCAAAAGCCAAGGAGCCACTAGTGGTAGTGTTCATTACTTCATTTGCTTTCCCTTTTTGTTTTCGTAAATTTTTTCGTTTTTTTTCTTCTTTTCCCCGTTACGCTGAGACGGAATTCTGGTATGTAATCTGACGTGTCACCTTGTTTGTGTAATCTGACGTGTCAGCACGTGAATGGTGTTTAGACTACGAGTGTTTAGAATTTTTTACCACTTTAATCTTGCATCATTTTAATAATTATCTTAAAAGCAAACAATAATCAAAATAATAATAAGAGTGTGGAAACACTCAATACTCATTATTATTGAATAAAATATTTAATGCAACTATATAAGATAAAAAATAATAATAATTTTTTTTACCAACATCCATTTGCAATTTTCCTCTTTGTAAACAAGAAGGTAAGATTGGTAAATTAAAGATACATGAGCTTTAACGTGACCAAAGTAAGATAACCCACCCAGACCAAGCAAGGGATAACAAAGACTTTTGACAACGAATTAACTTTGCCAAACACAAAATAACATCCAAAAATGGATCCGAAATGAACCACAGAGAATACTAAACCGAGCCAAGCCGCTCCAATTCTGAGCACAAGAGGTTCCCAAATTAAACTAAGAGAGATTTGAGCAATGTAGAGAGGCAACACGTCCGAGTCCACCCGAAATCCACCCTCAATGGAGACGACCCAACCCGCTATGCCCATCAAGAGCGTTGAACCCATGGTGGCTACGTGGATTGCGGGTAGAGAAGGAAACCAAACCGGCTTGGCTGCATTTAAATATTTTCGGCTCGAACCGAACAAGAAAATAACGGCTATGGTTAGGGAAAGGGGGACTACCACGACCATGAAAAGCGACCAAACGTCGCGCTTGACCTTGGTCATTGTACTTTTGGGTGTGGCCTTCTTGTGCAAAATTTGAGAGAGGTGTGAAACGGTGGAGACTAGAAAGCGTGAAGATTTGAAAAGAGAGTATTAATGGTGTTTTAATACAAAGCCAACCAAGCAAATCAAGGGATTTTCTTGTTTTCCCCTTTTTTCCCATAATATATTGTTTCATCATGGTGAGTAGTCGAATTTGTTTTTTTGTTGCCTAATTTTGAATTCGTGGTTTCCATAAATAGATAAAGAAAAACATGTTTTTGTTAACTTTCTATAAAAGATGGTATCTATTTTTTTTTTAAATGTTGGTAACTTTTTTACAAAATAAAACGAGGACTAATTTTTGTCAATAATTGTCCTTAACATCGCGATATCTTTAAGGGTTGTTCGAACAAAAAAAAGTTTCGGTCAATAATTGTCTAGCGTTATTAATTCTAAAAGACTCATGACCGAGAAGTAAGAACTGAAGTTAGGAGTAACAATATTTTTTTTGTCGATGATCATGTAACTCACTGGTTGTCTAATTGATGATAAAGGTACAAATAAAAAATCTAAAGATTCGGACCCAGGTGAGATATAAAAAAAACAATAATTTCTTGAAAATTATAACTTTTAAGTTTATTTGATTTTATTTCACAACCGCAAAATTAATATGATTGAATTAAAAATATAAAATGAACCATCTTGAGTTTCAAATTTCAATTTCCTAAATTTTTTTAATCAAACTATATGCAAGTCCCATTTTTTTCTTTTTCGAACCGGTATTTCTACATAATTTACAATTTTTTGATAGACATAATTTACAATTTTTATGGTAAAATAAAAAAAATGGTTTTCATTTGCTTTTAAAAGAAGAAAAAATTTACCTGTTCAAAATTTCCATTGCAAAAGAGATTTATTTTCCATTTTTCATCACTTTTCTTACCAGATATACCCTTCCACATTCTACAGCTACGCGGTTTCTCCTTCCGTGGACCTTGTTTAACCATTTGCTGTAAATCAGTTACCAAAATGGGAGTAAATGGTAATTTTTGACACCCCCACCAACACGCTTACACGCGCACACGCACCATAATCCCACCCCCATTCATCCACAAGTCTCTCTGCTCGCTCAGTCCTGCCGCGATATCGAACTGTAGAACCAACCACAATCACTCGAAGAACGATTCAAAATGGTAAATATTCTGAATTCGATCTGCGTTCTATCATTTTAGAACATACTGTATCTCGTGCTACTTGTTATGATTGTGAACGTCAATCAAAGATTCAATTAGGGTTTCAAATTCTTTGGAAAAAGAAGTTTAATACCGACATTTTCATTTATTAGATTCTAATCAGCGTTCATCCGTCGAGAAATGCTAGAATATGCTTCACCATTGTTGTAGTTGTATGTTTATTTGTTGGTTTTTTTTAAAGGACATTGCGTATGCGAATGGATGTCATGTAAAAACATATCCGCTGGTGATTTTGATATTGTTTACTGTTAGATTCTATGTTTAGGAAGAAGATGAGAAAAATGTATAGAGTTAATGCTTTGAATCTACGAGTCTAAGTGTCTGTTAGAGCTATCAGCCAAATTCAAGTACAAAAAGGCTTAGGGATCTTATATTTCTGGCTTCGTTACTTGTTAGATGCAGTTTTGTTTTTTATGAAGATGTTGAGTGAATGAGATCCTGTTTTCAATGAGAATATTGGTTATTGGTTATTGGTTGAATGATAGTTTGTGTTGGTAAAACCCCTTTGCATATTTGAACTGTTGAGTGGCCGGCATAAGATGAGATTTCTTTCCTTAAAAGTTTACATGGCTATGATTTGTTGCTTCTTAGGCTTTTCTTGTTTGTGGTTTTCTACTCTTGGTTGGTAAGAGTTCACATGGCTCATTTGCTCCTATTACAATTACTATGGCAGGATGGGCATGATGCTGACGATGCAAAACAGAGCACTGCTGATATGACTGCTTTTGTAAGTTCCTTAATACATCCTGAAGAGCATTTTTTATTTGATCTATTCAACTTAAACAAGTCTAGGTCATATCCATGCAACAATAAGCACAATTTAGTTGGTAAATATCCCTTAATTTTTATTATTATTTTCTGCTAGTGATCTTAGCAGATTAGTTAATGTCAATGCCTCCATCTTTGGTGTTTAACATAGATTGTTGTATTGTTACTGAACTTCTGGTGCTTCACGATTCAATGGTCATCCTTCTTTTACATCATTTGGACTACACCTGCTTGTTACCATTGAGTTGCACCATGCCTTTTTGTTCCAATGGTCTACTTGCATGGTTCAAGTGATTGTCTGGCCTTTTCTGAGTATTGTTTTTGATTTTCTGTGCAGGTCCAGAATCTACTTGTGCAAATGGTAAGGCTTAACTTTCTATTAGTGTATGGTTTATTCCAAGTTTATCAGGTTTGGTTAAGTTGACTGTTGTTGCATTTTGCAGCAAACCAGATTCCAGACGATGTCTGAGTCCATCATCACAAAGAATATCCTTCTCTTGTTTTATCGTTTGATACATTTTATTACCAGAAATAGTTCTAGTTCCATCGTTTGTAGGCATTTAAGTATTGTGGGGGGGGGGGGGGGGGGGGGGGGGGGGGGTGGGTATCATTGAAAACATAGGTTTGAGAGTTACATTCTATCTTTGCAATACACTGTCTCAGTCTTTGTTGGATCATTCCTTAATGTCAGGCAATAACAGCACTACTATCACATCGTTAGTAAAGAAGCAACGATCAATTTCCAACTAAAGGTTTCTGGGAGGGGTATGGGCTAGTTGCTTGAAAACTTTGTTTGAAAGGCTATAGTTTTGCTGTTGATTTTTTTTTTAAAAAAAAATGTATATATAACATCAGTGTTAACTACGTATTCAGTATTGTAACTGTTTGGGGTCTTGTGGCTTTTATTAAATTTACTGCATTATGTGAACGTGATATACGAACTTTGTTTCCTTGACTGCAATGCACTTGATGAAATGGGAAATAGAATTGATGAATTGGAGCAGAGCATAAATGATCTTAGAACTGAGATGGGAGTAGAGAGTTCTCCTTCTCCTTCAGTCCCCCTCAAGGCAAAGGAAGAACCCAAGTCAGCCAATGATTCAGCTTAAGTTTGTTCTTTCTTATTATGTCCAAAGAACGCATAATCAACTCCTGGTTTAGAGAGTGTTTGATATATTTTTTTCCTCTTGAGCAATCTCAAGCTCAAAGTATTTGATGTATCTGTAAACTGGTCTCTATGTGTTTTTTTTTTTGGGTATTATGTGTGGATTGTTATTATCGAAAGCTTCTTGAAGATTGTTCATTTCTGTAATTCGGTTTTTGGAATTTGTTCTCGGCTGATGGTTGAAACATGCGTCATTATCATCAAGGTATCAGAATCAGAATAGCTGTACATGTGAAGGATGGTTCTTACTTTTTAGGCAAGGGAAACTAGAAAAATGTAGCTTCCTCTGCTGGGAATAGAATATCGGCAGCTGTACGATGTGAATCGCACTCGGGAAAAAATGGTGCAATTTTATCTGGACCTCCCCCTAAGGTGTGTGCTTTATTTGTCCAGATAGTTGAAGATGCTATATGCATTAGGTTCCCTTTCGCAGCATGTGACTTGTCTTTCGTTGCGTTCCCACCACCCCCCACCCCCCTCACCCCCCCCCCCCTCCTTTTTTTTTCCTTTTCCTTTGGGGACTATGGTAGTGTTTGGGGTTGGGGTTGAGGTGGGGAAAAGTACTTTGCCCAACCCCAAAACTAGGAAAGGTGTTTGGTAAACACCTTTCCAATAGAGCTTTTGGAAAAGCTCTACCAAATTTTGCACTGCCTCCCCTCTTTATCCCACTGCACAAAAATGGTGCAGTGGGCAACGCAGCTGCGCAGGCAGCTGCGTTTTACACCCTCTCTCCTCCTTTTTTTTTTTTTTTTTTAATTTTATTTTTTTACTTTATATAATGCATAAAATAAATTAAAAACTATCATAATAAAATCTCCATCTCGAGATAAGTAATTCTAGACCCACTTTTCCTATTTTTATTAATTTTTTAAAAATGGGTTTTATACTCCAACTCTTTCACTTTTATAGTTTTACCAAACACCAAAAACAACTTCTCGTTTCCCACAGCACTTTTAAAAAATGTTTACCAAACAACACACTGCTTTGCGCAAAAGTGTTTTTTCCACAGCACTTTTATTCAAAGCACTTTTCGGACCAGAACCGGAACGCCAAACAGACCCTATATGACCAAATTGTTTCGAATTCGAAAAAGCTCCAGTTGGCAGTACAGAGAGATCCATCTGATTTTTCAACATTTGAACCTACTCATTTCACTCGTTTTGCTGGGCTGGCCAGCTGCCTCCTGTCTGGCTAAAAATTATTGATGTTTTTTTCCGGCTAAAATTTGGTGGACAGGCATTTGAAAGGAAAAACTTCAATTTTATTTTTTCTACAATCAATCGAAATGATTCAGGTACAAGACACCATCGGTGGACAACTGCCAACGAATCTACAGATATGTGCACCGACTTTTTTTATAAAAAAAAATCTAAGAAATAGACGAAAACCCAACAACAAAAAGATGTGAACGTTAACAAATCATTATCTATCAATTAAAAGCATCTGGACCACAAATTTAACAAGAAAAAAAATATTCAAAATACTCAGCTGGCCAGCTCAAAAGAGAGTGATGTAAAAAGTATAGAAAAAAAGAGAGAAATTAATTACATTATTATCAATAAATTGTGGTAAATACATCAAGAAACCGATGGATTATCTTCAAATCATCATCTGTTATTTTAAATTCTACTCCTTAATTACCCTTCTTAATCTGTGTATGTATGTATAATTAATGTGTTTTTTTGGCAAATCCTTCTCATAATATACACACAATGAACAAACATCAAAAAATGCTAAAATCAAAGTATAAACACTCAGTAATTGAAATTAATATATGCAATTAATATGTATGTAGATTACTGCAGATACTATATGTAATTGAAATACACGAAATGAAATTTTACAGTATGTATTTAAGAAAAAAAATCAACCCCTGCAGCGTGCAATGCGACTGCAACCGCGAGAGTATGGGTTCGCCTGAGCACCTGGTCGGCAATTGTAATACGAGGCGCCGCGTCTAGAGCAAGGCACAGTGTTCCTCCTCAGCGCGCCGTAGCTTATGTACCTGCTCGTGGCTAAAATACGCCGGTTGCTCTCTGTGTCCATCGCGAACTCCTCCATGTCGAAGTCTCCCAGCTGCTCTCCGCTCATCAAACACTCCGCTACCGATCCACGGCAACCTGAATCCACCGGGATGAAATCAACGGCTGTTGATGAAGATAGCGCCACGTGGACGGCCAGGATCGCAGAAATCAAGAGGAAACCAAAGCATTTGGAGCTTCTCATGTTTGTTTGGGCCTATTTTTTTCTTTTTTCTTTTTTCTTTTTCTGGACTGAATTGGAAGGAAATGAGGACAGGATTTGTGTTATATAAGTGACAGTCGGTATTCAAATGCCATTGGTTCATGCGTATAATTACGAAAGGACCACTCACCTTTATCACAGATCCACAGCCGTCTTTACTTGAGATCTAAGGGTGCCAATCTGTTTAAGTTTAAGCACACCTACTAATCACTTTTTTGACTTCCTAATATCTTTTTTATTTTTTATCTATTTTTCTAACAACAATGATGATAATTCCACTTTAAATTTGAACAATAATTGTAAACGCACGACAACAAAATTATGTTTGTCCACTGTAATTAATTGAACTTATTGAAATTCCATACATGTTTAACTGTATCATGTTCAATAAAGGAAGCAAAAACCTTAATTGCGAGTTGACTATCACTTCTTTGTCTATTAAATGGGTTTAAGTTGAAAAAAAAGAAAAATGTGGTGTGCTTAAAAAATAATCATCGCATCATCATGTTTTAGAAATAGGTTTTAGTGGAATGTGACAAATAATTATGCATTTCGGTGTTTTTGTATCTTGTCATAATCACACATCCATGGATGTGAGCCGTTGTCGTTTTCTAGCCGTCGGCATCTTCGAGCGCGTTTGTTGCCGTAATTGCTATTGATGATGAGATGCAATGCACATGCCCTCGTGAGCTCATTTTTTTTCTCTCAATCCAAACACGCCCTAAATCTATTACTCAGCAAAACAATGTACCATTACTTGATTAATTGGATGATTCATATTTAAAGATTTACTCATTGTTTATTTACATTGATAAGATAATCTTATTTCCTAATTAATATTCAAAGAATATAATAATTTTAAATATTCGAAGTCAATACTTATTGGAAAATAACCTCAGTTTGTTCTAGGTGGAGTCTAATATTAACATATGATGTAGTAACTTACTTAAAAAATATATTTGGTACATAATACTTATTTTTTAAATAGATAAATCTTTTATTTTTATAATTTTAATGTTATAAATTACCCCCTCTATTTACTTTTAAATGACTTTCTAGAATAGTAGAAAAACGTAAGCCGTTGATTTACGGTCTTATTTTATTCCTCATTGTTTCATTTTTTCTTCTAATTTTCACTCAAATTACCACACCATCATCAAATTGGGTTGATTCAACAAAAAAAAAGTATCATTTGCACAAAATATATGTTTTGAAAAAGATAAAATGACAAGTACTCCAAACAGTAGAAAAACGTAGGAAAGTGACAATTAAAAGTAAACGGAGGGAGTAGTATATAACAACATTTGGATTAAAAAAATTCAACAAACTAATGACTTTTAAATATCATTTTATTTTAATTAAAACAGTTCACAATACAATACTAGTTTCTAACAAAATATTTTACCTGTTTTATTTCACAGCACAACAACACGCATCATAACACAGCATAGCACAATACAACAATACAACGGGACCAAGCACGCCCTGAATTAATTATAGGGGAGACCTAACCCCCTAAACTTCCGGATAAAAAAAAAACCCGAAGCCCATTAAACAGGATACGGGCCAGAAGTTTTATAAAGGAAACAGTATACGGGCCACAACCTTATTAAAGCAAAACGAAACTAATGGGCCGTGGGCCCACGTAAATTCTTCTAGCATTGTAGGTGGGTGCTAGGGTTTGTTTTTGGTTTAAAAGCTCTCCTCTTTCTCCTCCGCTGCCAATTGTTATACTCACTCGCGTCTCCCGCTTACTTCGCTACGGTATGCTCTTGCTCTTCTTTTTGTATTAGATCTTAACATGTTATAAAGATTATGATGATGATAGAGATTTCGACGCTTATTTTCATTCCATAAGAATCTGAAGAAAAAACAAGTTTATCTTGTTTTGTAATCATATTTTTGCATTTGTGAATTAGGTATTCTGCATACTTGTTGAAGCGGTTGAAAACACTCGTCAAGATGCAGAACGAAGAGGGACAAAACATGGATCTCTATATCCCCCGAAAATGGTATTGAATTTGCATAAGTTTCTGTTTATTTCTTCAGAAAATAGAACAAAATCTCTTATCATTGGCATTTCTTCGTAATTTTATGGTCTGGAGTTATTGATGTGGTTCTTAGTTTTTGGAGACCCAATACCTTACAAGTATTCTAGGTTCTTATCTCATGTTGTCCCGTTGTCTAAAAGTTAAAATTTAGATATGGGTTTTTGATTTGGAGCAAGTTATTGAAATTTGATAGTTCTGTGCAGCTCTGCCACTAATAGGCTGATTACTTCCAAGGACCATGCCTCTGTCCAGATTAATGTTGGGCACTTGGATGAGCGTGGTGTTTATACTGGTAGCTTCAGCGCATTTGCTCTCTGTGGTTTTATCCGTGCTCAGGTTAACGCTGTTCTCCATATTTCAGTTTATTAACTTAGCATCCTAAGGATGTCCATATTTTTGAATTACATGTCTCAGGGCCATATCGTTTATTGAGTCCCAATTGAGTTTCCAATTTTGATGAGCATGAATTGTGTGTGGTGGTATGTACTGAAATGGATATAGGGGTTGGGATGGATGGTAATCATTGGTTTTAGATATACATTGATATGTATGAGTTGTATAAAATATGTAGGTCAAGAATCACATTTGGAAGATAATGGTTTATTGTATTTCCTTGCCTAGTTTCTACTGAATGCTTGCTATTAGTATATCCTTGCATTGTAACTGAACAATCTGCGATAGTCTACTTAGTTGTGGCTCTTTCTTTTACCAGGGTGATGCTGACAGTGGATTAGACAGGCTGTGGCAGAAAAAGAAAGTTGAAGTACGACAGCAGTAAAAACTGGATGAGTTGGCTCCTCTGCAGTGAAGAGAGTCTCCCTTTTAGAAACCGAAATGTTTTCCTAGTTGTTGTCGAACTTTATAGCTACCTCTAGTCTTGTGTCTGCTTGACTTTGTGATTCAGGAACCAGAACCGTGTCCTTTTTAGGTTATTTTCTTCGATCCTCTGTTTTCATGGTTGTTTTAAGTAACTCCCCCAGGCAGTGATTTACTCGCTAGTTGTTACTGCCCTGTGGTTTCTATGAATGGTATTTGCAGTATGATAAAAAATCTTTGATGCCAATTTATTTAAAACCACGAATTTGGACGCTGATTAGCTAAGTATCTTCCTTTAGTGCTTGGTTTTTAACCAGCTAAGCTGACCCAACGTTGTTAATGGTTATATGCTTTTGCTTGTATTTGTTGCCCGAGTCAGAACCTATGACATGGTGGATTTTGTTATGGATTATAAGAAAGTTTTCTAATTTTCATGCCTAATTAGCTAAAATTATGCAACGGCAACAAAGGTAACATAATAATTATTTTCAAATAAAAGCGTTCAATTTTCGTAAAAATAACATTTTATTCAATTGAGATTTTAGCCCAGCGCTGTAGAAGTAATAACCAATAATAATATTCAAAAGGAAATTAAAGAAAAAAAAATATCAGACTGGGAGAATTTTTTTTCAATTTATAATGAGAGGCGTAATTTCTTTTGTTCTTTCATTTTTCGAAGTTCAAGCATTGACTCGCCGATCGAAATCGGTGCGAATCGGATCAAAGATCCATGGAGTTTAGCCCGACAAACCTCGACTACTTTACCGATATGCAGAAACTCCAATCCAGAGCCACGATCATCACCTTGTCCAAGGTAACTTCAACCACCTAAAAGCTGCTCTTCAATTCCATTCAACTATTCAAGTATCTATGTTACTAAAATTTGTGATTGCTGAAATCCGGACTTGAAAGGGAGACGATGGGAGAAATGCTCTGATTCTTGACTCCACTATCTTCCATCCTCAAGGCGGAGGCCAGCCGTTCTGACTTCAAGTTCATCGTGCATGATGTTCGATTGAAGGAAGGAATTGTAAGTTTTATTATTTCTCGATCTTTATACGTCCATTATTTTGTTGATCTTAGTACTTATTTTGACTGCTTTTAGGTTTACCATTATGGCGTCATCGAGGACTCCAGTAAAGAACTGGAAATCGAATTTGAACAAGGGAAGGAGGTTCTGTTATTTGTCGATGAGGTGCAGCGCAAGCTGAACTCGAGGTGTGCTTT
Source organism: Viola odorata (assembly GCA_963691705.1). NCBI lineage: Eukaryota > Viridiplantae > Streptophyta > Magnoliopsida > Malpighiales > Violaceae > Viola > Viola odorata. The sequence goes on from OY829545.1 coordinate 1,146,486, forward strand.
CTTTTCACTATGGAAAAGTTGTCTTAGCTTTGATTTATGGGTGTTCTGATCTTGGGTTCTTGATCATCGAGTCAATTGTGCACACGCTGTTGCTTTGCATTCTGTGTAGTTTTCTTGGTTAGGTGGATTTTGTTCAGTGGTAGTACACACTACTTATCACTTATTATGGCGGTGCTACATAATAGAAATGAAACAGAGTTTTAAGTGCATCGTCTATGTTCCCTTTAGTTCTATAATTAGTGTAATCTCTCTCTTCATTTTCTTCTCATTATGCAGGTTGCACTCAGCCGGGCATTTGCTGGATGCATGCATGAGAAATGTGGGATTTGGTCATTTGGAGCCAACAAAAAGCTACCATTTTCCGGATGGGTATGTATTGCATTTTATAGATCTGTTGGCTAGTGCATACGATGATAACTAGTTAGTTACATGGTGCTATGTTTTGTCTGTACAATGCATTTAGTCGCTTTAAGGTTCTACTTTTTTCCAATGAGTACCATACTGATGCAAGGAGAAGGCCCAAATTTCGTCATGTTACATGATGTACTTGTTGGAACAGAGAAAGTAGTGCCTAGTACTGGTGGTTAGGTTTTCTCATTGTTTGCAAAATCTAGGAAAAATAAGAAAACAAACTCTATGTGAACCTGCATTTCTTCAATTGTCAGATTTCTCTAGTTTTGCAGTGAAAAGGTAATCAACATGAGCTTATGAAATCTTATTTTGAGTTGGTAGTGCAATGCCATAGATGGATCAGGTGTTGGTTATCTGTAGACGCAATGGCATTTTTCATGTGAAGTCTTGGTTGCTTGGAGATGGCATTCATAAATCTCTCTTTTGGCAGGCCTTGTTGAGTACAAGGGAACAGTTCCTCAAAACGAATTGCAAACCAAGAAAAATGAACTGGATAGAGATGCTAATTTGTTAATATCTAGAGGAGGCAGTGTAAGTTATGCTTATTTCACAAGCAGGGGGGGATATAGTTCTGGTGTATTCTTTTTGTTTTTGAAGCTTTTCTTTTCTTTTTTACTCAGGTTTCTTCTGCTAGATTGCCCTATGAAGAGGCTGCTGACTTGTGTGGGGGTTGCCTTCCCGATTACATTTCTAAGGTCTGGAGTTGAATTTTTTTGCTGTTTCTCTAATATGATATCCTGCCTATGTGCTTTGTACCTTATAGTTTTTCAAAGAAACATCACTCTGGGCAGAACATTTTTGTGAAATGTCTTGGAATTTGATAGTGATGTACGATCCAGTTACAACAAACGTTTAACATGGAGAATGACATAGGTTGAACTGGAAGAAACAAACTGATAGAACTAGCATATGATGGATATCATTCTCACCCATTACATTAAACAGGGTAACAATGCACATTCTGAACAGGTTGGGGCTATGGACCTGTGGTGGTCAAACTCATAGGATTAGGCTATACTTTCTCTGTGTCCCATCTACGAGCTTTGAGTAAAATTTGAATAACTCAATGTCGCATAGGCTTAGGTTCTACTTTAACGTTTTGTTTTTACTGGGTGCCCATTAGGTTCTACACTTCTAGTGGTAGCTCTCTTTTTTGGGTACATTCTAGTGTAGTTCTTCTTTTCATTAGTTTTACTATTACCTTTTGTTTTGGGCTTCTTATTGTCTACTCCCTCCGTCTTTAAATAACTGTCGCTTTCCTACGTTTTTTTACTATTTGGAGTACTTGTCATTTTATCTTTTTTGAAGCATATATTTTGTGCAAATGACAATTATTTTTTTTTGAATCAACCCAATTTGGTGATGGTGTGATAATTTGGGTAGAAATTAGAAAAAAAAATGAAACAATGTGAAATAAAATAAGATCAAATATCATTGTCCTACGCTTTTTTACTATCCTAAAACGTCCATTAATAAAAGACGGAGGGAGTATTTTTTATGCTGTCTTGTGCAGGGCAGCACCCCTCGTATTGTGAAGCTAGGGAACGATCCTGGTTGTCCTTGTGGTGTACTCATGTTTCTGATATTTCGGAGATTACAAGTATAAAGGTAAGTCTCGGTTTCTTTAACCTTTTGCTTGAGCATCTGGGTTCTTCATATTTGCACTAATTCCTTGTAAGAAATGGTTATCTTAACCTGCAAAATTACATAGTTGTTGAAATTGCTGAAATTGAACCAAAGCAAATCAGTAAACGCGGGATTTAGGTTATGCAACTTGATGATATCATTCAAACAATCATCTGCATTGCAAATTACTTTAACTGAATTAGATCTTTACTGTAAAACATTGGAAAATATTTTGCAGATTTCTCAAATTCGGACGAAGAAGGGAGTGACAAAAGTGCTCTATACTATTAGATCCTAATAAGGAGCAGCGTAACATTCTATTGAATTTGGGGGAAGGCGAGCAACTAGTGGTGCAATGCACAGCTTACTATGAACTTTATAAAGTGGAAAATATTCAGAAATATGCCATTAGGAATGACGTCAGTTGGTAGGCAATCTGCAAAATGACCTTGACCTACATATGTGATAATTCTGGTTTGGCAGCTCTAGAACTTGGGTAAGGAATTAAGAATAGACTTTTGCCAAAAACCAAGAGCGAAACCTAACAAAAAGGAGTCTAGGCTCGAGCAAGGGGTTAAAAACCCCGAGTCGGCTCGGTCCCTGTTCAAGTCTAGATGTTGACTTGGCCCTGTGGTGACAAAGTCGGTGCTGCTCAAGAAAAATCTAAATGTGGGGCTCTGTTCTCTCTGAGCTAGGGGTGGGGTGGCAATATGGGACGGACGGACGTCCATGGTGGAATCCCATTTGTCCATTTAATAAATGAACGGACTTGTTCAAGTCCATTTAATAAACGGATGGACAAAATCAGTCGGTCTAAATTTGGACGGACGGGACGGGTTCCGTCCAATAATAATTCTTTTTAGGAATTGAATTTTTTTTTTAAATAATTTTTTTAGAAATTTTTTTTTTTGAAAAATTATTATTTTCGAAAAATAAGAGTAATTTTTTTGAAAAATAATATTTTTTTTAAAAAAAGAAATTAAAAAAATATTATTTTCAAAAAATAAGAGTACTTTTTTTAAAAATAATTTTTTGAAAAAATATTGTTTTTGAGAAATTATTTATTTTTAAAAAAATTAAATAATAAACGGACGGACATATATGTAGTTGGACTGGTTTAACCCAACCCATTTATTAAATGGGCATGGACGAACAAGACGAGCATATGGACGGACGAAACGGACAAATAGACAATTGTTCATATTGCCACCCCTCCGCTGAGCCATCTTGATCTTGTGCTCTCATCACATCACTGGGACTCACCAGCTGACCCTACCATACCGACCCTACCATACCTATTAATGTTTTGACGTTTTCATTTTAGGGAATAGATTATCGGATAATGCAATGTATATTTTTTGTTAAGATTGGATGATTCTTTCTTATCTTTTATCTTTTGTGGTTAGAGTTATCTCTAAGCTCATTAGATTTGGACGAACCGTTTTCTTGTTATGTACCCAACCACTTGTTGGTACTGCTATTGACAGTTGCTGCTCAAGACTCAACCATGGACCGATGTCGATGGCGCGTGCCAAGCATGATTCTCAGGATTGTATTATTTTGGGCTGGGCCCTCGCCCTCTAGTACTGGACAGTGACATTAAGGTTTTGTCCTCTTACTTCTCAATAATTGTAACCGTCTCTTTCGGTTTCGTTATTATTTTTGGTCAAAATTCTTCGGCTACGTTTCATTTATTACCCTCTCCATTATAAAAAAAAACTCTATGATATATTTGGATTGTTACATATAAAATGTCATTTTTGTATTTATTTTTTTTAAACTGTAATTAATAACATAATATTTTATATTTATTGACTTATTTGAGATGTAAATTAATAAAAAGAGATATTTATTAGCTTATTTTTAACCATTCATGTTTTTCTTAATTTTTACAAATAGCTAGGGAATCGTGTGACGGAAGGAATTTTTTTTTTCCCTCAAATCTAACCATAGTTATCGATAGCTACAACTAATTAAGTCAAAATGCCCTATTAAAAAATTAAATAAATCAAAATGCTGATTGCAATAAATAGAGCAAAAATGAAGAAAAAGAGAATCGAATCTTTTGTTTGAAAGTTCTAGCGACCGATAAGTGTTTTGAGAAATAATTATGAAAACCCAATGTATTCATAAGACCACAATAAAAATCGACATATTTTTCATATTTTCAGTCGAATTAAGCAAAATTAGATTCGGAAATACATTGCTTTCATTTTTATTTTTATGTTGAAAAAAAAGGGAAGAAAAATCAAAATATTACCAAATCAATTTTAACCAAGGTTGTAAAACCCGGATCAGTTATAAATCTAATATGAGGAAAGAGTCAAAAGTCAGAAGATAAACCCGAAAAAATCTGAATTTACCCATAATTTTAATAAATTAATAAATAAAATTTAATATTTACATCGAGTATAAGAAATTTTTAAAATAAATAAAAGATTTATTTTATACTTATATTATATTATAAATATTGATATAGTGGTTAAAATTTTGTTGACCATCACAATAAACTTGAGTTCGAATTATTTTCAAACTCGGTCACCAAATTTTTCTGTCGAGCTGGCCACAAACCGGGCCGGGTTTGACTACTTGATTTTAACATTTAAGGATGACGTGGGAATTGCAGAATCGTCAATTACGTGGTAAGTAACAAACGCGGAGATCAGTTGGAAGTACTATAACGAAAAGATCGGTAACAGTGTCACTCACTGTCACTGACACAGCCACGCAGGAGAATAAAATAAAAAAATAGTAGAGCACGAAAAAAAAAAAACAAATCAAAAACAGGAGACGATCAAAAATCTGAACCAAACAAAAAATTCCGCTAATTTTAGTAAAGACCCTTCTCCACCATCCAATCCAATCCTCTCCTCTTCTCTTTTCCTACCTTAACCCCGTCATCATCACTTTCTTTTTTTCTTATTTCGTGTACATATAAACAGAAAATTAAAAAAAAACTCAAATCTTTTCTTGTTTTTCCTGCTATATTTAACATTTTTGTTATTCTCCACTACCCAAATCTTCCTTCCCCTCTATATCTTTCCACTCTTGTATCTCCTCCCATTCTTACCTTTCTTTCCCTTATTATATCCTTCCTTCCTCTTCTTTTTCTTCCACACTCTCCACTCGAGATATCTGCCACACCCATTTTAGTTTGGAGCTTTTGGGGTTGAAAAAACTGTCCAGGCTGAGGTGGGTTCTCCTTATTTTCATCTTTTTTTCTTGCTTACATTTTTTTTCCCAGTGATTCATGTGGTAGAATTTGTTTTTCTGTCCTTTTTTTGTCTTCTCACTGAAATTCTAGTATGTTTATTTCTAGCATTGAGGGACTCAGGATTACTATAAGTGATTGCCTGTCAGTTTTTGTTGAATGACTGTAAATATCATGCTTTTCGTATTTTTAATTGAACTCTCTCTTTTAATTTGCGAATTTATTGCAATGTTCCCAATGAAATTTATAACAATGTGCTAGTTAGTGGTTCTACATCGTTGTTTTAAGCTTCTTCTTTTTCATTTTTGGTTTTGGTTGATCTTACTGCCATGTGGTTTCAATTCCTAATCTGCACAGCACTCTGTGCCTATAATATGTCTGGATGAGTGGATGTAATCAAATAAGTTTTACACTCAGTTTTAGATATTGGGATGTTGTTCATGACCATTTCCTTTGGTCGACAGTTCTATTCTAGCATTTGTATCGAACACAACTTAGTTTATCACTCTTTGGTGAGCCAGTAGAAACAGAAAATTTATGTTCCGTTCGTGAGAGGACGCTGTTAAATAGCTGCTCATAAAAGTCTGTTGTCTGAAAATTATTGGTGTGTTTCAGATGATACTGTAATTAGCACACCAACTAGTTCTGGAAACACAGTTTATTTGGGGTAGTTATATACAGTTGTTTGCGTATTCACTATGTTATTATCTGTTTTCTCAGCCATAACTAATGCAAGGACAAAGTGCAACAAATTCTGAAGGAGAAATCAAGGTCAGTTTTGGCTATCAATGCGGTAGCCAGAGCGGTGGTTCTTGCATGGTTTCCTCCAGTTACGAACACTTACCTGGACACTTCCCAAGGAACAGCAGTTTCTCTTGCTTGTCTGGTGCTTCCTTAAGTGCTAATGCCACATTGGCCAATACAAATATATGCAATGGCCTGATAGGAGCAGAAATACTTCCTAGTTGGGACTCCCCTAACTCTTTCCGTAGAATTCCTTCTTCGCCATCTCTTTCAAAGATGGACATGTTATCTTCTTCTCTACAAAGCACCATGTCAAACTTAAGTTGCAGTCTATCTTCTCCAAGTCCACCTGAATATGATTCTTATTCCTTGAAATCCATGAGTGCTCCTTCTAGAAATGATGGTTTCCTAACAGCAATGGAAGTTCAAGTGGCGGGTGGAGCTGCAGGTGAAGACAGGGTTCAAGTGGTCTGTTCTGAAGAAAATGGTTGGCTTTTTTGTGCAATATATGATGGCTTTAATGGTAGGGATGCAGCTGATTTTCTTGCCGGGACTTTGTATGAAAATATCCTCTTTCATACGAACTTATTAGACTGGGAGTCAAAGATGGACTCAACCACAGCTTCTAGTGGCATGTACTTGGATGGGTCCCTCCACCATGTTCTTGAGGATGGAAATAACAGGCCTTGGAGGAAACCTCTTTCATCTATGCATAAAAACCTCACCAACACAGATGTATGTTCTGAACAGGAAATTTCATCCGATTCATTTAGGCGCGGGGTGCTTGATAGCCTCCAGCGTGCTGTTGGTCAGGCTGAGAATGACTTCTTGTACATGGTAGAACAAGAAATGGAGGACCGCCCTGATCTAGTTTCTGTAGGATGTTGTGTCTTGGTTGGTCTTCTTCATGGTATGGATTTGTATACCCTTAATTTAGGTGATAGTAGAGCTGTACTGGCGACATACAATGAAGATAGTGAGGCGAGAGGGTGTGTGCAACTAAAAGCTATCCAGCTCACTGATTGTCATACTGTTGACAATGTGCTTGAAAGGACTAGAGTACTTTCTGAGCATCCTGATGACCCTACAACAATTACAAGCGGACGAGTGAAGGGAAAATTGAAGGTCACTCGAGCTTTTGGAGTTGGATACCTAAAAAAGGTTGGTACTCTTAATACATCCCATCGCACTGTGTGAACTAATGTGGTTCTTTCCTGCTAGAAATGATATGCTAAATCTTTAGCTTTTTTTACAGAAAAAACTAAATGATGCGCTTATGGGAATTCTCCGAGTTCGTAACCTCATAAGCCCTCCTTACATATCTACTCAGCCATCACTGAATGTGCACAGAATATCACAATCCGATCACTTCGTTATAGTAGGGAGTGATGGCTTATTTGATTTCTTCAGTAATGAGGAAGCAGTAAAGCTTGTGCACTCCTATATCTTGACCCACCCCACGGGTGATCCAGCTAAATTTCTGTTAGAGCAACTCGTCGGGAGAGCTGCTGATTGTGCAGGTAAACTCTTTGACACTTGCAATTTCTCATTTTACCAGATACAGGCTTGAAAGTTGAAAGCCCTTATTCCTATAACTGCGCTATAATGTTGTTATTGAAAGCGTTAATGTTCTTATAATAGGTTTCAGTATGGAGGAATTGATGAATGTTCCAGCCGGTAGGAGGAGGAAATATCATGACGATGTAACTGTAATTGTGATCATCCTCGGAACAAATCACCGCACTATGAAGGCATCAACATACATGTAAGTTTTCATGTGATCGTTTATGGTCTGTCAAATTGATATGTAGTTGCTGGTTCAATTTGTATGTCTGACATCAGACGATCTCGTTCTTAAGCTCCAAATTTTGTCATGGCTGAAATTTTCGAAGACTACCCCATTAGCAGGAGGGTCTTTCTCTGTAAATAACTACTACACAGTATAGTACCTGTCCTTTTTAATAGAGCTTTTTCATCAAGAAAAGTAGATAAAACTTCCTGTAAATAGTCTAGATTTCCCGATCGAACAGTATTTTACTATTTTTCATTGTTTATTTTATGAAATGAAGCAGACTCAAGAATCACTTTCTTTGTAATGGGTGGGTGCTGCAGCTGCATTCACATCACCTTAGTTTTGCAGCCATTCAAACTTCCCAAAGTGGAACTACTGTTAAAAAAATGTCTTTATTTCATTGTTTTTTTTGGTGGCTTTTAGGCCCACAAATCTCAAGAAAATGTGCCCTTTTCCATGTCTATGACCAAAGTAGCAGCTCCCATGGGCACTAGTTTATGGAAATTAATCATGAAAAATCTCTTTTTTTTGCTGTCAAGAACATTGGCACTTGTTTTAAACATATAGAATATTTTGATGTGCTTTGGAATCAAATTTGAATGGCCTCGGTCAATTTATGCCTTTCATGATATTTTATTTTAGGGTGTAATAAAATATCGAACTAGTCAAAATTCTACACCAGTAGATCGATGGTTCAATTGAATTTAACTAGATTGGATCAGTCGGATCAACGTTAAAGTGGTCACCGTTCTACACTAATAAGGTCAGAGGTTAAACTGGCTTCGATCAAAGCATTGTTTTTTGGACACAATTCTGCACAAAACAAACAGACCAAAAACCGCCTAAGTAACTTTTCCTACCACATACATCACACACTAACCATCCTAAGTCCTAACCCATTTCTGCCCATCACCCAAAATGCAAAAAAATGATCATCTGCTTCCGATCATCACATGACACAGCAGCCATTGACATTCTCATCGCTGAAAATGTGGAAAGATTCCGAAGATGTGGGTAGATGGGTGTTTGCACACGTGTAGGGTGATGATTGGAAAAAATAAAAAGGAGCAGGAGTTTCCCTAGGATGCACCATACCGTAGCCTGATGAGGGAAAATAGAAACTTTGCCATGGAACCGCATGATTACGGGCCGTCGTAGTATCATGATTACTCGGGCCTACAACTCGATTCAAGCCCACACCATTATTCTCATGCCCGTTCTCCGAAGCCGTACCTGGGCCATGCGATGATGATGAGTCCAGGCCCAAACCCGTTGTACTGTTTACGCTATTACCATTTTGCCCTTTCTTTTTCTTCCTTTTACCACCACCGGCTCCGGGCCCACCATCTACCGGAGTTGCAATGGCCTTGTTCTTACCGGCCGGTGATATATCGCCGGTGGAGCAGTTTCCCGGCGAATTGCTGCTATTCTTGGTTTCTTCATTTGGCCCCTTGTCACCGAAACTCGATGATTTCTCGGTTCTATTATCATTGGAATGTTGACCACTTCTGGGATTTGGGTCTTTTTGCTGTTGCATGCTCTTTGTTGTACCGGATTCTTTCTCCTTGGTAGTGAGTTTTCCAGGCAGCAACTCTGCTCGCTTACCCGTCTTGATCACAAGTTTCTTGATCAGAGTCTCTGCTTTAACATTGCCAGTAACCGTAACCCTTTGTTGCTGTGAATCAATTGTTGTTGTATAAACACCTATGCATGTTGTCAATTCAAGAAAAAAAAAACACCAATTAATAAAAAGAAAAGAAAATTAAGCATAAAACATATTTATTTGTTTGATAATTGATTCTTTTGTTGTCTAATGAAAATAAAATTAAAATAATTTTTCCTAGATTTTTTTGTTTTGTTTTGTTTTGTTTTGTTCAAGTGTAGACTTGAAATTAAAATCAAGAACAGTGTATAATCAGTAGTACCATCGATGGCTTGAAGCACTTTCTTGACTTTTCTCTTGCAACCTTGGCAGTGGATAGATACTTTCAAGACCCATGTCTGAAGACAGAGTAAAGCAAATCATGACTTAAAATTTAAAAAAAGAAAAGAAAAAGAATGGTGGTTTTTATAATAATTATTATGCAGTAAAAGAGTGAGAAATTAACCTGACATTTGAGAGCTTCTTCAACAGATTGTGTTTTACTTGTAGCCATTAGTAAGTAGGAGGGGAGAACCGATGGAAGGAGAGCCGAGAGAGTGATGATACGGCTTTTGTTAGCTTCAAGTTTAAAAGGGATCTTAAAAGAAAGTAAGGAATAATTTGTGAGACCTCCACTCCACTCTATATAGTACACTACTACTATTTTGCGAAATTGTTCGTATCGAACTGACTAATTAAAAAATAATAATGTTCATAATAGATAATTACTTCATAAATAATGATCGAATTGATTTATCTATTGTTTATTTAAACAGTAAAAGTATCGAATTACTCACATGATAAGTAATAAATCCTTCGTAATCGTTGATTAAATTTACACAAAAGATTACACGGGTGGATTAACATTAAATTGTACATATTATGTGGTCGTATTTGATCAATAATAGAGCTATGGGAAAAAAAACACAAAAAAAATATGAGCATTAATTCTATTTCCAACTGTAACAATAAGTATCGCTCCAATGGTAGATATGGTGCGCAGATAGATTAGACGAGAAGAAAAGACAGGACAAACACAAAAAACTCCACCATTTATTCCACTCTACCTAAAGAATCCATCTATTTTTCCTTTTATGGGATGGTAAGTTTTATTTTTTTTATTTTTTTTGAGGTTTCACCAATAAAAAATAAAAAAAATAAATCCTGATTGAATAAATAATTGTTGTATTAATGCGTATTTATTTCCATGACAGCAACTATGGAAATCTTTGTGAGACAAAAAGTTACTCCATCCTATAATTTCTTGTTTTCCCTGTCAACCACTACGTGTTTTTTCTAGCATGTTGTAAACAGCTTCTTGAAAATGTTCTTGAAGCATTTTCCTATAAAGAACAGTAAAAAAAAAATAGTCCTTGGAAATGTGAGATCATTAACTTTGATGGACAAGGCGCATCGTTGGGGTAAGTGGGAATTAATGATGAGAGTTGAAGATGAACAACCTCATTAATTCCGAGGGTTGGTCTGAAAATACCTACGTACACACAAAAGGAAGGAGATTTCACTAAATAGATCGAAACTCAGGGAAATCAGTTTTCTATAGATACCCAAAATTGATTTGAGATTGTTGATAATCACAAGCATTGGAACTAGCAAGAAAACTAAATCTCTCCATTGGAACTAATGACATAAATGGCATTGTACTCTCCTCTGCAGAACTTCGCCGGTAACATTGGAACACAGCAGATGCCAGTTCATGGGCTAAGCTAGTCCTATATACTAGAGAGTACTGTTTGAATTCTAAAATTCAAAAAACACTGTAGATACTCTGACAAATGTTTTTTAGCCTAAATCCTAAATCCAGCCTGCAGTGAAATTGCACATATTCCAATCGTCTTTTAGAATTTATAGTCCTTGACGGTAAGGATTGAAATCTACGGGGGGAAAAAGGTGCTTTAATCGAAACTGATCAACGTGAGTTTCAAATGGAATTTCCTACTACTAGACATCCAACTACAAAGTTGAAGATTACGCAAACAATCGACATGGGAAACATTATTGAGAACGAATTCAAACTCAGATGCTTATATCCTTCAAGAGCATCACGTACAAGAGATATGAGCTCCAGATAGAAAAGATCTAGTCTTCAGATTTCATTCCGCCATCCTCTTCGGTTGAAGGGTGTACGTCCTTGAGTTCTTCCCTGCCTTTAGCATCACGTGCTGCACTATCCTGCATCTGGAAAAAGGATCGATACAGGTCAATTCAATGAAGTCAGAAAACAATTCCATTGAGAAAGCAAAAGGTATTAATCCCAATAATAACATACACCCAAATTTTTTAGGCTGGCAGTAACATCATCCTGTTGCTGCTGAAGTGTGCTCTTGAGTTCTTGAAATTCCTGGATTTGCATTCAAATGGAAACATTTTAGGAGACAATTAACGATTTTAATATCTAGAAACTAAAGAAGAAGCAACGGCATGGGTGCACCACTTACTGATCGAAGTTGATCCACCTCCATGTTCAATGATTTTTTCAATTCTGACAACTCCTGCATAAAAATCCAGGGGAATCTTAGTTCCAAGTTACAACCAATGGAGAAAACCTAAAATCCAACACAGGTGCTGGATTGAGGAATCTAACGAAAAACGTCCAGAAATAACAGAAGATAGAAATTCATTTGACGATGAATAAGTTTCCAACTTTATAAAACCAAGTGAAAACAAGGGGGAGCCAAAATATCAGATTGGTGAGAATGTGAACTTTTCCATCCTATAAAACAATCAAGCAAAAATAGGTTTTAAGACTACAATGAATTATGGTCGAATTGGCTTTATTATATACAATACATCAAAGTGGTCATCAATTTTCTTCATAGATGAAGCACAACAGTTTTAAGCTGTCAATTTCAATAGCAATAGGAATGCTGAAACCAGGTGCCAATCATCTCTAACACTAATTGTTATATCATTTACTTTGGTTGTTCTAACAGTAAGTAAGTGCAAGTACGAGGTAGCCCATATCTTATCTAGTTCTGCAAAAAACTATCCACGCTCCCATCATCAAAACATAGAACCAGTGCAGCAGAACAATAGAACCAGTACTCCTTCAATGATCAAAATGCAATTACAAGTAGGAAAGCAAAGGATGCATAGGCAAATACTCACATCGCGATAGATTTTGACTTGAGTGTCCAATTTCGATCTCCAATTTTGCAAATCCTACCAATCAAACAAACAAGACGTCCATTTTATGCTCAAATTCAACCACCCAATAGAAGTTGTGATGCCAACAATCAGCTCAATAAAAGAAAAACCCAATATGAACAAAAAATCAGCATCGTTCGAGAATGTTACCTGTTTCAATCCTTGAACTCTGTTAAGAAGCTCAGTCCTCGATTCATTCAATTCCTAACAACAACAACAACAACAACAACAAAAAGGAAACAAAACTAATAATCAAGAAGCCATCACAAAACAAGCGCCAATGAAATTTATTTCAATCCTCAGGGTTAAAAAGGTCAAACTGAAAACTAAAAAAGTATTCTTAAAACCTACCGCGATTTTGGAACCAATCGGAGTTGCGTTCTCCTTCCTCTGCAATCAAAAAAGACAAACCCATCAAACAAAAATGCCTAAATTAGATTGTACGCTAATGCTAAGAGAGAGAGATAGTAGAGTACAGTACAGGAGCGAGAGGGACAGAGGGGGGAAGAGAGGGAACGGAGGGATCGGAGGCGGCCATTGATGACGGAGCCTAGATGGGTAGTTTAGTTGATGAACAGGAAGTGTTTGTTTGTTTGTTTAGAGATTTTAAAGTTGGGATCTGTTGTTGTTGATGATGATGATAGAGTGAAGCAGACAAGATTCGGAGAGAGAAAGGGAGTTAAGATTTGAATTTTGGGTTTAAGGATGTGTTTAGGCGGGGGAAAGGGAAGAAAGAAAAAAAACACACTTAACAGAAGAGATCGGTAGTTTCACTCCGATGTGCGTTGGTGTGTGGGTTCACCGTTCATGTCAATCCATGGACAGTGAATCAGTGATGCTGTGTCGATCGTTGGTTTTGAACTTTGAAGAGATTATGGACGTACCTGATTCGCCCACTCCACAGCGCTCAAAATTCAAAGGCCTGATACGGCGCGTGTATGTGGGACCACTAGTAAGTTTTCATTTTTTTTATAACTTCATAAATTATTTTTTAATAAAATTTATGAAATTATCATAAATTTACTTTTGGTATCTCAAATGTTTTCTGATTAGTGTGTTCTTTCTCTGATATTTTTTTGTTTTATCATTTTTGTTTTTAACCAACCTCCAATTAACTGATTCTGGTTGTCATTCATCTATTTCAGTTTTTTACTGAAAAATAATACTCCCTCCGTTCCACTTTACCTGTCACTTTACTATTCCAGCACGCATTTCAAAACGGTCGGAATAGCAACTATATGATTTCGAAAAAATCCGAATTTTTTTTTCAACGTACGCGAATGATTAATATACGTTGACGAAAAATTTCGAAATCTTTCGAGGTCATATAGTTACTATTCCGGCCGTTTTACAAAACGATAGGAATAGTGACTAGTGACAAGTAATTAGGAACGGAGGGAGTATAAATTATACAATAATTCATCCCAATATCTTACTCCCTCTTAGTTTATTAATTGTCGTTTTGATTTTAGGCATGCATATTAAGGAAGCCGGATAACTCACTGTTTGAGACAATTTTACGTTCGAGAAAAAAGTAAGGAGCAAAATTGTCTCAAACAGTTAGTCATAGTAATAGTTAATAAAACTAGGAAAGGGTACAATATAATGTCGTACCAAAACTTATTAAGTTATACATTGTCAGATTTTATTATGCATATAAAAATATGATTGCCTATGTTTTTTTTTTCTTCTAAATTATGTATAATATTTTGAAATACTAGTTCATAAAATATTTGTATCATCTATGAATAACTCACACTTTTGTATGGTGCCATTAATTCAATTCAATTTTTGTGACTCATATTTTTAAATTACTTTTAATTTATTTTATTCTATTTTCTTTGGTCAAAACCTTATGAGTTATGACGTCGTTTTCCCCATGATTATCTTGTTTCCTATCTGCTAGCTTTAACACTTTTAGAAACACAAATGTCATCAACTCATAAGGTTTGACACTTTTTAGAAAACAAATGTCAGAAAAAATGCACATCATTTCTATATAAATATAGTGTGTAGCATAGCATACTTTATTATACATAATTGTTTATTCTAAAATATATATATATATAATTGTTCACAACTAAATATCTATCATGTAAATAAAATTACATAATATAAAAATATACTTAAGTACAAATTTGAACTAACATTAGCTTGTTAAAAATAAATTACTAATATCTATGAATATTGCGAAATTCACAAACTTTTGATATATTAAAATTACAATATGCCAAAAAGTAAAAACTACAAGTAACATAATGAGCATTTCTCTTGCTAGTAACAATATGAACAAAAAAAATAGAGCAAAAAAAATACACTAATGAAAAGAACTATATCAGAATGAACAAGCTTCTTCCTTAGACCTAAGAGAGAATACATCCGCATCAGGAAGGAGTGCATCTACACTAGGCCAATGACGATTTCAACTTGACCAAAGAGCAGTGAAGTGGGCTTGGGCTGCAAAGAAGGAAAAAGAGCGTCAACACTTTTGTTCTCAGAAAAAGACTTCCAACACACCAATACTTCTGTTCTCAGCAAAAAACTTCCAGGAAGAGTTTTCAAAGTTGTAAAAATGTCATAAGGGATGAGAACAATTAGTTTTTATATTTTATCTGAAACAATAGGGAAGATAAAAACAATTAACTTTTTCCAGCTTATTTAGAGGGCAGAGTCGGAGGGGGAAGGGATCTCTTCTTTTGCTTCTGATTTTCTCTGCAACCAGACTTGGAACTCCATTGTTTTGCTCTCCTCGTTTTATCTTATTTTATTATGTCTTTCTCTAGCTAAGTAAATCGTTCCTCGTAAAGACTCAAATGTTCATGATTCCAGTATTGTGAGGTCTAAACGAATTTAATCAATTCCAAATTTCATATTTATTCTCTTATGATTTCTTATCAATTTATTCTGTTTTGATTTAAGAATAATCAATTTAAGTTTTAAACATGAATAATTACAGTTTTTCCTAATAACTTTGGATCTACATTGTTAGAAGGAATCCGTAAACAACTAGCGTGTGGCCAACCAAAACTCTTAGTGAACGAGCTGGACTCAGTTAGAGAAAAAGAAGAATTATGTTATAGGGGCGAGTGGACTGATCCGTAGGCCTAAGAATGGTCTCTTCATATTTTCATCAACCAATTAGTTAAAATCTTATAAGTGAACCGTATGATTACTAAGAATGTTAGAGTTCTTAATAGAGGGTCTTTTTGAGAAACTTGATTAAGAGAAGAGTAGAAAATCAAAGTGAACCTGACTTCTATAGTCATCCTATGAAACTCAGTTTTAAATATTTTTGCATCAATGATCAATACATGTGAATTATAACTCTGGGTATATTTTTACCGAGAATTTTCTATCATCTAATCCTATTTATCATTTTGATTACATCCTATTTTATTAATTAATTATTATAAAAACCTCCCATTTTATTGGTTACTACCATCATCACAATTGGTCCAATTAGTCATACTTGGGAACTGAAATTGGACCTAAATTCCTATGAAACGAACTTTTTATTGTTTATTATAATATTTTTTTATCTCAGTATGATAAATTGTACTCCCTCCGTTCCTAATTACTTGATACTTTTCTGCGGATTGTTACTATTTGGGATATTTGTCATTTTATCTTTTTCGAAGCATATATTTTGTGCAAATGATAATTTTTTTTTTTTAATCAACCCAATTTTATGATGGTGTAGTAATTTCAGTAGAAATTAGAAAAAAAAATAAAACAATGAGGAATAAAATAAATCTGTAAATCAACGGCTTACGTTTTTCTATTATTCTAAAAAGTCAATTAATTAAGAACGGAGGGAGTATTATTATTATTATTATTGACGAATTCGGCACCGATGGAACATTTCCCAAAGTGAACACTTCCCTATAATTGCCGGTCCAGTAATTCCACTTTTTTCAAAAGACAATGACCACTTACTTAAATAAACTATTCAAAATGCCGTCAAAGCCAAATCTCTGTCTGTTATCTGTTCTCACCTCTAACCTTCATAAAAATTAAATAAATAGAAATAGAAAAATCTAAAATTGGATAAAAAAATTAAAAGAAACTCAGTCGCAGACGAATTGGCAAAAAAACTCTTTTAGTCATCTAAGATTCTAACATATCAATATTTCGATCTCGAATTTTGAGGGTCCGATTGCCGCGTGCGAAACCAAAACAAAAAGAAACCCAGTCAAAAAGCATCCATTTCTTACTAAGTCCAGTCCACCTTCAAGCTAAACGGTGCCGTATACCATTAATACACACGGTAACTTGCGAAAATAATTAACAGAAAATTCTTTCTTCGCAGCAACGAAAAAAGAGAGGAGAGAAAATAAATTATTTAACCAAACACACACACTAACGTAGAACAGCAACAACCTCGATACTTTTCCTTAACCTTCCCCTTTTTGTTGTCTGAAACCTGTTTCTGCTCAGAGTCTTTCTCTGCCTCGCTCCTGACTCAGCCGAAAGAACTCAAAAAATGAGTCAGGAATCGTTCATATACAGCTTCGTTGCGCGAGGTACAATGATTCTAGCTGAGTACACCGAGTTCACTGGTAATTTCCCAGCGATTGCAGCTCAGTGCCTTCAAAGACTTCCTTCCTCCAACGACAAGTTCACCTACAATTGCGACCACCACACCTTCAATTTCCTTGTTGAAGATGGTTTCGGTAAAAATTTACCTTCTTTAAAGAAAAAAATCTGTTTTTTTCTCTGCCTTTAAAGTTCAATTCTTTTGAGTCGAACTCAATAGATCTACTTGGTTTAGAACTTAAAGGCAAATGCTTTTGTGTTTTTTTGCTAGTTTATAGTTCATTTAATGAGAAAAAATAGTAAATTTGAAAGATTTGTCATGGGAAAATGTGATTTTTTAGGCAAAAACCCTGTAATTTTCCGGACCCGAGAAGATAGAACCATGTATGAATGTACTGAATTTGCTTATGTTGGAGTTGTTTATTCATTTAAGTTAAGTATGTAACTTCTTGAGGTTTTAATGGAAGCTTTCCTCAAATGCTTATGTGTGATTTGTGAAAGATTGTGAGGATTTAGTGTCACTGAAATTCAATTCATATACAAATACAATTCAATGAAATCTGTTGGAATTTCAATTTTATGGAAAGTTATAGGTAAACGAGCTGTGGTGCTTTGGCTGCTTTAATTCTTGATGGATTTTCTTTTTAATTTTGGAGATTGCAGTTTTAGAACTAATAATAATGGGAACAATCGAAATGGGTACTGGGTAGAGCTAAGTCAGAATGGCAGCCTCAGACTCTAGTAATGTTTCATTGATTGGCTGTGAGATACGAGTTCTGCTTAGATGCTGTTATTTATGGTTTGCATCAACTAGATAAGAAAAAAGAAGGGGTGAATGCCCTTCTAGTTCTAGTATAGGAGTATCTTACACTGGCAGTACCCATTTCGATTGTTCCCATTATTATTAGTTCTAAAACTGCAATCTCCAAAATTAAAAAGAAAATCCATCAAGAATTAAAGCAGCCAAAGCACCACAGCTCGTTTACCTATAACTTTCCATAAAATTGAAATTCCAACAGATTTCATTGAATGTGAGATACGAGTTCTGCTTAGATGCTGTTATTTATGGTTTGCATCAACTAGATAAGAAAAAAGAAGGGGTGAATGCCCTTCTAGTTCTAGTATAGGAGTATCTTACACTGGCATTGCCCTCAAAATTCTATTTTGGTTCGTATTTGCAGCTCTCTCGAAAATTGGTTTTTGGATGGTCCAAGGCATCAACTATAAATTATATGTTGTGTGTGATAGATAGTAATGTGAGGGAAATCAATGTTCTAATACTTTCATCAATTGTGGCTGTAACCATGGCCATATGCTTTTCGCTTTTGGTGAATGTCAACGTGCGGCAGCCTTTTTTAATCTAGAATCTTGTGGTGTGTAATGGAATCTGGTGTCAACTAAGCTGCTGATATGAAACCTTAATGGTTTTACGTTTTTGACACAGTGATTTCTGCTACTTGCAGCTTATTGTGTTGTCGCAAAAGAATCTGTTAGCAAGCAGATCTCCATCGCATTTTTGGAACGCATGAAAGC
Organism: Viola odorata; assembly: GCA_963691705.1. Classification (NCBI taxonomy): domain Eukaryota; kingdom Viridiplantae; phylum Streptophyta; class Magnoliopsida; order Malpighiales; family Violaceae; genus Viola; species Viola odorata. The sequence goes on from OY829545.1 coordinate 1,165,146, forward strand.
AGACTTCAAGAAAAGATATGGGGGTGGTAAAGCAGGCACTGCTGTTGCCAAAAGCCTTAATAAGGAGTTTGGGTATGTCAACCTATGAGAGTATACCAAATTGTATATGGTGCCAGAACAAAAACTTGTGTCTTGAGTTTAACTATAATTTTCGTACTTTGAAATTGGAACTAAGGTAGTATGTATCTAATTGCAGGCCAGTTATGAAAGAACACATGAAGTATATTATTGACCATGCGGAGGAGATAGAGAAGCTAATAAAGGTGAAGGCTCAAGTTTCAGAAGTCAAAAGCATAATGTTGGGGAATATTGACAAGGTAAACTAATTACCCTGGGAGGTGGATCTCTGTAGCATACACGTTTTCTTTCATTTGTAGTCCGCTTTTAACATTTTCTTCTTGAATTTCTTTAGTTCACTATTTAGTTCAATTTCCCTTTATATGATCTCTGAAAACAATTGTCTGCTGTCACTTTAGTGTTTTTTAGCGGTGTTTCAAACTTACCTTTTCTATACTTTTCTCTGAATGAGAATATTGTTCCGTGTATTTGAGATGATCAGTCGAAGTTAAACGCAATGAAAATTGTCTTAAGATTATCAGAAGCTAGATTTCATGTGTTTGCTTTGCTTTTGTTGTCCACTTGAGGCGGAATCATTGATGTAGAACAAGATACTAGCTCTTGGCTTAGAGTATTCAGAGGTGTTCTTTTGTTGTATCTTGCACAATTTGATAAACTCCAACTTTTTCAGCTCTTCAGCAGTACCTCTTTTCTACCTTGAAACGCTAGGACCCTTAGATTTGTGCCGCGTTGTAACTTCTTGTATGCACCTCGTTTCCTATGTTTCGCTGTTAAAAAGTTTGCCAACTTATGCTTAACATGTTCATCTTCCAGGCTATTGACAGGGGCGAGGCGATAACAACCCTAGCTGACAAGACAGAAAATCTGCACAACCAGGTAAGTTAATTACCTGAGATGAGTAACCACCTTATCCAGGCTTAACCGATTTTGCTACGAGCTTGACATTGTTCTCTGTTGTGTTCAGGCTCAAGATTATAAGAAGAAGGGAACGCAAATCCGGAGGAAAATGTGGTATCAGAACATGAAGATTAAGTTGGTTGTCTTCGGTATCTTATTGCTTCTGATTCTAATTATCTGGCTTTCTATCTGCCATGGTTTTGATTGCTCCAATTAGTAATTCTCCGACAAATACAGAGAAATCTAAATTCTCTTATACAAAACCAAAAAAAAAAAAAAAAAACTGGAAAAGAGTCACCAACTTTGTATTCGGCAGGGATTTTCCATTTCGTTGGGATGATTTCCAAATCCTGAGCAAGCTGGGATTGGGAGATGTATCGTGTGTGTTTTTGTGTAATATTATAGGATCTCTTTTTTCTTGCTTTGGTATTTCTTTTTTCCATTATTTTTGCTCTATGTACACAGAAATTAAATTTTGTAGAAAGGAAAAAAAAAGACTTTTTCTTGTGATGACTTGGGCTATTTCATTTTGAGTTAGTTGTTGTCATCTTGCCTTATGGGCCAAGTTTAGGCCCAATAGGTCCTCGCAGTAGATCACCTCTATATTCAAATTGAAATGAGTACGGGCCCGTTTGCTAGAAGTCATTATTTGGTTTTCGGCCTCGAAAAATAAAAGGCAACTATTATTTTTCTATAATTTTTTTTGCAAAGAATGTTTTATTTGGGTGATGCTAAAATGTTTGTTTGATGAATCTGTTTTTTTTTGTAAAAAAGCTTGATGCTTTATTCGGGAAAAAAAAGAAAAGCAACGTAATGAAAGTTTACAGTGACTGTGAACTAATATATATTTGCGCTAATTGGGTAAAAAATAATCAAATATGTATCGTGCCTACAAATAACTCTTTTTATACACAGTGAAATTAAATCAATAATTTTATACTTTAAAAATAAGAATATTAAAGCATTTATTGGTGTTCGAGATAGTATTACTACATGTTTAAAACAAAAATGTGGGGTGGCATGTGACAAGACAAAGGGTCTGGCAAATCAAAATCAAACTCATAAGAAGACAAAGTAGGATCTCTCTTGCCCCATATCCTTTATGGTTGCGGATAGGATGTCTAATAATTATCCTGGTTCTATTTGAACTTTTATTTGGGATGGGCATTGAATAGGATAAAACTAGCAGCTTTTCTCTCCTCTTTCGATCACTCTTTGATGATGAGAAAGAAAGTAGGAGTAAAAGTAAAACCAACCAAACAGATAGAACTGACTACACAGAACAAAAATCCATGAAAGCCCATTCTAACAAGGGATGGGCTCATTGCCTTCTACGACTGCCCATCAAAGTGGAGAAGTAACTTTGTTTGTTACATTAGACACGTGTTGATAAGACCCTTATCCACACGAGTTTATCGTGTCTATATATTGCATAGGAATAGGATAGGAGCTCGCTTGGGGCAAATTTCAGAGATCGTTTGATTAATTTTAGCACATGTTGAATTTGGAGTCATGCATAATAACGTTAATGTACGGACTAATTATCGATTAGCAGGAGCACTTTAGTTCCTTAATACAGGTCTCTAATACCAATAGTGCTGGAACGATAATACCGAGAGGGAAAAAATACAGTAAGATTAAAAATATAATATTGAAAAATAATTTAATTTTAATAACGGTATTTTCCCTAAAAATGGATCATGGCTACTAGCATACCCATATGGCTATAGCCAATGTATAGGGAATTATATATATATTTCAAGTTGGTGGTCTTAAACTAATTCATTTGATAGGATATGAGGATGTGAGTTCTGCAAGTGTGTGCTGTTCTATTGGTCTTAGTATCTTACCATAAACTTCCTTCTTTTCTGGGAGCATGGGCGCCCAATGTCCCCTATCGTTTGACTTTGTCTTAATATTAATTGTCATTTCCCCCTTTTTTTGCCCAGACTTGATCGATACATCAGTAAATTAAATATACCATATTCATCTTTTATTCATGTAATTTGTAAATGGCTTACTGTGCGTAATTTTAATATATTTAGTTTAATTAGCCCAGTAGATTAAAGAATTAATAATGTAAGCATTGCAAGCAAAATGCAAATGCCAAATGGTTCGCTTCATGGGCCGTACCTTTAGGCCCGTTAACATTTCAATCTTGACATCTTCATTCCCATCACATAATCATTGTTTATGATAAACAAATACTAAATAATAATAATAATATAGTCATTATACTCCTATAATATGATATAACTATACAATCGGATAGCTGTAAATTCAAGATGGGAAACCTCATTAAAAGAAGGAAAACCATGCAATAAAATTGACAAGGAAATTAAAGAAAGCCCATTTTTTTATAATAACGATACGATACAATTACAAGAGAAGAAAATGCATGGTAACAATTTACATTAATCACACCCAATCCTCAACTAGATCACAAAGTTAAGCAAACCATGCATGGACACACTAGATTAATATAATTACCTTCCCTAGTCAAACCTAATTAAGCACAACACACTTAGCTATATATAGTGAAAAAGATTATAAATTGAGACTCTAGATTACGATACAAATTAAACACAAGCAAAAACTAAAAATCACACACCACATGCATGAGATGACACAACCCAAATCACACAGGATGAGAGACTAATCGTGTATGTAGTATCTATTTTTTCAATCTCTTCGGGTGTCCTGTGTAATTAATAATCTCGTACTACATGTCGCGAACTTCAAACATGTTACGATTCTTGACGACAATATCATACATGTGCATGCATTTGAGCCTGTTAAAATCTTTGGGGAGGGAGATGAGATGAACGGTGGATCTTTTGTGGAATTGGAGGAGATCCGGATCATCGTAGTACCTCTCCCACCCAAGCGAGTACAGCTTGGTTTCAAGAGCAGCATAAGAAGTTATGACTTCGTTTGTAGGAGTATGGACCAGCACTTTCCTCTTCATGTTGCGGCCGTCGATAGACTCCGCTGCCGGGTTCTCTACGAGACGAACGACGCCGTTCTTGAAAACCCAAACACCAGACATTTCTTTTAGGTAGCTTAGTACTGTTATGTGTGTGAAGAAATTTTGTGAGGTTGGTTATGGGATGGTGGAGTATTTATATAGGGAAGGAGGGAGATATGGGGATGTTTGGGTGTAGGTATAGTAGCCAAGGTGGGGTCCATTTTTTTGAGGAGGGGAAGTGTTTTGATTGGCCGACGGACACGACATACATGCTACATCACTCGTAATATTGGATTGAAAAGAATCCTTTCGGGTTTTCTTTTCCCTAGTCCTTTTTAATTATTATATAAATGCGAATCTTTGTTTTGTTTTTTGAAGGAAAAAAGAATCGCATATATTATAGGCAAAGATTGAGATTGAGATTGGGATTGAGAGCTTCAATCTTCTAAAGGAGTCTCCGGGAAAGCGACTACAGGAAGTATAGCACAAAGTCATGACGCAGTTTTTTCGAACATTTTCCTCTAATTCTCATGAAATATATATCTTGAGAATGAAATCTTTTTAAAACTCATATTTAATGTGGTTATTTTTTTAGAACACGATGATAAAATTCGAACTCAAAATTTTACTAGTATTTTATCACTACTCTACAATCTAAAGCAAATGAATGTTTGATCCATGCGCATTTTGGATGCCAAAGTTAATTTTGTATAGTTGGTGATGGCATCATGCATGATCAAATGTGTCCTCTTCTTTCTTTACATTACAAAATTTGTGAACGGGGAATTAATTAAAGAAATTGAGAAAGATCAAGAACGTCGAGGTGTGGGAAGTGGAACGGGACCAAAAATAAATGGTGTGAGATTTATTTATATCATCAATTCCTGTTCTTGGAAATGACATAGTAGCACTTTTCCTTTTGTAGCATACTACGCGTACTAGAATTCAACAGTAAGGGGCTTCTTCTGCCTAACCGTGTTGACTATATTTACCTCTTTTTTGTTCATGATGATGATATGGTAAGTTAATTAAAAATTAGAGCATCAACTTTTTCTTTAATTAATTAAATCAATACAAACTACGTACTATCACGTGGACTCTCTCAAAAGGGAGTGAGTGAGTGAATCCATTGAGAGAAAAAATGTCGAAGCAATAATGGAGGAAACGTACTCATTTTACTATTTTAGTTTCTTTTTTTTATATATTTAGCGTCGATAAGAATATAAATAAGAAGATTCGGATCGAGACTTAACTCCTTATTGTTATAGAGAAAATGGAAATAATTCACAAACGAGTGGTATTTTTAATTTTTTTTTGTTTGTTTTATATTGAACCATATATATTAAAGTTATCTTAAAAGATTTGAGATTTTTAAATAAGGAATTCAAATTTTTTGTAAGATTTTAAAAAATAATAACAATGTTGAAGGATTAAGAGATCTATTGAAAGAAAAACACATGAACTTAATTAAAAAAGTTAAGTGTGCATTCATATTACAACTTGTGTTTTGGTCCTTAGTTACAATCATTAATGTATACATCGAACAAAGCCCATGAACGTGCGTAAGTAAAGTGTTTAGCACTTTGCTTGTGATCCAGCCTAGGGGTGTAAGAAAATCGAACCGAATCGGAACTGGAAAAATTTGACCTGAATAGGTTTGAATCGTAATTTTTCGGTTCGGTTCGGTTCGGTTCTATGATTCGAACTGATTCGATTCGAGTGTTTTAAATATAAAACTCATAAATCGAACCGTAGAACCATTTAAACAGATTTTTTTTTATATATATGCATAAATTATTAAAGTTCAGTTTTGATACGGTGGTTAAAACGTTAACATGCTTTCTTAAGGGGACCCTTCCCCTCAAATTTCTTTCTTTTTTTCCTTCACTGATTAGCTGGGTTGGGCTGGGCGGGCTGGGCTGGACAGGGGGTAAGAAGAACGGGAAGAATTGGCACTGGCTGATAGAGAAATTAATTAAATTTTGCAGAACCCAATAATTTTTTGAAATCCACACAACCCATAATTTTGTAGCAAGCAACCACAACTGACAAAAAAATCTCTTCTGGATCACTATAATCAAATGGTAAAGCAACCACACAATAATTGATCACTATAATCATATGGCTATTACAATTAGTAATTATATTTTTTTCTAGTAGTAATAAATTGAAAATTTTAATATAAAGAAGTCGTATATTATTATAAATTGTAATAGCCATTTATATAATTAATATGTATAAAGTAAAAATATTAATTATTAATAATATGACAAATATTAGTAATATTACCATTAATCATTACTTTAATATATAGTTATTAAGATATATCGTGGATATATGTTTATTGTTCAATATTTTACTTAATAAAAAAAGAATTATATTATTGTAAGAGAGAATCATGTCAATTGTCATAAAATTAAAAAATATAATTACTAATTGTTTAGAGTTTGATGCTTTTAATTTAAATTGTATTAATGTATTACGCATTACATGAGTATAAGTAATTAACTATAGTATTGTTCAATGATAATTTTGAAGCTCTAAATGTAAATGATCTAATCTTATCATCCTATTGAGCACGATTTTACTTGAAAATTCTTAGTGTGTATATGTTAGGCTCGTAAATTGTATTCGATACTTTAATATTTATACTTATCGGTGTACAGTGTGCTTAAAAACTAAATGACGCGTTTAACAATTAAACCGAGTTATTTAAAAAAAATCAGAAATCGAACCGAACCGGACGGTTCGGTTTTGGCCATACTAGAACCGGAATTTTCCAGTTCGGTCTAGTTTTATCTTAAAAACCGGACCGAATCGGCCCGTTTTCACCCCTAATCCAGCCGGCCCCCGTCAGCCTAATTCAAGGAATAAATTGATGGATACCGCGCCAACTTGGTGGCTTTGTTCATGGAACAATGAAAACTTGCTGTCCGACCAAAAACTACGCAAAAGATGTATCCACTTTTGATATGCAATTTGACAAGTTGAAACAAATTAGTAGTACTTATTCACTACAAATTAGCACATGCATGGTGGGAAAGCAAAGAAGGTTCTAGATGGCCAAGTTCGCAAAGGACTGTATATCTAAATGCGGGCACACTGAAAAGACCCGTAATCGTGACGAAGCATGAAAATTGTATAGTTAGACAACTCGGGATGCATATAAAGGTAAAGTCCATAGGCCAATTAAAATTTTAAACTTATACTGTATTATTTTTTTTATAGACGGAGATGAGAGTCGAATCTCAATTCTAAATTTTAAATTTTACTGGTACATTTATCACTAACAAGACAATCAATAAATTATATGTCCTTTATAAAAACATTTTATGTTAACAAAGAGGCTATTTTTTTTTTTTTTGATAATCAACAAATTAGAGGGGCTAATTAATTATAGGCATATATTTATATAAAAAATACAAGAAAAATACGGGTAAAATATCTAAATAAAGCAGAAAAAACAGACAATATTGTTGATGGGGAAGAAAGCAATAACTTGAAATTCAGTAAAAGTAAAAAGAGATGCAAGATTCTAGCACCCAAATTAGGCCAACCAAAATCAAAGGAGATGGGAGAGATGTAGAGCTTTTGGGCACATTCTTTCTTTGTCTTAACGCATCGGTCGTGACTCGTCGTGAGCATGTATACTAGTTTGCCACCTTCTTCTCGTGCTACAATGGTCCTAGGGATGGAGACTTCACATGACCATACCCAACACACTTCCCCTCCATTGAATTATTTTTTTTATATCTACATGCTTGGATGACTTATTATTTGTTTTTTTCTTGATAACATTATCCTTTCAATCTTAATTATTGGGCGTTAACTATATAATTTCTCATAAACCAAACCTTTTTTTTTTCTATTCAGTAAATTTAGAGGCGAAACTAGCATGGCTTTTTTAGAAGATCATAATTACCTTTTGAGGGAAAATGTGATATATTGATAAAGAAATGTTAAATTTGAAGGGTCATTAGGAAATAATATAAGGGAGGGAGGGAGGAAGATTTCATTGACGTTAGCGACGAAAGAAATATCAAAATTCTTAGACACCCAATAGCGAGAGGGCACGTAGGAACTCCTTTACTCCACAATTCCACATAGGATGTCAGCGAATAATTCTCTTCAACCCTTATTTAATTTATTTACTTTTTGATCGATATACCCGTGTAAGTGTTTATGAATTTATTCTCCTCCTAAAATTAAAAAAATCATGGGCGGCTAAAATTAGATATAAATTAACTAATTAATTAGCTACTTCCATTCAATCAAAAGACACATTCTATAAACATTTCTCATAAATCTATATTAATTAAAGTGGGAGAAATTCTTCCAAATGAAGACGTAGCTTGATGGATACCACTAATGAAAAAGCTAATTAGTTCTAAAATAATTGTATACACACACTAATCAATGGAAAACTCTCCTGAAAAGTTAGGTTTAGGCAATTATATAATTAATGACAAGTTAGGTATCTCAATTAAGAATAAGTTACGTATGAATTATTCCCCATATATAAAATTTGTCATTGAAAGTTTTAGTGTTTGTTTTTATATAGTACTTATGCACATCAATGGGAATGTTTTCCTCTGATGGGATAGAGATTTGGGTATATAAGAATAAAGATTAAAGCTAATTGCTAGAAAAACGATTTGATTTGATTTATTTATTTAAAAAGAAAAATTTACCGATCTTAATATGTATGTTTACGTTCACCGAGGTAGAACTAATTTTATTTATACCAACTGATAGGCAAGCTTACCGAATCATATATTGATTCGAGTAAGTGATCTTTTAGTATAGTATGAAATCAAACTAATGACCTACTTTTTAATCACAAAAACTTTTCGTAATTGCTTTGATTTGTCTATCATTTGGTTTATGCCTAACTTTGATCAATGGGAAATGGAATGAGCCCATTTACGGTGATGGAGAGAATAAAGTACTAAAACATTGGGGAATAATGTGGGATGTAATCAAGAACAAAATTTTAAGGGTTTTTTAAACCATTTCCTGCTCATATTCCATGATTCCTTGAAAATGACAACATCAATTGATAAGTGTAGATGCTACATTTTTTATTTTATTTTTGAGAATAATAAGTGTAGATGTATACTTTACACGTAAATGTCAAAGATACCGCTGGAATTTGTAACCCTTAAATATGTTATTTTCGATTTCTTGGATTTGAACCACATTCATGACCTAATTCATGACAAGTAAAGTTCGTCTTAGTACTTTATCCTGGTCTCTAATCCTCTACACCTTTTTCTATTATAGTATATATTAGGGATTAGTTGCATTTAGTTACATCCGTAGAACTGCCCTATATATGAATTAATTAATTTGATCCCAAAGTTCATTTCCATTAATCAGTAAATACAACAAAGCCCAAATAATGGGAAATAATATACTAAAGCGGTGGCCCAAATGAGAAGAAAGCCCAAACCAATTACAAAGCCCAGCCCGAAATCCCAAAACTTACCACAATTGAAAATTTGAAGTCTCATATCCACGTTCCGAAATGACTCTGCAACTCTGAGCCCATTTTGCGCTCGATTTCTCTCTGTTTCAGTGTCTTTTAGTGTGTTACATTCCCCCCGCCCTAATATTTTAGGTATTACAAAATGTCCCTTAAAGTTTTGTTTTTCTAGTTAATTCATTTTATTTACACCCTTGAAAAAATAACTATCATCATATTTGGCCCCAATTCTTTTAGTTAATTTATTTTATTTACAATATAACTCTTAAAGTTTTATTCTTTTTCATTAATCTATTTATACATGTAGACCCTTGAAAAGAAGTTTTATCCATAGCTTTGCCACCGGAACAGACTATTGCAAATCCGCAAAGTTAACTTTTTAAATCCTCCATATTAATCCTTAATGTTTTATTCTTCTTACATTAATCGCTCGTATTTGCCTCCTTAAAAAATTTCTCTCATAATAGTCTATAAAGTACTGTTTTTTATCCTAATCCTTTGTAGTTTTGCTCTAAAAAAATTATATTCTTCGGTAACAGTCCTTATAGCTTCTTCTTTTTTGTTGTAATCATTCATTTTTTTTTTCTAAAATTTTAAATTTCCTCATAATTTCCCTTAAATTTCAATTTTTTCGCTTTAATCTTTTATATTTGATTCTTAAAATTTAAATTTTCTCATAATAGGTCTTAAAAAATTATTTTATTTTCATTAATCTTTTATATTTGTCCAATCGAAAAAAAAAACAGTCCCTCCAAAACAAATTAGGCCCCACCACTAGTGATGAGTAAATATAATTAAAGAGAAAGATGAGGCTTGTTATTATTTATTTTTTTGTAGGTCTGAACCATAGGGTTCTCAAATCCACAAGATCACTAATTTTGTTTGTGCGGGGTTGGCCCACTAATGAATAGAGAGTTCTTAGATAATTACTTCACGTCCGATCTTTTTTTTAAATGATAAATGTGTTAAACCGCTCACACTAACCACTTATTTGTAATCATATTTATTATTTAAAAAATAATAATTTTATTAATGTTTTCATGTAGAGATACAACCCGATACACAACAGACCCACGTGGGATGCATTAATCGGCCGTACATCAAGTCACAAATTGGCCCAAACATATGGTATAGCTAGAGAAACAAATACACCAACGAGCAAAAACAAAATAAAACCAAAAAACCACACCATATAACATATACTACGTACACACGAGAGATGAGACAATTAAAAATGCGCACTTATACGAATTACATGTCGCGAACTTCAAACATGTTACGATACTTGACGAAAACATCGTACATGGAGTTGTTTTAACACCCGAATACTTTTTCTATCGAGATTTATTTTATCCGAATATTATTAAATTTTAAAAAAAAATTATTCATTCTACATAATTTATTTCATATTTAAAATTTGAACTAAACTTATTGATAATTCTGGCCGGTATATCGGTGTCCCTGCTTGTAAAGTTTTATGGGGATTCTAATTTCTACTATCAGTTATATACTTTAAACTGTATTTGTAATAATCTAAACTATGATGTTTAGAAAATTAATAATAATTAACCTAAACAGTTACTAGTATTTATGGGCTCAGCCCAGAGTAATCGGTAGGGCTCGCTTCCGACTCATCCTATCCTGCTATATACAAACAGTCACGATTCACGCGCACCTCTCAATCTCTTGCTCCGCCGCTGACATCGATCCATGGATGATCCGAATCGGAAGCTGTCCCGATGCGGAACCCAAATCGACGACCTACCATCTTGTTTGATTATTGACATATTGTCAAGACTGCCCACAAAACCTTTACTGATCAGCAAGTTGGTTTGCAAGAGTTGGTTCCTCTTGTTTTCGGATCCTCTGTTTGTCAAACTCCACGGTGCACGATCACCCACTTACAACTTTCGCTGGAATGCAAGAGAAACTTGGAAGATCCGTTGTATCAACTTGGTGGGAGACATGGCAGGTGAGAATTTCGAGTTTGAGGCCAATGTTACGTTACCGGATTCTGAATTTACTTGCGCCAATTCTTCCAACGGATTACTTTGCTTAAAAAATTCCAAGTCCCTCGATGAGATTTATGTGTGCAATCCAATTTTAGGTGAGTATGTCACTATCCCAATTGGTAATACGGAAACAATGCGTTGGGGAAAGTTTGTTTTGGGATTCAGTTCCAGGAGCAATCAGTTCAAAGTTTTACAGATTAATTGTCCCAAACGAATTCCTCCTTACATGGCTGAGATATATACAATCGGTAACGGTACACGACACTGGAAAAGTATCGGGATTGCTCCTTCCTGCCCTAATTTTGTCTGTGATTATTCTGTCAATACTTTTCTGAACGGATCAATCCATTGGACAGATGGAAAAACTCATCAGATTGCTTACTTTGACTTTGAGAGTGAGCAGTTTGGATCGCTTCCCTCACCTCCTGCGTGGCGTGATGGAAGATGGTCGGAGTTTAAGTGGGTGAGAGTGGGTGTATTAGACGGGTGCTTGTGCATTTATGCTTTTGGTTTTGGCTATTTCTACGGACGTAAACTAATGGAGCACTGGATGATGAAAGAGTATGGTGTGGAGGAATCCTGGACTAGAATATTTCCCACTCACAACTCTAAACTTGAACGCCATGAACTCTTATACTTATTAAATAAGGTCTCTCGTCTAATTCAGCTTGAAACTCGTGGTTCTACCTACAACCCTTCCTTTATTTCACTTCAGGATGTTGCCAAAGGCGAACAGTTGACTGTATTGTCAAGAACAAGGTATGTAGTCATTCCTTTAGAATACCAATTGTTATATTCTTATAGTTTAAATTGCTTGCAAGGCTTCTGCTTTCACTGCTCACTCATACCCACATAGCTTGTGTCCTATTTCACTGTTGATTGTGCAATTTTTTGTCCTTTTTTTTCTGGTATGTCAATGAATGATGATATCTACTTCTCCTAAAGCATTTTGGACCAAGGATGAACTTTCCAATCCAAAATTTAGTGTTCTTATAGATATATTTTCATTATCATTTTTAGTTCAAGAAGTCTTCTCTGCCGAAGAGCTTCTATCCTTAGTATAATGGTTTAGTTTGTGATTATAAATGGTTTTGACTATCCTGGTATTAATTGCAGGACTATGATGAGTTGTTGGCAAGGACTATCGCATTTGCGATCAAGATTCTTTGGAAGTGTTTTCAAATGTTTTCTCTCTTAAATCTTGGGAATGAGAATGCGTATCAAGGAGTTGGAGGACCAAATTCATTGATTCATGACAATTTCCTGTTCTCATGTCGTCCACACAACAGACAGAGACGTCTATTTATTACTCCCTCAATTTTTTTCAGCAGTCTTTGCATATATTAATATCGTGGTTTTTTTTCTGTTTTTTTTTTCCGATAAGTGATTAATTTCGGTTGAATTTGGAATTATTGAATCTTGATAGTAATTTCCCTAACTTTACTTACTCTTCAAAATAAGACTCTCCATTTAAGTGCTATATTTGAGGATGGTCGGGATAAGGATATAAAAATCACTAACTAATTAGATAAGAAAAAGGTAAATACATCAACTAATTGGAAGAAAAATATTTTGCTTATATCCAACTACTAAAAAAGGGAGGTAGTTTTTCAGTTCTCCTTTTATGAATTTCAGTTGGGTTTGACTCGAATTCATAAAAACGAAAACAAAAATCACTTGGGCTTTACAAGGAAGAGGCAGCAGGTTTCTTTTTTCATTTTCCAGAAAGTTCATTTCCATTAATCAGAGTAAATACAACAAAGCCCAAATAATGGGAAATAATATACTAAAGCGGTAGCCCAAATGAGAAGAAAGCCCAAACCAATTACAAAGCCCAGCCCGAAATCCCAAAAGTTACCACAATTGAAAATTTGATCTCATATCCACGTTCCGAAATGACTCTGCAACTCTGAGCCCATTTTGCGCTCGATTTCACTCTGTTTCAGTGTTTTTAGTGTGTTACATTTGCCCCCTAATATTTTAGGTTTTAAAAAATGTCCCTTAAAGTTTTGTTTTTTTAGTTAATTCATTTTATTTACACCCTTGAAAAAAGAATTATCATTATATTTGGCCCCAATTATTTTAGTTAATTTATTTTATTTACAATATAACTCTTAAAGTTTTATTCTTTTTTATTAATCTATTTATACATGTCCCTTGAAAAAAAGTATCGCCGTTTAACTTATATAAAAATATCCATAACTTTGCCACCGGAACAGACTATTGCAAATCCACAAGGCTAACTCTTTAAATCCTCCGTATTAATCCTTAGAGTTTTATTTTTCTTACATTAATCCTTCGTATTTACCCCCTTAAAAATTTCTCTCATAGTCCATAAAGTACTATTTTTCGCCCTAACCCTTCATAATTTCACTCTAAAAAGATTCTATTCTCCGTAACAGTCTTTAAAGCCTTTTTGTTTTCTTTTCTTTTAATCATTCATATTTTCTTCCTAAAATTTCAAATTTTTTCGATTTAATCTTTTATATTTGCTTCCTAAAATTAAAATTTTCTCATAATAGTCCTTAAAATAATATTTTATTTCGTTAATCCTCTATATTTGTCCAAACGAAGAAAAAGAACAGTCCCTCTAAAAAAAATCCAAAGGTGGAATATAATTAAAAAGAAAGATGAGGTTTGTTATTATTTTTGTAGGTCTGAAACTCACAAGATAGGGGTTCTCAAACTCAGAAGACTAATTTTGTTTATATAGGGCTGACTCACTAATGAATAGAGAGCTCTTATTAGATACTCCCTTTGGATTACTGTAATTGACTTTTTAAAATAGTAATATTCAGTAAAATAAATTATAAAAAGTCAAGTAAAATATACAGTAACATTTCGTAGAAAAATGACAATTATTATGACCCGGAGGGAGTAACTACTTTACGCATAAAAATCGAAACATTTAATTTTTCTCTTAAAGGATGAACGTGTCAAACCGCTCACACTAACCATTTATTTGTAATTAGATTTATTATTTAAAAAATAATAATTTTATTAATGTTTTCATATAGAAATACAACCCGATACACAACAAAAACACGTGGCATGCATTAGTTGGCAGTACATCGTCACAAATTGGCCCAAACATATGGTATAGCTAGAAAAACAAATACGCCAACGTTTTTCTCAACTTTCATTCGGTCTTCTTCAGGTGATAGATGTTTAGAAAATTAATACTTAACTAAATAGTTACTATTACTCCCTCTATCCTCAAATAACTGTAATTGTCCTACGAATTCTTACTGTTCATAATACTTATCATTTTATATTTTCCAAAGTATATATTTTGTATAGGGGTGCCAAAACGACCCGATCCAACCCTATCCGTTTATCGTGATCTGTTGGGTAGTGGGTCAAAAATTGACCCGATCCGATTTTATGCAAAAGACAACTTTTTTTAATGCATCAGCTCAATTTAATGATGGTGTAGTAATTTGAGTGAAAATTAGTAGTAAAAATGAAACAATTCAAAATAACATAAAATAAAAACTATTATTTTAAATTTATTATTATTCAAAAAATGACAGTATTTGAGAATGGAGCGAATAGTATTTATGGGCTCAACCGAGAGTAATAGGTAGGGCTCGCTTTATGGACACCCCTCCGACTCATCCTATCCTGCTATATACAAACAGTCACGATTCACGCGCACCTCTCAATCTCTTGTTCTCCCGCTGACATCGATCCATGGATGATCCGAATCGGAAGCTGTCCCGATGCGGAACCCACATCGACGACCTACCATCTTGTTTGATTATTGATATATTGTCAAGACTGCCCACAAAACCTTTACTGATCAGCAAGTTGGTTTGCAAGAGTTGGTTCCTCTTGTTTTCGGATCCTCTGTTTGTCAAACTCCACGCTGCACGATCACCCACTTACCTCTTACGCCGGAATCCAAGAGAAACATGGAAGCTCCGTTGTACCAACTTGGTGGGAGACATGGCAGGTGAGAATTTCGAGTTTGAGGCCAATGTTACGTTACCGGATTCTGAATTTACTTGCGCCAATTCTTCCAACGGATTACTTTGCTTAAAAAATTCCAAGTCCCGCGATGAGATTTATGTGTGCAATCCAATTTTAGGTGAGTACGTCACTATCCCAATTGGTAATACGGAAACAATGCGTTGGGGAAAGACTGTTTTGGGATTCAGTTCCAGGAGCAATCAGTTCAAAGTTTTACAGATTAATTGTCCCAAACGAATTCCTCCTTACATGGCTGAGATATATACAATCGGTAACGGTACACGACACTGGAAAAGTATCGGGATTGCTCCTTCCTGCCCTAATTTTGTCTGTGATGATTCTGTCAATACTTTTCTGAACGGATCAATCCATTGGACGGATGAAAAAACTCATCAGATTGTTTACTTTGACTTTGAGAGTGAGCAGTTTGGATCGCTTCCCTCACCTCCTGCGTGGCGTGATGGAAGATGGTCCGAGTTTAAGCGGGTGAGAGTGGGTGTATTGGACGGGTGCTTGTGCATTTATGCTTTTGAGTATCTCTACGAACCTCAAGTAATGGAGCTCTGGATGATGAAGGAGTATGGTGTGGAGGAATCCTGGACCATAATATTTTCCACTCACATCTCTAAACTTGAAAGCATTGAACTCTTATACTTATTATATAAGGACTCTCGTCTAATTCATCTTAGAGCTCATGGTGCTACCTACAACCCTTCCTTTATTTCACTTCAGGATGTTGCGAAAGGCGAACAGTTGACTGTATTGTCAAGAACAAGGTATGTAGTCATTCCTTTGAAAAACCAGTTGTTATATTCTTATAGTTTAAATTGCTTGCAAGGGTTCTGCTTTCACTGCTCACGCATACCATATAGCTTGTGTCCTATTTCACTGTTGATTGTGCAATTTTTTGTTTCTTTTTTCTGGTATGTCAATGAATGATAATATCTACTTCTCCTAAAGCATTTTGGACCAAGGATAACTTTCCAATCCAAAATTTAGTGTTCTTATAGATATATTTTCATTACCATCTTTAGTTCAAGAAGTTTTCTCTGCCGAAGAGCTTCTATCCTTAGTATAATGGTTTAATTTGTGATTATTTGGTTTTGACTATCCTGGTATGGTATTAGTTGCAGGACTATGATGAGCCGTTGGCAAAGACTATCGCATTTGCGATCAAGATTCTTTGGAAGTGTTTTCAAATGCTCTCTCTCTTAAATCTTGGGAGTGAGAATGCGTATCAAGGAGTTGGAGGACCAAATTCATTGATACATGGCAATTTCCTGATCTTGGGAGTGAATTTACGTATATACTATCAAATTAAATTTTATAATTTAAAGAAGATTAAAATAGCACTATTCTTTATTTTCTATAGGATTTTTAAGGAATATGAATGATTGTTTATTTTTATTTTTATTTGGAGACGTTAAATGTCAAACAAACACAAAATCTAATACTTCCTCCGGTCTTGAAAGAATGTCTTTTTAGAACAGTAACATTCAGTAAAATAAACACTAAAAAGTCAAGTAAAGTGTACAGTAACATTCAGTAGCAAAACGATATTTTTTCAAGACCGGAGGGAGTATTACTTATAATTATTCTCGTAAGAATCGCTCCCAAAAAAGTGATTTTTAAGTGCGAAAGTAGCGTATCCGTTGTGAGGTTGTGGTCTGAGGAAACGTCATGCTGTTTATGTTCGATGAAGGTGCCTACATGTGAAGTGTATTGGAAAGATGTAATGCTAAAAACTAGTTCTTTCTTTCTTTCTTTCTGCTTGTTTGTGACGGCCGACGAGTCGTTGGACTGCTTTTGTCCACCATACATGGTGAAATTGGTAAATGCTTGAACACTAGTTTCTTTTTGTTTCCAAAGAGATGGTTTCTTTTCCTCCCTTGCTAATTCCCTATTGAATCTCTTTCGAACAATTAGACATAAATTCACTAATTAATTTTATATACTTTTGTACCCACTAGCATCTCCTCCTATACTCTTTAGTCTATATCTTAATCCATTTTCTTATATGGGAAAGAAATAAAAACATCATTGATGATTATTTAATCCATTTAATTGCATTCGTAAAAAATAATTTTGACCCCATTGTTAATATCATGTGATTAATTTACTTTTAACTATTTTTTTTATGTTTGGCATGACCTAAATAATGCCATAGAGGTAGGTTAAAAAAACCCTACGTATTGAGGTAGTTTTATAAATTTCAGTTGGCCTTTACTCAAATTAATAAAAATAAAAACAAAAACAAAAAAAAATCATTTCCATTAATCAAGAGTAATACGTTAAAGCCCAATAATGGAAATAATCTATTAAAGCTGTGGCCCAAAGAGTACGAAAGCCCAATCCAAATACAAAGCCATGCCAAGCCTGAAATCTTAAGACCCTAAACACGAATCTAAATTCCAAATCTCTCAGTCCACTTTCCGAAAGGCCTTTGCAAGT
This sequence comes from Viola odorata, assembly GCA_963691705.1. Classification (NCBI taxonomy): domain Eukaryota; kingdom Viridiplantae; phylum Streptophyta; class Magnoliopsida; order Malpighiales; family Violaceae; genus Viola; species Viola odorata. Next base: position 1,183,009 of record OY829545.1, read on the forward strand.
GGGCTGGACTTTCCCTTTCAACTGTACGTCGGTTTATCATTGTACATGCAGAAAGTAAAGTATGATAAACATTAATACTCCCTCCGTTTTCGAATAATCGTCACTTTTATACTTTTTGTTACTGTTTACTTTACTTAACTTTTTGGTGTTTGTTGTACTTTTTGTTACTGTTTCAAAGAGTCAATTATTCAAAAGCAGAGGGAGTATAACTTAGAAAGTCAAGAGCGCAACTAGTGTAGTGGTATCATAGTACCTCCCACGGTACTGACCGGGGTTCGATTCCCCGGTTGCGCATTATATGTTTTGTTTTTATTCCAAAATGAATTTGTTTGTAATTTGCAAACAACATGGTAGTTTTGTAGAATTTGAACTGAAACACTATCATGTTTCTAACCTTTTTTGTTCTTTCATTACGTTTTAAAAAAAAGTCCATCTTTATTGATATCTTTTGTCTGAGTGTCTCTTGGCCATTACACGGCATACAAACTAAGTAATTTAAATAATTAAGATTCATCGATAACTGATTTGTGCGAGTGGTTCAACGCTTTCATTTCTTAATTAAGAAGTCGTTGATTCGATGATTGTATATTGAATAATTACTTGTTAAAAGTATTTTACTACTTAATGAATATCACGATGAGTATAGAGTAACGAATTTAGAATATTTGTGGCTTAAAGAGGGTGCGAGATTACAGTTTTATAATATCTAGTGGCCAAAATTAAAAGATTTTCCCTGTAAGCATAATAATATGAGATACCCAAGATTCCCCTGCAAGATGATAAAAGTCTTGCTTACTTTTCGTAACTTCTATGACAAGTCTGATGTTTACATCACTCGTTTGCTTGACTTCTTGTTCTATACTTTAATTTGGTCAGCGTGTACGAAATCAAGTTAATTAGATTAGATTAATTTAGATTAATCCAATTATAGAATTTTCAATCACGTAAAGTGAGTATTTGACAGATGAGCAAAAACTGATAGTTTTTCCAGATTGAAAGTGGAATATCCTCTTGCACAAAATGTATGCCTCTTAGCTTTGGAATCATAATTGTCAAGCAATACATTCAACCGCAAATCTCAATTAATTAGCTTGGTAAGATTACATAATTCATAAAAGTAAAAAGCTATTCTCATTGTAAACCAACCATTTTTATTTTTTAACATCAATCCACACAAATCTAAAATTGAAAAGAAAAGAAAAACTCAAAAATCACCAGCATCAGAAATCATATCTCCAATCAAAAGCCCACCAAGCGCTCCTCCAAGCAGCCCAGCTCCTAATCCCATTCCAAATTTATTCTTCTTGGCCTGTTGCTGCACTGGCGGAGGCGGGTACCCGTAGCCACCAGCCTGCGGTGGTGGGTACCCGTAGCCACCAGCCTGCGGTGGTGGGTACCCGTAATACCCACCCGGCGGTGGCTGCGGAGGATAACCATACCCACCCTGCGGCGGAGGAGCCGCTTGTTGGTGGTAGATAGGATACGGCGCCTCAGCCGGAGGCGGCGGATAACTATACCCTGATGGTTGGTATGGGCCTGGTCCAGGCCCACCACCATAATAAGGCCCGGAACTAGAACCCACAACAGGATATGCAGTGACAATCTGTTGTTGTTTCTCATCACCAAATTTGAAAGAGAAATTGAGTTCGCCTTTCCCTTTTCCTGACGGTTTTCTCACCTGATAACTCACAAATTTCATCGACTTCTCATCTCCGGTGGATTCCAAAAGCTCTTTCACCGGCACGTTGACTTCTCCGATGTCTCTGTCCCCCAAAAACCGGTCGCAGCGGAGCTTCAGGACCAGATTCAATCGGTTCTGATGGAGCAAGGCATCGTTGATGGTGAATTTGATCGGGAAATTCCATGTCGGATGGGTCCCTCCCTGTCGATCCACATTTGTTTTGATCCTCTGCTTCAGATGCGGCTCGCCGGTTACCGAAACGACGACGTAGACGTCCATTCTGGAGATGTAGTTGACGTTTTGGAGATGTTTTGCGGAGATAACGTTCAACTCTAAAGTCCTCTGTTCCATTGTTAGAAGCTTGTGGAAAAGAGAGAGGGATAGAGGAGAGAGAGAGATGAAAGGAGAGGAGAGGGTGCAGACCAGAAATTGGCAACTCCCACAGGTTAAGTGCGTTTTATTGTCTGTGAACTCACGTCACTGACTTGAATGGGAAACTAACCGTAAGTTAGATTTTTATATTTCTAAATAAATAGTTATTTCTAGACTAATCATATTCGTATTATCATAACGGTATAGTGTCACGGGTTAAATTAATAGTTAATTAAGTTGATTAATATTTTAAATTTGCTTAATTATTTTCGATCTTCAAAATATCAATTTATCATTTCAAAATTAATCTCGTTTGAATATGATTAGGCGATAAAATGGTTTGAATATGATTAGGCGATAAAATGTTGTTTAATTATAACTATTGTTTATAGGTTTGTGGAGGTTTATCTGTAGACTAGTCGTTGTGTGAATAGTCCTTCTTCTTGGCACGTTCTTATATTTTGCCGCGATGTTGTGTTATAATAAGAGTCATAATATGTTTTGACTTTAATGCTTTAAGCTCTTTTTTTTCCTTTTTTCTTTTTAAATAAATTGAGTTCATTGTTTTCTGGGACTTGCATATTCGAGAATATGACTTGAGTGAAAAAAATAAAATAGAAGATTTCTGGATGAAAGAATACTATTACTAGTCTCTATTTGCAAATCGTGACACAAAATTACTTTTTGTTTTGAGTTTGACTGCTAAAGAATAGTGGAGTTAGGTCTAATCAATTGTTAGATCTAAGCCAGATTCAACTTATTAGGCCAACCACCTCAAGAAAAATATCCACCAGCATCAAAGAAAGTCTGTATGTAAATTTTTTTGGAGGTTTTATTATGTAATTATTTACTAGGAGTATTTTATTCATTAAGAGGTTGATCTTGTTCATTAAGTACGAACACGAGTACGACAAAAGGAAGAAAAACTACTGAAGTTCAATATAATTTCATTTCAGATGCCATTCATAGCCTTAAAACACTTTGAAAATTAGGATACTTGAAAACCTAAGAGAAGATATCCCGGAAGAAAGCAAATATATAACCTTTGCAAAGCACTACAAGTATTAATTAGATATATAATGTTGTCAAATAAGGTGTTTGTAAAAAGCAGCAGTGTCTCAAGTAAACTGACTCCTCCTCCTTTCTATGGTATGTCAACTTCTAACCTTTCTATGCCACTCTTTCTCAATTCTGATCAATAATATCCTAAACAACTATATTTTTTCATCCACTATCATCAGTTTCTAAATAAGATTTAAGGAGCTAATTCAGTGTCTAAAAGTATTTAAACCCCTTCCTAGCTATTTTCCAACTTGTGTTCAATCATGGTAGATGGTAAGGCACATACCCAAAGGAGCTCTTCAAATCAGCTACAATGGCATTGCACCTCATGAGAAGGTCCAATATTGCAGCAGAGACATCAGGAGTCTGAGTGGCAGAACGCATGCTGTTGTTCTCCCTCTCAGCTTGAAGAAACTTCTGATTACAAACTTCAACGAATTGATAAATTTCATCATTTTCTCTCACATTTGTAATCCAGTATGAAAGGGGCAGCCATGGAGGCAAAGGAGGTACATTCCTCTCGAAGTTCTTCTCGTTACCATCTGACGCGAAGGATGTATCACTTGGTTGATTACCAATGAGGGTTTGCACAAACATATCTCCAGCTGACTGCTCTTTGTTGTTGCCTTCTTCCCAAGTACCATCAGTTTGTTTTTCCTTCAGACAAGATTTGGGATAGATGGGCGTCAGTTGTTGTTGTTCCTCCCGTGCTTTCAAACTTGGTTCAGTAGAACAGCAAACATTGCTGGTGGATTCTTCCAGTGAATGTTTACTTGGTCTAGGAGTCACTAGGGCTGGCAGTCGCAGGACTTGGACATCATAGAGTACCTTAACATTTCCAAACAAGGATCTATTTTGAACTGCATACCTTCGAGCAACCTGGGCATCAGATTCATATTTGAAAACAACACGGCATGTTGAGGATTTCCAGAAAACTCGAGGAGAATTCTGAAATGGTCCAAAGTTTGCAAATCTTGCTTTGAGCTCGGAAGCTGATGGCAGCCTTGCTTGAGGTGGGAATTGCATCAGAAGTGATGTAGGTTTTGCAATTTTCGTTCGAGTTCCACGCTTCTTAAATGACTTTTTAACTGGCTTCGACGGAGCTTTCACTTCTGTTTCTTTTTTGCCTTTATCTAGGGAATTCAAAGGCCGCTCATTCCCAAACTTCTTTTCTGTAGGCCGAGGCATCAATTCATTCAGCTTTCCTAGTCCCTTTGAAGAGAAGTCTTCCTTATGGAGTTTGCTGTTGTTATTCCATCCAATGTTTGCATTTTCAACTTGTTTGAGACGCTTTTTAGGTAATTTTGGGGCAGAAGGCAAGTCCTTAGCACTCTCCTGACGTGAGATCCTTGCAGGCCCTGTAAAGACCAGAATCTTAGTACCAGCATCGATAGGTGAGAGTCAAAAGATACAGTGCAACATTAAAGTGCAGGGGATTACATACCTTGTCTCATCAATTTCTTTGGTTTAAGAGGCTGGGTTAGAGAGATTCTTGGACTCGCAGGGTATGCAGGTTGCGCTCCAGTGACCTCCATGCCTGTCTCATAAGTTTCTTTGGTTTGCAATGGAACATTGTTCATCCTATTGAAAGCCACCCGTGAATTGACAGGAAAAGATGGATCACACTCCTCAAATACCGCTCTTCGATAGGCAATTACAGTAGCCACATTCTTGATCCACTGAACATTTCTTTGGAACTTTACGTGCGGCATCAGTGCCAACTGTTTTATAAAATGAAGCATCTCAGCTGTCTGGAACCGAGCTCTGGCTTCCTTAATCTGCTTCATTGTATACAGGCCACCAGGTGCAAATCCATGAACATCAACTGCAAGAACCTCTTCAACACATGTGGACCTGAGATTAGAAGGATTCCTACACTGACACCATAAACCAACCGCCGCCTGCCTACTGACCTCGAGGCCTGCCTGCTCAACAGCATTCACAAAGCCTTTTAGATTTGTTTGTTTTGATTCGGTAACATAATTAGAATCAAATGGCACAAGCTCCATTGGATGAAGCCATCCATAGCTATTATCCCCAAAAAATGCAACCAACACATGACCCTCTATCTTTGTCTCGCGCGCATCGGTCACAGCAAGTGCTTCATGGAATACCTGTCCTGGCCACCATGGGTAAGACTTAATCTTCCCCCACACCATATCTCCAAACTCATATTGAAAACCCATAACATTCTCTACAAGATCTTCAAAATCACTACCTGTTTTCCCATCTCCTCCATTTTTTCCTCCTACCCTTTTCATTAAATATGCAGTTCCAGTGTCTCTGACCTCAAAATCCTTCATGGGCGACACCATCTTTGCAGCCTTGACAAGGGAATCAATGTGTACAGAATCACAGCCATAACTAAAGATAGAACCCCCTCTTCCACATCAAACTTCCATGACCCACATCCTGATCCCTACCCATTATCTAATTCCTATACCGTCAAACACAACAACCCACGTCGGAAATTTCGACCAAACTAAGAAAAAGTGACCACTAAGATGAAGAATTTCAGAGTCCTGGGAAATGGAAAATAGTAGAATAAGTGAATACTCAAAAGGTAAAACAAACAAATAAAGGTGCCAACTTTCTTCTTAAACAAACAGTACAATAATGGGTTTTGATAATCATACCCATCCAAAATGTTAAAAAACAAAAACCCACTAATCATAAGGGGAGCAGGATTCATGAAATGAAAAGGAAAATGAAAAAAAAACGATCATTTTAAGCTCAAGCAAAACGAAAGGTACAGGAGTTGAAGCCATAAGTACCTTTAAAAGATGGCTAAAGGCAACCAAAAATATTTTTCTTCATTGTTTTGGTTTTCAGACGATCGTAAGAAGAGAGCGACTCTGTGCAAGTGCAAGCTGGTGTATGTATTTGTGATTTTGCGATCGGCGGTGACAGAGAGAACAAGGCCATAACCGCGTACACTGTACTGTGTACTAATGCAATTTGCAGGAGAGGGGAGGGGATGTGCTCGGCTGGCATTGGCAAGCGTGGTTGGTAGGTGGGGCTCTGTACTCGCCACTGATGCTCGACACGTGGCAAATCATATGAAAAAAATCTAATCGTATCAGTTTCTTAACTCAATGCTTAAGACAAACAGGTTTGCTAATTCGATTTGATTAAACCTTCCAGTAATATGGGTTAAGGTGCTGCAATTCTTTTCTGGCAAATGGTAATAAGCAGCAACCCGTGTTAGTCACACCTAATGAATTCCATTCTTGATTAGGTGTGAGTTCAGTTACAGGCAGCACTAACACAGTAATACGGAGAGGGAACAATGTATGTGTACAATAATCCTTACTCTTATTATGATCCTCCTAGATATTCATTACGGGAGTGAACAATGTATGTACGTATTGTTATGTATATTTTTCGTTATTAAAAATAGAATTTTTTTAGTTAAATTTTACACACACATCTCTAATAGAAAAGGTTTTTTATGCATACTTTATTATTTATTGATAAAAAATAATAGTTTATATACTTATTTGATTAAAAGTATTAATTATTTTCAAATTGAAAGAATTCTTTTAGTATTTACATATTATTTGTAGCCGCGATAGGCGCGACCGTTATATTATCCTATTATTTTTTATAATTTCCCACTATTATCGATTTTCGTTATGTTAACCGTTACCGTTATTTAAAATCATGACATAGGGAGCACAGCAGTTCTTTAATTTTCACCTCAAAGTTTTTTACTTTTGACTTCTTAGTTCTTACCCACATGAGCGACGTCACACTGGCCCACCTCTAACCTCCTCCTTTCTAGTTTCTTCTTCTTCACTCACCGTCTGTAGGCTGCGTTTCATAACGGAATTAATTCTGTTTGGAGTTATTTCTATTTTTCAAAATTTTCCATCTGGAGTTATTTCCGGAATTATTTCAGTTTTTCAAAATTCTGTTTCACAGCTACAGTACATTTTCTGTTTTCCAGCCTTCATTTTCTAACCTTAGAAAACACAAAATTGTATTCACCTAACAACTATTTCTTACTTTTTTTTAAAAAAAAACTACTACTATTATTAAATCAATTTTATTTTAATTAAAAAACAATGCTAATGTTATTTTTTTGTTAAGATTAATAAACTAAATAGTAGCTCATTTTAAGTTTATTAAAGATCAAATATAAGTATGGTAAACATATTCATGTTTAGATTCAGAAAGGGTTAAAGCAAAAATTAGTACCTGTCAAATAAATGTTTGACTGATTTAGCACCTCCTCTGTTTTTCGCGTTTAAAAGGTACTCGTACTCAAACGAAATGTCATATTTGGTACCTCCATGTAACGCCGTCCAACAATTGCCGTTAAGTGTCCTACGTGGCATGCCACGTGGATAGATCCGGCCCGTTTCCTTCCCCGCGGGTCGGATGAGTGGGTTTTCCAACCCGATATGAAACGACGTCGTTTTTGGCAAGGTATGAACGACGCGTCGTTCATCTTAAGATAAATTATGCGCCTAACAAGGGAATTCCGAGAATCGAACTCGGGACCCCTCGAACCTTGTGCAAGAATCATACCGCTGAACCAAATCCACTTGATGTGTTAACATTGATTACTACAAAAATATACTGTGTAGTTTCTGATTTTTGCTGAAAAAATATATTACTCCAAAATAATATAATTAAATTAAAAAATGTAAAAATTTACAAAAATAATTGTAAAAATTCCAAAAATAATTGGAAAAATATATTACTCCAAAACCCTTCTCATTACCGCACCCTTTCTTCAGTTCTCAACCCTAGACCGCTCCACCTTTCTCTCACTTCTCTTCGATTTGGTGAGTAGCTTTTCATGTTCATCTCTTAAATATTTCAAAAAATGTTAAAATTTCAAAAATAATTGTAAAAAATCTAAAAAAAATTTAAAAATCCAAAAAAAATGTAAAAATTCTAAAAAGATGTAAAAAATTCCAAAAATAATTTAATTAATCTAAAAATGTAAAAATTCCAAAAAAATGTAATAATTCTAAAAAATATGCACAAATTCCAAAACAAATATAAAAATTCCCAAAAAAAATTAAATATCTACAATTAATTATTTTTTTGTAATTTTTTGGATTTTTAGATTAATTAATTTTAGTTTGGAATTTTAACATCTTTCTGGATTTTTTAGATTAATTTCTAAATTTTATAATTTTTTATACATTTTAAACATTTTTTTGGAGTTATTACATTTTTTCGATTTTTTTATAATTTGTACAACTTTTTTGGATTTTTGGATTAATTAATTATTTTTTAGAATTTTAACATTTTTTTACGAAATTTTACATTTTTTTGGAATTATTACATTTTTTGGAAATTTTCAATTTTTTCTGGATATTTATATTAATTAAATTATTTTTGGAATTTTTACAATTATTTTTGTGAATTTTTATATTTTGTTTGATTTTTTAATTTAATTATATTATTTTGGAGTAGGGTTTTGGAGTAATATATTTGTTCAGCAAAAATCAGAAACTACACAATATATTTTAGTAGTAATCAATGTTAACACATCAAGTGCATTTGGTTCAGTGGTATGATTCTGGCACAAGGTGCGAGGGGTCCCGAGTTCGATTCTCGGAATTCCCTAGTTTAGGCGCATCATTTATCTTAAGATGAACGACGCGTCGTTCATACGTTGCCAAAAACGACGTCGTTTCATACCGGGTTGGAAAACCCACTCTTCCGACCCGCGGGGAAGGAAACGGGCCGGATCTATCCTACGTGGCACGTAGGACACTTAACGGCAATTGTTGGACGGCGTTACATGGAGGTACCAAATATGACATTTCGTTTGAGTACGGGTATCTTTTAAACGCGAAAAACAGAGGAGGTGCTAAATCAGTCAAACAATTATTTGACAGGTACTAATTTTTGCTTTAACCTATTCAAAAACACAAGCCATTTAAGGGTTGTTTAATTTTTGGAAAATTTTCAGAAAATTTTTCAGTTCTCCAATTACTATTCAGTTTTCCAGAATTAACACTACAAATTTGGAAAATTCTAGAAACGCCATTTTTGAAGTTTTCCAAAAAAAAAATTCCAATTTTTTTTTTATTTTTAGCTCAACCAATCCATATTGTTAACATAAAGAAGAAACAATGTTATTTTGGATATTACTACCCTCAAAATTTATAAATATGTTAAATCTATTCACGTTAAAGATCAAATATAAATATAATAATTCTGTTCATGAAAATAAAATACATGTCTTGAATTATTTGTTCATGACGTGAATACTATAAACTCGAAATCGTATTCACCTAAGATCAAGTATAAATATAATAATTCCGTTTATGAAAATAAAATACATATAAAATAGTTTTGAATTATTTGTTCATTACGTGAATACCACAAATATCAACATTCAAAACATACTTAATTTAAATTATTACTTCTTCATATTCTAACAATTATTATAATGAGACCATAATTGATTTGCAATATCTTCTCTAACGCCATTCATTAGTTGTTGTTGGGACATATCCACTTGAATACCTTCTTGCGTCACATTAGCTTCGTTCTCGTCTAAATTTTGCTGACCTTCTGTACCATATTCTGTGAATAGTTGATCAGCTCTATCTTCCATTCGAATAAAGTTGTGTAGTGTACAACAAGCTAGAGGTATTTGTCTCTCACGACGAAGAGGAAAAAAAAACTACTACTATTGTTAAATCAATTTTATTTTAATTAAAAAATAATGTTAATGTTATTTTTTTTGTTAAGATTAATAAACTAAGTAGTAGCCCATTTTAAGTTTATTAAAGATCAAATATCAGTATGGTAAACATATTCATGTTTAAATTCTAAAACACAAGCCATTTAAGGGTTGTTTAATTTTTGGAAAATTTTCAAAAAATTGGAAAAATTTCCAAAATCTGTTTCACAGCAATATTTTCCCAAATGGAAAATTTTCTAGTTCTCCAATTACTATTCAGTTTTGGAAATAATTCTAAAATTAACACTACAAACACTCCAACTTTTGGAAACACCATATTTGATGTTTTCCAAATTTTCCTTCACTTTATTTCCAAAGTGGGGTCTACAAGTCAACTTTACTCTCTCTCATCTTTTTTAATTTTTCTTATATACAAAAACTCAATCTTCTTACTTAATGCTTTGAACAAAATAAATTAAAAGTTACAAAACCATAATCTTCATCTCAAGATTAGTAATTATATATCCACTTTTCTTATTTTTCTTAATATTTTATAAATGGGTTTTAAACTAATTTAAAATTAATTTAAAAGTTTTTTCCCACCTAAAACACTCCCTTCAAACTAATATTTAAAAAATGGGTCTTGTGACGTGGCGGGATGGGATTGGTTTTCCAAATGGAAAATTTTGGAATTAATTTCATTTGGAGAAAAATATTGTTGTGCAACAGATTTTGATTATTGAATTTTACTCGTATGATTTTAATTAGGAGTATTAGTTAGTTAAATATCAATTATGAAGTATTTTTATTACAATTTGTATCAATCTACATATTAATTTTAGCTCAACCAATCCATATTGTTAACATAAAAAAGAAACAATGTTATGTTAGGCATGTCTACCCTCATAATTTATAAATATACTAAATCTATTCACGTTAAAGATCAAGTATATATATAATAATTCCATTCATGAAAATAAAATACATAAAATTTTCTTGAATTATTTGTTCATGACATGAATACTACAAACTCGAAATGGTATTCACCTAAGAACTATTTTTTCTTTTTTTTTGAAAAATGAAAACTATTACTTTTGTTAAATCAATTTGTTTTTAATTAAAAAAATAATGTTAGTTTTTTTCATTTTTGAAGATTAATAAACTAAATAGTATCCCATTTTAATTTTGTTAAAGATCAAATATAAATATGCTAAATCTATTCACGTTAAAGATCAAGTATAAATATAATAATTCCGTTCATGAAAATAAAATACATATAAAATAGTCTTGAATTATTTGTTCATTACGTGAATACTACAAATATCAACATTCAAAACATACTTAATTTAATTTGTTACTTCTTCATATTCTAACAATTATTATAATTAGTTAAATATCAATTATAAAGTATTTTTATTACAATTTATATCAATCTACATATTAATTATCAAAATTACGAGGATAGACATGTCTAAAATAATATTATTTTTTTTAGATTAACAATATGAATTTATTGAACTAAAATATTAAAAAAAATTTTAAAAAAATTTGGAAAATGTTTTCCAAATGGAAATATTTCCATTTTGGAAATAATTCCAGTTTTGGAAAATTTTCAGAAAATTCTCCGTAACTAAACAGCACCTTACTCTCCCTGCTGTAAAACTCCCACTCCTCTTATCCACCAATCACACATCGACACGTCATCAATCCGTCTCCAAATTTCTTGTCCCTTTCATTTCTCCTCTTTTTTTCAACAAATACTCCACCCACACTTCGTCACGCGAACGTTATGCTAACTCGCACCTTCCTTTAAATAGCCCCAAAACGTTTTCCTCTCGCACCACTGCCTCATTTCTTTAACTCTTTTTCAAATTTTCAAAAACACTCTCTTCTCTCGTCTCTAATTCTCTCACTCATCAGATCTCAGGTTTCTCTACGAGCTCCATAACTATGGTGAGAAGAGAGAATCGCCTTCTCCTCGTTTCGTTTCAAATTTTACTGCTCGTTTCCTAGTCTTTTCCGTCTAACGCTGCGTTTGCTTTCGTCGCCGTTCAAGTTGTCGCACAGAAACTGAAGGAAGCTGAGATCACCGAGCAGGATTCACTTCTTCAGACGGATCCAGCCCATGGCCAGGGCGGGCGCCCACCCTGGCCCAATCAAATTTTTTTTTTTACCTTAACTTAAAGCTTTAATTACATTGTACCCCATTATCATTTAATCGGATCCGTGGCGCAATGGTAGAGCTTTTGACTCCAAGTCTGAATGTTCCGTGTTCGATTCACCTCTATACCACTTTTTAGGTGTGTTTGTCTGATTCTAGACTTCTAGTGCTGAAATGTTGGGTTATGTCAGTCAAAGAGATGTTGGGTTTGTGCAGGGACGGATCCTAGTGCTGAAATGGTTGATTTTGTTGGGTGTGTTTGTCTGATTCTAGTGCTGAAATGTTGGGATATGTCAAAGAGATGTTGGGTTTATGTCAAAGATTGCGGGTTTATATATAAAGAAATTACATGCTGCATATATGTGAGCACTTTACCTCCGAATAGTCCATAATAGAATGAGTTAGAGAGAGAGACAGAAGAAAATGAATGGAGAGAAATGGCTGGATATGCAAGCAGTGTTCATTTGATTCTGTTACTGTAATTGACATGGCTGGTTATGCAACTAGATTCTTACGGGAAAAGACTTGTAGAACAGGGAATCAAAGTGAGGACGTACAGGGAGTAACCAGGAATGCAACAACATACTGTTTTCAATTGATTTCATGTAAATTTAAGAGCAAAAATGACTCTTTTCCAAGACATTTTATATCAGGAAATTACAAACTAGACATTATTTTTAATCAGCCTTTCAACAAGTTAAGCAGTTGGGTACTTGTATTAATTTCAGCCTTTTATCTATTAACTTATTTATCACGTACATTCACAATCAATTATATCATTATGAGCATATATATTTTCATGTACCGGTACACGTATGCAGGTAGTTGAGGATATTATTACTTGCATTTATTTATACATTAATTCGTCTCAAAGGAAATGAGTTGTTAAAAAATAAGAAGAAGCAAGAGGAGCAATATTTTCTATACCCTGGCCTTAGGCAAGGGGATCCATTGTCTCCCTACTTATTTGTGCTTTGTGCGGAAGGCCTTTCTGCAATGCTTCACACCGCAGCATTGACTAACAGGATCAATGGATACAGAGTATGTCCGCGTAGTCCACAGGTTAGTCACCTATTCTATGCGGATGACAGCCTCATTTTTGTGAAAGCGGAGGAAAGTGAAGCAGGAGTCATTAGCTCCATTCTGCAGGAATACGAGGCAGCCTCTGGCCAGAAGATCAATTTAGACAAATCAGAAGTGTGTTTCAGCAAGAATGTAGGCCAAGATACCTGAAATCGGGTGAAGGCAAGATTGGGAATGATCGAAACGGAATCCCATGCCAGCTACCTGGGGCTTCCAGTGTCCTTTAGTCGCAGTAAAAAAGGAATGTTCGCACCAATACGGGATAGGATCTGTAAACGACTAGAGGGGTGGAAAGAGAAAAAATTGTCTCAGGCAGGGAGGAATGTCCTAATTAAATCGGTCATCCAGTCCATACCGACGTATATGATGAGTTGTTTTGAGATCCATACTTCTATCTGCGAGGACATAGAAAAGGCGACCAGAAGATTCTGGTGGGGAGGAAATTCCGAGGAGCGGAAGATGCACTGGGTGTCTTGGGAAAAACTTTGTAGATCGAAGGATGTGGGAGGATTGGGATTTCGTAAAGTCAGGGAATTTAATCTTGCACTACTGGCCAAACAAGGTTGGCGAGTGCACAAATACCAAGACTCTCTACTCTCCAAGATCTGGAAAGCGCGGTACTTCCCCCATTCGGACTTCCTGGAGGCAGGGATGGGATCACGACCCAGTTATGTATGGCGTAGCACTCTGGCAGGGAGATCGGTTCTACAGAAAGGATGCTTCTGGAGGGTAGGGAATGGCGAAAGTATACGAATTTGGAAAGTTCCTTGGCTTCCGACAAGTGCAAATGGGATGATCACAACGCCGGTTACAAGCCTCGATGAGGAGGCAACAGTTGCTGAACTTATTGACAGGGATCGGAGATGCTGGAAGACAGACCTAGTGGAGCAACTCTTTCTACCTCAAGAAACATCAACAATATTAAGCCTGCCGCTTAGTCGGAATGAGGCGAATGATACTCTTGTGTGGAAGGGAACTACAAATGGGAAGTATTCAGTTCGTAGTGGATACCACAGCCTAACATCGGCATCAACTGACGAGTGCCCGGATTCCAGTAGAGCTTGGTGGAAATTCTTGTGGGGGCTGTCTATCCCTCCAAAATTCAAAACCTTTATGTGGAGGCTTAGCAGTGACTCTCTGCCAACCAGGGTGAACCTAGCAAGGAGGGGTGTATCGGTGGACCCAGTGTGTCCCTGTTGCAATGCGGAGGTTGAATCAACTCCCCATCTGTTGCTGTATTGCCGATTTGCAAGGGGAGTGTGGGGAAAGTTTGATTTCTGGAATAGGGTACCGAGGCTGCAAGGAGACAACTGGGTGGCTTGGCTAGCAGGACTACAGACATCATTTAATGAATCAGACATCGAGAAGCTCATATCCACCCTTTGGTCCCTTTGGACTTCGAGGAATTTCAGGCTCTTCCGTCACTGTGATGAATCAATCGAGGAGATTGTTATAAGGGGAGGGAAATTGTTGACTGATTTCAAGGAGGTATGGTGTCAGCAGCACAGACCCACGGCCCCAACACCGGAAACTGCCGCCCTAAAATGGAAGCCTCCTGCGTCGGGGGTGTTAAAGGTTAATACAGATGCAGCGGTAGGGACAACGAGCATTAGCTTGGGGTTTATAGCTCGAGATGAAAGGGGTGAAACAATGTTCTCAGGAGCAATTAACCATCCGCATCGAACTGAGGCACAAACAGCAGAGGCTCTGGCACTAAGAGACGCTATAACACAGGCTCGTCAATGGGGGTACAACAAGATTATAGCTGAGTCTGACTGCTTGCAAAACATCCACGCCCTGACTCATGGAGAGTTCCCATTAAGCTATGCGGGATTGGTCCTTGAGGAGGTGGCTCGCCTAGCTTCTACATTCCATACCTGCTCCTTTCAGTATGTAAAATGATCAATGAACATTGCAGCACATGAGTTAGGCCAACTGGCTTTGATTTCCAGTTTAGGAAATGTATGGATAGGGGGATGCCCCGAGGCGATCGCGCCTTTTGTACTTGCAGATTTGAATTAATCTAATTATACTTCGCCTGCAAAAAAAAAAAAAAAAATTTTCTATACCCTTTTGAGAAGTAGGGTTGTAGCTGAGCCAGGCTGAGCCGAGCCTAACTTTGTTGATCAAGCTCGACTCATTAAATTATAGATGAATTAAGGCTTCAACGAGCTGAGTTTGGAGTAATTCATGTTAAATTCGAGCTTAATTTGAGAATGACTTGTTTATTTATTAAACGAGTCACTATAAACATACGGACTTTCAGGTCAATCAGCCAAAGTGGTGGGATACGGACGTCTTGGAGATGGCAATTTGCATCTCAGTATTTCAGCTCCACAGTATGATGATGAGGTAATATGCTAATATCCCTCTTTCCGACTTGTTGGACTTATTCAGTACTTTTAAGTTTTATTAAATATTCCATGTATGTTGTGACTGCCAGATTTTAGCGCAAATTGAACCCTTTGTGTATGAGTGGACATCTAAGCACCGTGGGAGTATTAGTGCAGAGTACGGCCTGGGATTAATGAAAGCCAATGAGATTTTCTATAGCAAGCCACGTGAAGTGGTATGTTCTTTTCATTGCAAAATGCTCGAAATGATATTTCCTGTTGTCTTTTTGTGTATAAATATGTATACTATACATGGCACCATGTTTGTACATGTCTAAGTTACGTGGAATCGATTTTGATAGGTAAAAGTGATGGTTTCCATCAAGAAGCTGCTGGACTCCAATGGGATACTCAATCCATACAAAGTGCTTCCTCATTCTCAGCCCTAAGGTAAACCAACTTGACCCATGAACTCTATAACTCTCGTACCCTTGACAAGCTTGCTTGCTTTCCCTTTAAATATTCCCAAAAAAAAATCCTCTCTCATTCCAGTTTCATTTCTTGCTTCTCTTGCTCTATCAAGTATTTGTTCGTCTTTCTTCGTCGTTTTTCTCCGATTAAGTGCTGAGTTTGTTTGAAGCTGTTTCTTCCATAAAACACGAATGTCTCCGCCTTCAGATGCATCGTAATTGATTTTAAGAGGCTGTTTGGTATTAAAATTTGAGAAGAGTTCAGTTCATTTAAACTGAATTCTTCCCAAATTCAATGTTTGTTATACTTTTTTTTAAAACGAACTCAATTCTTATAGAATTGAACCATCAAAATTAGCTTTTCAAGATAGAATTCATGCCAAAATAGGTGTGATTGTTGAAGAATTCATTTAGCTTTTTAATAATTAATTAATTAATTACTTAAAAGCCCCTGATTGAGGCAATGGAAACACAGCAACATCAGCGGCACGACACAGCAGCGCGAGAGAGAAGAGAATGCCGCAGCGGCGAGAGCATAAACCTAGGGGGCTGTTGAAGATTATGTAGGAGGAGTTCTCAGGACCGTTGATGAATGTGAGTTCGACTGTGATTTTCCTATGTTGTTGATGGGTTTTTGGAGTTTTTGCACGAAAGGTCTTTAATGTTCATTTGTATTAACAACAATGCTATACTGGTAACTGAAACCAGCAACTGAAACATACATAATGACGTGGCAGTGCCATGTCATACCATATTTTCAAAAATGCTACTCAACCATATTTACAAAAATGCCACTCAACCATATTTACATCCATCTTCCTCTTTCCTCCTAGGTTTAGTCCAGTACACGGCCGCCTCTTCCCTCTTCCTAGCTCACACCTCCTCCCTCATCTATACACAACGAACGGCCTCTTCCCTCTTCTATACCTAGCTCACGGCCGCCTCTCCTAGACACCACCACCGTGACCGCCAACGACGCCGCCACCAACGCCGCGAGCGCCAACTCTACCTCTACCGCGACTGCCGCAGATCTCCGCAAGAAGTAAAGGTATTCCGTTTGATGCGTTTCTTTGTGTTTTTCTTCTTCTTTATCTTGCTCAATTGGTGTCTTTTATTTTCCCGTTTTTATATATAATGTAATTATGTTGTTTTTATACAAGATAAAATTGATACATTAATTTGCGTTTTTATATATACTATAATTATGTTGTTTTTGCCAAGATAAAATTGATACATTAATTTGCATTTTTGAAGTTACTAGAATATAACTTTGATAGGCTGATGGTATTTTCCTATATTGCTGCAGAACCATTATGGAGTCGTTGTCTGAAAGTGATGACATGGGTATGAATCCTCCCTTCCCGGAACCTGATGATAAATTGATTCCGAAGATAGGTATGGTCTTCAAATCAGAAGAAGAACTTTATAATTTTTTTCTCCAGTATGCTTGCGAAGAGGGATTCGGTATTAGAAAAAGAAGTTTCAAGAAAGATGATTATGGGAATGTGAAGTATCTGATTGTTGAGTGTAGTAGAGGAGGTACGTGGAAATCTAAAGCCAAAAATCCTTTTAATCTAAGGCCATAAAAAAAAACTGATTGTAAGGCTAAAATCAATGTTATGGTTAATGACGAAGGGGAGTTCACTATTTCTCTTATTAATCTTGATCATAACCATGTGTTGAGTCCGAGAAAAGCACGTTTTTTTAAGTGTAATAAAAAGATGGATGAGTATGTGAGGAGAAGGCTTGAAACAAATGATCAAGCAGGCATACGGGTGATAGCACGTCTCATGATCTCTATTTTACCCCCCTTTTCTAGCCCTTTAGGGGGCTTCATATTGCTATTTGGTCCTTATTCTGATCTTATTTGCAGATTAGTATCAAAAGGGGGAAAAGAACAAAAAGAAGCAATTTTGGAGTATTTCTGAGGAATTCAAGCTTCAAGGCCTAGAAGAGCGGAAGTTGTCAAGGCCTCGACGCGAACCAGACCAGTGCGCTGTCTCAAGGTCTCGATAGCCCCGCATCTCCGTCCAAAGAAAGCATCTTCTAAGATCCGCACGGAATCCCATGTGCTTCCAGAAGATATCAGGCGTGGCAGGAATCCCAGAATATTCCTTTTGTAAGGACGTGTGCTGTCACGTCCTCATTGCCCTCATCCATTTTGTCTCCTAGCTAGTTTTAGGCTATAAAAGCATAGTGCTAGGGTTTTGTGAGAGGAGGCGGTTCCAAGGATATTTTCTTACATTAGTTTCAGCATTTATTTTCTGGGTATTGTCTCCTCCTCTCGGAAAAGGGAGAACCTTTGTCAACAACTTTCCTCTTCGATTATTAATTAATCCACTGGTTTCTTCTATTCCCTCTTTACTTTCTTTATTCTGTTCTCGCATGATTCTATCTATTTATTATTTATACTATAGCATGAGTAGCTAAATAACCCTTTCTTGGTGAAGGGTGTTTCAAGGGTTGTATGGTTCGGCTAAGAGGTCTAAAGTATGCTTAATACATTCTCTTATGACATAGAACTGTTTATCGATTTAATGCCATGCTTGTATAGAAATGCTAAGAGTTTGATCATCTGTTAGTGTTTGTGCATAAGTAACGTCATATCCCAGGGTTATAACTAATGCGAAGCCCTGGGGTTTGAGCAGACACCTAGGGGAGGCAGCGCGAGAGGCCTCCTCACCTAGGGGTAACCAGTAATTTAGGGTATGTGATACGGGTCTGACAAGCTGAGCTGTCACGCCCTAGATCTGTCTTACCTCTCCTTCATGGGCGTTCTGAATTTAGCCTCCCTACTTCAAGCCGGGACAGGCCGGACGGTCAAGGTTGCCTTTTGATGACAAGGAAGGTAACTGGGAGGATGGCTGAACGTCAAGGTCACCTCATATGTGGAAACGGGGGGTGACTTTTACCTACGAAGGTAAGCAGGGGATGCGGTGTGGAAACGCGGTCCCTATAGCAGATCTGTATTTGAGTATGGAATATCTCTGCACCAATGACTAGCCGACCTACGAAACAACCCAAGGGAACACCTTTTGCCAGGATCTTGCACCATCGGATTAATATTCTTCTCATCACCTTTCTGGACCTCGAAGTGTTTACAATTCTTACCCTGGAGTAATCTTTATTTTCATGCCCTAGATAACTACTTTACATTTCTGTTTTGTTAGCTCTCTCAATCTACGCTGGTTAACTCGTTAATCAGCCTAAACCCCCCCCCTTGTGTTACTTTGGTTTGATTTGCTGCATATCATTTTGTCATACATCTTTATTAACAACTTATTCCTTCAATCTCTGTGGTTCGACCCTGTCTTGCCCTATACACATTTATTTATGTATTTAGGCACCAGGAAAATATTTATATATTTGAGTGACGATCAAATTTTGGCGCCGTTGCCGGGGACTGAACGGTACTAATTTTGTTTTGTTTTTGTATGACCAGGAGATCTGCCCCAGATTTACTCCCTCTAGACCTAGAGTTGACCAGGACAGAAAGAGGACTTCGTAGGCAAGCTCGCGGAGCGTCACCTCATCGTAGAGTGATTCCGCATCCAGCCCTCGACGGTTCCCCTTCCGATCTGGCTAACCAGGAACGTCAGTTTTTCATAGATTTATCCTTTCTTCATCGGAACCCCGAAAGCCCAGTAGCTCCTCAGTTCGATTTTCCAGATATGGAAAACCCAGACGGCCTTGCAAGACACGAAGGTCCACCGCCACCACCACCAGAACAGCAAACTATTGACAACTTCCATGCCACCCCCGATATGGCTAGTAGCTGCATTGAATGGCCGAACGTCCCTCATGATTGGACCCTAAAGTCAGCCGTACTTCATCATCTGCCCACTTTTTGGGGGGTCGCCAAGGAAAATGCCCTACGCCATCTTCAACAGCTTCATTCGATTTGCGAGGCCATGAAACCTGCAAATGTCAGTATCGAGCAAGCCAAACTTCGCGCATTCCAGTGGTCTCTTAAGGATGATGCCCTCGATTGGTATTATGACCTTCCAGCAAGATCTATCCGTTCTTGGGCAGATATGTCAAAAATCTTCACTGAAAAGTACTATCCGACTTCTATCTCCAACACCACTCGGAAGCAACTAGTCTCCATATTTCAGAAGAAAGAAGAGACTCTCGACCAGTACTATGAAAGGTTCCAGAAAATGCAATCCAGCTGTCCAGGCCATAACCTTACCGAGCACGCCTTGGTTCAGTATTTCTGTGAAGGCCTCAAGGCTCATGATAAAGCGTTACTTAACGCAGCTGCCGGAGGTTCTCTAACAGCTTTAACACCAGCAGCCGCTCGAGCTACCATAGAGCTCATGGCCAAGAACATCTCTAACGACCTTGCCAACAATCCAGGCCAGGATATCCAAGTAGCTGCTCTTCAGAATCAGATATCATCTCTCACAGGAATGTTCCAAAACTTTATGACTGCACAACCAGCGCCTGTCAAGGCCTGCCAGATTTGTAATTTCGTGGATCACCCCACTGATGCATGTCCCCATATTCCAGAAGAGATACAAGTAAATGCTGCCGGCCAAATTATTCCAGTCTCTTACGCTCAGACTTACAATCAAGGCTGGAAACAACCAAATCCAGGATGGCCACCGAACAACCAACTTTCAGGACCTAGCCATTCATCACACCAAAACCCCCCTCCTAACATGCCAAATTTCAGACCTCGACCTACATTCCTTCAGAATCAGTATCAACGCCAACCTCCTCAGGATCAGACTTTTGTCCATCCTCCAGACCAAACTTTTCTCCAGGCCCCGAAATCAGAAACGCCTAGGAACCCCGAACAACAGAAAGAAATAGATGATCTTAAGAAGCAAATGAGCACCCTGACTGCCCAACTCCAAGAGTTAACGAATCATGGCAGACTACCACCTCAGACCTAGGCAAATCCAAAGCATAATGTATGCGCGATGAACTTGCGCAGTGGAACGACTTTGAACTCACCTGAGCCTCCAGCCCAAGATATTGAGAAATCTATCGAAGTCGAAATCCGGCCTAAACCTAGAGCAAAGCTCCCCAAAGTCCCTAGATTTGTTGAAGTCATGGAGGACAGAATCCGCTCTCCCAGAGGTTCACCACGGAATGACCCCAACCCACCAGAATTTACTCAAGAGTACATTCATAAGATTCTCGAGCCCCCATTCCCTCACAGATTGGTCAAGGCCAAGAAAGATAAGGAGGATCGCGATATCTTTGAAATGTTCAGTAAAGTGATGGTTAACATCCCTCTTCTCTAGGCTGTGAAGAATGTCCCTCGCTATGCCAAATTCTTGAAGCAACTATGCACGAACAAAAACAAGTTCGCCGAAGTCAATAGAATCAGCGTAGGGGCCAGTGCCTCTGCACATATCCAGAGCAGAATCCCCCCGAAATGCAAAGACCAAGGCATGTTCATTATCCCTTGCCGAATCGGCACCGTTGATATTGGCAAGGCCATGTGTGATCTAGGTGCAGGGATTAATGTGATGCCCTTGATAATCTATCACAGTCTAGGCCTCGAACCCCTTGTACCTACAGATCTGGCCATCCAGCTCGCGGATCGTTCTGTCATTTACCCCGAGGGGATAATCAAGGACGTCCTGGTTCAAGTGGGCGAATTCTTATTCCCTGCTGATTTCTATGTGATCGTAATGGAGAATGAAGACTCAACCAAGTCTACTGATGTTCTTCTATGCCGCCCATTTCTGGCCACAGCCAGAGCAAAGATTGATGTTCATGATGCCACAATCTCTCTCGAGTTTGATGGAGAGATCATCAAATTCAATATGCTCGAAGCCATGCGATACCCCTCTGAATTCTCTAGTGTGAATTATGTTGATATTATTGACCCCATTATAAGGGAGATTGATGAAATGTATACCAATGATCCCTTGTATTTTACCCTTGACAGGAGTCTGACACCCGCTCTTCTAGATGTCGTGGCCTCGACAATTCCCATTCCACCTGAATTGCACTCCGTCGTAGCTGCCCTAGATGAATGCGAAGTTACTCAGCATGAGCCGCCGAAGCAGTCCACTGCGCATCCAGGCCATATTAAGTTATTTCCTTCTATTGATCAGGCCCCAGCCCTAGACCTGAAGCCCTTGCCCTCCCATCTGAAGTATGCTTATCTAGGCCCCGACAACTCCCTTCCTGTTATTATCTCCAACAAGCTTCAAGACCCCGATGAGTCCAAGCTTGTTTCCTTGCTGAAAAATTTCAGACAAGCCATAGGATGGACCATTGCGGATATTAAGGGCCTGTCTCCAGCATTGTGCACTCATCACATCCACCTTGAAGACGCAAGCAAGACCATTCGCCAGCCCCAGCGTCGACTTAACCCGCCAATGATGGAGGTGGTGAAGAAAGAAATTCTCAAGCTGCTAGACACGGGAGTTATCTACCCCATCTCAGATAGCCCTTGGGTCAGCCCTATCCAGGTCGTGCCCAAGAAAACAGGCATAACCATCACCATCGGACAAGACGACGAGTCCGTCCCCACCCGGATCCAGGATGGGTGGAGAGTTTGTATTGATTACCGCCGACTGAATGCCGCAACTAGAAAAGATCATTTTCCCTTGCCCTTTATTGATCAGATGCTAGAACGCCTCTCTGGTAAAACTCACTACTGCTGTCTCGACGGTTTCTCCAGTTTCCACCAAATCCCAGTTGCTCCTGAAGACCAGGAAAAGACTGCTTTTACATGCCCTTTCGGGACCTTCGCATATAGACGCATGCCCTTCGGTCTATGCAACGCACCGGCTACCTTTCAGCGTTGTATGGTCAGCATTTTCTCTGAGTTGGTCGAAGAAGGAATTGAGGTCTTCATGGATGACTTCACTGTCTATGGAAATTCTTTTGAGGAATGCATGGGAAATCTGAAGAAATGTCTAAAGCGCTGCGTAGAGACGAATCTTGTCCTAAACTTCGAAAAATGCCACTTCATGGTAGATCGAGCCCTGGTACTTGGTCATGTTATCTCGGCCAAGGGAATTGAGGTTGACAAAGCAAAGATAGAAGTGATAGAGTCCCTGCCCTACCCTTCCTGTGTCAGAGATGTGAGATCTTTTCTGGGTCATGCCGGTTTTTACCGAAGGTTCATTCAGAATTTTTCCAAAATTGCTCAACCAATGTGTCGATTGCTCCAGAAGGAGGTCCCCTTCGATTTCAGTGACGCCTGCAAAGCCGCTTTCGAACTTCTCAAGAATAGACTTATCTCGGCCCCGATTATTTGTGCTCCCGACTGGACATTACCTTTCGAGGTCATGTGTGATGCCAGCAATCAAGCCCTAGGCGCAGTTTTGAGTCAGAAGAAAGATAAAGAGACCCATGTTATCTACTATGCTTCGAAACTACTAGACCCAGCCCAGCAAAACTACACAACCACCGAAAAAGAACTTCTGGCCGTTGTCTATGCCCTAGACAAGTTCAGACAATATCTGCTCGGCACTCATGTCCTCATCTACTCGGATCACTCTGCCCTTCGGTGTTTGCTGACCAAGGCCGATGCAAAACCACGACTGATTAGATGGATCCTGCTCCTGCAAGAATTCAACATCGCTATCAAAGATAAAGCCGGAAGGGAAAACCTTGTTGCAGACCACTTGAGCAGACTTCCAGCCCAAGAAGACAATTCACTTGAGTCAATCCGAGATACATTTCCAGACGAGCGACTATGTCTGGCCCAGGCAGTATACTCCCCATGGTTTTCCGACATTGCAAACTTTTGCGCCACAGGCACTTACCCAGCTGATGCCGCTCCCTCCTTAAACAACAAAATCAAGAGGCAGGCGAAATACTACATTTGGGACAGTCCCTACCTGTGGAAGCACTGTTCAGACCAGATAATTAGAAGATGTGTAACCATGGATGAGGTGCCCTCGATCCTTAAATTCTGCAATTCCGAGGGAGGACATTTCGCGGCCAAGAAAACTGCCCTGAAGGTTCTGGAGGCTGGCCTGTACTGGCCCACTATTTTCAAGGACAGTTATATGTACTGCGCTTCATGCCCCCGATGTCAGGTCACTGGAAATATCGGGGCCAGGAATCAGATGCCCTTGACAAACATCATCCCTTGCGAGATCTTCGACATCTGGGGCATAGACTTCATGGGTCCCTTTCCTAACTCCTTTGGGAATATCTACATCCTGCTGGCCGTCGATTATGTTTCAAAGTGGGTAGAAGCCAAGGCCACTAGAACGGATGACTCCAAAGTAGTTGTGAATTTCCTGCGCACAAACATCTTCAATCGATTTGGTACACCTACGGTGCTTATCAGCGATAGAGGCACCCACTTCTGTAACCGCGTCGTGGCCTCGCTTTTGACTAAGTATGGAGTATACCACAGAACATCCACTGCCTATCACCCCCAGACCAACGGGCAAGCCGAGGTCTCGAACCGTGAGATCAAATCCATCCTTGAAAAAATAGTCAACCAATCACGGAAAGATTGGAGTCTGAAGTTGGATGATGCTCTTTGGGCCTACCGTACAGCTTTCAAGACCCCCATTGGTATGACCCCTTACAGACTTATGTATGGAAAGCCGTGCCATCTCCCAGTGGAGATAGAGCACAAGGCTTTTTGGGCTATCAGAAAGGTAAACACGGATCTAGGTCTTGCGGGTCAGCACAGACGTCTTCAGATTCAAGAACTAGAAGAGTTAAGAGATGATGCGTACGAGAACACCATGATTTACAAAGGGAAGACTAAGGTCCACCACGATCGACACCTCCGTCCCAAGATCTTTTCAGTTGGGCAATGAGTATTGCTGTATAACTCACGGTTGAGACTGTTTGCTGGGAAGTTAAAGTCTAAATGGTCAGGACCCTTCGAGGTCACAACAGTCTATGATCATGGAGCCATTGAAATCCAGAACCCTATCACGGGGGTCGCATTCAAAGTCAATGGCCACCGGCTTAAACCATTCTACGAAGGATTCCAGCCCTCAACAGTTGAGGAGGCCATGGTAGATGTACCACCCCCCCAGGCCTAGAATGGAATCATACGTCGAGGTCTCGACGAGTAAACAGACCACAACGGAGGCATTTTATATGCCATCCGCCTCCTTTCTCTCTCCCTTATCCTCTCTGCATATTTTCGGATAATTTGATTTTATGTGATTTTGTTTCCATGTTTTATTCCTTGTGTATATTTATCCCTTTCCCCAGGATTTTATCCCCTTTTAATTAGCATTTACTCACCTTTATTCCCCCTTTTTTGTCCGTATCTTTAATATCCCAACTGTTTTTTTTTTTTGAAATTTAAAAGTTGAAATCTTTTTGGCAGTTGGGATGCGCATAGGCCGTCCTGCTTCACACTCAAGGCGCCACGTGGCCTGTCGAGCCGCAGAAATTGTAGGCCTCATCAATGATAAAGCTGCGTAAATTAAATACCCGTTGTTCCTACGTTCTCTCTCCCACGTTCTTATTTCGTTTCACGCACCTTACGTCACTACCACACATCACTTTCAAACAAATCATCCTCCCATCTCCCTCACCAAACAGGCAACCCTACTCTCTCTCTTCACTCCCATCTCCATCTCCATTACTTCCATTCCTCTCACTCAGCTTACCACCAATGGCCCCAAAAACAAAGAGACCCGCCCGCAAAAATGTCTCTGGACCACACCCAGTGGACCCAGCGAGCCCCACCCCTTCCCAAACCAGATCCTATTCCGCTACACCCAACTCAGCCTCCTTCAAAACGACCACCCCACCGTCTGTCCACCCTTCTGTCTCTCCTGCAACCGGTGAATAGAACAGAGAGTTCACTCCGCTGGACGATGAGCTTGAGGTCACCGGAGCTATTCCTCCCACTATGACCACCACTAGAGGCGGCCGGGTAGTGAAACTTCCCCCGGGATCATCAACTGCCAAATCCAAGGCTAAAAAAGTAGCCCGATCTATTAAGCAGCCCTCCCTGGACGCAGCCGTTGACCGTTTCCTATCCCCTCAACCTGCCCTAACAGTCGAAGAAGTCCTCCATGACATCCAGGTGTTAGAAGAGGACGGAGAAGCTTTGGAGGATGAGGTAGAGCCTGGTGATGCCCAAGGCAAAGATGAGGAGGAACTCATGGAGGAAGGCACGGGAGAAAGTGGGGAGGCCGAACGCAACCAGGCAGATGACGGAGATGAAGCTCTCGAGGCCCAGAAAGCTGCGGAAGAGGAAGACAGAAAGCTCAAAGCAGTCTCAGCAAAGAAAGGAAAAGCAAAAGTCACAGTGGTCACGCCAGTGGGTTCCAAGAGAAAGCTTCCTCCCACAAGTGCGGGCAAGCCCTCGAGTTCAAAGAAAATTCGAGCCCCCGAAGAGGAAGATGAAGTTGAGGCCGAGACCCCAGTACCCTCCTCTATTCCCCGCTCCAGTTCCCAGCAGGTGACTTCTGACCTTTCTTCTCCCCATGAGTGGATTTTGTTTAATGATAAACCATCTATCGATAAGTTGAATATGCTGAATTCCAAGGGCGTTAGCTCATGTGCGAGCCTGGATTTTGATTTCCTTGCGAAAATGGGTATTGAATCTAGGGTAAGGGAATATGTAGCCAATATTGGTTGGGAGTCCCTGTTCTATCTGGAACACCCAACTTTTATTGAGCTTTCCCTCGAATTCTTCACCACTTTCTGGGTAGATGGGACTTTTAGGCCCAAAGGAAAGGTCGGACCAAATTCTTCCACCCCTGGACTGATCAACTTTAAGTTAGCAAACAAATGGGAGCACCTGACCCTCGGGGAATTTAATTGCTGGCTAGGGTTTGTTAAAAATGATGATTTGAATACTCCCCTGTATAAGAATGCCTTAACTGTTATACCTGCTGTTTTTGATGCTACCATCGCTTTCCGTGAGCTCACCAATAAGCCAGATGTCAAATATGAACCCAAGTTGAGTAAAGCCCATGAAATAGTTGATCCTGCTCTGCGTATCCTACACAGATATCTAGCCCTCACCTTTTCCGCACGATTTGGTTCGTCAGGGCAGATATCTGTGCAGGAGCTTTTCTTTTTATGGTGCATGAAACACAGACGTAGGGTTAATCTTAGTTTTTGGGTAGCTTCGGGTATTTTGCATGTGCTTAATGGTGGC
This sequence comes from Viola odorata, assembly GCA_963691705.1. Taxonomy (NCBI): domain Eukaryota; kingdom Viridiplantae; phylum Streptophyta; class Magnoliopsida; order Malpighiales; family Violaceae; genus Viola; species Viola odorata. The sequence goes on from OY829545.1 coordinate 1,209,900, forward strand.
CGTGGGCCTATTTTTGGGTCGCTTATTTCATTGCTTGCTGTCAACATGCGTGGACTAGACCTGTATGCTTGCAAACTTTCAGAGCCCCTGGCATTCAAGGACTTGGATATCCGGACCTTGGATGTCATGGGTCATTTGTGTCTCTTACGTGGTGTGGTGAGTTTTTACCCAAGTTGTGCCCCCGCAGCAGAAAAGGTTTTCGGGACCAAGAACGGTGGCGTCTTTGACTATCCGGATCTTTCGGATCCCCGCGCCAAGACCATCCCTCAAGCCCCTGAAAAGCAAAAGCCCCAAGCAGAAGCAGATCGTCAGGGTGCAATGCCAACAGCTCAGCCCCCGATTCCCCTCCTAGTGCACGACCCCAATCAGACACGTCTGTTACAGGCCATTCTCCGAGAACTTCAAGCTCTGACAACCGAAGTTGCCGGGAGGAATTTGCCTCCCCAGTAATCCCACCGCCGAACAATTTCCCCCCCAGCCCCCGAAAGGGGCTCTGAACAATTTTAATGCTTTCCTTTAACTTCAGATGTACTGTACTACTTTTAATCCCTTTTTGTGCTCTCCCCGCATTGAGGACAATGCGCTGCCTAAGTGTGGGGAGGGATTTAATTGTGTGTGTGCTTGCATGGTTAATCTTCCGTATGTTGCATGATTGCATGTCTTTAAATGCTTTTCGGATTTTATTTAGCCTTGCTAGGAAAATTTTCCCACTGCCAGCTTTCAAAAAAACCCATTTATTGACATGCATTCCCAACTTTTGATGCATAGGAAAAGCATGGCATTCATCTCATCTGCACATGAGCATGCATTTTCTAGACCTACTAGCTCTTATATCCAATCTTGTCCTAACGCCAGTAGTCATAAATTTGATCCCGTGAGCATTCTTGAGCTTCATGCCATTTATTCATATGTGAAAATGCTTAGCTAGGCACAGTCTAAGTTTGCATAATATCCATGGGTATAGTCACTGTTAGGACATGGGAAAGCTTAGATAAGACGAAAAAACTTCGCATCAATGTCTCTTTTCTCCTCTCTCTCCTTTCTTTTCTTTTCATGCCCCCGACATTCCCCTTCTTTCCATATTCTTTCCTGACCATTCGTTTCTTTTCTTGATCCTTTTCTTGGCAGGTGAGGCAGCAATTATTGAGGGTAACGTCGAGGGCTAGACACCCGAAGAGCGCGCAGACAAGTTCAAATATGGGGAAGCAGGCTAAAACAAAAGACTTCAGAGCAGAAAGCAAAAATCTAGGGTAAGAAAAGCAGAAAATCGAAATAATTTCTCCAAATGTTTCGAGCCCTAGATCATTTAAACAATTCGAGCCCCCGACACGTTCAAGTGTGGGGAAGAGGAAAAGAAGTCACCATCAATGTGGGAAGCAGATCAAGGGCAAGCATCAAACGGAAAAATCAAGAGTTTCGTGCCCCGGAAAAATCAAGATTTTTGTAGCTGGTCTGGTTTCTTCTAAAAAATAAAAAAAAAAAAAAAAAAAAAAAAAATCAAAATAAAAGAAGAGGGACGCCGGCTAGACTTCCAAATAAAGCATCCACATCCACAGCTTCAGAAGACATCCTCCAGCCCCCGAAAGAAGATCTTTGTCTAGCCCCCGAATCATCAACGTGCCCTCAGTGAAAGCTGTCTCACCACTTCGCATTCTTCCAAGCCAAGGAATCCAACCAGGTTTTACCTGGTCCCTTCTCTTCATTCCTTCTCTTATCCCCCTACTTCTCTCTTCCCCGCGAATCATCTTTCTTCTACCTTTCTAGCTCCTCGCACCCTTTTCTTTCTCTTTGCTGATGCGTAGTCTTTTCCGATCGTTGATTGCCCATGCATGTATTCTACAGTACTTGGATTGAAGTGCAAACTAAACCTGTGTTGTGTTATTTGCATTCCTGAGGCATAGCCTAAACACGTACTTTATTCTGAGTATGAGTGCAAATACATATCTTGGTGAGGACTACTGGTGATTAGGTTAGGAATGGGAAAGTCTGGTTGGTAGGGTCGTTATTCTATCAGCCGGATGCAGTGGCTTTTCTAGGCCTGGATTTGTTCTGTTCGGGTGTAGTTTGAAGGAAGGCGTGCCAATTCTATGATTTGGGATTTATTTATGCATGTTTATGAATGAGGTGAATTTCCATTTTTGTTTACGCTCGAGGACGAGCGTAAGGGCAGTGTGGGGATGTTTGATAGCACGTCTCATGATCTCTATTTTACCCCCCTTTTCTAGCCCTTTCGGGGGCTTCATATTGCTATTTGGTCCTTATTCTGATCTTATTTGCAGATTAGCATCAAAAGGGGGAAAAGAACAAAAAGAAGCAATTTTGGAGTATTTCTGAGGAATTCAAGCTTCAAGGCCTAGAAGAGCGGAAGTTGTCAAGGCCTCGACGCGAACCAGACCAGTGCGCTGTCTCAAGGTCTCGATAGCCCCGCATCTCCGTCCAAAGAAAGCATCTTCTAAGATCCGCACGGAATCCCATGTGCTTCCAGAAGATATCAGGCGTGGCAGGAATCCCAGAATATTCCTTTTGCAAGGACGTGTGCTGTCACGTCCTCATTGCCCTCATCCATTTTGTCTCCTAGCTAGTTTTAGGCTATAAAAGCAT